>CM053028.1:51509793-52109793 GCA_028564925.1 Lithobates sylvaticus
TGCCACGCATGCTCAGAATAAATTAAGAGACGAAAGCTATTGGCTACTGGACCATTTATAGTCCCGATGTACGTGTTGTACGTCACCTTGTTCAGAACGATCTAATTGTCCCGACAACTTTGTGCGACCGTGTGTAAGCAAGACAAGTTTGGCCCTAAATCCGTCTGAAAAAAATCAGATGGATTTTGTCGTCGGAATGTCCGTGAACGTGTGTACAGGGCATTACATTAAAGAACCCTCTACGTAATTTAAGGTCAAACCTATTTTCTTATAATTTTAATGAGTGGCCATGTGTCTTCTTAAACTCCCTTCCACGACAAAGTTTTATCCCTATTGTGTGGTCCCCAGTACGGTATTTGTGAATTGAAATCATATCCCCTCTCAAGCGTCTCTTCTCCAGAGGGAATAAGTTCAGTGCTTGCAACCTTTCTTCATAACTAATATCCTCCAGACCCTTTATTAGGTTTGTTGCCCTTCTTTGTATTCGCTCCATTTCCAATACATCCTTCCTGAGGACTGGTGCCCAGAACTGCCCAGAACTGGACAGCATACTTCAGGTGCGGCTGGACCAGAGTCTTGTAGAGTGGGAGAATAATCGCTTTATCGCTTTATCCCTGGAGGTAATCCCTTTTTTAATGCATGCCAATATTCTGTTTGCTTTGTTAGCAGCAGCTTGGCATTGCATGCCATTGCTGAGCCTATCATCTACTAGGACCCCCAGGTCCTTTTCTAGCCTAGATTCCCCCAGAGGTTCGAGGTTCTCCCCCTAGTGTATAGATGGCATTCATATTTTTGCCACCCAAATGCATTATTTTAAATTTTTCTACATTAAACCTCATTTGCCATGTAGTTGCCCACCCCATTAATTCGTTCAGATCTTCTTGCAAGGTTTCTGTATCTTGCAGAGAAGTTATTGCCCTGCTTAGCCTAGTATCGTCTGCAAATACAGAGATTGAACTGTTTACCCCATCCTCCAGGTTGTTTATGAACAAATTAAATAGGATTGGTCCCAGCACAGAATCCTGTGGGACCCCACTACCCACCCCTGAACATTCAGAGTACTCCCCATTTATCACCACCCTCTGAACTTGCCCTTGTAGCCAGTCTTAAATCCATGTACTCACCCTATGGTCAATGCCAATGGACCTTATTTTGTACAGTAAACGTTTATGGGGAAATGTGTCAAATGCTTTTGCAAAATCCATATACTTTGGGCCTTCCTTTATCTAGATGGCAACTCACCTCCTCATAGAAGGTTAATAGATTGGTTTGGCAAGAATGATTCTTCATGAATCCATGCTGATTACTGCTAATGATACAGTTTTCATTACTAAAATCTTGTATATAGTCCCTTATAACCCCCTCCAAGAGCTTGCATACAATTGATGTTAGGCTAACTGGTCTGTAATTCCCAGGGATGTATTTTGGGACCTTTTTAAATATTGGTGCTACATTAGCTTTTCTCCAATCCTCTGGTACCATTCCAGTCAGTAGACTGTAGTAAAAATTAGGAACAATGATCTGGCAATTACTTGACTGAGATCCCTAACTTCCTTGGGTGCAAGCCATCCAGTCCCGGTGATTTATTAATGTTACATTTCCCAAGTCTAATTCTAATTCTGTCCTCTGTTAGCCTTGAGGGTGCTTCCTGTGATGTGTCATGAGGATAAACACTGCAGTTTTGGTTACTGAAGCCCCCCGATTCCCTCGTGAAGACTGAGGAGAAGAATATATTCAATACTTTCGCCATCTCCCCATCCTTTGTAACCAAATGTCCTTCCTCATTCTTTATGTGGCCAATATGTTCTGTCCTCCCTTGTTTACTGTTGACATACTTAAAGAATTTCTTGGGATTTTTTTTGCTCTCCTCCACTATGTGTCTTTTGTGTTCAATCTTAGCCGCCCTAATTGCACCCTTACATTTCTTGTTGCATTCTTTATATAGTCTGAATGCTGATGATGATCCCTCAACCTTGTATATTTTGAAGGCCCTCTCTGCTTTTATATGCATTTTTACATTGGAGTTAAGCCATCCAGGACTTTTGTACGCTCTATTAAATTTATTACCCAATTGGATGCACTGGCTAATGCCCTTATTTAATATGCTCTTAATGCAAACCCACCTCTCCTCCTTGTTCTTTGTTCCTAAGATTTTATTCCAATGTATGCCTTCTAGCAAGGTTCGCAGTTTAGGGAAGTTTGCTCTTTTGAAATTGTCTTTGTATTTCCCTTATGTTTTCTATTTGTGTGATTTATACTGAAGCCAATTGACCTGTGATCGCTGTTTCCTAAATTGCCCTGTATTTCCACATCCGTGATGAGGTTTGTATTCTTGTAATCCTATCTACTGCCATGTATCTTGGATGAGCTCTTCTTCTGTCATCTTTGCTCTCCTCTGCCACCCCCTGCTATCCCCCCCCCAGAACCCCTTTATAGCCTCTCTTGCATGTTTCAGCCAGATGCTGTCATATCGCACCCTGACACCAATCCCTACCAAATTTCCACTATTGGCTTTCCTGACCTCCTGTGCTTTAGGGACATTGTGCGGATATTTAGCCTTTGCACAGCTGCTGTACTTTCTAGAGACCATTAGTAGGTCAGTGACTTGTAAAAAAGTTAACCAGTCAGTGGCAAGAAACTAAAAGCAGTTGTGTACAGCTCATCATATTACACAATTTATGACCAGCAATGGACTGGGACATGCAAGCATCAACATTTAGTTCAGTTATATGAGCATTCTATGGGATCACACATGGTATAGTTAAAGTAAATATTGTAAAGTGTAAATGCAGAATAATTTTACCCATTAACCTATTTATTTCATTATGTTAGCATGCAGGAATGTATTTTTTTTTTGTTTGGGTCATACTCAAACAGAGCCTGTCATCTTACCCATTCAAGTATCTTTAATCTCCTGGTCCACTTACTCACATTTGCAGAACTTCCTCACTGCCCCTTTCACCATTGCTGCCACTGCAAAATACCTGGGGTTTTTATATAGAGTAAAGCATGTGACCTCCTCTTCTGATGCACTGCTTGCATATCGTCTCATGATGGAGGGGGTGTCATAATCTGTGCACTCCGTGCAACTTATCCAACAATCCTCTCTGTACACCACCTTATTAGTTATGCTCTCTCCCTGTCTTCCACCTCCTCTCCCTCCAACCGCCTAACAGTTACCCGTAGAAATCTTCGCCACCTTAACCCTTCTCTTCTCTACTCTGCTACCGATCACCTCTATGACAAAATCTCATCATTGTTCTGCCCCAACCTAGCCACTTTCGTCTACATCAGCTCACTGTCCTCCTCCCTAGACAGGCTTGCCCCCTCACTACATGCAGAATCAGGCCCCCCACCACTACTCCTCTACAACCCTGGCAAACAGACGACACCAGAAGTCTCAAAAAACGTAGCCGGCATAAGACTAAGTTCCAGGAAGACTTTAAGCAATATAAATCTGCCCTCCTAAAATACTATTCCTGCCTCCACACTGCCAAACAGACCTATTTTATCACACTCATTAACATCTTCTCATCCAGACCACATCAACTCTTCTCTACCTTTAAAACTCTACTCTGTCCTCCACCCTCTAATTCACTCACTGCTCAGGAGATCGACAATCACTTAAAAAAAAGGTTGATTCAATTCATGAGGAGATCTCCAACGCGCAGAACCCTCCCCCACTCAACACCCTATGTCCACAGATACAATTATTGCTTCCCTCATTCAACCCTGCTAGTATTAATGAGGTTGCTAAACTTTTATCCAACACTAATCTAACCATCCGCCCCCTTGATCCTGCTCCCTTGCAAATGCTACGCTCACTCTCTGACTCGATTCTACACTTTCTAACTCACATTTTCAACCTCTCCCTCTCTTGTTGCAAACTCTCTTAAACATGCAATAGTCACCCCCATACTTAAAAAGACCTCACTGGACCCCACCAATCTTAACAACCTATGCCCCATCTCCTTACTCGCCTTCTCCTCCAAACTTCTTGAAAGACTGGTCTACAACTGACTGAGCGACCATCTGACCATGAACAAACTTTGTGATCCCCTTCAGTCCAGATTTTGCTCTCCTTGAACTCACAAATGACCTACTAACAGCTAAAACCAACGGACACTATTCTGTACTACTTCACCTCAACCTCTCTGCTGGCTTTGACACAGTGGACCACCCCCTCCTCCTCAAAAAACTCCACTCATTGGTCTCTGTGACTGTACTCTTCGCTGGTTCTCATCCTACCTATCCCACTGCTCCTTCAGTGTCACTTAAAACTCTACTTCCTCCTCTCCTCTTTCTTTCTCCGTCGGGGTCCCCCAAGATTCTGTTCTTGGACCTCTCCTTTTATCAATCTACACCACCTCCCTGGGTCAGTTGATTGCCTCCCATGGCTTTCAATATCATCTCTATACTGATGACACCCAAATCTTTCTCTCCACCCCCCAGCTTTCTCCATTTGTCTCCTCACGCATCACCAACTTACTAGCAGACATATCAGCCTGGATGTCAAATCACTTCCTCAAACTCAACCTATCCAAAACTGAGCTCATGATATTTCCTCCCCCAGGTGCCACTTCTCCTGATTTTTCTGTCAATATCAATGGCTAAACTATCAACTTGTCCCCCCATGCCAAGGCCCTAGGTGTAATCCTGGACTCCAAACTAACCTTTCGGCCCCACATCCTATCGATATCCAAAATTTGCCGCCTCAACCTTCGCAACATCTCCAAGATAAGCCCCTTCCTAACCAATGTCACCACAAAGCTTCTAATCCACTCCCTGGTCATCTCTCGCCTCGACTACTGCAACTCTCTCCTCATTGGACTACCTCTAAAAAGGCTATCCCCACTTCAGTCCATTATGAATGCTGCTGCCTGGCTCATCCACCTCACAAACTGCTCAGCGTCTGCTACACCCCTCTGCCAATCCCTCCATTGGCTGCCACTCAGCCAACAAATTAAATTCAAGATACTAGCAATAACTTACAAAGCCATCTACAACCTGGCCCCCAGCTACATCACTAGTCTCAAAATACCAACCTAATTGTTCTCTTCGCTCCTCCCAAGACCTCCTGCTCTTTAACTCCCTTATCACCTCATCCCATACTCCCCTTCAGGACTTCTCCAGAGCCTCTTCTATCCTCTGGAATGCTCTACCCCAATCTGTCCAAATTTTTCCTACTTTGTCTACTTTCAGACGATCCCTGAAAATGTATCTCTTCAGAGAAGAAGCCTATCTGACCGAACAACTGTACATTTACTTTCTCCATCAGCACATACCCCACAGTTATTACCTCTTGTATCTCTTGACCTTCCCTCTTAGATTGTAAGCTCCAAGGACTCGGAGCAGGCCCCTTTGATTCCTACTGTATTAAAGTGCATTATATTTGTACTGTCTACCCTCAAGTTGTAAAGCGCTGCATAAACTGTTGGCGCTATATAAACCCTGTATAATAATAATAATAATAACCTTTGTGCAAGTTTCAACACAAAACTTAGACAGTATATATTGCAGGATGTAACAGAGGAAGAAGAGGTGGGGGAACACTGCAAAAGTGAATATAAATGAGTTTTAAGTTGAATGTTAAAGAGACCTTGTCACTTTGCCCTGGTTGGGAAAGGGCAGGGTGTCCCTAGCTGTATTAGACACCATGATATTGGCTATGACAACTAATGTTTAATTGTCCTTCCGTGGCATTGATATAAAAAGAAAGAGGGTGTGATTTGTAGGGTTCCAAGGCACGACTGAGTCTAATTCACATTTTTACAATTTGTATTAGCTCAGGGGATTAGAAAGATCCCATGAAAACTGAATAATAAAAAAATGTCAAACCTGCTAATAAAAAAAGCAAAAATTTAATTCCTACTAAATATTTCTAATTCATGTTAAACAAGGGATGCTGTAATCCTGGAGACATGACGCTGAAGACCAGAGGTGAGACGTTTCAAAATCGGTTTTGTCAATAATCTGTGAGAATGGACTGACTCAGTCAGCTAACACTTTTTTGATTTAAATTATTGAGCAAAACATTTTCTTCTCTTACATATCAAAACAGTCCATACAATAATATTACAATATTTTAGTTTTATCATGACAATACAAATACCTAACTTCCCCTGCCCCACCCCACACTTAAAAAGAAAAACCCCAAAGAAAGAAAGAGAAAAAAAAAAAAGAAAAACATACTTTAACCTTAAAACTTGGTCTTCTATAATTTGGAATATTCTAAAGATTTTCTTTTGCTGAGATAGATGCTGACTGAATGGAATGTTTTGATTGATTCTCTTAATTTTTTTCATTATAACACAGTATGCATGTACTGGATGCGTACATGCCTTCACATGCAGTTGGTTATTCAGGAATTGGGTTTCACTATGCACTTAGGACAAGCCATGAAACAATAAACCAAAGTGTTTGTCAGGGCAAAACAAAAAAACATGTTCGGTACATCTCTTCAATAAAACAGAATTTGATAAAAAGTGATGGCAGATCATAGGGAATGATACATTTTTTGCAAACATATATTTACCCAAAAATACTATGAAAAGCAAATGTATGGGTGTCAGGACCTAAATAACCTGCTGGTGGCAATGTGCTTCCCAGAGCTGAAGGTTGTAGTTTCAGTGTTCACCAGCAGGTGTCTCCCAGCAGCCAGAAGAGTATTGTGCTGGCTGCTGGGAGGATATTTAGGCCCTCACTTACTAGTGCCTCTTGTTCCAGTGTTTTTACTGCTGCCAAAATTACATTCGCCATTGATCCTGATCTTGTTCCTGCCCTGTACCCTATATCCTGCTGTCTTGAAACTGCTTCCCCTTGTTCCTGATCCCAATCCCCTTTCTCATCTGCTCCCTGCATTTCCATTTTTTCCTGTTTTGGATTGGATCAAAACTGTATGGGATCTACCCAGATACCAATATCTGTATTGTATGGCAATGTGTAAAACATAACATATCTTTTATGAATATTATATGTCTTGCATTTTTAATACTTTGGTATAAATAAAATTATATTGATTTTATTATTGATATTTAGCGATTGATTTTTGGGCACATTTAAAAATCCCAGTTTCCCAATACCCCCCCCCCCCCCCCCCCCCGTGCGGAGATATAGGACACACCCCTCTCTTCCTAATCATATACTATGGTATCTTGTTACTTCAGTAATAATAATTGAACTATAAAGCATACACAGTCTGGTTCCAGTCTCTTGAGTGTAGCCATGCAGATCTGGCCATCCCTGCTGCTGATTCCTGACAATAAGATGCACATGTAGTTCAAGTAGTGAGGATAATTTTATAAACAAGCAGACATGCATCATTTAAACTACATGCATACACTGCTTAGTCATCATCTAATACGTGCATTATGAAATGTTAAACACAGACCTGTAATGGGTCATAATAAATTGTTCCTCAACCGTTTGCATGCAATGTCCACCCTATGCCAAAAGATCACACTTCAAGAGGCACCTGGTACAACAGATCACTATAAGAGAGAGAAACGACTAGGTTGATACTATCTCAAAGTCTACAGTGGGGTAAAAGACCCCCAAGATGTAAAGAATCTTCATATATCAAAAACATTACAGGTCTTACAATGTAATTATATGTGGTGCTTGAAGATCCAAAAGGCTCCTCAGGATAAAGCTCTCACATTGAGGTACCGTACCACCAGGTACCACCTGCTGTTTCGACTTCTCCTATCTCTTGACATTGACCATGTGTCATGACTGCCAACATGATGACTTTACAGGTGAAAGACAGAGTTTTGGTTGAACTTTGTTTTAGGTGTGTTCCATACTCTAGTGCAGTCCAACTCCTCCCCATGCCAGTGGTCAATGTTTCTCCCTTAAGGGAACAGTTCACTGCCAAGAAATGTCATTTTGGCACCAATAATGAAGACAATGAAATGTCATCACACATTGATTAAAGAAATTGTGAATGTTCTTGGTCCAGAGAAGAAGGGAGGGGGTAGTCTTGGGCATGCCCATCTCACAGACAATTTAGCTTTAAAAAAGCCCAGTAAAAATAAAAATAAAAAAGATTTAAAGGCTTAATTCACTTTTTCGGGCAGAATTTCACTTTTCATAATAAATAGAATCCTTTTGTAATATTATTTCTGGCCCAGCAATTACATGTTCTTATCCCTCACTTACAAAACAAAACCAAAGAAAATTCCTAGCCCAACTCGTCAACAAGTTTGCTACCAACTCAGTTATCCTGTCTAACTGTTTGCGTAAAAACAGGGGTTTAGTTAGCACACATTTGCAAATACATGCATAAAAATATATTGATATTATTATTTATATTTAGTGATTGATTTTTGGGCACATTTAAAAATCCCCATTTCCCTATATCTCCCCCCTCTGTGATGAGATATACGACACATCCCCTCTCTTCCCGATAATTTAGGGGATTGTGACAGAATTAACTGTACAGGCTCCCCCACCCAATATTCTCTTTGTTCTATTGATGTACTTTATACTATAGAATCTTGTGACTTCAATAATACTTGACACTTCAAGAGGTACCTGGTACAACAGATTACTATAAAGCCCCATACACACGGTCGGATTTTTGCATGGATTCTGTCCGATCGGACAATGTTGTTGAAAAATCAGACCGTGTGTATGCACCATCGGACAGTGTACGTCGGATTGTCCGACGGACAAAGTCCTATCTCCTGCTGGATAGATTTTCAGACAACACGGTCCGATCACACCAAATCTGATCGTGTGTACGGTTGTCCGACGGACAAAGTGCTACGCATGCTCAGAAGAAATTCTGTGACGGAAGCGCTCGGTCAGGTAAAACTACCTTTCCTAATCGACACAGCACATTCGTCACGCTGCAATGTTAAAATGTCTTTAATGCAGCGCATTCTCTTTTTCTTTACAATGCAACAAGAATGACATGTTTTAGCTGCTCCTATTCACCCGCACTTCTCACAAACTTAGTTCTTTATTACTTTTCAGGATTTATACACTACATGTTTATTTTTACTCAGATCGTAAAAGAATCTTTGTTATATTTTTAGCATGATTTTTTTTTTTTTTTTTTTTGGGAATACATATTTGAAGGAGATTTTTTATTTTTTTTTTTGGAGGGGGGTTGTGTGTCTCAACTTAGCAAAACCACATTATTAACATTTGTATTTCTTGCTTAAATTTACTAGGAGTTTGTTGGTTGTTGGTGCCCCTTGTTAATTCTACTTTAGGATTAGTGAAATGTACCTGCCTACTCAAAGAAAAACTGTCATTGTAGAAAAGTAAAACACAATAGTCAATGATTATTTCAAATCCAAAAAACATTTATTTAGGTCTCAGCAACAAACCAAAGAGGAACGCAGCCATGGTGAAACTTGGGGAATTTGCAAAGCCTTGGACACCCACGGCAACCATCATTTTTCAAGCTTAGAAAATTGGGGGCCTGAGGAGTACCTATCTAAATAATAAGGGAGTGCAATCTGGTCCTGAAGTCCAAAACATCCGGAACTGCAGCAGATGCCATCTAGGTCCCCAGGCTCTGGTCCTACGAGAGGCTCCATCTTCTCTCAGACCAGACTGAATCAAGGTCATCACTCTCTTGTCTTCCTTGTACTCTTCCTTCCACGCCGTGGTGCTGGTGCTGGTGGGGTGGCAGAAGGAGGAGGAGGAGGCGGAGCAAGGTCACTCTCGCAAACATGTGTGAGGGGAGTCATCTCCCCAGCCATCCCCTCATTTAGGATTTTGAGGATGACATCCTCACACATGCTGCGTTGCCCCGCCTCCATACCCGTCATTTTATTGCCAACCAAGGAGGCAAAGGCCTCCTCGTAGGTGGGTGTGGCATATAGGGAGGCTGAAGCATCTTTGATCAGCTGGAGCGCTGACTCTCCCACCTTCCCCATGCTTTTCGCCCTTCTGTAGGGAAGGCGGAGGGGAGGGACTTGGGAGACAGTCAGGCTCCTACGCCTACCCCCCTGTTGGCTGCCACTAACCCCTGCCTCCTCCTGACTGCAACATTCCACAGCCACCTCCTGGCTGAGGTCTTCCTGTGTATGAAAAAGGGACATAGTTTCAGTTATTTGTTCATCAAACACACACAATTCTCATCTAGTGACTGTTGCAAAATGTTTACAAATAGAAAACCATACAATTCTCAGCCCTGCAGTTTAGATTCTTCCCAAAAATGTCTCCAACACCACTGTCTGTTGATATGTCAATCACGTTAGGAACTAAGCAATTGGGGATCCTGAATTAACTGAACATCATTCATTATTCCAAAAAATGGTTACAAAACTACTATACCTGGAACAAGCTGGGCTCCTGCACATCTTCCATACTGGAAGGCCCAGGTTGGTCCTCGGAAGCCTCATCAGGGGTGGCGTACGCGGAAGGACGCATGCAAGGAAGAGTCGAGAGTGACTTCCTGACATTAGCCTGGTCTTTGAGAAAGTGGAGCCTCTCATAGTACCAGAGCGTGGGGACATAGACATCAGCTGCTGCAGCTCCAGATGCTAGGGACTTCCGGACCCTATTGCGCTCCCGGAAATAGGTACTCCTCATGTTATTAATTTTGACTTTTAAGTTTGCCACGGTTGCCATGGGCAGGTTTGGCTTTACAAATGCCACAAGTTTCAGCAGGGCTGCGTACCTCTTTGGTCTGTTGCTGTAGTCGCGGTGCTTTGCTTGCCATAATAGGGGAAATTCCCTGTATTTATCAATGAAGAGGTGGAGAAAACTCACGTCGTAGAAGCCCTCCATCACCTCTGCAAGACACAACACCACACAAAACAATATAAATAATGTCAGCCTAAACTCTCCTAATCTTCTCCATAAAGAAGCCTCAAGTTCTAATCAGTCTAGGCTAGTTATGTACGAACGTCAAATTGTACCTTCGTTTGTAGCGATCGTCTCGTGCGTGAGCTTTCTCTCCCCTCGTCTCCCAGATCGTGGCTACGACACAGGCGTGTGACGTTTTATATACAGTGCGCATGCGTCAAACTCCGCCCGCCCCTGACGATCTTTCTCGTCTATTCCCCACCCCTTCTCTTTACGGCGCAGTGGGGAGAGCACATGGCGGGGACACAGCAGGTGCGCCCCAAATATCCCACCAACGAGGAGGAGGACGAGGAAAGTCCGGACGCAGAAACGTCCCGATCCCGGAGCCTGAAATTCAAGGCCTCCAATATGTCATTTGGAGAAATGTTGGAGATGGTGGACATATTAAAGAGGAGCGACTATGATGGGAAGTATGGGCCTTACCTTAACCCCAATGTCCGCAAGGCCAAGATCATGTCTAAAGTTGTGAGAAGGCTGTACAATCATTTTGGGGTACAGCGATCCAAGGAGCAACTCAGGAAACGCTGGTCAGACCTGAAACTGAGGGAGGCCGATCAGTACAGAAAGATCAAGCGAGTTCTTCAAAAAAGTAAGTAGTTGTGTTTTGTGTTTGCTTTCTTGCTTGCATACTGCTCCATGTGGTTTGATTTTTACAAAGTTGTACATTCCAAAATGGCCACTTTCAGGTTCGTCTGTGCATTCGATCGTACTCAGCCTCGATCTTTCTGCCACTGTCATGATCGTGTGTGTCCATTCGATCGTACGCAACCTCGATCGTTCGGCCACTTATAATACGAGGTTTGGTGAAGTTTTTATTGAAAGGAAGTTTGTTCTCACTAGAGATGTCAGCAAGAGCGTAAACCAAATTTTGTCAATGTAAAGGAGAGGTCACTCAGTAGCTGTTTACCCATCTGGACTCTAGAGCACTAGTGCTGGGACACCCAAACCCCCTTTTTATTAGGCTTTTCCACACATGTGCTCCAGTGGATACTAGAGGGGGGTCTCCATCACACAAACTTCTACCAAAAAGCTAGTAAGTTTAGCACCTTTACAAAGTGACTACATTCATGTAGTTGGCATTTGTAACTGGCCAAACAAAAATAGTGTCCGTCACTTTCAAGCAATGTTTGTCATTTCCTATTTCTGCCCTCAATAGATTGTGTTGCTAAATCTTCCTTTTGTACATTCTCATAGGGGAGCGAAAACTTGGGCCGTCTGAGGAAACCCCAAAACCAACACCTCCCAAAAAAGGGGAAAGAGCAGAAGCAGAGGAGGAGGAGGAGGAGGAGGAAGGAGAGATCATCGAACTTGGAGAACTTGTCACCACAACAGGTGAGTGTGGGAGAACACAGCTACTGGTAAGCTAATCAATGTATGGCTGCCTCATTTCCAACACCCGATTTTTGTTTGTTTGTGGTTTTTTAGGTGACGTGGATGTTGTGGAAGAAAAATCGCACTTTACCACAGAGAGTGCCCACGTACTCATCGGGGAGATAATGGTCTGCAATAGAGATCTAGATTACATAAAGCAAAACATCAATGATGTTCAACAAAAATTGAAGAACATCATTGATGTTTTAGGAAAAATATGAAAACGCACCAAGTAATTAACACACATTTGTGCCTGCTTCTGAACACATTTGCAACTTAAGAACTGTGTGAAATTTGGAACATGCACACATTGTGTCCACATGTGCTAGCTCCCATCATGGTAGATGAATGCCAACGTTTTTTTGGGGGTGCAACCACTTTACGAACTACTAAAGTGGTTGTGGTGAAGGGGTTGTACCCCCAAAAAACGTCCATTCATCCCCATGATGGAAAATGGCACTTTTGAAGATTCTAGGCATGTGTTTTACCTTTATCTAATGACCATTTTCAGACCCAAATTGTGTGCATGTTCTAAATTTCCACTTTCCAGGGGTGACCCCCCATGTGATGAAGGCAAGATCAAACACACTTTGAACATATAGTCATGTCTGATCTTGTCTTCACTTTACAAAGTTGAACTTTCCTAGTTCATAGGTTCTGTTTTGCTCCATGCCTGGTTTTACCAATTGCGGAATGTTTGTAAACAATGTTGTAAATAACCAAGATGTTGTCAGTTTGGGCAAGAAGATTGTAAACGCACTTGTGAATGTTTTCCAAGTAAACTTTTTTAATTTTCTAAATGTGTGGCTTCCTTATTTAAAAAACACAATGCATTATGTATGTCAAATGTAAAGGATATGGGGGGCAATGGGTGTTATTTACTAAAGGCAAGTCCACTTTGCACTGCAAGTTTCTTTTCCAGGGCACTTTTTCACTGCACTTGTAGAGCATAGTCGATTTGACTAATGTAAATGACACCCACAGTGCTTTTTACGAAAACACGGAGCACAGCATTTTTGAGAATACACACATGTCTGACCTGGTGATGAAAAGGAGTATTTTGGGTGTCAGTTATGCAGTACAAACCTTCTCTAGACCAAAGATTAGGTAGCAAACACACAACATGAGAATAATCTTTTTGGGAAGAAGAGACTGTTACCTCCTTTTGCCCAGAAAGTGCATTCCCACTGTCGAAGGCAAAGGGAAAAAATTTCAAGGTAAAATAAGCTAAAAAGAATACGGAAATGACAAGAAATCATAGGTTGGTTGAAAAATAAGATTTATTAAAAAATGCCTCTCACACATCGTCAGGCAGAGCAATGGCCCCCCTACCCACAAAGTAGTCCATATATTGCTCGCGGACCGCGCGGGCATTTAGAGGGGGCAAGCCTGGACGTGCCACTTGAAGGGCTGTGAGGTCAGCATTTGGAGGGCCCTCCACATCTGGGCCAACGGGCACCACATAGTTCCTGTTATGTCTTTTGAGGAAGTTGTGCAATATGCAACAGGCAAGAACTATGTGGTTCAGTTTGTATTCCGCCAAGTTAATTGCCGTCAAGAACAGGCGGAAGCGGCTGGCCAGGATGCCAAAAGTGTTCTCCACAACTCTTCGGGCTCTGGACAGCCTGTAGTTGAAGACCCTCTGGTCTGGGGTGAGGGTCCTCATCGGGAACGGCCTCATCAGATGGGGGGTCAACGCAAACGCTTCATCTGCGACAAAGACGAAGGGGAGTCCTTCTGCATTCTCCTCTGGAGGTGGCAAGCACAGACTGCCACTTTGGAGACGCCAGTAGAACTCCGTGTGCGCAATGGCACCACCGGCCGTTCATCCCCACGTCCACATACATAAATTCATATGTCGCCGACACCACCGCCAACATCACTACACTATTAAACCCTTTATAATTATAATAGTAGGACCCCGAGTTGGGCGGTGGGACGATGCGGACGTGTTTCCCATCAATTGCCCCTCCGCAGTTAGGAAAGTCCCAACGGCTGGCAAAGTGGGAGGCCACAGTCTGCCATTCCTGTGGCGTGGAAGGGAACTGTGGAGTGAAACAAGAAAAAATAATTAGTCACTTTGCACATAAACATTGCAAGCAGATTAGACAATCAACATCTTGGAACAAGAGCATTGTATAAAATTGGAGGCTGGAAAGTATTTGCACAGAAAAGTAGAGGCTCCCCTTCACAGATTACTCACCCCCCATCTATCCCCACACTTCTGATGGGCCATTGGCAATAACTAGGGTTTTGGGGGGGGGGGTGTTGGACAGGTAACCCTCTGCACTTCATTGATTGGCAAATGGCTCAATAATGTGTGCTAGTTTGGCCAGACCCTCTGTACTTAACACTATTGGCAGCCCCCAGGAAAGCTAAACTAACATTTCAAACCCCCCCCCCCCCCCCCCCCAAAAAAAAAGGAAAGCACATTGTGACATTCTGAAATTACCAAGCAAGCTAATAGGAGGGAAAGAACACAAAAAAATAGGAAATGGAAAGTATGGAGCCAGCACTACATGCTTTGCTGAATTCATCCCTAAAGATGCCCACTATAAAGAGGTAGGTATATAGTGTGTATTGACCTTGGGAAAGCCAGCAGATAGAGGATTGGTACCATCTGACAGAGCAGTTGGGGGAGGGGGTTCCTAATGAGTTTGCCCCCCCCCCCACCACCAAAAAAAAAAAAAAAAGGGGCTCTACATGAAGTAAACCACACAGCAAACATTTGTGCATATTTTAGGGGGTGTTTGGGGGCAAACAATACTATGCAGCAGACAAAATACATTGCTTAAGTGACTAGGCCATAGGTGTCTATTGGGGCAGAAGAGCATGCTGGGGAGGTAAGTGAAGGGAAAAATGCTTGAAGGAGAAAAGGGGCACAGCATATTAGAACATATTGCAATCATGGTAATTAGGGAAGGAGGTCAAAAATAGAAGACATTAGCAAACAGAGCATACATAGAAGGGAATAGTAAAGGAGAAATGTTACCTTAATATAGTCCTCCTGCAGGACCTCGATGATGGCAGAACAGGTCTCTGGAATAATGATTCCCAGGGCCTGGGGAGAGATACCTGAAGAGAACTTCAAATCCTGAAGACTTCTCCCTGTCGCCAAGTACCTCAACGTGACAACAAGCCTCTGCTCCGGAGTAATGGCTTGTCTCATGCAGGTATCCTGCCGGCTGATAAAGGGGGTCAGCAAAGCCAAAAGACGGTGAAAATCGGGGTCCGTCATCCTGAGAAAGTTCCTGAAATCATCAGGATTATTCTCCCGGATCTCACGAAGCAAAGGCATGTGCGAGAATTGGTCACGCTGAAGCAACCAATTCTTGGTCCACATACTCCTCGTCACTCTGTTCATGGACGGGTCTTGGCTCAAAGCTAAAAGCCCGACACCAATTCCGCGTACAGCACGAACTCGGCGACGAGTACGCACGGGAAACATCGCTCACAAGCTCACAAAAGGTCGGCTGGTCAGAACGGACAAACAGAAAGCACCGATAAACAACAAGGCCTGAAAGAACGAAATGAATACCAGAAACGAGCAGACAATAAGCAGTGCAAATCAAAGCGTCCTATATCAAGATATAGGCCGCAATGACCAACAAATGCGAACTGACTACACGCACTAATAAACAGATACGCACGACAAGCACAAACTGAAGAGCAGTAACGATCTGAGTCAGAAAACTGAGAAGCGCGAATCTTAAGTCACCAAACTTCGACTAACTCGCTATAAACACGGGATCAGCAGAAGGAGCCCAACGGGTGCCTGACGTGGTGCTGAACTTCCCTTTTCTAATCTCGTGGAAGACGATTTACGTCACAACGTTCTTGCAGACCGGATATTCCGACAACGTAGTCCGACCGTGTGTACGCAACACCAACATCGGACAAAGTACGACGGACAGGATCCGACCGACCCGGTCCGCGGATAATCCGACCGTGTGTATGGGGCTTAAGAGAGAGAAGCAACTAGGTTGATACTATCTCAAAAGCTATAGTGGGGTAAAAGACCCCCAAGATGTAAAGAATCTCCATATATCAAAAACAGTACAAGTCTTATTACGTACTTATATGTGGTGCTTGACGATCCAAAAGGCTCCTCAGGATGAAACACAGGCCTGGGGAGGTATACGACACACCGCTCTCTTCATTATAATTTCCAAGGCATTTCTGAAGTCCCAACTCTTGTAAATTTATAAGAGCCTCCATAGAAGAAGCACATGCATTCTAATGGATAGATAGAGGGCAGGTGAGCTGGAGATAGCCCACCCCTCCTCAAAGGGGCACACGGGACACCCAGCACATAGCACAACGACAGCAAACATATTATTTTCCTTCCACTTCACTTGCCACTTTGTGTTGGTCTATCACATAAAATTCCAATAAAATACATTTACGTTTGTGGTCGTAACATGACAAAATTTGGAAATTTCAAGGGGTATGAAAACTTTGTCAAGGCACTGTAGACTACATGTAAACTAGATGAAATAATATATCGAATATATTCAGGTGAAAGTCCATACACCACGATCTCTTCCCTGTAATGATCCGGCCGCCCTCTCTCTTCCTCCAAGCTCTCTTCCCCTTGGCAAACAGCTCCCATTCAACCTTGCCTGCCAGCGGTGCTCGCCCCCCCACTCCCAGGCAGCCCACGCTCGCCAGCCATGATTTTCCATTCACAAAATGTGAGTAGGCGAGTGGAAAATTTGAGGGCTGATGTATATATACCATATTTTTCGCTACATAAGACGCACCTTAGAGGAGGAAAACAAGAAAAAAAATATTCTGAACCAAATGGTGTCCTAATATATTTACCAGTGCCCATGAAATGCAACCTGAGCATTGCCATAAATGCAGCCTGACCATTGCCATAACTGCGACCTGACCATTGCCATAAATGCGACCTGACCATTGCACATAAATGCAGCCTCTCTTTGTCCACCACTGCAGCATCTTTACCCACCAATTGCAGCCTCTGTGCCCATTGCAGCCTCTGTGCCCACCAATTGCAGCCTCTATGTGCCCACCACTGCAGCATCTTTGCCCACCAATTGCAGTCTCTGTGTGCCCACCAATTGCAGCCTCTGTGCCCATTGCAGCTTCTGTGCCCATTGCAGCCTCTGTGCCCATTGCAGCCTCTGTGCCCACTGTCATCCTCTTGATAACACAGCGCTCTCCTCCCTCTGTCCTCCGGCGCTTGTATGTCCCGGCGCTTGGTCTGTGTGCAAGGTCCCGCCCCCCTAGACTGGCTCCTGTGATAGGCGGAACACTGATTCAATGTATTATCACACGAGCTGGTCTAGGGGGGCGGGACCTTGCACACAGACCCAGCTCCGTGACATACGAGCGCCGGAGGACAGAGGGAGGAGAGCACTGCAGTCACAGGTAGGACAGTCCGGCCCTGCTCACAGGGGCTTCAGATGTCTGTCCTCCGCTCTCCTGCCTCTCTTCTGGCGGTGGTGGCGGGGGGCGTCGCCATCGGCGGGGGGCTTGCCATCGGCGGCGGGGGGCGGTACCTAACATGCATTTGCTCCATAAGACGCAGAGACATTTTCCCCCATCTTTCTGGGGGAAAAAAGTGCGTCTTATGGTGCGGAAAATACAGTACATGACCTGGTGCAGAGGTGAAACCGTGTAGGTTTAGGAGATATTTCTTTGACCTATAGGTAAGCCTTAATCTAGGCTTACCTGTAGGTCCAAGTGGTTTGTAAGGGTTTACAACCACTTTAAGGAGAAATTCAAGACAATAATAAATATTGCTGAGCTCTGTTTACACACAATTAACATTTTATATTCTACCTTTAAGAGATCAAATCTTCACTTTTTGAGTTCAAGTCCACTCTAAATGGTCCTTTCTGTTCTGTGTCCAAGGGACCCTCGCTGAAAAGTATTTTTGCTTTCTAAGTGGAGTGGGGCAGAGTGTATTCCACAACCCTTGTATCAGATCACACCCTGGTTTTTCTTGTTCCCTTATTTTTTTTGTTATTAAACAGTTCCATGTGGGTAAAGCAACGATACAATAAGCATGTAAAGGTCATTTTCGTATAAGCAATAGCTGTTTTACAAATCAAAAAGAAAGAACAAGTCGGTTAGAATAGGTCAAAGTAAAAATTAAGGGTGCTAACTATAGGGACTCAAGAGTCTGAGCTATACATTACTCGTAATCAGATAATTTGACCTGTAGTATATGTAGTGTATATCCAGGTTTGGAGCAGGAGTCCTTATAGGAGAGGCAAGGCATGCTATTGTGGGACATCCAGTGAAGGCTAGGAAATGGTGATAGTGCCTTGGACTACCTTGGGAGTATGAGGGCCCGGCCAGAATTAGCCCATCAGTGGCAGGGAATCTATTAATTTGGGGTGGAATAAACACTAGCCGAGTCAGAGGCTAGGGGTCTTGAGAGAGTGGAGAGGAAGAGAAAGTAGAAGGAAGGAGAAGGGAGGAGTGGGGGGAGTCTGACCACCAATGTGACATCAGATATGGTAAATGTAACGATTAGTTACCAAGACATAAGGAACGTCTCTTCAAAGTCTAGTGGCAAGTGGTGTTTAATCCAGGGGAGACAGATTTTGTCGAATTTGAAGATCTGAATTTTGCTGATAGCTTCCATTTTTGCATGTAACAGTGTGCGATTAACTCTATGTTTTGTTTCGGCTACAGCTGAGGACGGGGACTTCCAAGCATTTGCTATAGTTTGTTTTGCGGCTGTGAAGAGCTGGATCAGATCACACCCTGGTTTTAATCAAAGTTTTAATCCATGAATTTTGAAGTTCCACCAAGAAACATAATGCAAACTTTAGGTGTAGTCGGTTCTGCTTTAATAATAGGCTTAGCTATAATTGATGGGACCGTGGTTCAAGACACTAGCTTAGAGGTATCACAAATAAAAATAGTATTAAGTAAGGGAAGGTCTATGAAAATGCGGTATAAAACAAAAAAAAAATGTAACAGTTACAACTGCTACACTCATGTTCATGGATGTGTACAGTATCTTAAGTCTTAAGTTTAGCTTGGGTGGTCTCAAAAGGTGTTGTGAGTGTGGATCAAATAGTTCTCTGTGTATACTGTACACTGTGGGACGGCAACTGCCAAAAAAACAGTGACACGTTTTTCTTCTTAAACATTTGCTTGTCCAACAGCAGTTTATAATATTCTCCCATATGTTTTAACTGTTTGCACACTGTGGAAGTCACACAAAACTCTTGTACACGGTTTATTTAACTTAGACATAGCACAAGCAGGTTTCAATATTAGAGCAAGCAAGCAACTCAGGACATAAATCATAAATGCACGCTGGCTCAGACTACCCATTAAAGTTACACAGTGATCTATGACCGAGCCCCAAGACTAAATGGACCCCAAGACAAGCTTAAAAGTTTGACAAAAAGAAAACATGGAGAACTGGGATTTATTTCTCTCGGATGTCTCTAAGTCATTAATTATGGCTATTCTCTATAATTCCAAAGTATGTACACAAGAAAAGATGTCCAAAAAAAATAACGAAACAGTTGCATAAAAAAGATGCATATAGTCAATTATATGTAATACTTTTTCAAATGTAATATAATAATAATAATAATAATAATAAATATTAATATGATTATTATTATTATTAATAATAATAATAATCATAATAATAATAATAGTATTAGTAGTGGTAATAGTAGATATTTTTTTCAATACCCCATAAAACCATAAAAAAAAATCTAGTGTTTAAAATATTTACAGCCTATAATAATATGTAATTAATATATTACAAAATGAATGTCTTTTTCTGCTGTACTGTTTTGTAAATATTAATAATAAAAATGTATATTTTTTTGCTGCACAGTACCTTGCATTTAATATTTTTTGTGTTTAAAAAGAAACCTAATTTTTTTTTCTGGCCATGGCAAAAAACATCTCTTTTAACTTTTTGGTTTTCAAAAGCCATACCGTACAGCAATACATAAAAAAAGGTTTCAACCTTTTATGAAAAAAATACAGGTCTTATGATCATTTTCTATGAATAATGTTGGCAACGTGTCCGATTTTGAACGATCACACTGGTAAAATATTGGCCAGGTGTCAATCAAGAAAATAAATGTGAAAGATGGAGGAGACTGAAAGGAAAAGGACGTGGTTCAAAAATGAGACATGTAGCCAAAATGAAAGGCAAAGTTTAGTCTAAGGAATTACAAAGAAGCCAGACTTTGTTAAATGTTTTATTCGTCTGCTTGAGGTTTAAACCTTCCCAATTATTCATAAAAAGAATTTTTATTAACAGAGTATTTCTGGAAGAATATATCTGGAAAGTGGATTTGATTCCAGTGACTAGACAATGACACAAAAAAATCTGGAAATTCTCTTTGAAGAGTTATGTCGTGTACACACGATCGGAATTCTCGTCGGAAAAAGCTCTGATGGTTTTCCCGTCGGAATTCTGACGGAATTTCACTCAAACTGTCTTGCCTACACACGGTCACACCAAATTCCGACGGTCAATAACACTGCAACATACAACGCGTTCGACGGCACTATAAAAGGGAAGTTTAATGCTTCTGAGCATGCGTCGAATTGTTTCCGAGCATGTGTCGGAATTGCATACACACGATCGGAAAAATTAAAAACAGGCTCTCAATCTAAAGTCCGTCGGATAAACAGACAGAAAAAGACCGATGGGCATACACATGGTCGGAAAATCCGATGAATAGCTCCCATCGGACTGTTTCCATCGGAAATTCCGGCCGTGTGTACACGGCATTAGGAACCAAATGCTACCAGGATTGGAGACACATAAAATAAGATCAAGTATGCAACAAAAAAATTATTGCGGTTTAGAAATCTATTTTTTGTCCACAGTCTTTTAATTATTAAATGCTGTTTTATTACAAAATACTCTTGTTCTGGATAACATGTCTGCTATATAAAGTGTATAATTTTAAATAAAAATCATAATGAATATGGATAAATAAATCTAAACAAGACTTACACGTAAAAATTGCCTTAGGCCTTTTTTTTTTCTTTTTTTTTAGGCCTAAATTTTAGATTCTGTAACAAAATATATTTAATTAAATTCTGTAAGTAAACAAGGAAAAAATGCAATTGTTGATTTTTGCTCTTATTTTGTATACCATACTTTGCCATGAACAGAGTACAACTAAATGAATTCCTGTTCTGAATTAGTCTTTGGTCTTGTGGCAAGCATTGAAACCAAAGGTGTTACAGAAAAGAGACCGTCACTTAGAGACTGATGAAGGAATTAGAAAAAACATAGACCGGGTGCAAGTTAAAAAGGGTTCATCTCATGCAGTTCCACTGCAAGACATAAAAAAAAAAAAAAAAAAAAAAAAAAAAACTTAATGGTTTACATCTGCTGTATGACTTATAGAGCTTCTTTTCCTGTCTTGCTATGTGAGAAAATAGTCAAAGCTGGATTTCTGTGTTCCCCTAGTCTCTGCTCTACCGAGGATGCACAGGAAATTAAGCATATGCCGACTGATGGAATTGCAATAACCTTGCGATTTAGCTCCAAATGTTGAAAAGAAACAGTGCCCCAGTACGGAAGCCAGCCTTCAGAAGAAAAGAAGGGAGTGTCTGTTTCAGCTTCTAGAGAAGATTAAAGTACATTTCTTTAAGGCTTTCTGCAAAAATTGCACGCAACCACCCATGTATTGTAAACAATTATTATCATTAACATGTTTTATATAATTATTATTATTTATTTATATTATCATTATTATTTAATAATTAAAATTTTTACATGTTTGAAGTGGGAACTCTAGTATGTATATCAAGTAGTATAATCAGCACCAAAGCTATTTACTTAAAAGACATACCATCTTAAAAATGCATTGTATTCCAGAGTTCTTGGTGCTGCAAAGTGTTTGACAACATTCTCACAGCTTAAAAAGGAGTTCCAGCCTGTACAAAAATAAAAAAAATAAAAATAAAAGGCAGTCTGACTTTTAATATAAGGACACCCCAAGCCGATCCATCCATTGGCTCCGGGTGGAGGCGCAAGCATCTTCACTAAGGGAAGCCGGAAGTGACGCCTTGCGGCTTCACAGCCTGTTTCCTACTGCGAATGTGCAAGTTGCACTGTGCTTTCTGAATGTTCCCGCTGTCTTCTGGGACCTGGGTATCTCCCAGAAGGCAGCGCGAGGGGGGGTGGAGGAGGAAGGGCTGTAGATTTTGCAGATAAGTGCACAACAATTGCAGCGTTCTTACCTGGAAGTGGAAGCGGGTACCCGGTTTTGACAGGTACCCATTCCCGGGAGAAAGCAAACAAGCAGAGCTTCCCCTTTTGGATGGAGCTTCACTTTAAAATGATTTTCTAGTGTCTTTAGGATTTCTGCACAGTAAGGTCTCATTTAGACTGGGGGGGGGGGCATTAAAAAAATGCCGTTAAGCTGCTCTTTCAGTGCCCCCAACCACCCCCCTTAAGTTGCAGGGGCAGCAAACGGGGTGTTCACATGGTGTGGTTGCAAAGCTTCGGGCCAGCAGCATAAAACTATCCCGCATGTTCCGATCAGCAGAATGAGGGTGCGACCCCTTCTAGTGAATGGGGAAGTTCCGCAAGCCTCCCACAACTGCATGCAATGCAAGTGGTTGCGACTTATTCGTTCAAAATAGGTGGGGAGGAGGCACCACTAGGGACATGGACTGCTGTGTTCTTTAGTGAGCGACGGTCCAGAACTCCAGCATGCTGCAATCACAGGGAGTTTTAACCCTTGCCATAGCACACTAGTACAACAAAATCTTTCGTTATCCACCCCCTTCAAACCCCCCCCCCCCACCCCACGCTCACTGCCAGGTCATAAGCAATGCTTTCCCCAAACTTCGGGGTAGTAAATTACACCAATTTGCAGGCAAAGTACAGCAGGGACAGAACAGGCTCAAGCTGCTCTCCGTCAGCAGTAGGGAGAGGGGGATGGGCAGGTGCCTGCCTTGCCACCGGGCTATGGGCTTCTTTGGATGTAAGGACACCTGTCCACAGAGTTGGGCGGGAATCTGCATACAAAGGTGGCTGCATGGCTCCAGGTAGAAGAGTGGAGCCACCTGGAGATAGCACCTGAAAGGGGAGAATTTTCCAAGAAGGTTTTCAAAGCAGCCACAGCATTGAAAGAAAAAAGACTGCAAACCATGTACATAATGATGTCTACAGCACTATGTTTTTTTTTTAATTTAGGGTTTATTATCACTTTAATGGGGTATACCAAGCCCAGAGCCCCCTTGTACCCACAATTGTGCTGTGCCAAAATCAAAAATGTAAAAGACCTCAGTACAATCATAAAAAATAATTTAACGTTTCCGTTACATATGCTTTTGTGCACACTTAAAATCTCCCAGCGCAAGTCTTTGCCTCTCCCAAATCCCCCTCCCAGAACAAATCTTCTCCTCCCAATCTTCTTTGCCAGTAAAAATCGCCTCCCCCACCTAATAACCTATCTATCAGCATAAATTCCTCCAATGGTGATACACTGTTTGGTTGGAATAGCTCTGAGGAAGGGGGTCTGTCCCCCAAAATGAATAAGCTGCTCCATTGTGTGGCGTCGGGGGGGAAATACAGCCAGTGTGCAAATGTAGGACAATTTTTTTTATGCCAATTGGCATAAATTATGTACAAATTTTTGACAGTACCCCCAAAAAGACACCCACATTCTCTGTGTGCTGATATGCTGCATTGCCCACAAATAGTACGGGTCCTTTGTCGTGCATTGAGACGACAGGGGAGAAGGGGCCCATTCAAAGTAACTAGACTGCCATAAAGTCACCCTATCACCACTGGGTCACAGAATAGCCCCACTTTAAAAGAAATCTGAATATACTTTGTCAATATACTTTGTCACCTGAGTAATTGGTCCCACTAACACGAGGTAGCACTACTGCGCATGTGCGGGTGTCTTGTGAACGCCACAGCTGTTTTCAAATAAGGTAATTGCTTTTTTCCATACTGTACCCTATATTTTGGTCCTGCCACAGCCGCCTGGCACACTCCTCCAGATGAAGCCACGTGGGAGGTGCCAAAACTAGTAGAGGGGGAGCCTGGCGGTGGACTGATCGTTACTGAGTGAGACTGTTCAGATTTGTACCAATGCTTTTAATTGTTTTAATAAATGTGAGTTTATTGCTAGCTGGGGTGGAGAGGTTTCATTTTTGAATCCCTCGGATACTGCACTATAGGAGGCAGTTTTTCTTGTCTTTTGTATGTATTTCCGCATCTACTGGTCTTTAATAGGTTTTTTTTTTTAACAGATTGTCTATAATAGGTTTAAAGCAGCTTAGTGGATGGAAACTATGCTGGCCATAGACCGATTGTCTATACCTTGAGCAAAGTAAAGATCACAGAGGATCCTTTGGAGAGATTATTGGCACTAAGTGCAAGGCGCGTTTGACCCCTTGGGGTCGTATAAAAGAGGGGAGCGGCCATTGCATGCGGTGGTGAGCGCACTCAGGATAAGGAGTTTTTTAGAAGAAGCATCACATTTGTTCTTTTCTATATCACTGAATAAATTATCATTTATTGTTTATTGGCCTTTTTTTTCATTTTATTTAATCAATTTATATTTAACTGTTAGCTGAAGTTTTGATTTATTTCATATAGATTGTTTTATTGCAGCGCTATCACATTTTTTTCACTTTTTACTGTTACCTGTAGGAGCACATTAGTCACAGCGGCAGCAACTTTATGCAATTTTAGGTTTATCACTATTAGTTGTCTTTTCCATCAAAATATTTACATATTAGCGCGCCACTACTTCATTTTTAATTTTCACCTGTTTATTGAAAAACTGCCGAATCTCCCCTCCCCACCTACTGAAAGTATTTGATCATATGATGAGTCTAGTGCTTGCTCCCTTCACCAGCTGCTGAGTTTCCTCTCACTGGCTCCTACGTCCTGTAGTAATAGGGTCACTTTAACTCAAGCATGATTATAGTATCATTGTAGCAATTATTATAGATTTTTTTTTTAATATAACACATAATACTTCAAATTTGGCCAATGAAAAGTGTTTATAAATAATTAATGCATTGCAAATTATTCATTGCTTTTTGTTAGGTTATTTCCAAGTCAATTGCACTCATCTTTTTTTTAATGTGGTGAACATTCCACCAGTATGACATGAATTGCCTCTTGTTTGGAACTCTCATTACTTTCTCATATTTTCTCACCTATGAATAGCGCTATTCATTTTATGAGTGCTCTTTTGATATCTGAGCCAATACATTAAGAATAGCCGTCAAGCACTATTGCCACTGGGAGAACCTCTGGTATATCAATCTATAAGCGTATGTATTTGCGTATCTCTTGTGTACAGGGGTAGGCAACAGAGGGTTCTGCAGCAGATTTTGATGTGGCCCCCATTAGTGTCAGGTAGACTAAAATTCAGCCCTGTTTATGCCCCCTTTGGCACCCTATAATGCACACCTACAGGCATTCTGTTTTCTATCCCTTGTCACCGGTGGCCACTCTAATTGAACACAAGGGGGTTTTATTTACAAAAGACAAATACGCATTGAAGGGGATGCTGCCCTTTGCAGGGGAATTTTCCCCAGGGTTTAGGTGAAGCTTTGCTGACTTCCACCATCCAATCATGTGCAAGAAAAACATGTTATTTAAATGTTTTTATTTTATTTGCACATGATTGGGTATTCTTTGCAAAATTGAACATATTCACTAAACTCTGGTGCAAATTTCCTTGCTAAGGTCAACTTCCCATGCAAAGTGAACAGCCTGTTTGCCTGTAGTAAATCAACCGCACAGAATTTGCAGTCAGGCAATCTGAACCAACCAAGGTATGCTCAGAGACTTAGCGGCCTCCTTATTAGCCGCTGCTGTGCTGAGCCTGTGTTGAGTACCATAGTAGAGGCGCGTCTCCTTCATGGTAGGCTGGAACTAGGCTAGTTCATGCAGGTGGATCAGTGTGTAATCACCATGCACAAAAGTAGGCTGTACTTCTCAACATATAAGCTGGCCATAAATCAAAATTTGTCCAGTTCAGTAGGATCCAGCCAAATTGTGATCCATCTATAGCTGTTTCCGCTCAACAGAAATCAATCTAACAAACAATTGCTGTTGAACAGGACTGTTGGAAAACTTTGTCAATCAGCAGCTTGCAGCCAATCAGCTATAGCCACTGTTCAGTGAATACTGAAGTCCCACTATCATACTACAATGACAGGGGGATTCCTCCATCTACCTTGAACGTGTGGATGGGGAAGTCGGTTTGATTTGTGGGCAGCCTTAAAGTAGTTCTAAAGTTAAAACATTTTTACCTAATGCATTCCCTGTTGTTGGAATACATTGTTTGTGTATTTTGGGCAACAACTACATCAGCCAGTAAATGGCAGTGTGTATAAGTTTTTAGCTGAATCTATGGTTAAACTCTATGTCTTTTCTTTGTATAATAAAATGCTCTTTTCCTGTCTGCAGTTAAGCAGCAAAGCCTATGTGGACTGTGTACCATCTGTCTGTTTTGTAGGGCTATATACAGAATTTTTAACAGGTTTTGGGCCCAAGCATAGCTCAGACACCCACCCAGAGAAGAGCTGAGAACCCAGTCATAGCCTGCTACAGCAACAGAAATAAAACTGCAAAATAATACAAGAAAATGGCCAGTAACACAGCTGCAATAAAGCTTTCATCTGCAAATCTGACAAACCAGAACTACCAGTCTTGGAAATTCAAGAGGAAAATGCTGCTAATAAAAGAAGCTACGTGGAAATGTATAAATTAAGTCAGGCCAGAACACCCATCAGATGAGTGGATATAGAAAGACCTAAAAGCTCAGAGCACAATCTCTCTTAGCATAGAAGATGACCAAATTATACATATACAGTACATAAGTATATAAAACGGGGGGTATGTGGCGCTAACCACTAAATAAATTAACTCTATGATCTCTTATGGGACGTCATTTCCAAAAGATGGGTGACCTTTAGGTATGACAGAATCAGTTTTACATAAAAATGCAAACAGCATAAATACATAAATAAATAAATTTCCTCAATGACAGTAAAAATGTGAGTAATAAAAATAAGTGCATTAATGTGACCAATAAATAATAAAAAAGTGCTAAGGTAAAATCTTCAAAATTGATGACGGTAAAAAAATTCCAATAAAAATTCCAATAGGAATGTGATATATGGTCTACAATCAATAAGAAGGAAATGCCTTCTGTAGACCAATAACAAAAGAATCTAAAGTGCACAGTGCAATGTGCAAGAACGTGAAATATAAAACCAATCAATGGTCTATAAGTGCGAAAAAATAAATAAATACAGTGGTGTGAAAAAGTGTTTGCCCCCTTCCTCATTTCCTGTTCCTTTGCATGTTTGTCACACTTAAGTGTTTCGGAACATCAAACCAATTTAAACAATAGTCAAGGACAACACAAGTAAACACAAAATGCAATTTGTAAATGAAGGTGTTTATTATTAAAGGTGAAAAAAAATCCAAACCATCATGGCCCTGTGTGAAAAAGTGATTGCCCCCCTTGTTAAAACATACTATAACTGTGGTTGTCCACACCTGAGTTCAATTTCTCTAGCCACACCCAGGCCTGATTATTGCCACACCTGTTCACAATCAAGGCATCACTTAAATAGGAGCTGCTTGACACAGTAAGGTCCACCAGAAGATCCTTAAAAGCTACACATCATGCCGAGACCCAAAGAAATTCAGGAACAATTGAGAAAGAAAGTAATTGAGATCTATCAGTCTGGAAAGGGTTATAAAGCCATTTCCAAAGCTTTGGGAATCCAGTGAACCACAGTGAGGGCCATTATCCACAAATGGCGAAGACATGGAACAGTGGTGAACCTTCCCAGGAGTGGCCGGCCGCCCAAAATTACCCCAAGAGCGCAGCGACGACTCATCCAAGAGGTCACAAAAGACCCCACAACAACGTCCAAGGAACTGCAGGCCTCACTTGCCTCAGTTAAGGTCAGCGTTCATGCCTCCACCATCAGGAAAAGACTGGGCAAAAATGGCCTGCATGGCAGAGTTCCAAGGAGAAAACCACTGCTGAGCAAAAAGAACATCAAAGCTCGTCTCAATTTCTCCACAACACATCTTGATGATCCCCAAGACTTTTGGGACAACATTCTGTGGACCGATGAGACAAAAGTTGAACTCTTTGGAAGGTGTGTGTCCAAGTATATCTGGCGTAGAAGGAACACTGCATTTCAGAAAAAGAACATTATACCAACAGTAAAATATGGTGGTGGTAGTGTGATGGTCTGGGGCTGTTTTGCTGCTTCAGGACCTGTAAGACTTGCCGTGATAAAAGGAACTATGAATTCTGCTGTCTACCAAGAGATCCTGAAGGAGAATGTCCGACCATCTGTTCGTGTACTCAAGCTGAAACGAACTTGGGTTCTGCAGCAGGACAATGATCCTAAACACACCAGCAAGTCCACCACCGAATGGCTGAAGAAAAACAAAATGAAGACTTTGGAGTGGCCTAGCCAAAGTCCTGACCTGAATCCTATTGAGATGTTGTGGTATGACCTTAAAAAGGCCGTTCATGCTCGAAAACCCTCTAATGTAACTGAATTAGGACAATTCTGCAAAGATGAGTGGGCCAAAATTCCTCCAGGACGCTGTAAAAGCCTCATTGCACGTTATCGCAAACGCTTGGTTGCAGTTGTTGCTGCTAAGGGTGGCCCAACCAGTTATTAGGTTTAGGGGGCAATCACTTTTTCACACAGGGCCATGATGGTTTGGATTTTTTTTCACCTTAAATAATAAACACCTTCATTTACAAATTGCATTTTGTGTTTACTTGTGTTGTCCTTGACTATTGTTTAAATTGGTTTGATGTTCCGAAACACTTAAGTGTGACAAACATGCAAAGGAACAGGAAATGAGGAAGGGGGCAAACACTTTTTCACACCACTGTAGATAAAAGTGCATATGAATCCAAATATTGCAGCAATGTGACTAAACAGATTATTTGAACTAAATCACTGTAGAAAATTTTCAATAAACAGCAACAAAGAGAATAGTATAAATATGGAAAATCCGGAAAAAGAAAAGAATAAATAAACTGGTGCACTACAAGTCCCAGCTTGTAGTGAAAATCGCACAAAGAGGCAAAAGGGCTAAAAATACCCACACAATCCGTATTGATAATAAAGCTTCTTGGTGTGTGCAAAACAAAAAGAAATTCCAAATAGCTATGTGTATCAAAGTTCAGTGCTATTCCGTGCAGTTGGAAGAAAGTGCTCTGTGTTGTTTTCAGGGGTGCACCCCACTGTTTCCCCCAGCCTCTCACCTCTAATACCGGCCCCTACAGGCCTAGTAAAGCAGATAATCTCTGGGTGGTGATCCTGGTATATATCCTGGTATATCCCGCCTTCCTATAGATTCCTATGGGCTCTCCTGCATCTCATTCCGGTCCCCATAATACATCCAAACGGCACTCCAGAAGGAAAAGATCACTCCCAGCTCAGGTTGGCATACAGGGGTAAGGAATAAAAGAAAAGCGCTCCAATGTGTAGTATTAAAATACAATTTTAATAATAAAAGTATCCACTCACATAACAGTTTGCTGGTAACCGCATAAGATGGACGAACTTCCAGTCTCGGCCGAAAACCGGAAGTAAACATAGGCACCTGACTTCCTCCCTCGCGCATATCGTCACCGCTCACGTGACTTTGTCAGGTGCCTATTGTTTATTTCCGGTTTTCGGCCGAGACCGGAAGTTCGTCCAAATGGGACTCGTATAGATGTTGAGCAAAGGTGTTAAAATACATTGTTCATGCATTTTGTGCAACAACTACATCAGCGAGTAGATAAAAGTGTTTACATATTTTAGCTGCATTTATGGTTATACTCTATGTCTTTTCTTTGTATAATGTAGTTCCTGTTCGCAGTTAAGGAGTAAAGCCTATATGGACTGTGCACTTCTGTAGGGCTATATACAGAATTTCTAACACCTATGTTAAGGTAAAAAGCATTTTACCACTTGTTGTGGTGTGCAATCCAATGCTGTGTCTGGCTGCAGCAGCGCTACTCGCTCTTCCTGGTTTTACAGGCTGCAATGAGATAAGCCAGAGACATTGGCTGCTGCTGTAGTCAGTCAAATCCTGTGGGGGAGTAGGGGGAGTTGCTGAGCCATTCTATGGCTGCACACAGCCTCGCACATGCTATGGGAGAACATGCAGGAAAGGAGGAACGGACAGTGCCGGTGGAGGACACCAAAAGAGGAGGTAATAGACCGTTCTGTGCAGTACCATTACACAGAGCAGGTAAGTATAAACCTCTTTTTAATTTTAACTACAAAAAATGCTTTACAATCACTTTAAGCCAAAAATCCAATCAATCTCCACCCAGGTCCTTCCCTAATCCTCAGCCTCAGGCCCTGTAGCAGCTGTATCATCCACTATAATTGCAGTTACACCATTGCTTACGTATCTGATTGTTAGTATGCATATGACATGTATATACTGAAGAGCCAAAATCCTGCTAAATATTGTAGTTTACAAAATCTATGTATCCATCAATTTGTTCATAATAGGATTTCTTAGGAGATGCTCTTTAGTACAAAGGGAAAATGCATGTAGCTGCACAATACAAATATGTGATAATGTGATGACTTTAGATATTAAGGAGCTGCAAAAAAAATATGGAACTAAATATTCTGTGGTAGAAAAGTTCTGTTGCATATGGTCTGCCGCTAATAATGCAAACATTCTTAAGGTACGCATAGACATAAGATGATCATCATTGCCTGGGGATTTTGACCAAGTCCTCATGTATGAGGGTACAAGCAGACCACTGCAAAAAACACAAAACATTGGAGATCAAATTTGCCATCCAATGACTATAGGAGGTATTAAAATAACATCAGACCTACAGATGGTTCTATGCAATGCTCATTGCCAGTATAGTTTTCTCCTATATTGTAGGCTTCTTTGTTTCTCAGTAAATACTTCTGAATTGTGACAGATATTAATAGCACCTGAACTCCAACAAGCAGCTAGACTGCCAACTAAAAATACATGCATGAGAGCGATGTTACTTGCTACTCAGTTTGCAGTCCTGTGCAGCCTGTGTGGTGATCCAGGCACTTCTTCCACACAGTACAGCTAGATCCTCCACCTCTGTTGCTGATGCAACAGAGGTTGTTGAAGGATACACTTTAAGCCCACTAATTGGAAAGTTAAAGTGGTTGGAACCCTTTCAGACCGGACCATTTTGCTGGCCAAAGTCCAGACCACTTTTTGCAATTCGGCACTGCGTCACTTAACAGACAATTGCGCGTTCGTGCGACGTGGCTCCCAAACAAAATTGACGTCCTTTTTTTCCCACAAATTGAGCTTTCTTTTGGTGGTATTTGATCACCTCTGCGGTTTTTATTTTTTGCGCTATAAATAAAAAAAGAAGCGACAATTTTGAAAAAAACATATTATTTTTTACTTTTTGCTATAATAAATATCCCCCAAAAATGTATACATTTTTTTTCCTCAGTTTAGGCCGATACATATTCTTCTACATATATTTGGTAAAAAATAACAATAAGCGATTATTGATTGGTTTGCGCAAAAGTTATAGCGTTTACAAAATAGGGTATAGTTCTATGGCATTTTTATTAATAATTTATTTTTCACTAGTAATGTTGCGCTATTAGCGATTTTTATTGTGACTGCAACATTATGGCGGACACATCGGACATTTTTGACACATTTTTGGGACCATTGTCATTTATACAGCAATCAGTGCTATATAAATGCACTGATTCCTGTGTAAATGGCACTGGCAGTGAAGGGGTTAACCCCTAGGTGGCAGTGTACGGGTTAAGTGTGTCCTAGGGGCATGTTGCTAACTGTGGGGGGTGTGGCTGTGTTTTTTACACATCACTGATCTCTGCTCCAATCACAGGCAGTAGAGATCAGTGACACTGTTGCTAGGCAGAATGGGGAAATGCTTGTTTACTTTAGCATCTCCCCATTCTTCCTCCCATGAGATGATTGCGGGTATCCAACTTATGGAGGTCCCAACCGGCGCCATGCACGTGATGGCATGGCGGCAAATTTAAAAGGATGTACCTGTATGCCCATTTGCCTGTCCGTGCCATTCTGCCATCTGTGTGCGCCAGTCGGGAACTGGTTAAAGCATGTTATACAGCACAGTGCTTGTGCTGGGTAAATTGTGCCATTCTTTAATCAAAATACCTGGCTGATCCGGCCTGGTGCTGCCCTCCCCTCTGTAAACAGCCCATGTTTATCATGGCTGCTGATCCACTGATTACCATGGTCAGGTTACATGCCTCCATCATCCACTGTCTCTCCTCTACCCCTCTCCCTGCCTATGAGCTAGTCTCAGTGCCCGTCCCTCCCCTCTTGCTGCCATAATAATGATGTTTTGTTAATAGAATCCCCTTTGTTCCTTTAAGTTATGTGCCCCAGTGTGTGTGCATTATAAAAAATATGTTGCTGTATAAACTTATTTCAAAACACTGCTCGGCACTCACATGACCGCCCGCCGCTTTTCTCCTCGCCTCCCCTCCTCCCAGCTACGTCAGCGGGGGATTCTCAGCCCCTTCCACTGTAGTTGGCAGATTAGGAGAGGAGAGCGCCGAGCGAGCGGCACTCTGAAATAAGGTATACACACTGGGGCACATACATTAACTTAAAGGAACAAATGGATTCCATTAAGTAAACAAAGTGGCTCAACAACCACTTTAAAATTTAGTAGCTGTAAATGTTGCAGCTGCTGACTTTTAAGAAGTAGACACTTACTAGCCCATGGAGTCCAGCGCTGTGTTCCTCAGAGCTGATTCTTCACCTAGCTTTGGATATGTGTGACTTCCTAAAAATATTGCAAGTTACTCACTAGGAGGAGAACCTCTGGGGGAATCCAGGATGGGGGAATCCAGGATGGAGAAAGATCTGGGGGTCCTAGTTGAAGACAGACTGAGCAATAGCATGCAATGTCAAGCCGCAGCAAGCAGACTATTAACATGCATTAAAAAGGGAAACCAGAACGAGTCTTCTTGGTCATTGGTTGACAGCGGCAAGACCGCGATACTGGCGTTCAACTCAGTCTCCATCAATAAAGGAATGGGCTATAGAAATGGACAATATAGAAAGATTAAAGAAGCTTTTAGCACATGAACTAGATACACACGGGGAATGCATGCGGATATGGGCTCCATGGAGGATATATAGGGAAACAAAAAAAAAATTAGAAAACAGTGAGGGAATGGAACTGAACTATATAATACAAATTACTGCATTGTTGGTTAGAGCCTCGACACAAAAAGTCCAAAGGAGGAGAGGGGAAGAAGAAGAGGGGGGCCGTTTTTTTATATTTATTTATTTATTTTTTTTCTGTTTTTCAGTTTTTTTTTTTTTTTATTGTCTTGTTTTTCTTTGTTAGCTACATGTAAAGACATTTACAAGTTCCATGTTGGAATAATCAAATAACTTTATAGTTGAGTGACTATGTAAATGTTTAAACTTGTCCTGGTTTGTATAATTAATTTACAATAAAATAAGATTGAATATAAAAAGGGAAACCATTTTACAAAACTCTGGTTCAGCAACATCTGGAGTATTTTGTCCAGTTCTGGTCACCAAACCTCAGGAAGGATGTGCTGGAACTGGAGAGAGTCTAGATAAGGGCAACAAAATGAATAGGGGACCGAAGGAATGACTGCAAGCACTAAACTTTTTCTCCTTGGAGAAGAGACGCATGAGAGGAGATATGATAGCGATATACAAATACCTCAATGGTGATCCCATTGAGGCTCTCAACCAGGCTCCCAACCCACTTATTTCACAAATTTCTTAGATGATGGTACAACTCATATATTTGATTATACTTATCTATTAATATTGTTTGTAGAGGCTACCCACAATTTTCAATGGTGATCCCAGCGTAGGTAGGAAGCGATAAGGATGTGGAACTCTCTTTCACAATCAGTGGTGTCAGCAGGAAGTATTAATAGTTTTAAAAGACTCTTTGACCCACACAGGTTGAACTGGATGGACTAGTGTCTTTATTCAACCATACCAACTATGAAACTATGAAGCTATAAGCTCACATCTGCCTCCCCACTTCACATGAACGAGGCATGGCAGTGCTGGGGGTCTGGTTCCATGGCCTCCTGAGATGCGTGATGTATCTCAGGAGGTTACAAGCTGAGGTGATGGCCAGCCCAAGCTGACGTTATTCACGTCTAGGCAAGAATTGAGGAAATCGAAGCTGATACCTGTCTGAAAATGGTACCTGCTCTCAGGAAAAGAAAAAAGAAAATGTTAAAGGAGAGGGGGAAGAAGAGGATGAGTGATACTGTTAAGCGAAAGTTGACTTTAAGGAACAGGAGCCTACTAACTGGTCATTGCTCAGCTTTTTTTTTTTCTTGCCAGCATTAGCATATGTGTTTGCCAGTAAATTCTTATTGGTTTCTAACACTAACCTTCACTCTCCAAATTTGAATTTTGCCCTTCATGAGATTACAAGAGGCTGAGACAAATTCTACTTAAATTTTAAAAAATACACTTAATTTGCAAGAATGCATAACTGTGTTACTTTTTAGTAGCTGCCCGGAATTTAGCATTCCATAAGCACAGTATATCATATCAAGTCTGTTCTCCATTGTTCAATGTTTTTTTTCTCTACTACACGAGTGTAAAATCTTTTGTGGTTTCAATACAGAGGTGTCTTTATTCTTGGGTACGCCTTCAATAACTAATTCTGCTTGTCTACTTGCCAAGATAGATTTCCTACAGGCAGACTTAAAAGTGATTTTGTCCCTTTCCATGCATGGATTGAAATGATCCCAGAACAGCAAACATTAAACTTCCCTCTAGACCACTGGATTTTCTGAAGTGTTACAACAACATTAAAAGGATAATAATATAAAAAAAAAAAAATGTAAAACACGCAATTCGATAAGGTCAGCATCATAAAACCCCTTTGTATTTAAGTTATCTTGTGAAATATTTTCCTACATAGGGAGATGATAAATTTGTGTTCAACACAGGATTCTTGCAATTCTGAATTTAAAAACACATAGAATGATGTTTTTGATTTTATAAAAAAGAAAAAAAATATATAAAAGAAAAATAGCAATTTTGCCTAAAGCAACAGTTTGATATTCACATTTTTGTTTTTGCAAGTATGAAAAAAATGCAGTTGATATAGAAAATATCCCTTTATATATGTAAAAATAAATGTAATACATCTAACTACCAGAACTGTTTATATTACTTTGAAATTAAATCTGTACTTAATTTTTATATTTTTACTGGTGCCTTACTTCATGACATCAAACCAACTGTCATCTGTAATTCAAAAAGCAATGTCCATACTGGCCATTGAGGTGGTCTTGTTGAGCACAGTGTTGGCAGTTGGAATTGTCATGGCATATAATGTAGGAGAAAGGCTGCCCCTGATAGAGACGCTGGATTTCGGGCCTATTCCTCCACACAACACCCACAGGGTGTGAACTGGCCCAAACAACTACTCTAACACAAGAAAATAATTAATGAATCAGCCACAATGCATAGCTTAAGTGCACTTACCTCTCATGTTAAACTGGTGCCTCATGAATTTGTGTTGGGGTATGTTTTTTTTTTTTGCGTATGAGTAAAGGATTTAAGTTGGCCATCTGAATTAAACCAAACTCCAGTGTGTGAAATCCAAACAAATTCTAGAATCCAGGTATGTTTCTTCTTGAAAAGTTACATTGGTCCAAGGTGGTATGCATGTTTCATACCTGGCCGGTCCCTGTGGAAGCAGAGAATCACTGTCTTCCAGGTCCCATGCTTCTGACCCCTGCACTCTGTGCATTACACATTCTTGACCCCTGTGCTCTGTATGTTACATACTTCTTACCCCTGCACTCTTGACCCACGCACTCTGTACTTTACACACTCACGCCTCTGAAGACTTCAGAACATGAAAAAATGCGTAAGCTGGGACTGGATCGTATGACGTAAGCACGCTACTTGACGCACCCATCTTTGAAATTTGTTTGCTGTGCCTTTTCTGATTTTATTGCATGTGAGTGTAATCCCCTGAATAATAGTGGTTTTAGCTTCTCAGACATATTGCACTATGGCTGTGTCATTTACATCCCTTTGCCATATCACCAATGGTTTTGTCCATATCAATGGAAGCGTGGATCTTCCCGTTAGATGACCATAAGACCTGCATATTACAGTGGCCTGCAGTGACCTGCATGCAAGAATTATAGCAGGGTTTTATCTTTTATATTATCCTGCTGTTGTTGACCTTTCTATAATCCGAGGCTCAACAGGTTCCAGTAAGTAGGCTTGCCCCCCTCACAGTGGTGAGGATTGTACATGTACATCTTTTCCACAGAAGCTGGTGTATGGATTCTACATTATCAATTGCTATATTGGGACTGTTATGTGATTTTTATATTGGAGACTTATTTTGAATATTTGGTTAGCACTACACCTTTCTTTGTATTATGTATGTTGCTTATGGTGTGTAATCAGCCTATTGGTGCTGGCTGCTAACCCTTTACTTTTATCTAAGCGTAGATATTATTTGTGTTTACAGCCAAAATGCATAGCTTAGGGGCACTCACCTCTCATGTTAAACTGGTGCCTCATGAATTTGTGTTGGGCTATGATTTTTTTTATTTTTTGGGTATGTTTAAAGAATTTAAGTTGCCTACAAGCCCTTCTGAATAAAACCAAACTCTAGTGTATGAAATCCAAAACAAAATCCAGGTATTTCTTCTTGAACAGTTACATTGGTCCAAGGTGGTATGTAAATTTCATACCTGACTGGTCCCTGTGGAAGCAGAGAATCACTGTCCTCCAGGTCCCATGCTTCTGACCCCAGCATTCTGTGTATTACATGCTCCTAACCCCTGTAACCTGTATGTTACATACTTCTTTCCCTTGTACTCTTTGCATTACATAATCCTGATCTCTGCACTCTTTATATTACACACTCTTGACCCATGCACTCAGTACTCTACATACTCTGGCCCCCTACACTTTGTACATAACACACTCCTGACTCCTGCACTCAGTAGTTTACATACTCAAGACCCCTGCACTATGTACATTATATATGCCTATCTCCCGCACTCAGTACTTTGCATACTGCTGACCTCTACACTATGTACGTCACTTAATCCTCATCTCTGCCATCAGTACTTTACATATTGCTGAATATTGCACTATGTACATTACACACACCTGATCTCTGCAATTGTATGTAACACACTTCTGACCCCTGCACTCAGTACTTTAAATACTCCTGAGCTCTGTGCTCCAATGCAATTCACAGTCTGAGGCAAAAAATACATAGCAAGAAGATCCTACAATGTCGCTGCGTGCTTCTGGGTCCATGTGCAACCCATTTAGGGGACTTGGAACTATGCAGTAATTCTGGGGCAAATGCGGTAGCAGATGGAAGTGGGATTCTAGCTGCAGTAGATAATTGGGTGCGTATATCGGAAAGGAGAGGAACGCAGTTTGGCATCTTCACCCTGGGCACTGGATAAACAAATCCCTTTATGTACAGTAGCTGCCTGGGGTGAAGGGAGCAAAGGTGAACATTATAGAGTGTGTCTTGAATGACAGCTCTGCTGGGGCTTCTGCCATCACATGCAGGATGGCGGATAATGCCACACAAGTAGTGCCCTGGTTGGGATTTAAACAGAGGACCCTCATGCTGCAAGGCAGAAGTGCTGATCCTTACTAACAAGTTATAAGTCACTGTGACCTCAATCTAGACATGAAGCATTGCTCAGAGCCAGGGACTCTGCTCCTATGATTCAAAGGAATGAGGGGGCAGACGTACCAGTGTACTCATCCAGAGCAGTGTATGCAGTTAGTGAAAAAGGATGCCGCTCTCCTGATCAGCCAGCGTGACACAAGAGTATGGAGTGGCCTCAGCCTACATGGCTCCGCCAAGAAACCACGCCCCCTGATGCGTTTCCCCTGCCCATCGGAGGTTTAGTCATTGGGTATTCATCCTATGAATAAGCCCCGATGGGTGGGGCAAACGCATCAGAGTGTGTGGTTTCTTGTCGGAGACATGTAAGCTGAGGCCGCTCCATACTCTTGTGTCATGCTGGTTGGCGGAAGAGCAGCGTCCTCTTTCACTAAGTGATAACCCACCTGTTGCAACTCATAATTTTGGATTTACCTGTAGCGCACCCCCCGTAGGATGCGCTGGTGAATAGGGATTCACCAGCGGCTGCGCAGCCAGGCACGCCAAATTTCCGCAGAAACTCTTGAGTCAGGAAAACAGTCCAGCAACTTTGTTTTGTTTGACTATTAGCGGTATTGAACTTGGATGGGGATGGTATCATTATGGGATGCCCACTTGACTTCAAATAACTCTTCAGAGACACTTCAACTATATACACTGTATGTATATACATACTCCTCAGCTTCCTCCACCACCTCACTTGCTTGCAGAACAAAATCACAGATCCAGCTGGCACACTGATAGTTGATCTGACAAAAAAGCAACAGTCAGATAAAGCAAAGGCCCTTTACATGCAGGGCCCCTTAGCAGTGTAGCAAAAGTCAATGTCCAGCTTCCATCCCTGTGGCTACTGATCCCTGCACCACCTCTTCAGGCACTGCCAGCCCGCTTGGCTGCAGTTGCCCCTTTCACTAGCTCATCTGGCTACTTCCTACAGCCCTGACAGACTGCATACTTACCAGTTCTTGTGGCTAACTTCTCCCTGGATGTGCTGAATCTCTCCCACTGTCCTCACACCTGCTCCTGTGCATCCAGGACAGAACTTCTCTGTATGTTGTAGAGGATCCCTCCAGCACCTGAGCCCCAGGCCCGAGTTCACCTCCCCCCCCCAGATTACGGGGTTACCCACGAAAGGGCTACTGACAGCCTCCTCAGCCCTCCATCTCCAGCATCCACTGCCCCTGCTGTGATGACCCTAAGTATAAGAGAGGGACCTACCCCCTGCCAGCCCACTTGCTGGGGCCCTCATTAATACTGGCAGCTCCTCCCAACCTCCCTCCTATTCTTATGAAAACTTCTCCAAAGTTCCAGCAAGTAGGGGGGGGGGGGTACCAGAGGTGCTGCCTGCTGTGTCATCCAGCCTCCCTGAGTCACTCACCCTGAGCCAGATGCAGCCCAGGCTGGCTCTAAGCTGGGCTAATTTTCCTACGCTAACATAACTTCTAGCACACTAAACTAGAGGGTGCTACATACTCTTACTTTGAAACCCAATGACGTTAGAGATCCAGATATTTAGAGGGTAAATCTCCCGAAAAGGAGACAGCAATAAAAACCTGGCAATGGTTTTATCCCCTCACCAATCTATCCCAATATAAAAAAAAAGTTTTGCCTTTAGCTATTCTTTAACCGATTAGTTACATTTTCTGCCTTGAATTGCTCTTCAAAACTAAAGCACGGTTACTTTACATGATGTTTGTTTTAAAAGCTGCCGAATAATTTGAAATTACATTTTCCTAATGACCAAATCTGAAAAAGAGAATTATACTTCAACCGTGAACTGGTTATTTTTAGATGAATGCATTAATTGCATAACCCCATTTTTTTTCATCTCTTGAATTATTTCAGATGCTAGCTAAGCTTCAGAAAAAAAAATAAAAAAAAATAGAGTATGTCATGGAAACATCATGAAAAGTATAAACACAGTATACTAAGAGAGGAGAGGGGGAAAACGAAAACTTTTTCGTAGTTTTATGTTCTGTGACATATCTCACTGTTATTGAAATATGCATCTTGCCAAAACCAACAGAATGATTATAGCCCAGTTCATGATGTATGGGAGGAATTAATATGTTCAAGATCCCTGGGCCGAAACTGTAAGAGATAGACGGAGTTTAAATTGTGCGGCAGGCAGAGAGTGAATGTGCAGCCGTTATTACGTGTTCTGCGCAGCTGTACAGCCATAGAAGAACGCCAGGCCGCCACATTGTAACACTTCCCATTTGCTGGTCTGTTTGCCATTTTGTCTGTTGATTTCTTGGCTTTGGAAACTGACAGATGTAGCTGGAGCTAATTGGACAGTGAAATCTCAGCCTAATTAGAATAAGCCTATAAAAATAATAAGGACATTAATCACGCTTGGAGGTTCTTGTGTGATGGAACCGCACTTGCATTGTCTAGTCTCTGTGATAATTCTTTAATGAGATCATTATACTCAGCTATTAGGTGTCCCTACAAACTTCAGTATCCTCATTAATCTGGAATATCTTGTTACTAAACACATGTTCATGCTCTTAAAATGTCCCAAATAAAAATTCATAAGGGTATATGTAGAAAATCGATTTGCTGTGAAGCTCGGAGTATTTGTAATGTCAAAGCTACAATCAACAAAACATTTTATTATTATGTTCTCCCAGGTTTTAAGGGTTGTCTTGAACTTTATATAGGCAGGCTTTAGGCCAGCCATTCTTAACCAGGATTCCAGAGCTCCAGGGTTCCATGTAACCCTAGGGTTCCTCCAGAGGTTGCAAGGACTGCCCTAAGCAACTCATTGACCTCCTTTTTGATTGTACCCAGGGCTCGAGTCCTGCGGGAACGCATGGGAACGGCGTCCCTGCACTTTTTTCACAGCAGAAACGCCGTTCCTTTTGCAGGACTAGAGCCGCCCGAGCCGATCCTTCACTAAGTGGCTATGCCCAGCATCGCTGCATAGTGAAGGACAGCGTCCTTCCCTCCCTCTGTCCTTCTCCTCCAGCAGCTGCGGCTATATTATACAGGACCGCGCCTGCCAATCTACAGTGCTAGATCCACGCTGCAATACTGTCATTGGCTGCTAGAACCGCCATTGTCCTAACAACCAATGACATCACCTGTGCTCCCCGCCCTCATCAGCAAGTTCCTCCGCCCGGCTTTTGCCCCCCCTGCAGCATGCTCCTTCGTCAAGGACTTATCCAGGTACACGTTTTTCTACTTTGTGATGGCTCAGTCACAACTCTGATGGGGAACTCTGGGGACACTTTGATGGGGGGGCTCTCTAAAGGGGGAAACCAGTGATGACAGCAGTTAACTGTCTTCCAGTGACATCCAGTGATTGTGAATGGGGCTTCAGTACAATGAATTTGGTGATGTCACCCATTAGGAGTGGGCTTGGCATTGAACGCCTGTCTTCTCTTTTGTTAATTAGTCTCATTGGCCCCCTGTGCATTTATGGGATCCTTTACCATAAATGAATATAAGTTGCTTTTTTCCTATTGCCCACCAAAACAAGGGACATTTTTGCCATTTACCCCTCACAATTTTTTTTTAATAAGTGTTCCCCAGGACCTAATAATTATTTTAAACGTTTCTCTGAAGTGAAAAGGTTAGGAAATATATGTCTAGGCCAGGGGTCTCCAAACTCTCTAAACAAAGGGCCGGTTTATTGTCCTTCAGACTTGAGGGGGCTAAACTGTGGCCTGCAGGAGGGGAAATTGTCCTGACATCAGTGGTAGTAAACATCACCACATTTGCTATTAGGGGGAGTAATAGCTCCCTATCATTGGCATCAGTTGGCAGAACAGTGTCTCTTATCAGTGGGAGGAGTAGTGCCCCAAGGGCTGGATAAAGGCAAGCAAAGGGATGCAGCCAGGCCGCAGTTTGAAGACCACTGGTCTAGGCAATAGAGATGAGCCAAACTGGTTCAGTAAACTTTGACCCTAATCCCACTGAAATAAAAATTCCATTTGGCCAGAAGCAGTGATTTTGTAAATACTTAAAGTGAAACATTAAAAGAGAAGCATGGGATTGGGAAAAAAAACATTTATACTAAACAAGGTGGATGCAGCATCGATTCAATGCTGCATCTATTCTTTTCTGGCTCAGCACTGAGAACTGAGTGATCAAACACTGCTGATCACTCAATTCTCCCCTCTGTTCTGAGCAGAATGCCACGACTGTCAGCCACCAGCTCTCTGCTCTGCCCCTCCAGCACTAAGCGGTTCGGTGAAAAGCCGAGCCAGCTGTCGGTCTAAGCCTCTGGGTGGATCTCGACTGTAAAGTTGGGATTGATCCAGGGCCTGGACTGGCTCTGTGACATCAGCCAACAGCAAGCTTTAGCCCACTGTTGGCTGAAAATGGGTCACAGGAACTAACTGATCACAGATCCATAGGAGAAGTATATTTTTTTTCTATAGGTTTTTTTATCATATAGGATTCTTTGGAACAAAAAAAAAAAACGTAAAAAAAAGAAGTGTAGTTTACTGAAGCACATCCTACAGCAAGGAAATCTTCACTATACCCATGAGATACAGCCCTATTGGTTACCAAGGCTGCATGCACATGGGCGTAGCAATTTTACTGGTCATTTTTATATATAGTTTTTTTTTTTATCTTATAGTTTTTTTTTCGACCAAATTTTTCTGCATAAATGATCAGTAAAATGCTTCCCTTAGATATTTTTTTTAAATTTGTAAAATTGTAGTTTTATTTCTCTGCTGCCAGCAATCTCAGTTTTTTTATTACGCCTGTGTGCATGAGTCCTAAGGTGTATGTATCACAAAAGTGGCTGGACAGAATTACAAATCCTTTGACATATAGGACAGTTGTCATATGTATATTTTGACTGCGTAGTTAGCTGCCTGCCTGAAGTTCAGCTTTTTATTAGCTTGGAAAGACTTTTATCTTGTTAATGGCAGAAGCCATCCCATCCCCTTTCACAGAACACTGACGGGTTATATATCAGCAGACAAAGAGACATTGAAATTTCAGTCTGATTTTTCCACAGTGAGACAACGAGAATGGGCAGCGTGCTTCAAACATTCATTCCAACCTGTTGCATCTGCTGTGTTACCAGGACAAGCCTGGGGTCAGCAGCTGTACCCTGGGACTCCTGCCAGAGATTGCAAGGCAGGTATCGCTGGCTGTACAGTGGGCGCCTTTTCTTGCTTGTTCATTTGTTTGTTGTAGTTGACTTTTACACTTCAGAAGTGTAAATTTTGCTTTTCATCATTGTTGGCTTGGCAAATAATAGACGCAGAGCCATTTCTAAACTATGCCCTCCACTTTGGAGAACACCTGTAAGAACAAATTTAATTATTATTATACAGGATATAATAGGATTTATGTAGCGCCAACAGTTTGTGCAGCGCTTTACAACATGGGGGCAGACAGTACAGTAACATTACAATAAAGGAGGAATCAGAGGGCCCTGCTCATTAGAGCTTACAATCTAGGACTAAATGTAACAAAATCCAATTTCCATTCTAATTCATTCATAAGAATAGAGTGGTTTAAGAAGATCTGAAAAATAGCATACCAGAAAATATATACACTCGCGCCAACAAATAAATCTAAAGTGCTCAAGTGACAGCTGCTGTAGAATACAAAACTTAGTACAGTACAGAATAGTGTCCATTGGTTTGTGCTGTTAGTAAATCATTTAATACAAGTTAAGCAGGGTCATAATTTCTGTGCAGGATGTGGAAAACTTACAAGAAAAAAAAAAAAAAATAATGGGTTGGGCAACTACATGGCAAATGAGGTTTAACATTGAAAAATTTAAAGTAATGCATTTGGGTGCTAAAAATACGAATGCAAGTTACTCACTAGGGGGAAAACCTCTGGGGGAATCTAGGATGGAAAAGGACTTGGTAGTCCTAGTAGATGTAAACCAGGGTGAACAATAACTGCGCTGATTACATAACACAAGTGAAACAAAAAAAGCAGCCAACACAATTTGTGATCAGCAAACGAAAATAATACAAAAACCAAGATGTGGCGCTGTGATAAAGATAGACTTAATATATAAAGTCTATATAAAAAACAATAGTTCAAATATAATAGTGACAGTCCATCAATCAAACATAACTGGTGCTGTGTAAAGGCAAAATCTTCTATCAAAAAATAATGGTGCATATAAACATCCTTTCTGGAATAAAAGGTGGTGCATAAATCCAATTAAGAGTGTTTGTATCTGCTTACCAGATAGAAGCAGAAAGGAGGCGAAGTTAATCACGTGAAGACATAAAGGAAATGAATGAAGGTCTGATGAACCGATGGGTGTGATCGAATCCAGTACTCATCGATGGAATATAGGAGACCAAAATTTCTCAGCCAAATGATTTCCTCAGCCAGAACAGGTGTAAACTAGAAAAAAAGCTCTCCCACGGGTTGGAGGAAGAGAGTGACAACAATAGTGAAGCCCGCCAGCTGAAGTTTAACAATTTTATTGGTAATCTACTTACAACAAAGGCAAAACATCAGGGCATGGATAAAAAGCAATTCCGCATACTTGCATCAGCCCGCCTGACATGTTTCATCCTACAACGGATATCATCAGAGGCGCCTATTCCATCGATGAGTACTGGATTCGATCACACCCATCGGTTCATCAGACCTTCATTCATTTCCTTTATGTCTTCACGTGATTAACTTCGCCTCCTTTCTGCTTCTATCTGGTAAGCAGATACAAACACTCTTAATTGGATTTATGCACCACCTTTTATTCCAGAAAGGATGTTTATATGTAGTCCTAGTAGATGACAGGCTCAGCAAGGGCATGCAATGTCAAGCTGCTGCAAGCAAAGCCAACAGAATATTAGCATGCATTAAAAAGGGGATTCACTCCAGGGATAAAACGATAATTCTCCCACTCTACAAGACTCTGGTCTGGCCGCGTCTTGAGTATGCCATCCAGTTCTGGGCACCAGTCCTCAAGAAAAAATGTGCTGGACCTGGAGAGAGTCCAGAGAAGGGAAACAAAGCTAATAAAGGGACTAGATGATCTCAGCTATGGGGAAAGACTATAAGCATTGAACTTATTCTCTCTAGAGAGGAGAAGCTTGAGAGGGGATATGATAGCGATGTACAAATACCGTACTGGTGACCCTAACATAGGGAAAAAACTTTTCAGTGAAAAGGGATTTAAAAAGATATGCGCCCATTGACTGAAATTGGAAGAGAAGCAGTGTAACCTTAAACTGCGTAAAGAGTTCTTTACGGTCAGAGCGGCAAGGTTGTGAATTCTCTTTCACAAACAGTGGTATCAGCAAGGAGCATTGATAGTTTCAAAAAACTTTTAGATGGGCACCTTAATGATCACAACATACAGGGATCTATGATGTACTATTGACATAAACACAAGCACACTCACACACCACAAGTTGAACTGGATGGACTGGTGTCTTATTTCAATCATACGGGCTATGTAACTATGTGAGTTTTAGGGGAGCAGTTTCTGTGGAGTGTTGAGGGCAAAATCCAGACTGAAGGGGATCAAGAAGGTAATTCTTACAGAGGTGGTCACTCAGTTAGCACGGACCTCATGAGTGCACATACTGTAATTAACTTCTTCTCTTTCCTGTACTATGCGGTTAGATACATACCGCAGGTTTGGTCCCGGTTACTTTTAGGGGAAATGACCGCTAGGGAAAGAGCCAGAATACCGCCCCCTTCGCTACCGGAGAACCTGTCACCTGAGCCTTGGTACCGTTTCTCACTGCCTGGCTGCCTATTCATTCTCACCAGTTCATGGTTACCTGTAGCAACTACACTCCCCCTCCGACTCTCCTGCTGAGTTAACCCTTTGTGGGGGCCTTCCTCTTCTACCCTGTGTGTGCTTTACAGGCTTTGCTCTTCTAGATACACCACGTACCTACATGCACCTCTTTGAGCAAATTCAGACCATGCATCGAACAGTTAAAATACTTTACTGTTACATGCTGCAGCATTACAGTTTTTCCTAGCTAACTGATCTCGGGCTGCCCAGGCATACCTTTCCAGGTGGTAGTCCATAATTGGAAAAGTCCTTTTAAGGTAGATTCCCGTGCGGGTAGTTCACTAGTGGCTGCAGGTTACAGCTTCTCAGGCGGACTCTCATTCTTTTCCCATGTGTCCCTCTCTACTCTTTGAGCCCAGCCTTCCCCCTTTTATATGTACCACAGGGTGGAGGGCAGAACCCATAAAAGCCTGGGAAAATACAGAACCGGCATAAACCCCTTCGCTACCTGGCCAGCTCAGTAACTAACTAAAACAGCAGCACACCATTAGTAGGCACCTGCCTACACATGTTTATTCATTAATTACATTTATTTCATTAATTTATAAAACAGATTTTTCAGCCAGCAAAGATTTGTAAAATATACAATGTGGCCCTTATACTGAAGAGTTATAACTCCCTAGTTGGGACCATATTTACATGTTAAATGTCTGCATCAGTGAATTTGGATTTGTGGTCTTTGGTAGGCTTCTTGACAATTACAAATTAGAAAGTTCTGTAAGTGGCTATACAATTTGCCCCCCAAGGCCAGTTATGGAGGCTCCGATGAGACAACAGCGAGCAGAGAGGAAGTATAACGTGCTTTTACTATGACTGGCAATAACAGCCGCAAGACAAAAGACATTTCTGTCAATTGTAGTGGAAATGCCACACAGAAATGGCTGGCCGCTCTCCAAGAACACAACTCACAATGTTACAGTAACAAGATGAAGTAAGCTGAGAACTTGTGTTTTCATTGAATAGGGAAAACTATTAATGTCATTTAGAGTTCAGTGGAAATTGCTGTTACCTGAGGCTGAATCCGGCTAAAAGATAATATTCAGCTCAGCGTTCTTCTCCTTCAGCCGAAAGCAATGGTGGTGCATTTCAGATGAAATTTTTATTTTTTTACCTTTTTCAATGTCTTTATTTATAGTGAACTTGTGCTGCATAATCATTAGTGAAATTAGCCCACAAATATTGCTTTTTTATTTTACATTTTTAATATTGAAGCACACACAGTAATACTTTACACATATGATCAAACTTGCAAAGGAATGTATTAAATTGTTGTGTGTAGGTCAGTGTATGTAGGTCAGGCAGGTCAGTGGTCAGTGTATGTAGGTCAGTGGTCAGTGTATGTAGGTCAGGCAGGTCAGTGGTCAGTGTATGTAGGTCAGTGGTCAGTGTATGTAGGTCAGGCAGGTCAGTGGTCAGTGTATGTAGGTCAGTGGACAGTGTATGTAGGTCAGTGGTCAGTGTATGTAGGTCAGTGGTCAGTGTATGTAGGTCAGGCAGGTCAGTGTATGTAGGTCAGGCAGATCAGTGTATGTAGGTCAGGCAAGTCAGTATATGTAGGTCAGGCAGGTCAGTGTAATGGTCAGTGTCAGGCAGGTGTGTTTATTCGGTAAGTCACACATCCCCACCACCCAGGCCAAAAAAAAAAAAGCCGCCCCCCGGTTCTTCGGGCTGAAGACCCTGGTCTTTTTGCCACCTAGCAACGCCCCTGCCACGAGCGCTTCAATCGCTGCAGGGTAGTTTTTCCGATCACGATTACAGACTGACAGCAGTGAGAGCCGGCGGTGCGGAGGATGGTCTATGTGGACAGCTTTACGCTGGATGCCTGCATACTTAGATGTGCCTGTTTTAATAATCAACCATTTGAGTTTCTAAATGTTGCACCTTCATTAAATGTAACCATAGTGCTACACTAAGGCCCCTTTCACACTGGGGCGGGAGCCGCGGCGACGGTAAAGCAGTGCTATATTTAACGCTGCTTTACCGTCGTTTTAACCGCGGTATTCGGCCGCTCGCGAGGCGGTTTTACCCCCGCGAGCAGCCGAAAAAGGGTTAGCGGCGATTTGCAGCGGTATTGCCGCGGTATTACCGCGGTGTCCCATTGAAATCAATGGGTAGGAGCGGTATAGAAGCGGTGAATACACCGCTCCTATACCGCTCCAAAGATGCTGCTAGCAGGACTTTTTTTACCGTCCTGCTAGCGCACCGCTCCAGTGTGAAAGCCCGCCAGCTTTCACATTGGAGTGAATGGGGCCGTTTTTTTCAGGCGGTGTACAGGCGCTATTTTTAGCGCTGTACCGCCTGAAAAACGCCCCAGTGTGAAAGGGGCCTTAGAGGCGCCTCTCTTCTCTTTTATACCCTGTAGCTCCTGCTGGATTTTGCTTCTAATCCCCTTGTGGAGGCTTCCATTTGTAGATGGACATTTTATGGTTACACAACCTGGTCACATTGCTATAATCTTTTTATATGGTCTATACTATGAAGTACTTATGAATAAATGGTTGTGGAACAAATCATTTGAGTTTCAATGATTTCTTATGGGGAAATTTGCTTTGATATACAAGTGCTTTGGATTATAAGCATGTTTCTGGAATGAATTATGCTCGCAATCCAAGGTTTTACTATGATTGCACAAGGGGAAAAGTTTGCATACTGACTTTAATACTGCTTTAATTCAATTTGCTAGCAAAACTGTGTTTTTTCTCTAAAATGGAGTGTTTAGTGGAATTCTCCTTTAACCCCTGCCCCCCCACCCCCTTACATGTCTGTAGTCCCAGACCAGCGGTGAAATATTGAATGTCCACGTGCCATCTGATCGAATCTTTCACCTATACCCTAAATGAACCTTCATGATAAATGTCTGGTTTGGGAATGGAGATTTTACACAGAAAGGGGAGCACTGTTGTAGAAAAAACACCCCACGGCAGCTAACTTGATAAATGGATAGGCTTCATTTTATTTCCTGAAAGAACAGGTAAAGGCCTACATATCCCAGATCTCACTAATCTTACTGAAACATATGAAAGACATATTCCAGAAGTCAGGCCTAACATTGCTTCCCAAGGGCACCACAAATCACATAAAAAGGGCCCAATTTTCAAATAAAATGGTGCACTATGACTTTGTAATTGCTGCTGTGATTTATGGTTGGGATGCACAGAGGGCAGCAAATCATGTTATAGCAAAATTCAGGTAACTGTTTAGTGTTGGCTCAGACAATTCCACTTTATAAAGTGCAGCAGTACAGAGGAAGAGTCTGATTAAATATGGAATTTAAGATGAACTGCACCTTTTTATTCAACTGCTGTTTAAACAAAACACTAATTAATTTTGTAAGACATTGTACTTAGTTAAGGTCTTAACAACTTGTGTCCATAAACTAAATTCATTGGGATTTTAGATATAGTAGTAGATATAGAAGTTATCCAATAAGCAGATAGGTTTGCTGTAAGTATAAAGTCAATTAAAGGGCAACTCCCCACAGTAAAAAAAAAAAAAAAAAATACTGTCCCCAACACACACACACACACACATACACACACAGTGGGTATATAAAAAATAATCACATTTTGTTGTTTTGCAGCCTGAAATAAAGACAGACACAGTTTTCGTTTTATACAGCTGTATTTACTCAGTGCAACTTATAACATCCAAGTGAAAGATATAACATCAACATGTCAGAGAAAAAAAATCAAAAAGAGAATCACTGAGTTGGAAAAAGGATCACCCTCCTCCTAAAAATGACTTGTAAACTTAAAGCGGAACTTCAGTCATTTTTTCAACTTTCCGTCTATTAAATCTTCTGCCCTTGTTGTTTAAACTTTGGATAGTAAAAAAAATTGTTCTGCCAGTAAATACCTTATACAGCCCACCTCCTGTTTCTTGTCTGGTAAAAAGCCTAGGCTTGTTATTATTATTATTATTATTATTATACAGGATTTATATAGCGCAAACAGTTTGCGCAGCGCTTTACAACATGAGGACAGACAGTACAGTTACAATACAATTCAATACAGGAGGAATCCGAGGGCCCTGCTCGTTAGAACTTACAATCTAGAAGGGAGGGTCAAGTGGAAACAAAAGGTAAAACTGTGGGGGATGAGCTGATGGAGAAACGGAAAATACAGTTGTTAGGTGTGGGTAGGGTTTTTAGGGATCGTCTAAAAGATAATAGAGTAGGAATCTATGTCAAATTATGACATCATGCACGGCTCGCGCTCTCACTCACCTGATAGTTTGCCAGGAAGGGAGGGGGTGAGTCATAAGAGGGCCAATGAAAGCTTCAGAGCTGCAGAACTGGAGGTGTGCTTCTGTGTGTCTGTGTAAAGCCAGGAAGTGAACAGGCAGCAGCTTCAGCTGCCCACAGTTAAAATGGCTGCAGCCAGACTCAGTGGAGGGAGATTTCTGCAGCATAATTGGCAAGTACAGAATCCAAGTATATATAAAATAATATGCAAAGTGGTTGGAGGGAAGTTTCAGAATGGCAAAGATGTTTTTATTACAAATTATGTGAGCATTCTGCAGTTCCTCTTTAATCAGGTGTAGCAAATCACCTTCTCAATGGCACACAAAGCAATTTGACTTTCAACTGTGATCAGCTGTGGTCATTTTGATTAGCTCAGCATGAAAGAGCTTTCCTGGAGCATTTCGGTCCCTGGTATCGCAACTGAAGCAAATAATCAACTATGGGTGGCAAGACACTGTAAAAAGATCTCTGGGATAAAGTTGTGGACAGGCACAAATCAGAAGATGGATATAAACAAAATCAAAGGCTTTATCGATGCCTAGAAGCACAGTGAAATCTATTATTAAGAAGTGGAAGGTATTTGGTACAACACAGACCCTCTATGGATCAGGACGTCGCTCCAAACTGGATGAAAGAGCCAGGAGGAAACTGGTTAGAGAGGTTACCAAGAGGCCTACAGCAACTCTGAAACTGTTGCAGGAATTAATGACAAATAGTGGTCATTGTGTGCATTTGACAACAATATCACAAATTCTCCACAAATGTGGCTTATATAGGAGGGTTGCAAGAAAACAGCCTCAAGAAAGGTCATATGCAGTCACGACCAGTGGCGGCTGGTGCTCAAAATATTTGGGGGGGGCGCAAGCAAACTGAAAAACTCAGAAAAAAAAACATCAATTGCAGCCTCACTGTGCCCATCAGTTGCAGCCACTGTGCCATCAAACGCAGGCACTGTGCCCATCAAATGCAGCCACTGTACCCAAAAAACGCAGCCACTGTGCCCATCAATTACAGCCACTGTGCCCATGAAACACAGCCACTATGCCCATCAAATGCAACCACTGTGCCCATCAATTGCATCCACTGTACCATAAAACCCAGCCACTGTGCCATCAAACCCAGCCACTGTGCCATCAAACCCAGCCACTGTGCCATCAAACGCAGCCACTGTGCCCATCAATTGCAGCCACTGTGCCATCAATTGCAGCCACTGTGCCAATCAAATGCAGCCATTGTGCCATCAGATGCTGCCACTGTGCCATTAAATGCTGCCACTCTGCTCATCAAATGCTGCCCCTGTACCCATTAAATACCACCACTGTGCCCATCAAATGCCACCACTGTGCCCATCAAAAGTTACCACTGTGATCCCCCGCCTGCTTGTCATCTGCTTTGATTTGGAGCAGTGTACAAAGCAAGGTCCATAAAAACATGGATGAGCGAGTTTGGGGTGGAGGAACTTGACTGGCCTGCACAGAGTCCTGACCTCAACCCATCAGAACACCTTTGGGATGAATTAGAGTGGAGACTGTGAGCCAGGCCTTCTTGTCCAACATCAGTGCCTGACCTCACGAATGCGTTTCTGGAAGAATGGTCAAACATTCCCATAGACACACCTAAATGTTGTGGACAGCCTTCCCAGAAGAGTTGAAGCTGTTATAGCTGTAAAGGGTGGGCCAACTCAATATTGAACCCTATGCACTAAGACTGGGATTCTATTAAAGTTCATGTGCGTGTAAAGGCACTATAGTGTACATACATTGGTTCTAGATGGACCAATGTAACAATGTAAAAACTGCCATACCTAAACTTCAGCTTTAAAGGGGTTGTAAAACCTCATGTTTTTTCACCTTAATGCATCCTATGCAATAAGGTGAAAAAACTTTTGGCAGTCACCGGCCCCCCAGTCCACTCCCCCCCCATTTTACTTACCTGAGCCCCTTCATCCCCTCAGCGGAGATGCGCTCTCCCTCTCTGAAATGGGTCCCGGCTCTTGATTGGATAGATTGATAGCAGCGCAGCCGATGGCTCCTGATTCAAATCCAATGACGCGGCCACCAGGGGGTGGGGCTGAGTCCGGCATTCATGTCTATGGACGCAAATGCTGGACTCTGAAGCACGCCCGCAAGGTAACCCCCTCAGAGAAGCGCTTCTCCTAGGGGGTTATCTGTTGTGAGGAGGAGCCACGAGAGCCTACCGAGAAGAAACCGAGAAGAGGATGATCGGGGACACCTTGTGCAAAACGAGCTGCACAGTGGAGGTAGGTATGACATGTTTGTTATTAAAAAAATAAATAAAACACTAAGCCTTATGCCCCGTACACACGATCTGACTTTCCGACAACAAAACCGCGCATTTTTGCTCGAAGGTTGTTGGCTCCAACTTGTCTAGCATACACACGGTCACACAAATGTTGGCCAACAATTACGAACGTAGTTATGTACAAGACGTACGTGATATCTCCATTACGAACGCTAGTTTTACAAGACCGAGCGCTTCCGGCTCGTACTTGATTCCGAGCATGCATGGAGTTTTGTGCGACGGAGTTGTGTACACACGATCGGAAAGTCCGACAAAAAAAGGTTCGATGGAGCATACACACGGTCGGACTTTCCGCCAACAAGTTCACATCCAACATTTGTTGTCGGAAAATCCGATCGTGTGTACGGGGCATTACAATCACTTTAAGCAGCTGTTGGACCTAGGACTACCTGCACCGAAAAAGAAAATATTTTGCACCCAGGACATTATAACTATTCAAAAAACAACAAATTTTTCTTGTTGGCTTGGTGTCTTTTGGTGTCTCTTTATGGGTCCGATCGCATGTGTAAGCGGGTTCGTAACCAATTTTATTTGAATGTTTGTGCTGTTTTCATTATTCTCTGCCTATTGGTTTAACTAAAGCAACACTCAGAGGAAATATAAATAACTTTTAGCATTTTTAGTAACAATATTTTATTTTCTTCTAAGCAGAATAGATAGCCAAAATCTGTTTTCCATCTCCAGCCATAAAACTGCCTGGGCCGGACAGGGAACTATCCGAGTGATAATATTTAAACACCACTTCAATATGTTGTGCAGAATTCAGTGTACAGCGAATACTGATCATTGTTGGTATTTTTATGGTCTTGTAAGACATTTATCAAGCCATGTCCCAGGATAAAGTTTCTTGTAGAATGCTTTCAAGCCTTTTTATTTACTGCTGATAGGTTTATGGTTGAACATGCTATTAGTGACTGGAGTGAATCTAGAGAAATTTATGAAAAGCCATACTGGAGTGTTGGTTGGCTTGTAGTGTACTTTATGTGTGATCGTGTTCTGGATTTCTGCTACTGAGCTTATGTAATAACACAGGTACTTGTATATAAAAAATGTGCAATCCTTGTAAACTTGGGTGTTTGTATGCAGTATATCCAGTGTGTTTGCATTTTGTAGTTTCTTTCTGTACTGAGGAACCTCCTCTAATGGGAACTGTTTTTCTATCTGTTAAAATTTCCTTTCTAGTAAAGTGCATAGTCTTCTTGGGTTTCTCACAGTATAGTTGTTTAGCTGCAAATGTTGAATATATATTAAGCCAAAAAACAGAGTGAAAAAGGTCAGGTTTTTAGGCTCCTGGGGCCTCTTTAGAGAGTTTTCCCCGCACTTCTAAGCATGAGCTAAGGTTTGGGCCTAACTTGAGGTCATGTATTAAAGAGATGAGGATGTTGGTGACCTAATTGACCTACTATGCCCACAAGGCCCTATTTAGTCAAACACACTGTTTAAATATGGTCAGCTGGCCATATTAGGTCAATGATGTCATTAGTGTAGCACCCTCTAGTGCTACTAGTGGTGAGAGTAGGAAAAATATAGCTGGCTCTGGGTTAAATCTGAGTCATTGAATCTGGGTCAGGGTTACTAGAGGCCAGGGCTGAATGACTCATCCTGGCAGCTCTCTGGTGCCTCCCCCTGTTACTGGGACATTGGAGAATGTTCTAAAACTAGTGGGTGGATGCTAGCTAGGAGGGGCTGCCATGAATATTTATGAGCCCTCGGCCAATCCCTAAGAGTGGACGTGGCAGGGGACTGGGAAACCCATGAATGGTATGAGCCATGCCAGCAGGGGAGTCGGGTGGCAGATGGAGAAGCAGTGCTGAGGAGAGGCTGTCGGTGTTCCATAAGGGACCCCTGCTGGGAGGGGTTTTACCTCGGGCTGGAGCTTGGGAAAGCTGGCCTGAAAGAATCCCACCACAGAAGGCAGTTAGAGGGACTCTAACTGGAGAGGCAGTAGAGAGAGCAAGGAGAGACAGTGAGTAGATCAGCACGGTGCAGGGACAGACAAGGGGAGAGACTGCCAGCTGTAGCAGTGCTCTCTTGAAGACAGCAGTGTGCCAAGTCTTCATCCAACCTTTTCCTGCGGAATCTCCATGTGTGTGTGCCAGTCGGAAAGGGTTGGGGGAAGCAAGCAGCCAGGGGGGCTGGTATTATATGCAGCGGTAGAACTGGGCTCAGTGTCTACAGAGAAGTAGAAGGAGATGCTGTTCACTCCAATTGTGCTACTTTGTCAAAGGGACTGCAAGTTCCTGCCTGTAATGGAGCAATACACTGTTATGCCCTGTACACACGATAGGATTTTCCGGCAACAAAATCCATGGGATTCTTTCTGACAGATGTTGGCTCAAACTTGTCTTGTCTTGTCCCGTCGTAACGGACGAACGCCATCACGTTCAGAATGATCGGATTTTCCGATAACTTTGTCCGACCGTGTGTATGCAACACCAGTTTCGGACAAAGTCCGTTGGAAAAAATCCGACTGATTTTGTGGTCGGATCTTCCGACCGTGTGTACGGGGCATTAGAGTTCCCATCCCTACTCTGCTGTGGGCTAAAGCTAACAAAGGATTAAGGATAACGCCCACATGACAGCTCTCAGGCCTGGTGATTGGCTGTTGTAAGTGTCATTAAACCCACATCATTAAAAATGATCAATAAATGCTGTATTACATGCTCAGTCACTATGGGATTTGTTTTTTGAATTCTGCAAAAGAAAACTGGTGGACCCTCCTGTTCATGTCCCCACTGCAGCTGGGGATTCTGCAGACCGGCTGTTGGCAGCTCTGCACATGCTCAGTTTTCAGTGAGTTTCTAAGCTGTTCATTTCCTCCCTATCACATCTGAGCAGCACATGTGACTATAGAGTCACACATGTGGGTGTATATACAGTGGTAAATGACAGTCCACGCCCTCCCTCCTCCTCCATGCCCACTAAACAGCTAAACATGATTTAGGTGGGATATTACATCTTCGTTATCTTAAAGGGGTGTTTCACATTACAAATTTTTTTTTTTTAAAAGTCAGCAGCTAAAAAAAAAGTAGCTGCTGACTTTTAATAAGTACACTTACCCTCCCAGGGTGCCCGCGATGTCGGTCGTGGAGGACGAGCTGTCCCTTGGCGATCTGGTTCCAGCGCCGCCATCCTCAGTAAGGGAAACGGCTTCCCGTTTCCTACTGCGCGTGCGCGAGTCAGCACGCGGCCTACTGCGCATGCGCGAGTCGGCGAGCGGCCTACTGCGCTCACGCGAGTCTAATTTGTGAATGGGGAACGCGATGTGTTGTGGGACACAGTTCCCATAACACACCGCGCCCCATTCACTGGAAGACGGAAGGAGAGAAGATCACTGCGGCGCTGGAGGAGGCAGATTAGGACGATCTGCCTAGCAACAGCCATTTCTGGTAAGTAAAAAAAATTTTTTTTTTTTTTTTTTTTAATTTTAAATTGTTACTAACATTTTTTTAAAGTTTTTGTTTTCAGGGTGTCCCACCACTTTAAGCACATACACACAATAGACACAGACAGGAGGGGTGTGACACAGACTGTGATTGGCAGAAATCCACTCACATGTTATTGTCAAAAATAATGATTTGATTTGAAATATATACTTGTATTATAATTTAAAACAGTTTATTGATATCAATTTTTATTTTTATTTTTATTATACTCTGTATTTCATGCTACTCTGTAAATTAATTAGGAAAAAAGGTATTTAGATTTTTGTCTTAATAAAATAATACAGTAACATCATCCATATACAGAAATAGAAGGGATAAAGTAAATTAAACAGTGTGTGTTTAGGCCCCTTTCACACTGCCGCAACTTGAAAGTTGCACGATGTTGCCGTGATTTTACCACGATTTTCATCGATTTCAGGACCTCAACTTGCATCAAAGTGGGACTAAAGTAGTACAGGGACTACTTTGAAGTCAGTGCAACTTCAAGTCGTACAGATATGAATGGTTATCATTGGGAATCATAGGGGACTTTGCACTCCCAAGTCGCACAAGTGTGAAAGGGGCCTTAATATCACTTTAAGCCCCCAGTGATATACCATGCATATCACAAGGGTTTTTGAAGGTGAATGGAGAGCTGTAGCAGCAAGGAAAATGTACCAGCAGGAGCTTGGGGGAAGAGGGTGAGCTATCCTGCAGTAAAACTCCCTCATAATGGACACATTGGGTTGATTTACTAAAAACAAATAGGCTGCTCCCTTTGCAAGGGCAGTTTTACTTTGCAAATTTATTTTCCCCAAAGCTTAGTGAGTGAGGCAAATTTCTTCTGACTGGCATCATCCAATCATGTGCAAGCAAAAATGCTGTTTTTTTTTTTCATTTTTATTGCCTGTGATTGAATATTCTTTGCAAAGTGAAACTTAAGTACAAAATTCAAATTCCCTTGTAACATGAGCTGTCTATTTGTCCTTAGTAAATCAACCCCATCATGTGTGCAGGCCCAAGAACTCATTAATAAAGTCCCTGAGAAATATAATGAATTGTCAAGTAGTGTAACTATCCATTATCTATTAACCACTTGCTGACCAGCTCCTGTACATATACGGCGGCAGGTTGATTCTCCTGCGCAAATCGCCGTATATGTAAGGCGGCTCCTTTAAGAGCCATAGCAGGCGCGCGCCACCAGTCACCCGCGATCGCAGCCACGAGAGCCAGAACGGGGAATTGTGTATGTAAATACACAAATCCTCGTTCTGACAGGGGAGTAGACACAGAGCTGCTGTTTGAAGTAATTGCGAACAGCGATATGTCTCCTCCCCCAGTCATTCACTTCCCCCCACAGTCATAAACACTAACTAGGGAACACATTTAACGCCTTGATTGCCCCTAGTGTTAACCCCTTCCCTGCCAGTGACATTTACACAGTAATCAGTGCATTTTTATAGCAAAGATCGCTGTATAATTGTCAATGGTCCCAAAAATGTGTCAAACGTGTCCGCTCTGTCGCTTTGTTGCAATGTCACTTTCCCGCTAAAAATCGCAGATCACCGCCATTACTAGTGAAAAAAAAATGCCATAAATCTATCCCCTATTTTGTAGACACTATAACTTTTGCGCAAACCAATCAATATATGCTTGTTGCATTTTTTTAACCAAAAATATGTAGAAGAATACATATTGGCCTAAACTGATGAAGACATTTTTTTTTTAATTTTTGGGGGATATTTATTACAGCAAAAATAAAAATGATTGTTTTTTTTTTTTCAAAATTTTTGCACTTTTTTGTTTAGAGCTCAAAAAATAAAAACCGCAGAGATGAGCAAATACCACAAAAAGAAAGCTCTATTTGTGAGTAAAAAAGGGGTACAATGTCGCACGACCGCCCAATTGTCAGTTAAAGCGACGCAGTGCCGAATCACAAAAAATGGCCTGGTCATTAAGGGGACAAATCCTTCCCGCGGCTGAAGTGGTTAAACTACAATATACATTTTAAAGTGGTTGTAAACCCTCGTTTACAACTTTAGGTTACAGGTAAGCCTATATTAAGGCTTATGGAAATGGATAAACCGCGCTCGGTGAGACTGGAAAGGAAAAAAGGGGGAGGGGGGGGGGGGGGGGGGGGAGAAAAAGGAAATAGAATTGGGAAGGGCCCTAACCCAGAAAAAAGGCTGCTGCTAGAAAGTGGGATACTCACACCAAAAGGCAAATGGAAAATACATAAAGCTGCGCCAATTTAAACAAAAATTAAAACAATAAATGAAAAGAAGAAATCAGTAAAAAAATCGATAAAAAACAAATGTCCCATCAGAAATAACCGTGAAAAATTACATAAATCAATTTGAACAGTCTAGGATTTGGTCTTAATAGTCCAGTTTAAATAATTTCTTAACACCAAAAAAATGAAATTGGCGTATAGCTGGTAGAAATAGCTTGTTCAAAAAGGAGAAGACACCTCAGTGACAGTTCTATAATTTTCACGCTGTGACATGCAGAAAATATGTAGCTGCCTGGGGTGAAGGGAGCAAAGGTGAACATTATAGAGTGTGTCTTGAATGACAGCTCTGCTGGGGCTTCTGACATCACATCCGGGGTGGCAGATAATGCCACACAGGTAATGCCCTGGTTGGAATTCAAACAGAGGGCCCTCATGCTTCAAGGCAGAAGTGCTGACCCTTACTAACAAGTGATAAGCCACTGGGACCTCAATATAGACATGAAGCTTTACTCAGAGCCAGGGGCTCTGCTCCTAATATCCACAGGAATGAAGGGGCAGATGTACCAGTGTACTCATCCAGAGCAGTGTATGCAGTTAGTGAAAAAGGATGCCGCTCTCCTGATCAGCCAGCATGACAAGAGTATGGAGCGGCCTCAGATTACATGTCTCCACCAAGAAAACACGCCACCTGATGCGTTTCCCCTGCCCATCGGGGGTTGAGACATAGGGTATTCATCCTATGACTAAGCCCCCCAGGTGGGCGGGGCAATCCATCAGGGGGTGTGGTTTCTTTTCAGGAACATGTAAGCTGAGGCCGCTCCATACTCTTGTGTCATGCTGGCTGATCAGGAGAGCGGCATCCTTTTTCACTAAGTGATAAACCACCTGTGACAACTCATAATTTTGGATTTACCTGTAGCACATCCACCGCAGAATCCGCTGGTGAATAAGGATTCACCAGCAGCTGCACAGCCAGGCACACCAAATTTTGCAGATCTCTTGAGTCAGGAAAACAGTCCAGCAACTTTGTTTTGTTTTTTTATTAGGGGTATTGAACTTGGATGGGGATGGGATTATTATGGGATGCCCACTTGACTTCAAATAACTTTTCAGGGACACTTCAACTATATACACTGTATATATCCACACTCCTCAGCTTCCTCCACCACCTCCCTTGCTTGCAGAACAAAATCACAGATCCAGCTGGCACACTGTTCTTTTTTTTTTTTTCAAATATAAAGTTTTATTAAATTTTTGAAAACAGAAACAGAGAAAGAGGCCAAGGCCTCAACAGGACATGCAATCACATAATAACAGTGGAGGTCGCAGCCTCCCAGGTTCTTAATACTTTTATCAACCATACAGTAACATAATCCGTAGATCTCCTACATGGCGCTGATGTACATTGCGTCATCGTTGGACTGTAGTGTCCTTTGGGTTTCAACTTTATTGATCTCAGCTGGGAGACTAGTCTATGGGCGACAGGATTGCCGTGTAAGAAGGAAAAAGGAGAGAGAGGACAGTCGGAATAAGCGTAGATAGGAAGAAGAGAGGGGGGTGAGAGGGGGTGGGGTAAGGAGTGGGTGGATGGGGGGAGGGGGAGGTTCTGCAGGTCTCTATAATCTGGGTTCCATCTTTTGTTACTCTGATTATCTCAGGATCCTAATAGGGCCCGCCCTTCATCTGAATATATAAATGTGTTCCAGAGCGCCCATGTCTTACTATAGGCTTCCAGTTTGTCTTGTGAAGTCATTATAAGGTCCTCCATCTTATTAATGTCTTCTACCTTCCTCAGCCACATTGCTGCGGTCGGTGGGCACTGTTGCTTCCATAGTAATGGTATGCAGGATTTAGCTGCATTCGTGAGATGTCTTAGTATGGATTTTTTGTATCTTTTGGTGGGTAGAGAGGAAACATGCAGCAAGAAGAATGCTGGGTCTTCCGGTATCTGGAATTCTGTAAATTTCTGGGACGTGGTGCGGACCACGGACCAGAAGGGTGTCAGGAGCGGACAGGACCAGAACGTATGTAGTAACGTTCCCCTCTCTCTCTGGCACCTCCAACATAGTTCTGAAGAATCAGGGAATATCTTGTGCAGTCTGCTAGGTGTATAGTACCACCTGGTCATAATCTTAAAATTAGTCTCTTGTATTTTCGTACAGATGGATGATTTAAGGGCCAAGTCGATCATATTCTGTCTCTGGGCTGTCGTAAATGTCCGCTGTAGTTCGATCTTCCATTTCTCAAAGCAAGGCAAGTCAGGTTGTTGGGAGGGTGTGTTTAGCAATGTGTACATATTTGAAAGGACCTGTCTTAGGGGTTCCCTGCCCGTTAGGAATTCTTCGAATGAGGTCTTTGGTCTTGCGTATAGATGTGGGTCTGGGATGCTGTGTAAGAAGTGGTGTATCCGAGCCGCTTGCCAGAATGGCAGTTGGTATCCGCCCCTCGGGTCCATCAGTTCCTCAATATTAGGCCACCTATCCCGTGTAACAAAGTGACTGGCCAGTGTTTTGTCATTATTGCTAAGGGTCTGGTATTTCGTCGGGGGGTTCCCTGGGGGGAAGCCAGGGTTTCCTAGGATCGGTGTCATGGGTGATGTCTTGGTCGTCTGTGCGTTTTGGAGAGTCGCTTGTCTGGATTGTCTCAGGGAATTTCCAATTAGGGGATGTGTCTTTATGTTTGGGGGTAGGGAGTCGTAGCACCAAACTGCCGTTCCCAATGGTGTGTCTGTCTGACTTTGCTCTATCTGTGCCCATAATTTCAATTCTTGGTGACGCTTCCAGTCTACTACTCTCCCCAGGTGAATGGCTTGGTAATATCTTCTTACGTCCGGTAGTGCTAGTCCCCCATGTTGTTTCGGTGCTGTCAGTAAATTGCGTTGTAATCGTGGTTTTTTATGTGCCCATACGAAGCAGGTAAACAGGTTCTGCACTTGCCGGAAGTATTTGGGGGGTATTCTGATTGGTAGGGCCTGGAAGAGGTACAAGAACTTGGGTAGGATGCTCATTTTTATCAGATTACACCTCCCGAACCAGGAGTGTATCCCTTTGTGCCACTTGTCTAGTAATGTCTTTGCCTTTAAGAGCATCGGGGGGAAGTTGGTTTCGTATACCTGGGATAGGTCTGAGGGGATATTGGTGCCTAAGTAGGACAGTGTGGATGTGGTCCATCTAAATTTAAAGTTCGCTTGTGCGTTCAATAGGTCTTGGGTCGGCATTGCGATTCCCATGGCCTCAGATTTGCTATAATTAATTTTAAGATTAGATACCTTCCCAAATTTCTCTAACTCCTTAAGAAGGTTGGGCAGCGACGTCACTGGGTCAGTCAATGAGAAGAGCATATCGTCGGCATATGCCGATATTTTATGTTGCTGTCGCCCGTCCGATATCCCATGAATGTCTGTATTAAGTCTCACCTTGCATAAAAATGGCTCTAAGGAGATGGCGTATAGTAGAGGGGATAGTGGACACCCCTGGCGCGTTCCATTCTTTATAGCAAAGGGTTCCGACAGCAGTCCGTTCGCCTTCACTTGTGCTGTTGGGTTTCTGTATATGCCAGCTATTCTGTTCAACATTTTTTCTCCTAGTCCTATTCCGCGCAAGACGGTGAACATGTATGTCCAATTGACCCTATCGAACGCCTTTTCGGCGTCCGTATTTAGGAGTACACACGGGTATTTTTTGCTCTGAGCTATGTGAAGAAGATTCAGTACCTTCGTTGTACTGTCTCTGGCCTCTCTAGTGGGAATAAACCCCACCTGGTCTAAATGGATGAGATGTTGTAGATGTAGTGCCAGTCTGGTCGCTATTATTTTAGTGTATAATTTGAGGTCAATGTTTAGTAGCGATATGGGTCTATAGCTACCACATATAGCAGGGTCTTTACCCTCCTTTCGGATTACAGAAATGTGGGCGCTTAACGTATCCCTGGCGAAGGTTCCTCCTTCCCCAATTGCGTTAAAGACCTTCAGAAGGTGGGGTCCCAGAATTGGTAGTAGCGTTCTATAGTACTGCAGTGTGTATCCGTCTGGTCCCGGTGCCTTCCCCGGTTTCATTTGTTTAACGGCCTGCTGTAGTTCTGATAAAGTTATGGGGGCTTCTAGTTCAGTCTGGGCGTCTGTGGAGAGGGTCGGTAGTTGGGCTGTGTGTACGTACTCGTCTAGTTCATGTTGCGACGCTGTTGTTGGTGGCAGGTTATACAGTGTTGCGTAGAAGGTTTTGAATTCCTGGGTAATTTGTTTGGGGAGAGTCACCCTTTCTCCGTCCTGTCTAGTGATATGGGGGATGTAGGTGGATAGTCTAAGATCCTTGACAGACTGAGCCAGGAGTTTCCCGTATTTGTCACCGGATTCGTAGGTCATTCTACGGCATATCTGTATGGCTGCTTTGGTTCTGTACTGGAGGATGTCATTTATCTGTCTCCTTATTGTCTCTAATTCTATTGTCGGTGTCTGGGTTGGGTCATGTTTATGTCTGGCTTCCTTAGCTTTAAGATCCTGTAATAGTTGGGTAAGTTTCTGATTCCGTTCCCGTTTAATGCGTGCTCCATGTCTAATGAGGATCCCCCTTATCACCGTCTTGTGGGCCTCCCACAGAATCCCAGGGTCACAGTCTACTTGGTCGTTCTCTAGGAAGTAAAAATTTAATTCCCTAGTGACCTCCGCGAGTATCTCCGGAGTTTGGAGAAGACTCTCGTTTAGTCTCCAGAATTGCTGTTTGGTGGGGGAAGAGTCTGAGATCGTGTATGTCAGTAGTATGGGTGCATGATCGGACCATGTTCTAGTTCCTATGTCTGAGCTCTGTACTGCGTGAAGTTGGCCGTGGGGGATCAGGAAATAATCTATCCTCGTGTAGGTCCGGTGTAGGGGGGAGTAGTATGTGTAGTCTCTATCTCTCGGATGTTGCAGTCGCCAGATATCTATCACCTGTAGTTTGTGAAGGGCTTTAGTCATGCGTTTAAGTTGGGATACCGGTACGGACGTCTTGCCCTGTGATGTGTCGACTGTAGGGATTAGGGGGGCGTTAAAGTCACCCCCTAATATTAAATTCCCCTCCTTAAACTGCTGTAGCAGCTCCAGCGTTTCTTCTAGGAACGTCGCTTGACGCTCATTAGGGGCGTATAATGCTGCTAAGGTCATTAATGTGGTTCCTACCAGTCCTTTGGCAAATACATATCTGCCATTGGGGTCAAGTTGACATCCTCTACATTGCCATGGAAGCTTACTGGACACCAATATGGTAACTCCCTTGGATTTTGTCGATGGGTTGGTCGAATGGTACGCAACTGGGTATTGTTTGTTTCTGAGATATGGCAGTTTGGTATCTTTAAAGTGAGTTTCCTGCAGGAAGGCCACGTCTACCCGTGAACTTCTAAGGTCATTCAGCAACATACGTCTCTTCTCTGGTGTGTTTAGTCCCTTAACATTGAGTGACATTACTTTTATATTCTGTGCCGCCATGTTGTCCTTGACGGTGGGGATGGGGTGCAAAGGGTCGGGTAGGTAGGGGAGGGGGGGGGGGGGGGGGTCTAGTATCAGAGCAGGAGAGGTAACGAATAAGTGTAGTTAGAGTAGAGAAAGAGAGAGAAGTTGGTATCTAACTACCAAGTTGGGTCTAGGTCTAGTACCTAGGCCCAGTGAATGTACTTGAATCTGCGCGTGTCGGTCGGGGAACTGTGAACGTCCCCTAGCGAGATGCGCTGGCCTATGTGGAGAAGTGGTAGGTCAAGGCTCTTCATATCGAGCCCCCCGCCATCTCTCCCCAGAAGGATAATTGAAATGTATAACTATGCATGTTCGTTTCCCTGATAATGCAACTAAGAACAACCTCTTGCAGTCTTAATAACATGTCATTAGTGTAGTCAAAACCATCCTATAACCGTATTTGTGCCGTGGCTCAGTACCTGTCACGATGAGCGGCTCTCGTATGTCTTGTTATTTGCTGGGATTCACCTAATGTTTCGGTCCCAGGTTTCCCCCATCTCCTCCCCCCTTGTACATAGATAAAAGGCTTAACCATCTCTATTTTATCTCCCATGTGGGAGCGCTTCTAGGTATCTCCCCTCCCCTCCATCTAACCCGGGTACATACGTTCCCTGGCCTATCAATTCGCCTCCCAGTATCCCACTCGTAACCCCCCCTCCTGCTGGTTTGGCATATATTACCGTTCCTGCTTTCTGACTGAGCTCTAAAGGTCGTATATTCTCCATATCGGATATAATGATAAAAGTACCTCAAAAAGACAGGCAGTATACCGTAACATTTCCCCTTACAGTGCATCACATTACCCCTGGCGAGTCCAGCTGTCGTGGGTCTGGCTCCTGTTCCTCTGGGTCCCTCAGTGGGATTCCTCATCTGTGCTTATAAAGTAGAGCTCAGTAGGTATACAAAGTACACATGGACATATTGCATTCAGGGGGAGCTTCAACTCTCTCAAGTAAGTGCCCTCAGTAGGCCGGTCCCTTAAAACAAAGTGTCTCGGATTCCCCTTCTCTTGAGTATTCATCCAGCAGTGTTCATGTGTGACTTCCCCGTGGTTGGAGCCCCTTTCTGCATGTTTCTGGGGGCAAGTGATGGTCCTAGGGGGCCTCAGGTCTCTACTGGCTCGGTTTATGCAGCTTAATTCTTCCCCATGTGTACCTTTCGTGGTCTCCTGTAGGGTAGACGGGTAGGTACTAGCTGTGGGTCTTACGCCTTCGGGTAAAGGGGGGTCCGTTTGCAATTCTGCGGGTGCTCTCGAATGTCATTGCCAAGTAAGGGTATGTGCCAGGCTTTATGGCAGGAGAATGGGCTGAGAGCATCTATCCCGGGGGGCCTATCCCACAGGTTGTCTATGGGTCTTTCTGTGTGCCACCTCCCTAGGCCCGCGTATCACGTTCCCTGTCTGCTGTCCACAAGTGTATCGCTTGCAGGGTCGACATATTACTCGCCATCTTTGCAGGACGAGTGGTAAAGGGGAAACGCATATAGTAAAAAATAATAGGCGAATAAAAAAAAACAGCCAGCAGAAAAAGAGGGGGGGGGGGGAGGGGAGATGGCACCGCTGTCTCAGGGGACAAGGCTACAGAGCGAGTTTATCCACATAAAGGTAGAGCATGACAAGGTCTGTGGGGTAGTGTACCGGCCAGCATTAAGGATCTCAATGACCACATCTAATCTGTGTTAAGTGACAGTGCAGGGGTAGAAACAGTACCTCATGATTCCCGAGTCGGGTCTTGTGATGCGCTCCTCGGCCTCCGGCGGTTCAGATGTTGCCTTGGCGGGAAGTCATCTCTCTGTCTGGTGGAAGACGATCGTCCTTGCCCTCCAGGGAGGAAGGCTAGCCAATCCGGGATGTCGATCAGCTCCGCTCCCATGAAGTTAAACAGCTCGGGCAGGGCATCAGGTTTGCGGAGTGTGTAGAACCTCTGGTCTCGTCGGAATGTTACTGATAATGGATATCCCCACCGGTAGGTGATCTGGCGCCTGCGGGCTATGTCTAATAGGGGCTTCAGCATTGCCCTCCTCTGTAGCGTGGCTCTGGAAATGTCCGGCAGGATTTTAAGAGGCGCTCCGTCAAACTCCAGGTCCCCGACTTCCCAGGCCTTGCGCAGTACCTGTTCCTTGTGTACATATTGGTGTAGGCGGCAGATGACATCTCGTGGTCGCAGTGGATCTGACGATTTCGGGCCCAATGCTCTGTGTATCCTATCGATTCCCACTCTTTCTGGTAGGTCTATGCCTTCGATGGATCGGAATATAGCTGTGGCTGTGTCAGCTAGGTCTTCTGTCCCTGTCGCCTCCGGGAGGCCCCGGATCCGCAGGTTGTTCCTGCGGCTCCGGTCCTCCATTTCTTCTATGCGGAGCTGTTGTTCCGTCAGGGCCTCTATGTGTGTGGCTTGCGAACGTTCCACCGCTGTGACTCTTCTCTCCATTGCTGCTAGGGAGGATTCGCCTGTTTCCAGCCTGGTTGTCAGTGCGGAGATGTCCGTTCTAATTGCCTTTAGTTCTTTCCTGTGTGCGGCTTCTACTGTGCCTATTAGCGTGGTGATGTCCGCTTTGGTAGGCAGTGCCTGTAGTAGCGCCCGTAGCTCCGGATCTACCCCGCTTAATCGGTGGGGGGCTTGAGATGATTCCCCTTCTTCCATCCGTGGGTCTGTGGGGGAGTTGGCAAACAGGTCCGAGCATTGCGATGCTGATGCCGGGGACGGTGGTGCCGGCGACAGTCCGTCTTCCATCTCTTCCGCACGTGGCGTCGCCATCTTGGCCTCCGGGGTGCCGAGCTGGGAGAGCAGGAAAAGTCGTTTTATCTCACCCGATGACGGTGTCAGTGTTGCCGGCTTGGGTGCTTTGTTTTTCTTGAGGTTGCGCTTTTTAGCAGAGTGCATAGTGCTCCGATGATTTGTGTTAAAACTGGGGTAAACGAGAGACGGCCGGGAGCTCTGAGAAACACGTCTCTATCCAGCCATGTCCAGGCCACGCCCCCTGGCACACTGTTCTGCCACGTACACACGATCGGAATTTCGGCCAGCAAAAGACCAATGGGAGCTTTTCATCGGAAAATGCGACCGTGTGTAGGCTCCATCGGAATTTTGCTGGCCGAATTCCCGCCAGCAAAAATTTGAGAGCATGTTCTCAATTTTTCAGACGAAAAAGGTTTCTATTGGAAATTCCGATTGTCTGTAGCAATTCCGACGCGCAAAATTCCTACGCATGCTCGGAAACAATTCGACGCATGCTCGGAAGCATTGAACTTAATTTTTTCTCGGCTCGGCGTAGTGTTGTACATCAACGCGTTCTTGACGGTCAGAATTCGGTGGGACCATGTGTAGGCAAGAAAGTTTGAGCTGAATTCCGTCAGAATTCCGCCGGGAAAACCACCATTTGAGCTTTTTCCGACGAGAATTCCGATCGTGTGTACATGGCATAAGTTGATCTGACAAAAAGCAACAGTCAGATAAAGCAAAGGCCCTTTATATGCAGGGGCCCTTAGCAGTGTAGCAAAAGTCAGTGTCCAGCTTCCTTCCATCCCTGTGGCTACTGATCCCTGCACCACCTCTTCAGGCACTGTCCCTTTCACTAGCTCATCTGGCTACTTCCTACAGCCCTGACAGACTGCATACTCACCAGCTCTCGTGGCTGACTTCTCCCTGGACGTGCTGACTCTCTCCCACTGTTCTCACACCTGCTCCCGTGCATCCAGGACAGAACTCCTCTGTATGTTGTAGAGGATCCCTCCAGCACCTGAGCCCCAGGCTCGAGTTCACCACCCCCCCCCAGACTAGGGGGTTACCCTCAAGGGCTACTGACAGCCTCCTCAACACTCCATCTCCAGCATCCACTGCCCCTGCTGGGCTGACCCTAAGTATAAAAGAGGGGCCTGCCCCCTGCCAGCCCACTTGCTGGGGATTGGCTGGGGCCCTCGTCAATACTCCTGGCTGCTCCGCCTAACCTCCCTACTATTCTTATGGAAACTTCTCCAAAGTTCCAGCAAGTAGGGGGAGGTAGCAGAGGTGCTGCCTGATGAGTCATCCAGCCTCCCTGAATCACTCACCCTGAGCCTGATGCAGTCCAAGCTGGCTCTCAGATAGGCTAATTTTCCTACTCTAACAAAACTTCTAGCACACTAAACTAGAGGGTGCTACATACTCTTACTTTGAATCCCAGTGACGTTAGAGATCCAGATATTTAGAGGGTAAATCTCCCGAAAAGGAGACAGCAATAAAAACCTGGCAATGGTTTTATCCCCTCACCAATCTATCCCAATATAAAAAAAGTTTTGCCTTTAGCTATTCTTTAACCGATTAGTTACATTTTCTGCCTTGAATTGCTCTTCAAAACTAAAGCACAGTTACTTTACATGATGTTTGTTTTAAAAGCTGCCGAATAATTTGAAATTACATTTTCCTAATGACCAAATCTGAAAAAGAGAATTATACTTCAACCGTGAACTGGTTATTTTTAGATGAATGCATTAATTGCATAACCCCATTTTTTTCATCTCTTGAATTATTTCAGATGCTAGCTAAGCTTCAGAAAAAAAAAAAACTAGAGTATGTCATGGAAACATCATGAAAAGTATAAACACAGTATACTAAGAGAGGAGAGGGGGAAAACGAAAACTTTTTCTTAGTTTTATGTTCTGTGACATATCTCACTGTTATTGAAATATGCATCTTGCCAAAACCAACAGAATGATTATAGCCCAGTTCATGATGTATGGGAGGAATTAATATGTTCAAGATCCCTGGGCCGAAACTGTAAGAGATAGACGGAGTTTAAATTGTGCGGCAGGCATAGAGTGAATGTGCAGCCGTTATTACGTGTTCTGCGCAGCTGTACAGCCATAGAAGAACGCCAGGCCGCCACATTGTAACACTTCCCATTTGCTGGTCTGTTTGCCATTTTGTCTGTTGATTTCTTGGCTTTGGAAACTGACAGATGTATCTGGAGCTAATTGGACAGTGAAATCTCAGCCTAATTAGAATAAGCCTATAAAAATAATAAGGACATTAATCACGCTTGGAGGTTGTTGTGTGATGGAACCGCACTTGCATTGTCTAGTCTCTGTGATAATTCTTTAATGAGATCATTATACTCAGCTATTAGGTGTCCCTACAAACTTCAGTATCCTCATTAATCTGGAATATCTTGTTACTAAACACATGTTCATGCTCTTAAAATGTCCCAAATAAAAATTCATAAGGGTATATGTAGAAAATCGATTTGCTGTGAAGCTCGGAGTATTTGTAATGTCAAAGCTACAATCAACAAAACATTTTATTATTATGTTCTCCCAGGTTTTAAGGGTTGTCTTGAACTTTATATAGGCAGGCTTTAGGCCAGCCATTCTTAACCAGGATTCCAGAGCTCCAGGGCTCCATGTAACCCTAGGGTTCCTCCAGAGGTTGCAAGGACTGCCCTAAGCAACTCATTGACCTCCTTTTTGATTGTACCCAGGGCTCGAGTCCTGTGGGAACGCATGGGAACGGCGTCCCTGCACTTTTTTTACAGCAGGAACGCCGTTCCCTTTGCAGGACTAGAGCCGCCCGAGCCGATCCTTCACTAAGTGGCTATGCCCAGCATCGCCGCATAGTGAAGGACAGCGTCCTTCCCTCCCTCGGTCCTCCTCCTCGAGCAGCTGCGGCTATACTATACAGGATCGCGCCTGCCAATCTACAGCGCTAGATCCCCGCTGCAATACTGTCATTGGCTGCTAGAACCGCCATTGTCCTAACAACCAATGACATCACCTGTGCTCCCCGCCCTCATCAGCAAGTTCCTTCGCCCGGCTTTTGCCCCCCTGCAGCATGCTCCTTCGTCAAGGACTTATCCAGGTACACGTTTTTCTACTTTGTGATGGCTCAGTCATAACTCTGATGGGGAACTCTGGGGACACTCTGATGGGGGGGCTCTCTAAAGGGGGAAACCAGTGGTGACAGCAGTTAACAGTCTTCCAGTGACATCCAGTGATTGTGAATGGGGCTTCAGTACAATGAATTTGGTGATTTCATCCATTAGTGAGTGGGCTTGGCATTGAACGCCTGTCTTCTCTTTTGTTTATTAGTCTCATTGGCCCCCCTGTGCATTTATGGGATCCTTTACCATATGTCACAAAATGGCTGAACACACATCGCAGCGCAGATGATACTAAATCTCGTAAAGTTGATAATCTTGCACGGCAAGGGCAACGTTATTCTAATTTGTGGGATATTTTCTAATGGGCTGTGTAACATAAAATTTGCATAATAATTTGGAACAGGGTGTATTTGTGTTAGAAATTCCCTGCGAGGGAAAGATCATCACCCATTGTGGTGATTATTCTGTTAGTTTGACAAGTTAACTTATTTTGTTTTTGTAAACTGGCACTTTACAATAAATGTTGCACTGTATTTTCTGTGAAATATATATGCATATGAGCGTATCATTTTTTTTTTTTTTTTTTGGTGGGGGAGTGGATCTTGGGTGGGAGTTCCCACACTTTTTTCCCCAGGACTTGACCCCTGATTGTACCTGAATAGTTCCAGGACCACTGCCACTTGGCAAAACCAGCAGCATGACACCAAAAATCTTAATAGCTCTCTGTAAGGTTGAAATGAATATAAGTTGCTTTTTTCCTATTGACCACCAAAACAAGGGACATTTTTGCCATTTACCCCTCACAAATTATTTTTAATAAGTGTTCCCCAGGACCTAATAATTATTTTAAACGTTTCTCTGAAGTAAAAAGGTTAGGAAATATATGTTTAGGCAGGCGTCTCCAAACTCTCTAAACAAAGGGTCGGATTATTGTCCTTCAGACTTGAGGGGGCTAAACTGTGGCCTGCAGGAGGGGAAATTGGTAGTAAACATCACCACATTTGCTATTAGGGTGAGTAATAGCTCCCTATCATTGGCATCAGTTGGCAGAACAGTGTCTCTTATCAGTGGGAGGAGTAGTGCCCCAAGGGCTGGATAAAGGCAAGCAAAGGGATGCAGCCAGGCCGCAGTTTGAAGACCACTGGTCTAGGCAATAGAGATGAGCCAAACTGGTTCAGTAAACTTCAACCCTAATCCCACTGAAATAAAAATTCCATTTGGCCAGAAGCAGTGATTTTGTAAATACTTAAAGTGAAACATTAAAAGAGAAGCATGGGATTGGGAAAAAAACATTTATACTAAACAAGGTGGATGCAGCATCGATTCAATGCTGCATCTATTCTTTTCCGGCTCAGCACTGAGAACTGAGCGATCAAACACTGCTGATCACTCAATTCTCCCCTCCGTTCTGAGCAGAATGCCATGACTGTCAGCCACCAGCTCTGCCCCTCCAGCACTAAGCGGTTCGATGAAAAGCCGAGCCAGCTGTCGGTCTAAGCCTCTGGGTGGATCTCGACTGTAAAGTTGGGATTGATCCAGGGCCTGGACTGGCTCTGTGACATCAGCCAACAGCAAGCTTTAGCCCACTGTTGGCTGAAAATGGGTCACAGGAACTAACTGATCACAGATCTATAGGTTTTTTTATCATATAGGATTTTTTGGAACAAAAAAAAAAACGTAAAAAAAGGAAATGTAATTTACTGAAGCACATCCTACAGCAAGGGAATCTATACTATACCCCTGAGATACAGCCCTATTGGTTACCAAGGCTGCATGCACATGGGCGTAGCAATTTTACTGGTCATTTTTATATATAGGGTTTTCTTTTTTATCTTATAGTTTTTTTTTCAACCAAATTTTTCTGCATAAATGATCAGTAAAATGCTTCCCTAATGCTGCGTACACACGGTCGGTATTCTGATCGGAAAAAGCTCTGACGGTTTACCCGTCGGAATTCCGACGGAATTTCGCTCAAACTGTCTTGCCTACACAAGGTCACACCAAATTCCGACGGTCAGTAACACAGCGGCATAAAACACGTTCAACAGCACTATAAAAGGGAAGTTTAATGCTTCCAAGCATGCGTCAAATTGTTTCCGAGCATGCGTCGGAATTTTGCGTGTCGGAATTGCCTACACACGATCGGAAAATCTGATAGAAAGATTTTCCGTTGGAAAAATTGAGAACAGGTTCTCAATCCAAAGTCCGTCGGAAATTCCGACAGAAAAAGACCGATGGGCATACACACGGTCGGAAAATCCGTTGAAAAGCTTCCATCGGACCGTTTCCATCGGAAATTCAGACCGTGTGTACGCGGCATTAGATATTTTTTTTAAATTTGTAAAATTGTAGTTTTATTTCTCTGCTGCCAGCAATCTCAGTTTTTTTATTACGCCTGTGTGCATGAGTCCTAAGGTGTATGTATCACAAAAGTGGCTGGACAGAATTACAAATCCTTTGACAAATAGGACAGGTGTCATATGTATATTTGGACTGCGTAGTTAGCTGCCTGCCTGAAGTTCAGCTTTTTATTAGCTTGGAAAGACTTCTATCTTGTTAATGGCAGAAGCCATCCCATCCCCTTTCACAGAACACTGACGGGTTATATATCAGCAGACAAAGAGACATTGAAATTTCAGTCTGATTTTTCCACAGTGAGACAATGAGAATGCGCAGCGTGCTTCAAACATTCATTCCAACCTGTTGCATCTGCTGTGTTACCAGGACAAGCCGGGGGTCAGCAGCTGTACCCTGGGACTCCTGCCAGAGATTGCAAGGCAGGTATCGCTGGCTGTACAGTGGGCGCCTTTTCTTGCTTGTTCATTTGTTTGTTGTAGTTGACTTTTACATTTCAGAAAGTGTAAATTTTGCTTTTCATCATTGTTGGCTTGGCAAATAATAGACACAGAGCCATTTCTAAACTATGCCCTCCACTTTGGAGAACACCTGTAAGAACAAATTGAATTATTATTATACAGGATATAATAGGATTTATGTAGCGCCAACAGTTTGTGCAGCGCTTTACAACATGGGGGCAGACAGTACAGTTACAATACAATAAAGGAGGAATCAGAGGGCCCTGCTCATTAGAGCTTACAATCTAGGGCTAAATGTAACAAAATCCAATTTCCAATCCAATTCATTCAAGAATAGAGTGGTTTAAGAAGATCTGAAAAACAGCATACCAGAAAATATATACACTCGTGCCAACAAATAATTCTAAAGTGCTCAAGTGACAGCTGCTGTAGAATACAAAACAAGTAATTAAAGTGTTAAATGATCCACTAGGGCAGTGAGGGCGAACCTTAACACCCTAGATGTTCAGGAACTACATTTCCCATGATTCTCATGCACTCTGCAGTGTAGTTGAGTTTGATGGGAAAAATGTAGTTCCACAACCTCTGGGGTGCCAAGGTTTGCCATCATTGCACTAGGGTGACTCCAATTAAAATGGAGTCACTCTATGTGAAAAAACAGCGCTAGCTACTCTAATGAGACGCAAATATTATTCTTAAAGTGCCCTGTGCATGTGGATGTATTAATAAATACCTAAGATTTATATAACAAATAATGTGATATAAATACAATTCATGTGCAGAAAGTCCAAAAAATGTGAAGTATCTCTATAAACAAAAAAGTGTCACCCACTAGAAATAAGATTAGATGTAAGAACGTCCTCCTAATGGTGAACCGTAGTGGCTGATGTACAGCATAAACAGCAAATATCAAAGTTTCCATTGCAATATCATTTGATAAAATTGCCTACTCACCGGACGTAGTTGACCCTATTTTTTTTTTTTTTTTGTGCCCCAAACGAAGGGATACCCAAACAGAGTTGACTAAAATCAGTAACCAAATATTTAACAATAAACTTAACTGCATAAATACAGTTAAGTGTTGAGACTTTTTATATATGTCATTTTTTATTTTCTTCAGGTTGCACCTGTACCTCTCCACCTAAAGATAAGATTCATCATGTTATTTATTTATTACCATTATGTATGCTTTCAACGTGTCAGCTTGATTTAGGTGTTTTAGGTGATAACGTTTTTTTCCTTCCATCCATTTAAATAGTAACCTTAAAGAGGATGGCCACCTGCACAAAAAATATTAAAAGTCAGCAGCTACAAATATTGCAGCTGCTGACTTTTAATAAATGGACACTTACCTGTTCCAGGTTCCAGCGATGTCAGCAGAAGATGACGAGCGACCGCTCGTCTCTCGGCTGCCCCCGCCGCCATCCTCTGTCAGGGAATTAGGAAGTGAAACGTTGAGGCCTCACTGCCAGGTTCCCTACTGCACACTGTGTGTTTCCCAGGACACAACGGGGGGGGGGGGCATCTGCGGCTAGGGGCAGGGCATCTGCGGCTAGCTAGTCCCGGAAGTGTGTGCAGATACCTGGATTATACAGGTATCTGCACCCCCACCCCCCTGAAAGGTGCCAATTGTGGCACCGGAGGGGGGGGAGGAATCCGATAAGCGGAAGTTCCACTTTAGGGTGGAGCTCCGCTTTAACCTCCCTGGCGGTATGATTCTGGCTGGAATTTTGTGCTGAAAGCGGTACAATTATTTTGCATGGAAATTTGGCATTTTTATATTGTAGGCATGCAATTCTTATGAATAACTCACTTAAATCTGTCCGAACCAGAGTCTAGTAGACATCCCGGGTATGATAAAGTTTGAAACACAAAATCATAAATTATAATAAAATAAAAATATATATAAAAATGATTGAATAATGTAATCAAATCAAAAACACTGAAATTTGCTCAGTTGCAGAATAGTCGCTGTCATTAAATTTATTGTTTGATGATAAATTGTGATTCTAATTTTTTATCGGTGTTTTCTAGCTGGTCTAAAACCACTTTTGACATAAAGGGACACTTTTTGGTTGCTATGGACAATCACCAGTTTCCAGGCAGAAAAAAAAACTTTTTATTATATAAAATGACATGCAGGGCACTGGGCAGACCACTAGGGACAAAGGGGATGTGTATTTTTTACAGTATTATATATATTTGTAGTCAGAGTCTGAGAGGGCTACTTAAGCCTCCTCCTCCGTCAGGGCAAGGGTCGTCGGCTTCTGGGTTGGAAGCACGTCACTTCCGGTCGCCTGTCGGAGCAGCGGTCGGTGGTGTCGGTTCCCAGAAGCCGACGACCCTTGCCCTGACGGAGGAGGAGGCTTAAGTAGCCCTCTCAGGCTCCTCCTACAAATACAGGCTGGCCTCCAGCCAGCCTTCATACTTGTAGTCAGAGTCTTCAAGCGGGAAATGCGATATTCCTAAGAACCAAGGCCTGAGGTGTGCCTTGGCCTGGCTGGTCGGTATGCCTGAGAAGAGGGCAAAAAGATGCAAGTTTAGGTGAAGAAGAGAAGGTAATGATCCAAGGCAACAGTGAGTATCCGCGGTGACAGGAGAAACCCACCAACGCCTGACTTGGTGATGAGAAAGGAACCCCCTATAGAACCTGCAAGCTACCCAGAACCAACAGAACATCCCGTGCAAGATTGGATTGGGCCTGATGCCCGAGACAACTTAGACATGAGAATAACTGCTTGCGAATGAGAGGATACGTGGGGGAAGGGAGCAAGGCCTGGCCCGAGGAACCCCCGCGAATGAGCCGGGACGATCAAATCCTATGGGGAAGTGAGAGGGCAAAAAAAGGACCACTGGTAGGAGTGCAAAATGCTGGATACCTGATGAAGTAGATAAGGCCCATGCCCCATGGCAATAAGCATCATCAACATGGAGAACCATGCCAGACACAGGACTCTGGTCCTACCTGATAAGATCGGGACGTGCTTCGGCCAGAGACCCAACTACTGAGTCTGAATCCTGAACCGAGGAAGGAGGTATGGATGCCAAGACGGCCCCAACCTGGGAACACAAACTAGAAATGACAGACAACCAGACATGAGAAACAACAACGCCCGCCCCTCTGTGCCTACCTAAGAATGAGAACATGAGCAGAAATGTCAAGACCACCGCGCGTGATGACCCTAGTGACAGAAAACCCCACCCTCGTGTGAGTGGTAAGTGTGCCTGAGTAACCTGCAGCGCAGACACAGGTAATTGACTGAAAACTCAGGCTGGTGTACCCACGGACCGTGGTGGGTAATCGTATGAGTGTGGTGAATGAACATGCAACGTATGATGTATGGTATACAGGCGAGAAGATTGTGGACAACAATCAATTAAAAACGAAACCTCAGCCCGTATGGATCTGTAGACGTGACAGATCCTGACGTAAACCCTAACTAACTGACCCAGGTACAACATGAAACACAGATACGATGAGACATGACAAACCAACGAACAAAACAGCTACCGGAGTATGCCATGGGTGAACAACAACGCCCCTCTGAGAAACGCTGAGGCTGAACACAATGACAGAAATGCAAGGACAGAAAACGAAATGACGGAAACGAAATGACGGCACTGGTGAGGCAGAAACGTGATGACAGAACTGCTGAGGCAGAACCGTGATGACAGAAGCAGAAACGTGATGACCGAAATGCTGAGGTAGAAATGTAATGACAGAAATGCTGAGGCATCGTATGACGTGTGGAATACGGGCGAGAAGATTGTGGACAACAATCAATTAAAAACGAAACCTCAGCCCGTATGGATCTGTAGACGTGACAGATCCTGACGTGAGCCCTAACTAACTGACCCAAGTACAACATGAACACAGACACGATGAGACATGACAACCAACGAACAAAACAGCTACCGGAGTATGCCATGAGTGAACAACGCCCCTCTGAGAAACGCTGAGGCTGAAACACAATGACAGAAATGCCAGGGCGGCAACGAAATGACGGAAATGAAATGACGGAAACGGTGAGGCAGAAACGAGATGACAGAACTGCTGCTGAGGCAAACGTGGTCACAGAAATGCTTGAGGCAGAAACGTGGTGACAGAAATGCTTGAGGCAGAAACGTGGTGACAGAAATGCTTGAGGCAGAAACGCTATGACAGAACGCTGAAGCTGAATGTTGAGGCAGAAACGCAATGACATGAATCCAGGGACAGAAACGCAATGACATGAATCCAGGGACAGAAACGCAATGACATGAATCCAGGGACAGAAACGCAATGACATGAATATAGGGACAGAAACGCAATGACATGAAACCAGGGGCAGAAACGCAATGACATGAAACCCAGGGGCAGAAACGCAATGACATGAAACCCAGGGGCAGAAACGCAATGACGTGAAACCAGGGGCAGAAACGCAATGACATGAATCCAGGGGCAGAAACGCAATGACATGAATCCAGGGGCAGAAACGCAATGACATGAATCCAGGGGCAGAAACGCAATGACATGAATCCAGGGCGGAACGTAATGACAGAATCCTGGGCAAAGCTATGACAGAACGTTGAGGCAGAAATGTAATGACAGAAGCGCTGAGGCAGAATACCATGACAGAAAACCTGGGGCAGGGACGCGATGACAAATGCTGAGACTGAAATGCAATGACAGCAATCCAGGGGCAGACTGCTATGACAGAAAGCTGATGCAGAAATGCCATGACAAAACGCAAATGACAGAAAAACACGCTGAGACTGAACACTGAGGCAGAGATGAAATGACAGACATCCAGGGGCAGAAACGCAATGACAGACATCCAGGGGCAGAAACGCAATGACAGAAATCCAGGGGCAGAAACGCAATGACAGAAATCCAGGGGCAGAAACGCAATGACAGAAATCCAGGGGCAGAAACGCAATGACAGAAATCCAGGGGCAGAAACGCAATGACAGAAATCCAGGGGCAGAAGCGCAATGACAGCAATCCAGGGGCAGAAACGAAATGACAGCAATCCAGGGGCAGAAACGAAATGACAGCAATCCAGGGGCAGAAACGAAATGACAGCAATCCAGGAGCAGAAACGAAATGACAGCAATCCAGGGGCAGAAACGAAATGACAGCAATCCAGGGGCAGAAACGAAATGACAGCAATCCAGGGGCAGAAACGCAATGACAGCAATCGCAGGGGCAGAAACGCAATGACAGCAATCGCAGGGGCAGAAACGCAATGACAGCAATCGCAGGGGCAGAAACGCAATGACAGCAATCGCAGGGGCAGAAACGCAATGACAGCAATCGCAGGGGCAGGAACGCAATGACAGCAATCGCAGGGGCAGGAACGCAATGACAGCAATCGCAGGGGCAGGAACGAAATGACGGAAAATGCAGGGGCAGAACGCAATGACGGAAAATGCAGGGGCAGAACGCAATGACGGAAAATGCAGGGGCAGAACGCAATGACGGAAAATGCAGGGGCAGAACGCAATGACGGAAAATGCAGGGGCAGAACGCAATGACGGAAAATGCAGGGGCAGAACGCAATGACGGAAAATGCAGGGGCAGAACGCAATGACGGAAAATGCAGGGGCAGAACGCAATGACGGAAAATGCAGGGGCAAAACGCAATGACGGAAAATGCAGGGGCGGAACGCAATGACAGAAATGCAGGGGCGGAACGCAATGACAGAAATGCAGGGGCGGAACGCAATGACAGAAATGCAGGGGCAGAAAACGCCATGACAGAAATGACGGGCAGAAAACGCTATGACAGAAATGACGGGCAGAAAACGCTATGACAGAAATGACGGGCAGAAAACGATATGACAGAAAACGCTATGACAGAAATGACGGGCAGAAAACGCTATGACAGAAATGACGGGCAGAAAACGCTATGACAGAAATGACTGGCAGAAAATGCTATGACAGAAATGACGGGCAGAAAACGCTATGACAGAAATGACGGGCAGAAAACGATATGACAGAAATGACGGGCAGAAAACGATATGACAGAAATGACGGGCAGAAAACGATATGACAGAAGTGACGGGCAGAAAACGCTATGACAGAAATGACGGACAGAAAACGCTATGACAGAAAAGACGGGCAGAAAACACTATGACAGAAATGACGGGCAGAAAACGCTATGACAGAAACGACGGGCAGAAAACGCTATGACAGAAATGACGGGCAGAAAATGCTAAGACAGAAATGACGGGCAGAAAACGCTATGACAGAAACGCCAGGCAGAAAGCGCTATGACAGAAATGGCGGGCAGAAACGCTGTGACAGAAATGGCGGGCAGAAACACTGAGACAGAGTGTCATGGCTGCAAATGTCAGTTGTGGAAGAGAGGAGCGACGGGCGGGTGGTCGCCCATCCCCCCCCCCATGGAAACTGACCTATGTGGGGAGAGAGGAATTGATGGCAGGACACCCCTCCCCCCATCTGCACCGGGAGAAACAGGAGCGATCCCCCAGTGCAGACTGAACAGCAGGGTGAGAAGAGCCAGCGGTGGCCGAATGCCCTCCGGCGGCTCCCTCCTGCCTGGACATGTGTGGGGAGAGGAGTCGGCGGCGGCCGCACACCCCCACCCCCCAGCAACCAGACATGTCCCTCGTGCCCCTAAGCGGGGAGAGAAGTCGGCGGCGGCCGAACTCCCCCCCCTTCCTCCAGGCAGACGTGTCCCTCGTGGACCTGTATGGGGAGAGGAGTCGGCGGCGGCCGTACATCCCCCCCATCAAGCGAGCGGCAGCCTGGGCAGAAAGAGAGCCGTGGAACTGTCGAAGGACGGGCGCCCCCCCCCCCCTCCCGCTCCCCCCGCATAGGGAGAGCGGGCGGGCTGCGCTGCAGAAAGGACAGATGGACGCCCCCCGCTCCACACGGCATGAGCGCCGGGAGGACGGGCGGTCTGGGGAGCTATAGAGGACTGTAAGAAAAAACGGACGGACACCCCCGCTCCCACCGGCATGAGGGCCGGTAGGGCGGGCTGGACGCTGTGGGGAGTGGAGGACGGTGGAAGAACGGGCGCCCCCCCGCTCCTCCAGGCATGAGAGCTGGGAGAGCGGGCGGGTGGGCTGCACGCTGGAGCTGCGGGAGAGGTGGAGGATAGAAGGGGCGGCCCCCCCTACCCCCAACATGAGTGCCGGGAAAAGCGGGTGGCCCCCTGCACTGAAGTGACGTGGGTGGCATCCACAAAACGGTGGAAACCCAGGGATGATGGGGGGGACGGTAAGTGGTCCCAATGGTGCCCGGGAGAGGAACCGACACCACCGACCGCTGCTCCGACAGGCGACCGGAAGTGACGTGCTTCAAACCCAGAAGCCGACGACCCTTGCCCTGACGGAGGAGGAGGCTTAAGTAGCCCTCTCAGGCTCCTCCTACAAATACAGGCTGGCCTCCAGCCAGCCTTCATACATATCTATATATATATATATAGATTACAGTACTGTATGTGTTGTGTGTTTTTACACTTTTTTGAATTTGGCGCCGATCTCCGCTCCCGTGCGTCGGAACGTCGCAGGGAACAGAGACCGGCACTGTGTGAATCGAGCGAGCGGACGGCTCGCTCAAACAGCGGGGAGACATCGCAGGATCCAGGGGAAAAGGTAAGTAACTTCCCCCCTGTATCCTGCAATGCAGCCCGAGTCTGGCTCGGGGTTACCGCTCCTAGCAGAAAAAACGGAACCCGAGCCAGACTCGGGAATACCGCCTAGGAGGTTAAGACTTTAGATGTTCACAGGTGCTACCCTAATTGCTATCTTGTTATATACGTATTTTATTCATTTGTTTAATTGCTTTTGTGTGTATATAGCTTTGTATGTATATTCTGCTCATTAGCTATGACTAAGCTCCGTGTTCGTGTGAAACATATCAGCGGCTGTGCAGTTAGTCTGTATACAAGCCTAGATGCTATAATTTTATTCATATTTTTGAAATAAAGTTGAATAATTTGGAGTGTGGCTATCCAGCTAAATTTTTTCTACTTAAGTGTAAAATTTTTCTACTTAAGTGTTGAGACTGCCTTTCGATTCTGTCTTTAGCAATATTTCATTGAAGCAGACATTTTTCTCACTAAGCTGCACATGTAATATTTGATGGAGAGCATACTTGAGAGATTGTGAGCACTACCAGGAGGTAGTGGTGAGGTAAAATATTGTTACTGAACTGCAGGTCCTAGCTAAGTATTTTTTCCATGTTTTTTTTTTTTTTTTTATATATGTTTTAACCAGTGTTTAAAACTTTCTCAGGGTGTAAGCAGGAGTTAGTGGCTGGTGGGTGGAGTCTGCAACCCCTTTATAGGCTGTAGTGGTTGGAGCCATAGTAAGATGGGAGTATGGGAACTGGTCCCCCTAACGTACATTATGTAAGTTTATGACTTGGGCAGGAAAGAGGGGGCTTAACTGACAAGATGAGGACTCATGGTAGGAGACTCACAGTGAAGAGACAATAGGAGAATTGTCTAAAATTTCTGAATTCTAAGTTATCCTCACTGAGTTGAACTGTACTGGAGGACTGAAGTGTGACTTTGTTGAAATGACTGAACATAATGTTATCCTCTTCACAGTAAATTGTTGGAAAAGCATCCTTTAGGAACATTCTTTATTCAATCAAGATGATGGGCCATAGGCATGGAACCTGTGTGACACAATGTGGTGGACTTTCTCGGAAGGAACGAAGAGAACGATTTGGTTGGTATTTTAAGACAAGGTTAGTGTCGTCAGTTCAGAAATGATATAAAAAGCCATGTGAGCCTATCAGATGACCCAGTAAGGAGGTGGAGATTGAGAATAGGAGAGATCCAAGAACAGAACCTTGGGGGACGGAGAAAGAAAGAGGAGGAAGTAAAATTGTAAGTGACACTGAAGGTGCAGTGGGATAGGTAGGATGAGAGTCAACGAAGAGCACAGTCACAAAGACCAAAGGAGTAAGGTTTTTTTGAGGAAGTGGGTGTGATCAAATGTATCAAAGGCAGCCGAAAGGTCCAGAAGTAGGAGTACAGAATAGTGTCCATTGGTTTTTGCTGTTAGTAAATTGTTTAATACAAGTTAAGCAGGGTCATAATATCTGTGCGGGATGTGGAAAACTTACAAGAAAAAATAAATAAATAAAATAATGGGTTGGGCAACTACATGGCAAATGAGGTTTAACATTGAAAAATTTAAAGTAATGCATTCGGGTGCTAAAAATACAAATGCAAGTTACTCACTAGGGGGAAAACCTCTGGGGGAATCTAGGATGGAAAAGGACTTGGTAGTCCTAGTAGATGACAGGCTCAGCAAGGGCATGCAATGTCAAGCTGCTGCAAGCAAAGCCAACAGAATATTAGCATGCATTAAAAAGGGGATTCACTCCAGGGATAAAACGATAATTCTCCCACTCTACAAGACTCTGGTCTGGCCGCATCTTGAGTATGCCATCCAGTTCTGGGCACCAGTCCTCAAGAAAAAATGTGCTGGACCTGGAGAGAGTCCAGAGAAGGGAAACAAAGCTAATAAAGAGACTAGATGATCTCAGCTATGGGGAAAGACTACAAGCATTGAACTTATTCTCTCTAGAGAGGAGAAGCTTGAAAGGGGATGTGATAGCGATGTACAAATACCGTACTGGTGACCCTAACATAGGGAAAAAACTTTACAGTGAAAGGGGATTTAAAAAGATATGCGCCCATTGACTGAAATTGGAAGAGAAGCAGTGTAACCTTAAACTGCGTAAAGAGTTATTTACGGTCAGAGCGGCAAGGTTGTGAATTCTCTTTCACAAGCAGTGGTATCAGCAAGGAGCATTGATAGTTTCAAAAATCTTTTAGATGGGCACCTTAATGATCACAACATACAGGGATATATGATGTACTATTGACATAAACACAAGCACACTCACACACCACAAGTTGAACTGGATGGACTGGTGTCTTATTTCAACCATACCGGCTATGTAACTATGTGAGTTTTAGGGGAGCAGTTTCTGTGGAGTGTTGAGGGCAAAATCCAGACTGAAGGGGATCAAGAAGGTAATTCTTACAGAGGTGGTCACTCAGTTGGTTGTAGACCAGGCATTCAAGGAATTTGGAGGAAAGGGGGAGCAAGCTCGTCTATAATAGCAGGGTTGAATAAGAGAAGTGTGAATTTTACCCATGGACATGGAGTGTTAAGTGGGGGGGGGGGGGGTTGTGTTTAGAGTGGAGACTTCTTCACAAATTGTATCAATCTTATTTATTTATTTTTATTTTATTTAAGCGATTGGTGATTTCCTGGGCAGTGAGCGAGTTAGTGGGTGGAAGTAGTAGAGGATTAGGAGGTGTTAATGAGAGTGATAACATACTTCTGTGAAGCATTCTGTACAATGTCACTACACACTTTACTCCATGAATGTAGGAGGGACCAGTTCAGCATAGCTCTGCCACATCCCTCCCAGTGACAGAATTAGGTCCCGCCGTGTACTAGCACGGACCTCATGAGTGCACATACTGTAATTAACTTCTTCTCTTTCCTGTACTATGCGGTTAGATACATACCGCAGGTTTGGTCCCGGTTACTTTTAGGGGAAATGACCGCTAGGGAAGGAGCCAGAATACCGACCCCTTCGCTACCGGAGAACCTGTCACCTGAGCCTTGGTACCGTTTCTCACTGCCTGGCTGCCTATTCATTCTCACCAGTTCATGGTTACCTGTAGCAACTACACTCCCCCTCCGACTCTCCTGCTGAGTTAACCCTTTGTGGTGGCCTTCCTCTTCTACCCTGTGTGTGCTTTACAGGCTTTGCTCTTCTAGCTACACCACGTACCTACATGCACCTCTTTGATTAAATTCAGACCATGCATCGAACGGTTAAAATACTTTACTGGTACATTCTGCAGCATTACAGTTTTTCCTAACTAACTGATCTCCGGCTGCCCAGGCATACCTTTCCAGGTGGTAGTCCATAATTGGCAAAGTCATTGTAAGGTAGATTCCCGTGCGGTTAGTTCACTAGTGGCTGCAGGTTACATCTTCTCAGGCGGACTCTCATTCTTTTCCCATGTGTCCCTCTCTACTCTTTGAGCCCAGCCTTCCCCCTTTTATATGTACCACAGGGTGGAGGGCAGAACCCAGAAAAGCCTGGGAAAATACAGAACCGGCATAAACCCCTTCGCTACCTGGCCAGCTCAGTAACTAACTAAAACAGCAGCACACCATTAGTAGGCACCTGCCTACACATGTTTATTGGTTATTCACATTTATTTCATTCATTTATAAAACAGATTTTTTTTTTCAGCCAGCAAAGATTTGTAAAATATACAACGTGGCCCTTAAACTGAAGAGTTATACCCCCCTAGTTTGGACCATATTTCCATGTTAAATGTCTGCATCAGTGATTTTGGATTTGTGGTCTTTGGTAGGCTTCTTGACAATTACAAATTAGAAAGTTCTGTAAGTGGCTATACAATTTGCCCCCCAAGGCCAGTTATGGAGGCTCCGAAGAGACAGCAGCGAGCAAAGAGGAAGTGTAACGTGCTTTTACTGTGACTGGCAATAACAGCCGCAAGACAAAAGACATTTCTGTCAATTGTAGTGGAAATGCCACACAGAAATGGCTGGCCGCTCTCCAAGAACACAACTCACAATGTTACAGTAACAAGATGAAGTAAGCTGAGAACTTGTGTTTTCATTGAATAGGGAAAACTATTAATGTCATTTAGAGTTCAGTGGAAATTGCTGTTACCTGAGGCTGAATCCGGCTAAAAGATAATATTCAGCTCAGCGTTCTTCTCCTTCAGCCGAAAGCAATGGTGGTGCATTTCAGATGAAATTTTATTTTTTTTACCTTTTTCAATGTCTTTATTTATAGTGAACTTGTGCTGCACAATCATTAGTGAAATTAGCCCACAAATATTGCTTTTTTATTTTACAGTTTCAATATTGAAGCACACACAGTAATACTTTACACATATGATCAAACTTGCAAAGGAAGGAATGTATTAAATTGTTTTGTGTAGGTCAGTGTATGTAGGTCAGGCAGGTCAGTGTATGTAGGTCAGGCAGGTCAGTGTATGTAGGTCAGGCAGGTCAGTGTATGTAGGTCAGGCAGGTCAGTGTATGTAGGTCAGGCAGGTCAGTGTATGTAGGTCAGGCAGGTCAGTGTATGTAGGTCAGGTAGGTCAGTGTAATGGTCAGTGTCAGGCAGATGTGTTTATTCGGTAAATCACACATCCCCATCACCCAGGCCAAAAAAAGCCGCGCCCCCCCCCCCCCGGTTCTTCGGGCTGAAGACAATGGTCTTTTTGCCACCTAGCTATGCCCCTGCCACGAGCGCTTCAATCGCTCTACTGCAGGGTAGTTTTTCCGATCACGATTACAGACTGACAGCAGTGAGAGCCGGCGGTGAGGAGGATGGTCTATGTGGACAGCTTTACGCTGGATGCCTGCATACTTAGGTGTGCCTGTTTTAATAATCAACCATTTGAGTTTCAAAATGTTGCACCTTCATTAAATGTAACCATAGTGCTACACTAAGGCCCCTTTCACACTGGGGAGGGAGCCGCGGCGACGGTAAAGCAGCGCTATATTTAACGCTGCTTTACCGTCGTTTTAGCCGCGGTATTCGGCCGCTCGCGAGGCGGTTTTACCCCCGCGAGCGGCCGAAAAAGGGTTAGCGGCGATTTGCAGCGGTATTGCCGCGGTATTACCGCGGTGTCCCATTGAAATCAATGGGTAGGAGCGGTATAGGAGCGGTGAATACACCGCTCCTATACCGCTCCAAAGATGCTGCTAGCAGGACTTTTTTTTACCGTCCTGCTAGCGCACCGCTCCAGTGTGAAAGCCCGCCAGCTTTCACATTGGAGTGAATGGGGCCGTTTTTTTCAGGCGGTGTACATGCGCTATTTTTAGCGCTGTACCGCCTGAAAAACGCCCCAGTGTGAAAGGGGCCTTAGAGGCGCCTCTCTTCTCTTTTATACCCTGTAGCTCCTGCTGGATTTTGCTTCTAATCCCCTTGTGGAGGCTTCCATTTGTAGATGGACATTTTATGGTTACACAACCTGGTCACATTGCTATAATCTTTTTATATGGTCTATACTATGAAGTACTTATGAATAAATGGTTGTGGAACAAATCATTTGAGTTTCAATGATTTCTTATGGGGAAATTTGCTTTGATATACAAGTGCTTTGGATTATAAGCATGTTTCTGGAATGAATTATGCTCGCAATCCAAGGTTTTACTATGATTGCACAGGGGGAAAAGTTTGCATACTGACTTTAATACTGCTTTAATTCAATTTGCTAGCAAAACTGTGTTTTTCTCTAAAATGGAGTGTTTAGTGGAATTCTACTTTAACCCCTGCCCCCCCACCCCCTTACATGTCTGTAGTCCCAGACCAGCGGTGAAATATTGAATGTCCACGTGCCATCTGATCGAATCTTTCACCTACACCCTAAATGAACCTTCATGATAAATGTCTGGTTTGGGAATGGAGATTTTACACAGAAAGGGGAGCACTGTTGTAGAAAAAACACCCCACGGCGGCTAACTTGATAAATGGATAGGCTTCATTTTATTTCCTGAAAGAACAGGTAAAGGCCTACATATCCCAGATCTCACTAATCTTACTGAAACATATGAAAGACATATTCCAGAAGTCAGGCCTAACATTGCTTCCCAAGGGCACCACAAATCACATAAAAAGGGCCCAATTTTCAAATAAAATGGTGCACTATGACTTTGTAATTGCTGCTGTGATTTATGGTTGGGATGCACAGAGGGCAGCAAATCATGTTATAGCAAAATTCAGGTAACTGTTTAGTGTTGGCTCAGACAATTCCACTTTATAAAGTGCAGCAGTACAGAGGAAGAGTCTGATTAAATATGGAATTTAAGATGAACTGCACCTTTTTATTCAACTGCTGTTTAAACAAAACACTAATTAATTTTGTAAGACATTGTACTTAGTTAAGGTCTTAACAACTTGTGTCCATAAACTAAATTCATTGGGATTTTAGATATATTAGTAGATATAGAAGTTATCCAATAAGCAGATAGGTTTGCTGTAAGTATAAAGTCAATTAAAGGGCAACTCCCCACAGTAAAAAAAAAAAAAAAAAATACTGTCCCCAACACACACACACACACACACACACACACATACACACACAGTGGGTATATAAAAAATAATCACATTTTGTTGTTTTGCAGCCTGAAATAAAGACAGACACAGTTTTTGTTTTATACAGCTGTATTTACTCAGTGCAACTTATAACATCCAAGTGAAAGATATAACATCAACATGTCAGAGAAAAAAAATCAAAAAGAGAATCACTGAGTTGGAAAAAGGATCACCCTCCTCCTAAAAATGACTTGTAAACTTAAAGCGGAACTTCAGTCATTTTTTCAACTTTCCGTCTATTAAATCTTCTGCCCTTGTTGTTTAAACTTTGGATAGTAAAAAAAATTGTTCTGCCAGTAAATACCTTATACAGCCCACCTCCTGTTTCTTGTCTGGTAAAAAGCCTAGGCTTGTTATTATTATTATTATTATTATTATACAGGATTTATATAGCGCAAACAGTTTGCGCAGCGCTTTACAACATGAGGACAGACAGTACAGTTACAATACAATTCAATACAGGAGGAATCCGAGGGCCCTGCTCGTTAGAACTTACAATCTAGAAGGGAGGGTCAAGTGGAAACAAAAGGTAAAACTGTGGGGGATGAGCTGATGGAGAAACGGAAAATACAGTTGTTAGGTGTGGGTAGGGTTTTTAGGGATCGTCTAAAAGATAATAGAGTAGGAATCTATGTCAAATTATGACATCATGCACGGCTCGCGCTCTCACTCACCTGATAGTTTGCCAGGAAGGGAGGGGGTGAGTCATAAGAGGGCCAATGAAAGCTTCAGAGCTGCAGAACTGGAGGTGTGCTTCTGTGTGTCTGTGTAAAGCCAGGAAGTGAACAGGCAGCAGCTTCAGCTGCCCACAGTTAAAATGGCTGCAGCCAGACTCAGTGGAGGGAGATTTCTGCAGCATAATTGGCAAGTACAGAATCCAAGTATATATAAAATAATATGCAAAGTGGTTGGAGGGAAGTTTCAGAATGGCAAAGATGTTTTTATTACAAATTATGTGAGCATACTGCAGTTCCTCTTTAATCAGGTGTAGCAAATCACCTTCTCAATGGCACACAAAGCAATTTGACTTTCAACTGTGATCAGCTGTGGTCATTTTGATTAGCTCAGCATGAAAAGAGCTTTCCTGGAGCATTTCGGTCCCTGGTATCGCAACTGAAGCAAATAATCAACTATGGGTGGCAAGACACTGTAAAAAGATCTCTGGGATAAAGTTGTGGACAGGCACAAATCAGAAGATGGATATAAACAAAATCAAAGGCTTTATCGATGCCTAGAAGCACAGTGAAATCTATTATTAAGAAGTGGAAGGTATTTGGTACAACACAGACCCTCTATGGATCAGAACGTCGCTCCAAACTGGATGAAAGAGCCAGGAGGAAACTGGTTAGAGAGGTTACCAAGAGGCCTACAGCAACTCTGAAACTGTTGCAGGAATTAATGACAAATAGTGGTCATTGTGTGCATTTGACAACAATATCACAAATTCTCCACAAATGTGGCTTATATAGGAGGGTTGCAACAAAACAGCCTCAAGAAAGGTCATATGCAGTCACGACCAGTGGCGGCTGGTGCTCAAAATATTTGGGGGGGGCGCAAGCAAACTGAAAAACTCAGAAAAAAAACATCAATTGCAGCCTCACTGTGCCCATCAGTTGCAGCCACTGTGCCATCAAACGCAGGCACTGTGCCCATCAAATGCAGCCACTGTACCCAAAAAACGCAGCCACTGTGCCCATCAATTACAGCCACTGTGCCCATGAAACACAGCCACTATGCCCATCAAATGCAACCACTGTGCCCATCAATTGCATCCACTGTACCATCAAACCCAGCCACTGTGCCCATCAATTGCAGCCACTGTGCCCATCAATTGCAGCCACTGTGCCAATCAAATGCAGCCATTGTGCCATCAGATGCTGCCACTGTGCCATTAAATGCTGCCACTCTGCTCATCAAATGCTGCCCCTGTACCCATTAAATACCACCACTGTGCCCATCAAATGCCGCCACTGTGCCCATCAAAAGTTACCACTGTGATCCCCCGCCTGCTCGTCGTCTGCTTTGATTTGGAGCAGTGTACAAAGCAAGGTCCATAAAAACATGGATGAGCGAGTTTGGGGTGGAGGAACTTGACTGGCCTGCACAGAGTCCTGACCTCAACCCATCAGAACACCTTTGGGATGAATTAGAGTGGAGACTGTGAGCCAGGCCTTCTTGTCCAACATCAGTGCCTGACCTCACGAATGCGTTTCTGGAAGAATGGTCAAACATTCCCATAGACACACTCCTAAATGTTGTGGACAGCCTTCCCAGAAGAGTTGAAGCTGTTATAGCTGTAAAGGGTGGGCCAACTCAATATTGAACCCTATGCACTAAGACTGGGATTCTATTAAAGTTCATGTGCGTGTAAAGGCACTATAGTGTACATACATTGGTTCTAGATGGACCAATGTAACAATGTAAAAACTGCCATACCTAAACTTCAGCTTTAAAGGGGTTGTAAACCCTCATGTTTTTTCACCTTAATGCATCCTATGCAATAAGGTGAAAAAACTTTTGGCAGTCACCGGCCCCCCAGTCCACTCCCCCCCCCGTTTTACTTACCTGAGCCCCTTCATCCCCTCAGCGGAGATGCGCTCTCCCTCTCTGAAATGGGTCCCGGCTCTTGATTGGATAGATTGATAGCAGCGCAGCCGATGGCTCCTGATTCAAATCCAATGACGCGGCCGCCAGGGGGTGGGGCTGAGTCCGGCATTCATGTCTATGGACGCAAATGCTGGACTCTGAAGCACGCCCGCAAGGTAACCCCCTCAGAGAAGCGCTTCTCCTAGGGGGTTATCTGTTGTGAGGAGGAGCCACGAGAGCCTACCGAGAAGAAACCGAGAAGAGGATGATCGGGGACACCTTGTGCAAAACGAGCTGCACAGTGGAGGTAGGTATGACATGTTTGTTATTAAAAAAAAAAAAAAACACTAAGCCTTATGCCCCGTACACACGATCTGACTTTCCGACAACAAACCGCGCATTTTTGCTCGAAGGTTGTTGGCTCCAACTTGTCTAGCATACACACGGTCACACAAATGTTGGCCAACAATTACGAACGTAGTGATGTACAAGACGTACGTGATATCTCCATTACGAACGCTAGTTTTACAAGACCGAGGACTTCCGGCTCGTACTTGATTCCGAGCATGCATGGAGTTTTGTGCGACGGATTTGTGTACACACGATCGGAAAGTCCGACAAAAAAAGGTTCGATGGAGCATACACACGGTCGGACTTTCCGCCAACAAGTTCACATCCAACATTTGTTGTCGGAAAATCCGATCGTGTGTACGGAGCATTACAATCACTTTAAGCAGCTGTTGGACCTAGGACTACCTGCACCGAAAAAGAAAATATTTTGCACCCAGGATATTATAACTATTCAAAAAACAACTAATTTTTCTTGTTGGCTTGGTGTCTTTTGGTGTCTCTTTATGGGTCTGATCGCATGTGTAAGCGGGTTCGTAACCAATTTTATTTGAATGTTTGTGCTGTTTCCATTATTCTCTGCCTATTGGTTTAACTAAAGCAACACTCAGAGGAAATATAAATAACTTTTAGCATTTTTAGTAACAATATTTTATTTTCTTCTAAGCAGAACAGATAGCCAAAATCTGTTTTCCATCTCCAGCCATAAAACTGCCTGGGCCGGACAGGGAACTATCCGAGTGATAATATTTAAACACCACTTCAATATGTTGTGCAGAATTCAGTGTACAGCGAATACTGATCATTGTTGGTATTTTTATGGTCTTGTAAGACATTTATCAAGCCATGTCCCAGGATAAAGTTTCTTGTAGAATGCTTTCAAGCCTTTTTATTTACTGCTGATAGGTTTATGGTTGAACATGCTATTAGTGACTGGAGTGAATCTAGAGAAATTTATGAAAAGCCATACTGGAGTGTTGGTTGGCTTGTAGTGTACTTTATGTGTGATCGTGTTCTGGATTTCTGCTACTGAGCTTATGTAATAACACAGGTACTTGTATATAAAAAATGTGCAATCCTTGTAAACTTGGGTGTTTGTATGCAGTATATCCAGTGTGTTTGCATTTTGTAGTTTCTTTCTGTACTGAGGAACCTCCTCTAATGGGAACTGTTTTTCTATCTGTTAAAATTTCCTTTCTAGTAAAGTGCATAGTCTTCTTGGGTTTCTCACAGTATAGTTGTTTAGCTGCAAATGTTGAATATATATTAAGCCAAAAAACAGAGTGAAAAAGGTCAGGTTTTTAGGCTCCTGGGGCCTCTTTAGAGAGTTTTCCCCGCACTTCTAAGCATGAGCTAAGGTTTGGGCCTAACTTGAGGTCATGTATCAAAGAGATGAGGATGTTGGTGACATCATTGACCTACTATGCCCACAAGGCCCTATTTAGTCAAACACACTGTTTAAATATGGTCAGGTGACCATATTAGGTCAATGATGTCATTAGTGTAGCACCCTCTAGTGCTACTAGTGGTGAGAGTAGGAAAAACATAGCTGGCTCTAGGTTAAACCTGAGTCATTGAATCTGGGTCAGGGTTACTAGAGGCCAGGGCTGAATGACTCATCCTGGCAGCTCTCTGGTGCCTCCCCCTGTTACTGGGACATTGGAGAATGTTCTAAAACTAGTGGGTGGATGCTAGCTAGGAGGGGCTGCCATGAATATTTATGAGCCCTCGGCCAATCCCTAAGAGTGGACGTGGCAGGGGACTGGGAAACCCATGAATGGTATGAGCCATGCCAGCAGGGGAGTCGGGTGGCAGATGGAGAAGCAGTGCTGAGGAGAGGCTGTCGGTGGTCCATAAGGGACCCCTGCTGGGAGGGGTTTTACCTCGGGCTGGAGCTTGGGAAAGCTGGCCTGAAAGAATCCCACCACAGGAGGCAGTTAGAGGGACTCTAACTGGAGAGGCAGTAGAGAGAGCAAGGAGAGACAGTGAGTAGATCAGCACGGTGCAGGGACAGACAAGGGGAGAGACTGCCAGCTGTAGCAGTGCTCTCTTGAAGACAGCAGTGTGCCAAGTCTTCATCCAACCTTTTCCTGCGGAATCTCCATGTGTGTGTGCCAGTCGGAAAGGGTTGGGGGAAGCAAGCAGCCAGGGGGGCTGGTATTATATGCAGCGGTAGAACTGGGCTCAGTGTCTACAGAGAAGTAGAAGGAGATGCTGCTCACTCCAATTGTGCTACTTTGTCAAAGGGACTGCAAGTTCCTGCCTGTAATGGAGCAATACACTGTTATGCCCTGTACACCCGATAGGATTTTCCGGCAACAAAATCCATGGGATTCTTTCTGACGGATGTTGGCTCAAACTTGTTTTGTCTTGTCCCGTCGTAACGGACGAACGCATCACGTTCAGAATGATCGGATTTTCCGATAACTTTGTCCGACCGTGTGTATGCAACACCAGTTTCGGACAAAGTCCGTTGGAAAAAATCCGACTGATTTTGTGGTCGGATCTTCCGACCGTGTGTACGGGGCATTAGAGTTCCCATCCCTACTCTGCTGTGGGCTAAAGCTAACAAAGGATTAAGGATCACCCCCACATGACAGCTCTCAGGCCTGGTGATTGGCTGTTGTAAGTGTCATTAAACCCACATCATTAAAAATGATCAATAAATGCTGTATTACATGCTCAGTCACTATGGGATTTGTTTTTTGAATTCTGCAAAAAAAAACTGGTGGACCCTCCTGTTCATGTCCCCACTGCAGCTGGGGATTCTGCAGACCGGCTGTTGGCAGCTCTGCACATGCTCAGTTTTCAGTGAGTTTCTAAGCTGTTCATTTCCTCCCTATCACATCTGAGCAGCACATGTGACTATAGAGTCACACATGTGGGTGTATACACAGTGGTAAATGACAGTCCACGCCCTCCCTCCTCCTCCATGCCCACTAAACAGCTAAACATGATTTAGGTGGGATATTACATCTTCGTTATCTTAAAGGGGTGTTTCACCTTTACAAAATTTTTTTTTTTAAAAGTCAGCAGCTAAAAAAAAAGTAGCTGCTGACTTTTAATAAGTACACTTACCCTCCCAGGGTGCCCGCGATGTCGGTCGTGGAGGACGAGCTGTCCCTTGGCGATCTGGTTCCAGCGCCGCCATCCTCAGTAAGGGAAACGGCTTCCCGTTTCCTACTGCGCGTGCGTGAGTCAGCACGCGGCCTACTGCGCATGCGCGAGTCGGCGAGCGGCCTACTGCGCTCACGCGAGTCTAATTTGTGAATGGGGAACGCGATGTGTTGTGGGACACAGTTCCCATAACACACTGCGCCCCATTCACTGGAAGACGGAAGGAGAGAAGATCACTGCAGCGCTGGAGGAGGCAGATTAGGACGATCTGCCTAGCAACAGCCATTTCTGGTAAGTAAAAAAAAAAATTTTTTTTTTTTTTTTTAATTTTAAATTGTTACTAACATTTTTTTAAAGTTTTTGTTTTCAGGGTGTCCCACCACTTTAAGCACATTCCCACAATAGACACAGACAGGAGGGGTGTGACACAGACTGTGATTGGCAGAAATCCACTCACATGTTATTGTCAAAAATAATGATTTGATTTGAAATATATACTTGTATTATAATTTAAAACAGTTTATTGATATCAATTTTTATTTTTATTTTTATTATACTCTGTATTTCATGCTACTCTGTAAATTAATTAGGAAAAAAGGTATTTAGATTTTTGTCTTAATAAAATAATACAGTAACATCATCCATATACAGAAATAGAAGGGATAAAGTAAATTAAACAGTGTGTGTTTAGGCCCCTTTCACACTGCCGCAACTTGAAAGTTGCACGATGTTGCCGTGATTTTACCACGATTTTCAGCGATTTCAGGACCTCAACTTGCATCAAAGTGGGACTAAAGTAGTACAGGGACTACTTTGAAGTCAGTGCGACTTCAAGTCGTACAGATATGAATGGTTATCACTGGGAATCATAGGGGACTTTGCACTCCCAAGTCGCACAAGTGTGAAAGGGGCCTTAATATCACTTTAAGCCCCCAGTGAGATACCATGCATATCACAAGGGTTTTTGAAGGTGAATGGAGAGCTGTAGCAGCAAGGAAAATGTACCAGCAGGAGCTTGGGGGAAGAGGGTGAGCTATCCTGCAGTAAAACTCCCTCATAATGGACACATTGGGTTGATTTACTAAAAACAAATAGGCTGCTCCCTTTGCAAGGGCAGTTTTACTTTGCAAATTTATTTTCCCCAAAGCTTAGTGAGTGAGGCAAATTTCTTCTGACTGGCATCATCCAATCATGTGCAAGCAAAAATGCTGTTTTTTTTTTTTTCATTTTTATTGCCTGTGATTGAATCTTCTTTGCAAAGTGAAACTTAAGTACAAAATTCAAATTCCCTTGTAACATGAGCTGTCTATTTGTCCTTAGTAAATCAACCCCATCATGTGTGCAGGCCCAAGAACTCATTAATAAAGTCCCTAATAAATATAATGAATTGTCAAGTAGTGTAACTCTCCATTATCTATTAACCACTTGCTGACCAGCTCCTGTACATATACGGCGGCAGGTTGATTCTCCTGCGCAAATCGCCGTATATGTAAGGCGGCTCCTTTAAGAGCCATAGCAGGCGCGCGCCACCAGTCACCCGCGATCGCAGCCACGAGAGCCAGAACGGGGAATTGTGTATGTAAATACACAAATCCTCGTTCTGACAGGGGAGTAGACACAGAGCTGCTGTTTGAAGTAATTGCGAACAGCGATATGTCTCCTCCCCCAGTCAGTCCCATCCCCCCACAGTCATAAACACTAACTAGGGAACACATTTAACTCCTTGATTGCCCCTAGTGTTAACCCCTTCCCTGCCAGTGACATTTACACAGTAATCAGTGCATTTTTATAGCAAAGATCGCTGTATAATTGTCAATGGTCCCAAAAATGTGTCAAACGTGTCCGCTCTGTCGCTTTGTTGCAATGTCACTTTCCCGCTAAAAATCGCAGATCACCGCCATTACTAGTGAAAAAAAAATGCCATAAATCTATCCCCTATTTTGTAGACACTATAACTTTTGCGCAAACCAAAAGCTTGTTGCATTTTTTTAACCAAAAATATGTAGAAGAATACATATTGGCCTAAACTGATGAAGACATTTTTTTTTTAATTTTTGGGGGATATTTATTACAGCAAAAATAAAAATGATTGTTTTTTTTTTTTCAAAATTTTTGCACTTTTTTGTTTAGAGCTCAAAAAATAAAAACCGCAGAGATGAGCAAATACCACAAAAAGAAAGTTCTATTTGTGAGTAAAAAAGGGGTACAATGTCGCACGACCGCCCAATTGTCAGTTAAAGCGACGCAGTGCCGAATCACAAAAAATGGCCTGGTCATTAAGGGGACAAATCCTTCCTGCGGCTGAAGTGGTTAAACTACAATATACATTTTAAAGTGGTTGTAAACCCTCGTTTACAACTTTAGGTTACAGGTAAGCCTATATTAAGGCTTATGGAAATGGATAAACCGTGCTCGGTGAGACTGGAAAGGAAAAAAGGGGGAAGGGGGGGGGGGGGGGGGAGAAAAAGGAAATAGAATTGGGAAGGGCCCTAACCCAGAAAAAAGGCTGCTGCTAGAAAGTGGGATACTCACACCAAAAGGCAAATGGAAAATACATAAAGCTGCGCCAATTTAAACAAAAATTAAAACAATAAATGAAAAGAAGAAATCAGTAAAAAAATCGATAAAAAACAAATGTCCCATCAGAAATAACCGTGAAAAATTACATAAATCAATTTGAACAGTCTAGGATTTGGTCTTAATAGTCCAGTTTAAATAATTTCTTAACACCAAAAAAATGAAATTGGCGTATAGCTGGTAGAAATAGCTTGTTCAAAAAGGAGAAGACACCTCAGTGACAGTTCTATAATTTTCACGCTGTGACATGCAGAAAATATAGTAGTATCCCGACCACCTATTTGATTGGAGGCTTACCAAATGGCTATAAGTTTAGGCATTGTACACAGAATCCTGTAGTTGTCCCCGTGGGCGAAAGATGATAGAATTAGTCAATCCGGGACGGATCACTCAAATGGAGGAGGAGAAAACACCACACCATCCGTTCCTGATATAAATATCCAGCCAGTTCCCACTAGTTTCCTCCAATTACAAAAAAACAGATGGGGCCGCCCATAGCATAATACTGTTGGCAACTTTTATTTCATAAAAAATTAAGAACACTTACATCAAATTGTAGAAAAACGAGCGTATTGTAAAACACTGCCGGCCGGTCAGTGTAAACCCGTCCCCTGTTCAATGCGGTCTGCGTGGTGGCGTAGCTGCGTGCCTTCCCATACGACGTTTCGTCAGATGTGACGTTTTCAATGGGGAACGGGCTTACCTGTAACCCACAAGGATATCTCCTAAACCTGCACGGTTTAGGAGATATACCTGTATTTGCATGTGCCGACGTCATGCGGCACATGAAGCACTTGCGACAACTGAAGCAACGGCGCTATATGCCGATGCTTCAGTTGTACTATGCCGATCTCCTGCACATGCGCGGAGTAACGGCATCGCGGCTCTGGCAAATCACAGCGCTGGAGCCACGGTACTCGGAAGTCACCCTGGGAGAACATGTCGGCGGTCAGAGGGGGAGAAGAGGACCGATGCCAGGGCTTCGATCTCAGGTAAGTGATACATAATTAGCTAGTATGCTATGCATACTAGCTAATTATGCCTTTGTCTTGCAGGTTTTTTTTTTTTTTTGTTTTTTTTTAAGAGGGTTTACTTCCTCTTTAAGTGGACTGACCAGTAGCCGCCTGTAATGCAGGGCGGTGCCACCCCCCTATCCATGCGTCCGGCCCCCTAATCTACATGCGGAAACCATGGATTCCAATTGGTGTTTTTTTTAAGCACGTGATTAGACCCAGAGGCGCTAATAGGCTTCCAAAAAGGATGGGCTCAGGGTGCAGAGCACTGCACCCTGAGCCCCAGTTGTGTGACAATAGCGAATAAATGTTCGCTATTGTCACATTGATTATCTTTCTGGCCAATCAGGAAGCGGATGCTGAAACCCGTTTCCCGATTGGCGGAAAGGAAAGAAGCAATCCTGTTGGCCTAGGAGGAGAAGGGAGGAGACGTGCGTCCGCCGTGATGCTGAGGAGGAGACACAGGGTAAGCTATTGCTCCGAGGCATGCGCTGCCCGCGCCATAGATGGGGTAAGCGCGGGGTTGGCAATTGACAGACCGACCCCCCGGGAGGGGGGTTGGGTGCGGGTGATCCAACGGACCGGGGAGGGGGTGGCTGTGGGTGCATTGTTTGCCGCCCCTCCCCCCAAAAAAATATACCACCAGCCGCCACTGGGTCTGACCTGTTCTGTAGTAGGGAAGCATTTGATTATGGGGCAGCTGTGTGTTTGGTGAGCTTTTGTACGAATAACCAAATGAATAAAAAATAAATCGAAAAAAAAAAAAAGTTTTAACTAAAGTAAGAATACTATAGAAATCATAAATCCCTATCAGAAATATGTAGTGAAAAAGCACCCATTAACCTTGGCAAGAAGCAGAGTTTAACCACAAGGCAGCAGATGGCCGAAGATCTCTTCCTACATGAGCATTGTCCTCACTCTAATAATATGTGAAACTTTATTCCTTTCACTTTTTTTTTCGACTTTCACTGCTCGTACATTTACTGACAGCTCAAAGAATTCGAATAATGATGTGTGCCAGTATATACAGCATTACAAGCTAAACAGCTCATGAGTGATTCTGGAAAAATTCAATGGTATCGCCCGGCTTAAGGTTAATAAAAAAATAAAAATAAAAAATAAAACCTTTACCAACAGATCTTGAGCATTTTTTTGTATGAAAAAAAGGAAGGAAAGTAAAATAAACACCTTGCTGAAATAAACAAAAACTAATAACAGTTGTAGTTAAAAAGAAAAATCAGCTTTAAAATGTTGTGTCCCCATTGCCCCACGTACACTTTACATTAAATCTCTATGTAAATACCAACTTGCCAACCGGCCCATAGTAAAAATAGGTCATTACTTTGATGTTTAATACTGAGCTGCCATAACCTGGTATCATTTTTTACTATGGCCGGTTCTGCGTCAGATAAAAGTGCGAATTTTAGAAGCGGACCCATCAGTAAAGCCCGGGAGCGATCCGATGCAGCTGTTTGCTGGGTAGGAAGTCTAGTGAGGCCAGAATGGCCACCACTTGTCTTTTATGCCTTTGGAGTACCAGAGAGACATCAGGCCTCACTTCCGGTTCTCGGGTCAAAACAAATAATAATTCTTTTTTTTCTTTAAGTCAAAATGCAAAAAAAATAAAATTTTTTTTTTTACTTTTGCTTTTAAGGGCAAATGATAGATCTGGGGTCTTTTTGGTGAGATACTCCCAAAGGGATTATCACTCCTAAAGGGATGTCACCCCAGCACATTTCCACATTAGAACACTGCAAATGCATCAGCTGATTAATAATGAACATCATTCCCATTCAGATTCACCTTGCATATTGATTTAACCCAACAAACAGCTTTTTCTTCAGAGCAGAAGCAGATAGGAATATGCAACAACATTTGTTAAAGTGTTACTAAACCCACAACAGTAAAATCAGTCTGTATATGCAGTAAAGCATGCTTGTTATACTGTGGAACCTAAAGGGTTAATCCTCTGCTTCGTGTAAAAAAAAAAAGGCTGTTGGATCCTGTCTTCTCTGATCCTCCCCTTCTTCCACTGTCCCCAGTCCATCTCCTGATAGAACAGAGCCTTGGGGGGCACTTTGCACATGCTCAGTTTGGTGTGTACTGCTGGGGAGTTTTTATTTTCTTCTTGGGATAGTGGATGCGATCAGCACAGGGCCAATTAGCACTGTCCAGACAGAGGGTCAAGGGTCATGCAACCTCAGAGATCAGTCAGAGCAGAATGACAACTTCTCCTACAAGTTTTAACCAGACACTAGTCACAAGACTGCTATATACTGCTGATGAGAAAGGTATTTAGTTATATTTACTAAAATAATTGCATTTCCATGTTCTGTGTACTGTGGGAGAACAGATATAGTGAATGCAGGGTCCTGGGTTTAGTAACACCCTAAAATCCCTGAAAAGATCATCCAGAGGGGATTTACTTTTTTCCCTAGAGTGACTCATTTTTTGTTAATTTTAGGAATTATCTTTAATGGCTATACATCTGCAGCTTCCATAAAATATTGAAAAAAATCAATGGTAAACGCATATATAGGCTTGGCTTTCTGCTCCCTACATTGCTTTTACTCTGTGATCACATTTTTATTCTTATGGGTGAATTTTTTTTTTTTTTTTAATAAAACCCAACTTTTTGACCTACACCATATGGAGGCATTTTTTCTTTCTATATCCCCTCGGATGAGAGTTTTGGGCTTTCCAGTCTGACTGCTTAACATCTGAGTTCCAGCCTTATGGTTACCTGCATGATTTCCTGGATTCGTTATTGGAGTTCCTTGGATTCCCTGGATCGTCTTTGGAAGTCTGCTGATCGGGCTACCCTCGCTTGAGTGACTCGTCGCTGACACTCGAGTCCACTACTTCTGGTAAGAGTGCATACCCCTTATCTTGGGTGGTGGACTCATTATCTATGATGCTCTACATGCCTGCTAAGGTTATTGTACCCCACTTCTGAGCAACAACTTTTTTGTGGTGGACTCTATATATAAGTTTACCATAGGATTGTTTCACCTTTGGGACTTTTTCACTTGTGTTTCTACCCATTATATATATGTTTTGTCTCATATTCATTATATTTGAGATTGATTTTTATCACAAAGATTTTATTATTTGCTCATAACATTTGGAATATTTTCATTGTTCATTGCTATATATTTTTAGCGCTACATTTTTCACCAATCCTTTACATTGAATTTTCGTCACATGTAGCAGCTGTTCATTCCTCCTCACACATTGTGTTAGCGCAGTACAGGCATACCCCACTTTTAAGTACACAATGGGGTTTATTTACTAAAGCTGGAAAGTGCAAAATCAGGCTCCCTTCTGTATAGAAACCAATGAGCTTCTAACCCCAACTTGTTCAATTAAGCTTTGGTAATAAAACCTGGAAGCTCATTGGTTTCTATACAGAAGTGAGCCTGATTTTGCACTTTCTAGCTTTAGTAAATAAACCCCATTGTGTACTTAAAAGTGGGGTATGCCTGTAATATCCCTTATCCACATTCCATAAAATATTACCTGCTGATTCTGCCATGAAGGTCCTTCTTCAGGCACTTCTTGTTATAGGGTGCCAACACACATTGCATAGGCATGTTTCATTATTGTCACCATCAAGAAATGGCATATAACCACCGCCAAGGGCATATAATCGGGAAGTGGCTGCAGAAGATTGGCAGTGCTGATATAAAAAAAAAAAGTGAGACAATAGTGAAAAAAATAAAAAACAAGTACTGTATTTATCTATGTATAACACACACAGGCGTATAACACGCACCCCAATTTTAGGAGGGAAGTTTAAGGCAAAAAAAGTACATAAATAAAGAACTTTGAAGCAAAATTAGGGTCACAACTCATCAATGTACCCTGTTCAGTGCCTATCTGCAGCCTCTAAATTGCCCATCAATGCACCCTGTTCAGTGCCCATCTGCAGCCATTAAATTGACCAACAATGCAGCCTGTTCAGTGCCCATCTGCAGCCTATAAATTGACCAACAATGCAGCCTGTTCAGTGCCCATCTGCAGCCTATAAATTGACCAACAATGCAGCGTGTTCAGTGCCCAATGCAGCCTGTTCAGTGCCCATCTGCAGCCTCACCTTTCCCATCATTGCAGCCTCACCAGTGTTGGATTATCCCTGCTGTCTCAGAGGGAAGAGGAGGAGTGAGAACCGCTGAATTACACAGAGCCGCGATCTCCTGTGTACCCGGCTCTCCATAATTCACAGCCACGCCTCCTGGCCCTGCTCATATGATAGACAGAACAGTGGCCCAATGCGGGGCCAGGAGGCGTGGCTGTGAGTGACCAAGCGCTGGGTACACAGGAGATCGCGGCTCTATGTAATTCAGCGGGGCTTGCTCCTCTTCCCTCAGAGACAGCAAGGACCGGTGTATAACACGCACACACGATTTCCCCCTGATTTTAAGGGGACAAAGGTGCGTGTTATACGCCGTTAAATACAGTATTTATATAAAAATAAGATATAGCAATGGCTTATGGTACACAGTATTTTAGCAAAATGTCATCCAGCTAGGGTTTAAATCTAATGTAAGAATAATGACATTTTTTTTTACGAAACCTTTTCTGAAGAAGGTCTATTGTTGCTGAGCTCTTCGTTGAATTTATTGGATTTCAGTAAACTGCTATTTCAGCAGAAATAATTATTGTACAGAATCGGGTTTTATTTTTTTATTTTTTTAATAAGGGCATTCAGAAATAATGAGGATATTGAATTTGGCGTTATCTGCTAGTCCCGTTCAGTAAAGACTTTTTTCTGATTAATTGTTTTTGTGGATACTTTACATTGCTCATCTCATTACATCTGAATATGCTCAAAGATCTTTACTTGGAACATTTTTTTATGGAAAGTATTTAAAATAGTTTTAAGCTGTGATGTACTTTGTGCATCCAATCTAGCATTGTTATGAAGTACGTCGGCGCTAATCATACAAGTATCGGTAAAACTGACAACCGCCTTGCCCTGCGTTTTTCATCCGTACCGATCATTAAGTCAGACACGTTATTGTCACATCTGTTCTTCACCTTTCATCTGCCATATTGTGGGAACCGGCTCCGTTTTCTGGTCCTGCGCCTAGTTCTGCCTGTAAATATTAAGCTTCAGAGATTAAGTATCATCAAGGCCCTAAATGATATCTTGGCTCAGGCAAGACGCCGTCATTACGGTATGTGATAAAAGGCACGATTTATCTCTACGCAGATGATGACACAAAACGTTTTGCTCTGTAAAGGCAGCCAATTAGAGCAGTCAGGTTTGAGACAGCGTATCTACTCTGAAAATCGAAAACAACACACTATGTCAAAATAATGGATACAAATGTGGTGAGATGGTGATTCAGATTTTTCATATTTCACAATGAATAATGAATACGGAGATGTTAGACGAAAGTTCAAAGTAGAAGACAAAGAAAGGAAAATAAGAAGTTACATTTGAAGAAATACAGGCCTCAAAATAACATTCTGTCAACTGCGGCTGGTTTAATCTTTTCTATATTTATGCAGTGCTATTATGTTTTACTAGCACCAGACTTTTTTTTTTTTTTAGATAGATTTGGAAAGGGTAAGTTTCTGTCTAGTTATTATTTCTGAAAAACAGGGTAAAACTGCGCTCGTCAGTAACTAGACGTGTAAGTAGTAGCACCACTAACGTGAGATATAATCACATAGACAAGACAATAAAAAACACATGCATTGCACTTGAAAATGAAAAATGCAAATCAGTCCATGTGTCTTCAAAACGGGAAAACTGAAATGCCTTCACAGTATGAGTATGTGCAAAAGTTCTAATTCACTCAGCCATAGCTCCCAACTGTCCCTGATTTTGAGGGACTGTCCCTGATTTTGAGGGACTGTCCCTGATTTGGAGGGATTGTCCCTGATTTGGAGCAATGTCCCTCGGTCCCTCTTTCCCCCTCATTTGTCCCTCATTTTGGTCTGATCCATATAGCTGTATATAAAATACACTTTTTATCTTTCAAAGTCTTTCCCAGTGCTAAACCTTTCATCTAAATTCTAAATTGCGGCATTTATACATTTTAAAAGCCAGTATAAAGGAATAGTAGTAGTAAAAAAAGACCCTTGTGGATTAAATTAACCTTTTTTTTGGGTTCATTTTCCTTTAAGGAGGTGTGGCAGGGGGCGTGTCCTATGCCTACATACGTTTGCTGGTAGGTGTCCCTCATTCCCATCTCAAAATGTTGGGAGGTATGCTCAGCTCCTCCACCACGTGAATAGTCCACCACCTAATTTTAAGGATTTATACTATGTGGCGTTTATCTTTTTGGAGATACAATCCACTGGATACTATGATCTGAGACCAGAGGAGTATTGTTTTCCATGTGACAGTTGGATTATCCCTCCTGCTCTTTGTATGCTAAGGAACAATCATGGATGGAGCATATGACCTAAACCCTAATGAGCATCTGTGGGGCATCCTCAAACAGAAGGTGGAGGAGCGCAAGGTCTCTAACATCCACCAGCTCTGTGATGTCATCATGGAGGAGTGGACGAGGACTCCAGTGGCAACCTGTGAAGCTCTGGTGAACTTCATGCCTAAAAGGGTCAAGGCAGTGCTGGAAAATAATGGTGGCCACACAAAATATTGTCACTTTGGGCTCAATTTGGACATTTTCCCTTAGGGATTTACTCACTGTTGTTGCCAGCAGTTTAGACATTAACCACTTACCCACTGGGCACCCAAACCCCCTTTCTAACCAGACCAATTTTCAGTTTTCGGTGCTCTCACACTTTGAATGCAACACTGTACCCAAATTAATTTTTTGTCCTTATTTCACACAAATAGAGCTTTCTTTTGGTGGTCTTTAATCACTGCTGGGATTTTTATTTTTTGCGCTATAAATAAAAAAAGACTGAAAATTCGGTAAAAAAATAAAAATTCTTTGTTTCTATTAAATTGTATTGGCGAGTATTGGTGAGTATTGGCAGAGTATTGGCAGAATATTGGCGAGTATTGGCAGGGTATTAGCAAGTATTGGCAGAGTATTGGCAGTGTTGCACAGTATTGGCAGAGTATTGCAGTGTTGCACATTATTGGCAGAGTATTGCAGTGTTGCACACTGTTGGCGGAGTATTGCACACTGCAGGCAGAGTATTCCACACTGCTGGCATTGAGCAGCGCTGTGGGCACTACACATCCAGCCCACAGCACTGGTCCCATCTCTCCCCCTCTCCGCTTCTCCCCTCTCACTGTACCGATCAATACAGAGAGGGGAGGGAGGAACCGGCGTCACGTCATGGTTTGTTTACATGTGATCGCTCCGTCATTTGACGGAGCGATCACGTGGTAAACGGCCGCTATAACGTCCGATGCGCCGGGTCCTTCAGACCCGACGGTCATGGATGTTCCCGAGTGCCTGCCCCAGGGGGCGCGCAGGAGCAAGGTTCTGGGAGGACGGACGTCCACCCAGAATAAGCTGACCACGCTGTAGCCGTCTTTCGGCTATGACCCGGTCGGCATGTGGTTAATGGCTGTGTGTTGAGTTATTTTGAGGGGACAGAAAATTCACATTGATATACAAGCTGTACACTCACTACTTTACATTGTAGTAAAGTGTAATTTCTTCAGTGTTGTCACATGAAAAGATATAATAAAATATTTACTAACATGTAAGAGGTGTACACATTTTGTATATATATATATATATATATATATATATATATATACAGGGGGTCCCCGGGTTACAAACAAGATAGGGACTGTAGGTTTGTTCTTAAGTTGAATCTGTTTGTAAGTCAGAACAGGTACGTTTTTTAAGTGTAGTTCCAGCCAAAAAATCTATTTTTAAGTTTTTTAGATAACATAGAGAAGGGTTATCACCCCTGTAACATTTGTTTTGCTGTCTGTGCCCCTGTTCAGAAGATTTCACCTCACCTTCTGTCCCAATGACAATTGGATTTTGAAAATTTGGGGTTGATAGGGAAACATAGACTGGTGATAAAGCATCAGTGGAGACACCTTTTTTCCCATATTAACTCTTACAGGAGAGAATCTCCCTTCCTAGGGGTGGATTTACTCTCACTTCCTGTTGTCTCCCTCCGTTTGTAAGTAGGAGTCTTTTGTAAGTCAGATGTTTGTAAGCAGGGCCGGTGCTACCACTAGGCAAACTAGGCAGCCGCCTAGGGCGCCATGATGCCTAGGGGGCGCCCGGCCACTGGTTTTCCTACTCTCTTCTCTCTGCAGCAAGCAACTAAGTCTCAGCATCAGCATGCAGCCATCCTTCCGTTCTCATATAGTGTCAGAGGCGCAGCGGCAGTGAAGGACTGTGTCTGTTTCCCGACTCCTGAATGAATGGAAGCAAGCAAACATTCATTGATGGGTCCTGGTGAGGCTAAATGTGATGGGCGCTGGTGAGGCTGCATTGACGGGCGCTGGTGAGGCTGCATTGATGGACGCTGGTAGGCTGCATTTGATGGGTGCTGGTAGGTTGCATTGATGGGCGATGGTGGGCTGCATTTTATGGGCGCTTTGTTAAAAAGGTGGGGTTTACATGGGCAGGAAAAAGGGGGTGGGGTCACGGGTGGAGTGAAGGGGGGCGGCAAAATTAGGTTTCGCCTAGGGTGTCAAAAATCCTTGCAACAGCCCTGTTTGTAAGTAGGGGACCCCCTGTATATATATATATATATATATATATATATATATTAGGTTCACAATGTGATACCACTTTTTCTGAGCAGCTGGTACTACAGGTAATATCAAGGGAATCAAAGAAGAAAGAGAAAAGGCCAGAGCCCTTCTATGTTTGTGTGAGAATAGATAGCGGCTTGTACATTTTAGTTTATACTGGGAATTCTTGAAATTTAATTTCTGGAATAAGAAGTTGAAGACAAGCTTACAAGTAACTTTAACACATGTCCACAGGGTTAAACAAAGCTGGAAGGTTTATCGAATGTGGAAAAAAAAATTAATTACAGGCCACCAAAGATAAATTTAAACAAGATAATTTTCTCCATTGCTTGTGCGTATAATTTAAGTCTGATCTTAGATTGTGGTTTTCCTGTTATTTATGGAAAATCAGATAAAGGGATCCAGAAAGCACAGCTTATTCTGTAAATGGTACATTCCTAAAGAATGTGAAGAGAACAGCATATTTAATGTTGAGGTTCCATCACAAGCTCTCATGATTGAGCTGAGACCAGGACACAGCTATGTTCCCACACTTTTCACAGACCAGTACAAGTGTAGGCATTATTCAGAAGCATGAGTTGGGTTTTTAATTATATACATTGAGCTTTGTGTTTAAGAGAGGACCTGTCAATTCTGTAATACTGAAATCGATAGATAATTTCCAATATTAAAATTTAGTTTTTTATAAATGTTTTACTCTTTTATCCTTTAGAAGCCTACAATTGTCCGCCAAGGTATGTTTAAAATGTGCCTGCTGCCAGATATGAAATGTATTATTTAAATATTATTATTGTTATTTGGGTTAAAGCGGTTCTGCACTGTCTGAAATTTTTTTTTTTTTTTTTTAGTACAATGCAAATGATTAGGAGATCTAATTTAAGCACTCACGTGTTCCATTTTTCTAACGAACTGCTGCCGGTTTTCGTCACCTAAAAAAAGTTATAAAACATCTTGCTGCTGGGTGCCATCTTGCCTGTGGGCATGTGAAACCACACAGGCACTTCAGATGGCCCAGCATGCACCGTCGTTATTGCGCCGATCTCGCGCGTGCGCAGTAACGGCAAAGTGTAGCTCGCGTTCGCCGGATGTGGCCGAAATCTCACGAGATTTCGGCACGAGCCCCGGAAATTTCGCGAGATTTCGGCGGATGTCCGCACTGACTTCTGGGATCAATGACACCAGATCCCAGGAGACAGTGCGGCATGACGAGGATCGACGCAGAGAGACCCCGCCCACCACCGAAGAGACAGAGCAGCAAATACAAGGTAAGTGGAAAAAAAAAAAAACACTTAATTTAGTACTCTTTGCCTGATTTGGAAGGCAAAGAGATTTACTAAATGAAGTGTGTGAAAAACCGCTTTAATGTTATCCAATGTTATTCAATGTGCAAATATTTTTACCCCCATGTGCCCAGCTCATGGTCCGATAGCAACTTTTGTAAGTCAATTAACATTTTTTCTAAGGCCCTGACTACCAGTATTTCTGAATAAAAATGTAAAGGGTAACTCCACTTTCAGGGGGGAAAAAAATAGCAAATAAAGAAAAAATAATAGCGTATATACAATTGCGACACAAGTCATATTGTAATTGAATGTTATTAAAATGACCTTTCCATTTCAATTTGCAGTGCTGTAATTTTCAAAAAATGCAATGCAATGCAATATGGCTACCTAGAGGTGTGCTGCATACAGAATGTGTACTGAACACCCCCCAGAAACATAATTTCCTGCTTGTATGATTGGCTCACTGATTTTCCCAGAAGTCTGCACTAAGATACAAGTCAGATTTCAGGCATTCCCTGCAACAAAAATAAAAATTTTTGGTGAGATACTCCTGTAACAGCCTATTCCCTGTGCAGGGCGGCCGTAGATTTTCTGGGCTTACCGATTACCTCCTCCTTGTAGCTCGTCATTCGTTGTCTAGGGGTTCCCAGGGTTAGTACCCAGTAATTGCTGAGACTGACACTCAAAATCCTTTTGAGGATTTTTATTTGTAAAAAACCTTTTAACCACTTAAGCCCCGGACCAATTTGCAGCCAAAGGACCAGACCCCTTTTTGCGATTCGGCACTGCGTCGCTTTAACTGACAACGTGCAACGTGGCTCCCAAACAAAATTGGCGTTTTTTTTCCCACAAATAGAGATTTCTTTTGGTGGTATTTGATCGCCCCTGCGCTATAAACAAAAATAGAGCGACAATTTTGAAAAAAAAATGCAATATTTTTAACTTTTTGCTATAATAAATATCCCAAAAAAATATTTTTTTTTCCTCAGTTTAGGCGTACGTATTCTTCTACATATTTGGTAAAAAAAATCCCAATTAGTGATTATTGATTGGTTTGCGCAAAATAGGGGATAGTTTCATAGCATTTTTATTAATAATTTTTTTTTTACTAGCGATCGGCGATTTTTATTGTGACTGCGACATTATGGCGGACACATCGGACATTTTTGACACATTTTTGGGACCATTGTCATTTATACAGCAATCAGTGCTATTTAAATGCATTGATTCCTATGTAAATGACAGTGGAAGTGAAGGAGTTAACCACTAGCGGGCGGGGAGGAGTTAGTGTGACGTGTGTGTGTTTTTTTTTACAGTAGGGGCGTGGCTGACGTCTGACGTCACTGATCGGTGTTCCCGATGACAGGGAACAGCCGATCAGTGACAGGCAGTGTAGGAAGCGCGGGGAGAGGTTTGTTTACCCAGACCTCTCCCCGTTCTTCAGCTCTGTGACCCGATCGCGGGACACAAGCGGTGATTGGGTCAGCTGGTCCCGCGGCCGCGATCACGGAGCTCCCGACCGCGCGCGCGACCCCACGGCTAGGCAATTAAAGGGGACGTATATATACGTGCTTTTGCCTAGCCGTGCCATTCTGCCGACGTATATGTGCAGGAGGCGGTCGGGAAGCGGTTAAACATAACACAGTCTCTCCGTTGGGAATAGAGGGCATGGGTGATAAAGCTCAGGCACTTCGGAACTGCTGACATCAAATAAATGTCTCTCTAGGTGATCCAGGGAGTAGCCACTCGCAACTGGACTCTTCACTGTTGGATAAACCCTTGTTTGTAGATCTAGCAGCCAACAAGTGATTCGGAATTAGCAAAGTCTCTGCCACAGACTAGGTTTGAAACTTCAAGTGAGCAATGCAAAAGTCTCTGCCACAGGCTATGTTGTAACTTTTCCTATGGTACCTGTATCTTTCAGCCGTTTCGGCAATACCGTAGGAAATGCGGATTCAACTAGTGTCCATACATCTCAGCTTCCAGGCTCTTACCGAGCAGCCAGCTTCATGGCCCTCCTCCGAAGAGTCCTCGCCTGGTCGCTTGTCGAGTTGCCGAGAGCACACCGTGACACTTCAGAATCCTCCTCGAACTAGCCAGTTCCGAGGCTCAGAAACGGATGGATCCCCACCCCAGACCATGAGGGCCTCTGGGGCTGGTCAGGATAACCTTTAGCGGGATCGGTCCGGACCGGAACCAGGATTCAAAGAGCAAGCCGAACCCTGAACATGTGACTTCAGCATCTTAAAAACCCCTTCCTGGAATACACAGTGGGGCCAGATGCGCCCACTGATTGGCTCCGACAAAGATTGGTACCTAAAGCGTCCAACCAGACTGCGTTCTCAGCCTGTCACAGGTGCTCACCTCACCTATGACCAGGCAGAACTCCAGTACAGCCCAGCCAAACTGATGCCAAAGTAAAAACCTAGAACAATTAACCCCCAGAACTCAGTTACAGTTCTGGAAAAAATGAAATTTACAGAATAGCGCACACTTAGAAAAAGTGTCGGCGCTACACTCCAAATAGGAAATCACGTCTAAAGGGATGCATGTCTAGCAGCTTTTCTCATTAGTGCCCTGCAGGTGCAGCTGATTGATAATTATGAAACCACTCCCATTAGACTCACTATACCACATGTACACAGACAAACACACAGGGATTTCTTCAGAATAACAAAAGGTAGGAATCTACAACAAAGTTTGTTAAAATCCTTGTAATGTACATAGATCATTAAAAGTCAAAGTCAAAGTCAAAATCAACAAAAGTGGAGTTACTATTTAAAGGTTGCCATCATTTACCATCATCTATCCTTGATAAATAAGGCCCCTTTCACACTGGGGCGGGAGCGTCGACGGTAAAGAAGCGCTATATTTAGCGCTGCTTTAACGTTGTTTTAGCCGCGGTATTCGGCCGCTATCGGTGCAGTTTTAACCCCCGCTAGCGGACGAAAAAGGGTTAAAATCCCCTGCAAAGCGCCACCGCAGCGGCGCTTTGCGGCGGGATTGCCGCGGTATTACCGCGGTGTCCCATGAAATCAATGGGTAGGAGCGGTTAGGAGCGGTGAATACACCGCTCCTATACCGCTCCAAAGCTGCTAGCAGGACTTTTTTGACCGTCCTGCTAGCGCACCCTCCAGTGTGAAAGCCCGCCGGCTTTCACACTGGAGAGAATGGGGCCGGATTTTTTCAAGCGCTGTACAGGCGCTATTTTTAGCGCTGTACCGCCTGAAAAATGCCACAGTGTGAAAGGGGCCTTATTATGAGGTTTCTTAGCTGCATATTTTTTGCAGAAGAATAACACAAACGTCTTCTTTCTCAAACACAATGCAACGTTTCCAGCTTCCTGACCAATAGGTCTTTCTATTATTTATTAGTTTACAAAGCGGCACAGTTTTTTCAGAAGGTTTTCCTATCTGGCCAAGACATAGAGACCTACCTTTAAATCAGCCCTCCCACTCTATCTCTGGCTAGATTCTAGAGCCTGATTGAGACAGGACTCAAATGTTCTGTTCATCTACTTCTTGATCTTTCTTTGAGCCTTTTATCAAACAAATCACCACACTATGGGCACAACATACACCACATGGATGAGCGAGTTTGGGACATCCATGTCTTTATGAACTTGTTTGTGCACTGGTGTGCAGTCATGTTGGAACATGAAGGGGCCATCCCCAAATTTTTTTGGCATTCTGACACCTTAAGAGTTCACTTCACTGGAACTAAGGGGCCAAGCCCAACCCCTGAAAAACAACCCCACACCATAACCCCCCCCCCCCCCCACCACCAAATGATTTGGACCAAAGCACAAAGCAAGGTCCATAAAGACATTAATAAGCGAGTTTGGGGTGGAGGAACTTGATTGGCCTGCACAGAGTCCCGACCTCAACCTGATAGAACACCTTTGGGAAGAATTAGAGTGGAGACTGCGAGACAGGCCTTCTCGTCCACATCAGTGCCTGACCTCACAAATGCACTTCTGGAAGAATGGTAAAACATTCCCATAGACACACTCCTAAATGTTGTGGACGGCCTTCCCAGAATAGTTGAAGCTGTTATAGCTGCAAAGGGGGGGCCAACTTAATGTTGAACCCTATGGACTAAGACTCGGATGCCATTAAAGTTCATGTGAGTGTAAAGGCAGACATCACAATACATTTGGTAGTATAGTGTATCGTCACATTTATTTTATTCATTTGCTCCTTATTGTTTTTAGAGCAGAACTTGTTTGATTTATCTTTCTAGACTTTCCTGTGCCTAAAGTCATATGCTGTCGTATGCTGTAGCTTGATATCTGCAGTGTGAGAGCCATTATCTAAGGCACTCCTAGAGCTAGTCCAAACAGAGTTAGAGTGAGATTTGGTGATACCACTACTGTGCTGCTAACTGTTATCCCAAGAGAATGCCGGAGAGGAAGCAGTACCTGAGGATCTGCAGTGCAAGCATCTCCCCCCGCTGATGCTATGCTGCTAGTCTGAGAAGATTTGTGCCAACATACTGTAGCTCGATATCTGCAGTGGGAGATCTACCATCTAAAGCACTCCTACTGCTAATCCTAACAGAGTTAGATTGAGACTTGGCATTGCCACTTCTGTGATGCTGACTTCTCTCCTGGGGGCTTGCCGGAGAAGACACTGAACCTGAGGATCTGTAGTGCAAGCATGTACCTGCTGCTGCTTCATCCATTTTTTAGGTCTGTGATTATCCTCTTCAGATTTTTTAATACCCCCCTCACCCCAGTCATTAGATTACCATTCGTCAAAGAGACAGTTCTAACTTGAGGCATGCCTCTTCCAAGATGGCTGTCCCCACACAGAGACACAGTGTAAAACAAGGCACGGTAAGGCTATAATTGAGGAAAGGGTCAGCTACTGGGAGTCTACAGGCAATAATGATGACTAGTCCCTGCTTATCTTTTTTGGAAACAGCTTCTACAGTACATGTCCTCTTTAAGGCATGCTAGGCGGCCGTTAAAGTGGAAGTAAAGTAATTTTTCTGATTTGTACCTACAGGCAGGGGCGGACTGACAACTCATGGGGCCCCCGGGCAATAGGAGATTATGGGGCCCCCAGGCAATCAGAGATTATGGGGCCACACAGTATACACACACAGTATACAGTGGTGTGAAAAAGTGTTTGCCCCCTTCCTCATTTCCTGTTCCTTTGCATGTTTGTCACACTTAAGTGTTTCGGAACATCAAACCAATTTAAACAATAGTCAAGGACAACACAAGTAAACACAAAATGCAATTTGTAAATGAAGGTGTTTATTATTAAAGGTGAAAACAAATCCAAACCATCATGGCCCTGTGTGAAAAAGTGATTGCCCCCTAAACCTAATAACTGGTTGGGCCACCCTTAGCAGCAACAACTGCAACCAAGTGTTTGCGATAACGTGCAATGAGGCTTTTACAGCGTCCTGGAGGAATTTTGGCCCACTCATCTTTGCAGAATTGTCCTAATTCAGTTACATTAGAGGGTTTTCGAGCATGAACGGCCTTTTTAAGGTCATACCACAACATCTCAATAGGATTCAGGTCAGGACTTTGGCTAGGCCACTCCAAAGTCTTCATTTTGTTTTTCTTCAGCCATTCGGTGGTGGACTTGCTGGTGTGTTTAGGATCATTGTCCTGCTGCAGAACCCAAGTTCGTTTCAGCTTGAGTACACGAACAGATGGTCGGACATTCTCCTTCAGGATCTCTTGGTAGACAGCAGAATTCATAGTTCCTTTTATCACGGCAAGTCTTCCAGGTCCTGAAGCAGCAAAACAGCCCCAGACCATCACACTACCACCACCATATTTTACTGTTGGTATAATGTTCTTTTTCTGAAATGCAGTGTTCCTTCTACGCCAGATATACTTGGACACACACCTTCCAAAGAGTTCCACTTTTGTCTCATCGGTCCACAGAATGTTGTCCCAAAAGTCTTGGGGATCATCAAGATGTGTTGTGGAGAAATTGAGACGAGCTTTGATGTTCTTTTTGCTCAGCAGTGGTTTTCTCCTTGGAACTCTGCCATGCAGGCCATTTTTGCCCAGTCTTTTCCTGATGGTGGAGGCATGAACGCTGACCTTAACTGAGGCAAGTGAGGCCTGCAGTTCCTTGGACGTTGTTGTGGGGTCTTTTGTGACCTCTTGGATGAGTCGTCGCTGCGCTCTTGGGGTAATTTTGGGAGGCCGGCCACTCCTGGGAAGGTTCACCACTGTTCCATGTCTTCGCCATTTGTGGATAATGGCTCTCACTGTGGTTCGCTGGATTCCCAAAGCTTTGGAAATGGCTTTATAACCCTTTCCAGACTGATAGATCTCAATTACTTTCTTTCTCAATTGTTCCTGAATTTCTTTGGGTCTCGGCATGATGTGTAGCTTTTAAGGATCTTCTGGTGGACCTTACTGTGTCAAGCAGCTCCTATTTAAGTGATGCCTTGATTGTGAACAGGTGTGGCAATAATCAGGCCTGGGTGTGGCTAGAGAAATTGAACTCAAGTGTGGACAACCACAGTTATAGTATGTTTTAACAAGGGGGGCAATCACTTTTTCACACAGGGCCATGATGGTTTGGATTTTTTTTCACCTTTAATAATAAACACCTTCATTTACAAATTGCATTTTGTGTTTACTTGTGTTGTCCTTGACTATTGTTTAAATTGGTTTGATGTTCCGAAACACTTAAGTGTGACAAACATGCAAAGGAACAGGAAATGAGGAAGGGGGCAAACACTTTTTCACACCACTGTACAATCACACAGTATACACATACATGTACACACAGTATACACAGGCATGTTTCTATTGGCTGAGAAGATACTGGAAAGGTGGGGCAGCTATAATCTTGGGATTTTTAGACCAAAAGGATGTCGGTAAGGGACATTTCGGAAACAGAAGTAAAAGAAAACACAGATTTTTACATACTGTCCCTGGTTTTACTGAGGCTGGCAAACCTGATGGGGCCCCCTAGTGGCCCGGGGCCCTCGGGAAGTGCCCGAGTGGCCGAATGGTCAGTCCGCCCCTGGCTACAGGTAAGCCTATTTATTAAGTAAGTACAGTGAATATCTCCTAAACCTGTACAGTTTAGGAGATAGTCACACTGGGTGTAGCCGGTGACGTCACCGGTGCATGTACTCTGAAGGGATGGCATACCCATGCTGTCCCTTTAGAGCTTTGTGACCCCCACACGCATGCTCGGGAGTGACATCATCACAGCGTGGCCAATCAGACAGCCGGAGGATGCAAATTTGGAAAAAACACTGGGTAAAGGTGGAAGTACCTTCAGCATTGAAGGCTTCATTCTAAGGTAAGTATTTCATAATGTGCTAGTACATACTGTGCATACTAGCACATTATGCAATTGTATTACAGGGTTAAAAAAAATGCAGTTTACTACCGCTTTAAATCTAAAATTATAATATTGACTGAGAGGCCACTCTAGCATGCCTAATGCACACTTTAAAATGCATTGAGTGTTCCTACAGCATGACGAAGCAGGTCTAAAGAGTCTCTTGTATATATATATCCTCTCGATGCTGAGTGTCTTCATTCCTTTTATGTACTGCAAACAGAAACGAAGCAGTTACATTTTTGAACCACTGCGAAATCTTTTATATGATCCCAGCCTATTTTCATTGTCAACAAAAAAGACATTTCAATTTCCAAAACTCTGGACTCCGAGCAACGGTCTTAGAAAGAGGTCACCGTTCTGTGGAAATCATGATGTCACTGGGCCCCGCAATCCTCGATCCTCAGTCGTATATTTCTAACAACCTTTGCCAACTTACTCACCTGCAGAAATAGACTTTCATAAGGCAGCTGGCAGAGGGATGAATTGCTTTAGTTGCTCTCTCAAGTTACTGCAAAGCCTAAATTCGAGTCATGCCAGACCACTTAGCTTGGACACAGAGCCATTAATCGTGTAGGAAAATAGAACAACATGCCGCCAGGTGTAAATGGAAATTCTTTCATTAAAGGAAATGGTTATTCAGCGCAAAATGCATTTTAACTGTGTAAGTTATTTGTGCCAGCTCTTAACTCTTCCCATGTAGGGTGAATTAGCCACATTTGGCTTCATAAATGCAGTTTGATCACTTTCTTTTACTCTCTTACTCATATCTACTATTCTCTATAAGACACTGAAAAGTCAAGGGTAGACTTAAATGCAGTGGTGGCTGCTCCATTAGGGGCACAGGGGTGCTGCCCCCCTAAACCATGCGCCCAGCCCCTAATCTACATGCAGGGCACCGGACGCATGGATTTCAATGGGGATTTTTTCTTTTTTGAAGCACATGATTAGATCTTGAGGCTCTAATTGGCTTAAAAAAGTGTGGGCTTGGGGCGCAGAGCACTGAGGGGGGCACTGCAAATGAGGGGGGCAGGTTTTTTGCCGCCCTCCCCCCAAAAAAATATTGAGCACCAGCTGCCACTGCTTAAATTATATCTAAACCCAAGAACATACCGTATATACTCGAGTATAGGCCGTCCCAAGTATAAGCCGAGGCCCCTAATTCACCACAAAAAATGGGAAAAATGCATTGACCTGTGTATAAGCCGAGGGTACAAAATGCAGCAGCTACTGTAAGTGGAAAAGAGGGCCAGCAATGCCCATCTGCAGCTGCCTGTCCCCTGTACAGACCCCCCCGTGTCCCCATTGCAGCCTACCTGTGCCGATCTGCGGGTCCTGTGCCATCTGTCCTTGTGCCCTCCGTCCTGTGCCCTGTGCCCTCTGCCATCGGTCATCGGTCATCGGTCTTCGGTCTTCTGTCCCCGCTCTGTCCCCGCTCTGTCAGCGTGTACGGCGCCATTGTAAAATTAAAAAGCTGCGCCTCCTCCTCGTCCTCCTCCGTGATAGGAGGAACGCTGTTTTCCCAGCAGTCAGTGTGCAGTGTTCCGCCTATCATGGCTATTCTCTCATCCTCGTCCATGAGATGAGAATGACAGGACATCCGTGATAGGCGGAACACTGTACTGCTGGGAAAATTAGTGTCCGCCTATCACGGACGGGCGGTAGGAGGCGGCGCGGCTTTTTAAAACTGCCGTCTGTCTGCATGACAAGCTGTTCATGTAGGCAGACGGCGGTGACTCGAATATAAGCCGAGGGGGGGGACTTTCAGCCCTAAAAAATGGGCTGAAAATCTCGGCTTATATTCGAGTATATACGGTAAATGTATTATATTGAAGCTTACAAGTCCTTATATATGGTGGGTGCATTCATTTCCTTTTTTTATAGACTACAACTACAGGAAATCCCTTTTGATCCTGTCTAGTTTGGGCACTACAAAGCAATGTCTCTCTATGTAATGGAGATGATGGGAGGGGGACGTGTTTCTAGTCCAAGTTGGGAGAGCAGTCTAGGGTGACAATGCTTCTCCACCACAGATGCAATGAGCGTTGTCACCATAGGATAGGAAGCATGTTTCAAGAACAGTTGCCAATGAAAAAAAAGTCAGATAAAATGAATATAATGCAGCCACTGTATCTAAGGGCTAATAGTCAGCAATGTATTCCAACCAGCACAAGAAGCCAGTCAGTTCATATACTGCCAAGTATCATGCTGACAGGAGAAGAGCACACAGTGACAGAGAGATAAGCTATTCATGGTGCTGCTTCTCCATCACTGTCCAGTCACAGACTGTGGGAGGGTACATGACAACCTTCGCTCAGAGGAAGTGGGTTGAATGTTGCGTGCCAACATTAAATCCTGATTAAAGCGGAAGTAAACCCATCGATTTAACAGTTTAAAAAAAAAAGGAATGCCGGGAATGCTAACTGCACATTGGCTGTGCTCTCAACCAAACAGTCAAACCATCCAATGGCTGGTGTCATAACGGATCACATGTGGCAGTTGAAGATTAAACAGAGGCAAAGATGGCAGCTTCCTTGACTGAAAACGATAGGGGGGTTTACTTCCACTTTAACCACTTGAAGAACAGGCCTTTTCTGGCACTTTCTGTTTACAAGAAAAAAATCTGTATTTTTTGCTAGAAAACTACTTAGAACCCCCAAACATTAAATATATATATTTTTTATTTACATGGTATAAATGCATGTAGAGGAATTTTAAACACTTTTTTTTTGGAAATAATTCACTTTAATGAATTTTAACGCACAAAAACACAATATATAACCCAATTTTTTGGTAAGATATAAAAGATAATGTTAAGCCAAGTAAATAGATATCTAACATGCTACGCTTTAAAATTGTGCACGTTCGTGGAATGGCGACAAACTACGATACTTAAGGCGACGCTTTGAATTTTTTTTTTACAGGTTACCTGCTTAGAGTTACAGAGAAGGTCTACTATTAGAATTATTGCTCTTGCTCTAATGTTCACGGTGATGCCTCACATGTGTGGTGAAACACACAGTTTACATATGCGTGCGCGAATTACATATGTGTTCACTTCTGCGCGCAGGAACGGAGGGATGGGGCGATTTACTTTTTTTTTTCGTATTTAATTTTTTTTTTCTTTTTTTTACACTGTCCTTTTATTTTATTTAATTTTTTTTAGCACTTTTATTTTTATTACAAGGAATGTAAACATCCCTTGTAATAGAGACAAAGGTTGACAAGTCTTCTTTATGGAGAGATCTGGCGTCTGTGAGACCCCAAATCTCTCCTCTACCAAAGCAAAACATCTAAAAGAAAAAAAAATAAGTGATCTTTTGCTTTAAAAAAAAAAATAGTTTACTTCCGCCCTAGACCGGGAGTGACGTCATGACATCGCTCCATTCCTCCAAGATCATAGAGGTGATCAGAGATGATCTGGTCTTTGTTCACCTCTATAGCCAGCCACGCAAACCGTTGGATCATTTCCCGGGCTTGCCAGTAAATGCGGTAAAAGTAAAAGCCTGAGAAACACCGGTGAGCAGCAGGAAGATTAACGTTTCGGAATGGCCCAGCCAGAGTCCAGACCTGAATCAGATTAAAAATCTGTGGGTTGATCTGAAGAGGACTTTGCACAGGAGATGCCCTCGCAATCTGACAGATTTGCAGTGTTTTTACAAAGAAGAGTGGGCAAATATTGCCAAGTCAAGTTGTGCCATGCTGATGACTCATACCCAAAAAGACTGAGTGCTGTAATAAAATCAAAAGGTGCTTCAACAAAGTATTAGTTGAAGGGTGTGTACACTTATGCAACCATATTTTTTTAGTTTTTATTTTTACTTCCCTCCATCTAAAAGATTTTGTTTGTTGTTCAACTGAGTTGTACAGTTTATAGGTCACATTAAAGGTGGAAAAAGTTCTGAAATGATTTATCTTTGACTAATTTTTACATCACAGAAACCTGACATTTTAACAGGGGCGTGTAGACTTTTTATATCCACTGTAAGTGCTGCAAGTGACTGCTAGAGGTAAAAGGTGGTCATTGCAGAAAAAGCTTACTTTTTGTGCTTTAATGGGCTAATAATTTGTTTTATTTTTGACTGGAGCTCTGTTTTAAGTAAGAGCAATTTTTTGACTTCAGCATAGCTTCATTGTCCCCTGGATAGTGTTAGCTGCTCATTGATTAACTCCACTTGTTGCCTGGAAACTGCACTTTAGACATGTGCAATTCATTTTGTTTTTTTTCGTTTTTCGTTCTTTTCCGTTATTTTCGTTCATTCGTTATCGTACGAATGAACGAACGATTTGCTTAAAATTTTAACGAATAACAAATCGTTCGAATCGTTCGAATCTGAAAACAACGAAAATCCGAAAAAAACAAATTAGAAACAACGAATCTACGAGAGAAGAAAATCCGAAAAACGGGAACAACAAAAATCAAAATGAACAAAAAAATTCGTACATTCGTAATCTTTTTTTTTTGTTGAATTGGTACTTTTCCGTGTCCCTTACAATGGCGCTGCTTAACGTGCTTAGAATGGATTGAGCGAAAAAATTTGTACATTCGGAACTTTTTTTTTCGATTCGTAATTTTCGTGTCTCTTAAAATGTAATAATAGCATACACATTACATAAAATTATGAATTATGCTCCGATTACGAATTTACTAAAGTTACGAATGTTACGAATGTACGAAAAATACGAATGCGTCCGAATTTCGAATAAACGAAAATTAAACTAACGGAAAAACTAATCAGCGAAAAAATAACTCTGACGAAAATACGAATCGTTACGAATACGAACACCGATGACTTACGAATTTACGAATTTATGAATCAACGGAAACGAAAAAAACGAAACGAAAATAAACAAATTTTTTTGTTGTGCACATGTCTACTGCACTTTTACTCTAATGCCGCGTACACACGAGTGGATTTTCCGTTGGAAAAATCTTGGATGGTTTTTCCGACGGAATTTCGCTCAAGCTTGGCTTGCATACACACGGTCACACAAAACTTCTCTGAACTTTCTACCGTCAAGAACGCGGTGACGTACAACACTACGACGAGCCGAGAAAATGAAGTTCAATGCTTCCGAGCATGCGGCAAATTGTTTCCTAGCTTGCGTAGGAATTTTGCTTGTCGGAATTGCTACCGACGATCGGAATTTCCGATTGGAACTTTTTCCGACTGAAAAATAGAGAACCGGCTCTCAACCTTTTGCTGGCGGGAATTCCGCCAGCAAAAGTCCGATGGAGCATACACGCGGTCGGAATTTCCGACCAAAAGCTCTCATCAGACTTTTTCTGGGGGAATTTCCGATCATGTGTACGGGGCATTACAGAGAGAGAGAGAGAGAGGAACTATTAAAATGTATTCCCCTTAATAAGAATATGGTGATGATTTACCTTACCTGGCGAAGATTTATAAAAATAATTTCTTGCAATATTAGTGCTACGAGATGGAAAGTCATCTGATCCTGCCATATACATTACTGTAAAAGCATTCCTGCACTTCTGAATTCCAGCATTGAAGTCCTTTCTTTTCTAAAATTGCAAAAATATGTTTTCATTGATGAACTATGCAGTGATTTTTCCACAGATCCCCGCTTCCCTAAACTTTTATTAATAGGTCTTTAAGCATCGTGATGGTAAAGCGGTCAAGGAGTAATACGTTAAATAACTTTTCCAATTAACCTCCAGATTTTTAAACAATCTGTAAATGGAATATATCTGCTTTCATTAAATAAAGATCAGGTTGGAGATGGTGGATTAAGCGCACAGATTTATCCAGTTCTTGATTGCAGTATTAATCATGCTTATAAAGATAACTACTTCAGCATATTTGGCACATTCTGTACAACACTTCAAGGGTAGCTCCAGCCAAGCAGCTAAGTGCACAGTTGAATTACATACAGTATTACAGACTGATTTTCCCTGCTGAAGGATGTGTAAATTAAATACCGTACATTATTTTGTCAAAAGTATTGGGGCGCCTGCCTTTACACGCACATGAACTTTAATGACATTCCAGTCTTAGTCCATAATGTTCAATATTGAGTTGGCCCACCCTTTGCAGCTATAACAGCTTCAACTCTTCTGGGAAGGCTGTCCACAAGGTTTAGGAGTGTGTCTATAGCAGGGGTGCCCAACCTTTTGAAGAGCGAGGGCCACTTAAGCGACTTGGTAACCGGTCACGGGCCACAATGAGCGGAGCGGGTGGATAGCAGCCCACTCTACTCTATAGAGCCCACTCTACTCTATAGAGCCCACTCTACTCTACTTTTTAGCGGATCGGATTGAAGGTAGGCTTTTGTAGACGGACACAAGTCTATTTACATCTGCCACTCCTTATAGGTGAATGGAGGGTCCGATTGGGTCGGACTGACCATGTGAAAGGGGCCTAAGGCTGCTTTCACACTGATGCACTGTTGTTTACCCACACTGCGGGTACAGTTCAGTTCACCTGTGGCTTTCCTGCAGGTTAGCTGCACTTTGCCATAGACTTCTATTATATCCTGTAGGTGTGGTGCACTTTCAGAAAGCGCCCCAACCCGCAGGTAATAGAAGTCTATGTCTCAGTGCAGGTAACCCGCAGGTACACTGCTCTGCACCTGTGGATCAGTTTGAAAGCAGCCCAGTAACCACTGCAGAACAGATATGCCCATATATACACAGTGATTTTAGTAATAAACTTACCTTTAATAACAGTATTCTATTCTATTCTATTCCATCCCAGAGCAGGAGGTCGCGGGCCACATCAAAAGGGCTCCGCGGGCCACTGGTTGGTCACCCCTGGTCTATAGGAATGTTTGACCATTCTTCCAGAAGTACAGTTGTGAGGTCAGGCACTGATGTTGGACATGAAGGCCTGGCTTGCAATCTCCACTCTAATTCATCCCAAAGGTGTTTTATCGGGTTGAGATCAGGACTCTGTGAAGGCCAGTCAAGTTCCTCCACCCCAATTGGTTGTCCATGTCTTTATGGACCTTGCTTTTTGCACTGGTACAAATCATTTGGTGGAAGGCTTGACCCTTTAGTTCCAGTGATGGGAACTCTTAAGGAGTCGGCATACCAAGACATTTTGGTCAATTTCATGCTCCCAACTTTGTGGGAACAGCTTGGGGATGGCCCCTTCATGTTCCTACATGACTGCGCACCAGTTCAATTCAGTTCGAGTTTGGGGTGGAGGAACTTGACTGGCCTGCACAGAGTCCTAACCTTACCCCGATAGAACATGTTTGGGAGGAATTAGAGCGGAGACTGCGAGACAGGCCTTCTTGTCCAACATCAGTACCTGACCTCACCAATGCGCTTCTGGAAGAATGATCAAACATTCCCATAGACACACTCCTAAACCTTGTGGACAGCCTTCCCAGAAGAGTTGAAGCTGTTATAGCTGTAAAGGGTGGACCAACTCAATATTGAACCCTACGGACTAAGACTGGGATGCCATTAAAGTTCATGTGCGTGTAAAGGCAGATTTCCCAATACTTTTGACAATATAGTGCGTATATATATATATATATATATATACATATACACAGTGCTGTGAAAAAGTATTTACCCCATTCCTGATTTATTGTTTTTATGCATATTTTTCACACTTAAATGATTCAGATCATCAAACAAATTTTAATATTACACAAAGATAACCCGAGTAAATCCAAGATGCAGTTTTTAAATTATTATTTAATTTCTTAAGGGGAAAAAGCTGTTCAAACCTGCCTGGCCCTATGTGAAAAAGTAATTGCCCCCTCCCATGCTGAATCATGAATGAACTGTGATTAACCACAATTTTTTGGAAAGCTAAGTTAAATTAGGCCAGGCCTGATTACTGCAAGACCTGTTGAATCAAGAAATAAAGTTGCAAGGTCTTTTTGGGGGTTTGCTAAAGCCAAAACACTAATGACTAAAACCTTGTACACACGATCAGGTTTTCTGATGGGAAATTTGTGATGACAGGCTGTTGACGGAAAATCCGACCGTTTGTACGCTCCTTTGGACAATTGTTGTCGGATTTTCCGCCGACAAATGTTGGATAGCAGGTTTTTAAATTTTCCGCGTACAAATGTCTGTTGTTGGATTTTTCGTTTACACAAGTCCGTTGGACAAAAGTCCAAAGTACAAACACACATGCTCGGAAGCAAGGACGAGCCAGAAGCAGTTGGTCTTATAAATTAGCGATCATAATGGAGAATTAACATTCGTGACATGACAAATTATGAAATCTGGAAATGCAGCGCACAATTCTCTTCTTCTTTAATGGGATAATAATGAAGCTGTTTTGCTGGTGATACTGATGGAGTTATTGCAAACACATTTTCAAAGGCTTTTTTTTCTAGTGCTATCAAGAATAATATTATTATGCTTTTTTTTTTTAGATTATTTGGGCAAGTTACCACAACACCATTATCCTTTATTTTTTAAGACCAAAGATATTGGTGTCCCTTGTCAATTTTACATTGTATTTTTTTTAAATGTAACTGCCGACTCCCAAACTGTAATTTGAAGTAAAACACATAGCCAAGTATTATTCTACACAATTTTTTTTATTGTGCATTAAAAAAAGAAAACAAATACAATTAGACATGCTATCTGCCAATTGAACTTAACCAAAAAGTGTATTCTATGCATCCAAAAATATAGAAATATACCAAATCAAATCATTATTATTTAACCAAAAATAAAATATAAGCCTCATGCATGTGTCCTGCTTCCTAATATAGGGGGTCAACAATGCCAAGAGTTGGTAAAAACAGAGGTCCGTCATCTGGCGATAATTCCGAAAATCATCTGGATTATTCTCCTGGAGCTCCCGCAGCAAAGGCATATGACATAATTGGTCATTAATTAAGCAACCTCTTTTTGGCCCAAGAACTCCTCCTCCTGTTCTTGGACTGGACTTGGATCAAAGCAATAACTCCAAGCCCAATAATAAATAACACGTTATCTCCTCCGATTCCGCAACATGTCTGGTTGACGAACGGCCATTGAGAAACAAACTGAAAAGCACGAAATGAAAAGAACAAATTGTAAACTGGAATTTGCCTTAATAAAACTTTTGATTGAGAAAAAAGAAAAGCGCAAAATGAAAAGCACGAACTGAAAAGCACGAACTGAAAAGCGCGTAATGAAAAGCGCGAAATGAAAAGCGCGAATGAACACTCACCAAACTTCTTCTAATACAAAATTAGCAGAAGGAGCCCAAAGGGTGGCGCTAAAGAGCTGAAAAAACACGTAGTACGTCAGTGCGTTCGTGTTTGTTGGCAACAATTCCTTGCCGTTTGTATGCAAGACAAAATCTAGGCACACGCCTTCGGACAAAAGTCTGAGGTTTTGTCTGCGGAAAATCCGATCGTATGTACGAGACTAACACTAAGGCCGCTTTCACACTGAGGCGCTTTGCAGGCACTAAAGTTCTAAAAATAGAGCCTGCAAAGCGCCTTCAAACAGCCGCTGCTGTGTCTCCAGTGTGAAAGCCCGAGAGCTTTCACACTGGAGCGGTGCGCTTGCAGGACGCTGAAAAATGTCCTGCAAGCCGCATCTTTGGAGCGCTGTAGGAGCTGTGTATTTACCGCTCCTAAAGCGCCCCTTCCCATTGAAAGCAATGGGGCAGCGCTCCAAACCCGCCTGCAAAGCGCCGCTGCGGCGCTGCTTTACCGCCAGCGCGCCCAGCGCCTCAGTGTGCAAGTAGCCTAAGAGCGCCATTACTAAGCCTGTGGGAGGGCGAAACACGTCAGCGGGGTGTGGCTTGTGAGCAGAGAAGCTGAAGCCGATCCTCTGTACACCGTGACTTGGCTGTTTGCTGGTGTGCTCCTTTTCCCTTTTGACTGACTCAGGGAACATGGAAAAAAATAGACATGTGCAATTCGTTTAGTTTTTTTTCCGTTTTTCGTTTTTTTTCGTTATTTTCGTTCATTCGTTATCGTACAAATGAACGAACGATTCGCTAAAAATTTAAACGAATAACGAATCGTTCGAATCGAAAGAATCCGAAAACAACGAAAATCCAAAAAAAACTAATTAGAAACAATGAATGTACGAAATAAGAAAATTTGAAAAACAAAAACAGGAACAACGAAAATCAAAATGAACGAAAAAATTCGTACATTCGTAACTTTTTTTTTTTTGTTGAATTGGTCATTTTCCGTGTCTCTTAAAATATAATAATAGCATACACATTACATAACATTATGAATTATGCTCCGATTACGAATCTACGAATGTTACGAATGTACGAATAAATACGAATGCGTCCGAATTTCGAATAAACGAATAAACGAAAATTAAACTAACGGAAATACGAATCAACGAAAAAATAACTCTTACTAAAATACGAATCGTTACGAATACGAACACCGACGACTTACGAATGTACGAATCGTTACGAATCAACGGAAACGAAAAAACGAAACGAAAATAAACAAATTTTTTTGTTGTGCACATGTCTAGAAAAAAAACTGAGGATCTAGATAGGACTAAACTAACTAGCACTAAACATAAGACGAGGACAGAGGAAGATACCAAATCACATAAGTAAACAAGTTGTGGTGGCCCAAAACCACCACTAGTGGTCAGCATACATCAAAGCAATAGTATAAGCCAGGGGTCTCCAAAGTACGGCCCGCGGGCCACATCCGGCCCGCCAGGCCATTTCTTCCGGCCCGCAGCTGGAGTCCCTAGTCCACCTGTTAGTTGTGGAACCTGCGCTGCATATTTTCCCCTGGCAATATGCAGCGCAGGTCCCGCAATTCCTCCCGGCGTCTCACTGTGTTGGCTGCTGGGACCACGGGCATCCTAGCAGCCAATGAGATGTTTTAGTGCAGACCTGTTGCCACCTCTCTGCTCCCGCCTCCCGCCTTGCTGTTAATGAGTAACGAGTGTGTAATACCAGCGGGGCGGGAGTCGGGAGGTGCAGCAGGTCTGCATAGCCAGTGTAATATGCTGGTAAAGTACACATGCAAGGAGGGGGAATGATGTGAGATGGTTACACTCGTTCGGGGGGTGGGTTGAATGGCTCTGATGGGGACATAAATGTGGGGGGGCTGATGACTCGGATGGGGACACAAATTGGAGGGGGGGCTGATGACTAATGGGGACACACATGGGGGGGGGGTGATGACTCTGATGGGGACACATGTTGGGGGGGCTGATGACTCTGATGGGGACACATGTTGGGGGGGCTGATGACTCTGATGGGGACACATGTTGGGGGGGGGCTGATGACTCTGATGGGGACACATGTTGGGGGGGGGGTGATGACTCTGATGGGGACACACATGTGGGGGGGCTGATGACTCTGATGGGGACACATATTGGGGGGGTGGGGACTCTGATGGGGACACACATGTGGGGGGGCTGATGACTCTGATGGGGACACAAATTTGGGGGGCTGATGACTCTGATGGGGACACAAATTTGGGGGGCTGATGACTCTGATGGGGACACACAAGTGGGGGGGTTGATGACTCTGATGGTGACACAAATGTGGGGGGGGTGATGACTCTGGTGACACAAATGTGGGGGGGGGGGGGATGACTCTGGGGACACAAATTTGGGGGGGGTGATAACTCTGATGGGGACACAAATATCTGGGGGGTCTGATGGCGACACAAATGTGGGAGGGGGCTGGTGGCTCTTATGCTGACACTAACATGTGAGAAGGGGGGGCTGATGGGGACACAAAATTGTAGGGGGCTGATGGATCTAATAATGACACAAATATGTGGAAGGGGAGGTGATGGCTCTGATGGAGACACAAATATGCAGGCAGGGGTGGGCTGTAATGGGGGCACAAATGTGCAGGGAGACTCTGATGAATGCTGGGGACACAATGTGTGGGGGGGTTCTAATGGGGACACCAATTTGTGGGGATACCCTGATGAGTGATTGGGACACAGATGTATGAAGACACAGATGAATGGGGAGACTGGGGACACGGATAAATGGGGAGTCTGATGGGGACACGGATAAATGGGGAGTCTGATGGGGACACGGATAAATGGGGAGTCTGATGGGGACACGGATAAATGGGGAGTCTGATGGGGACACAGATGTATGGGGAGACTGATGGGGACACGGATGTATGGGGAGACTGATGGGGACACGGATGTATGGGGAGACTGATGGGGACACAGATGTATGGGGAGACTGATGGGGACACAGATGTATGGGGAGACTGATGGGGACACAGATGTATGGGAGACTGATGGGGACACAGATTGATGGGGACACAGATTGATGGGGACACAGATTGATGGGGACACAGATGTATGGGGACACAGATGTATGGGGACACAGATGTATGGGGAGACTGATGGGGACACAGATGTATGGGGAGACTGATGGGGACACAGATGTATGGGGACACAGATGTATGGGGACACAGATGTATGGGGACACAGATGTATGGGACACAGATGTATGGGGACACTGATGGGGACACAGATGTATGGGGAGACTGATGGGGACACAGATGTATGGGGACACAGATGTATGGGGACACATGTATGGGGGCACAGATGTATGGGGACACAGATGTATGGGGACACAGATGTATGGGGACACAGATGTATGGGGACACAGATGGGGACACAGATGTATGGGGACACTGATGGGGACACAGATGTATGGGGAGACTGATGGGGACACAGATGTATGGGGAGACTGATGGGGACACAGATGTATGGGGAGACTGATGGGGACACAGATGTATGGGGAGACTGATGGGGACACAGATGTATGGGGAGACTGATGGGGACACAGATGTATGGGGAGACTGATGGGGACACAGATGTATGGGGAGACTGATGGGGACACAGATGTATGGGGAGACTGATGGGGACACAGATGTATGGGGAGACTGATGGGGACACAGATGTATGGGGAGACTGATAGGGACACAGATGTATGGGGAGACTGATGGGGACACAGATGTATGGGGACACAGATGTATGGGGACACATGTATGGGGGCACAGATGTATGGGGACACAGATGTATGGGGACACAGATGTATGGGGACACAGATGTATGGGGACACAGATGGGGACACAGATGTATGGGGACACTGATGGGGACACAGATGTATGGGGAGACTGATGGGGACACAGATGTATGGGGAGACTGATGGGGACACAGATGTATGGGGAGACTGATGGGGACACAGATGTATGGGGAGACTGATGGGGACACAGATGTATGGGGAGACTGATGGGGACACAGATGTATGGGGAGACTGATGGGGACACAGATGTATGGGGAGACTGATGGGGACACAGATGTATGGGGAGACTGATGGGGACACAGATTGATGGGGACACAGATGTATGGGGAGACTGATGGGGACACAGATGTATGGGGAGACTGATGGGGACACGGATGTAAAGCCTCATGCACACTGGAAGTTTAGCCCTGCTGCATGATGCTCCAGCATTTAGGTGCCAGCAAAGAATACAGGAGCACCATCCAGTCCTGCTGTCAGCAGTAAGTAAAATTCTATTCTATTCTTCTACTGTGGATTTATTTATAAATGATTTTTCCGGCCCGCGAATGTGTGTAAAATATAGAATGTGGCCCTCGAAGTAAAAAGTTTGGAGACCCCTGGTATAAGCCATACAACATAGAAAAAATACATGCAGGTAGAACAGAACAAAGGAAAATCTGCCCAATGGGACATAGACAGCATCTGTTATTTTTACATTTGTAAAAAAACAATCTCTAAAATGTCACCAAAATTCGGGGAAAATGGAAAGTAAATTTTGCATATCCCTATTAATAACTTGTAACTAGCACTTCATACAATTCTATAGTTAAAAATGAAAGGAGGATAAGCTTTCCAGAGCATGCAGGGACACCTCAACTACACGCAACTATGGTCATAAGAAGTATTTTCCGCAATATGGTTTGGACTTTACTACACGGAGAAGGGCAGATAGTGTTACATGTTTGCAGTAAACACAGTTTGTGTTAAAGTGGCTGCTTTAGAAAAACATCTCCATGATTTAAACTGCTGTATTCCAGGTAGGTTTCCCTAGGAATACATTTGCATCTGCAGCCCATCAGCTCAACGAGGATTTATCCTTCACCTTACCCTGTGAAAGTAAAGTAACAGCAGCGATACAGGAAACCAATAAAATAGACTTTTCCTCCGCTAGAAGGAAATGTTGTAGATCTAAGCCAGACCTGCTTTATATGATACCCCAAGCATCATTTCTCTCCTAATAAAATTAGAGAAAGAATAGCATTTAAATGTTCTCTTTTATTTTGTTCTCTGTCCACGGGGAGTCTTTAAATAGGTGATAGTAACTAATTTTACATATTTGTAGGAAGATACTGGGGTGTTTGCTACATAAACTGTTTTATGTAAAGTGTAACGCCACCTTATGGGCAAAAAAAAAAAAAAACTTACTAAGCAATCTCAGATGGGATGTTAAGAAATGAACAGATCCATAGGGGTGGGCGGAAATTGTTTTTCAATTACATGATCAATTTCTGTAAACCTTGTAATTATTTCAGTCTTCAGTTTTTAATTTTTCCTTCATTTTCATTACATACGTATATACTCGAGTATAAGCCGACCCCGAATATAAGCCAAGGCACCTAATTTTTACCACAAAAAACTGGGAAGACGTATTGACTCGATTATAAGCCTAGGGTGAGAAATGCACAGCTACTGTAAGTGGAAAAGAAGGTCAACAATGCCCATTTGCAGCCTCACTGTGTCCATTTGCAGCCTCACTGTGCCATTTGCAGCCATAGGTCCCCCGAACTTTAAACTCGGTAGTTAAGGGTTCCTAGATGCCCCCTAGCTGCAGCCAAAATGTGGGGTTTCTGGACCCAAAGGGTCCCGAAATGACATTGCTGCAGATGGACACAGTTGATCGACTTTGGGGCACCGTATATCGGTGCTAGGAACCCCAAATTTGGTGTGCAAACCCAGGGGAACTAACACTACAACATATCCTAGGGGTTCCTAGCACCAAGTGGCCCCGAGATACGGGGCCCAAAAATCGGTTCAGAAAATGTCATTTTCTGCAGCAGAAAAATGCTTGACTCCAGTATAAGCCGAGGGGGGGCATTTTCAGCAAAAAAAATGTGCTGAAAAACTTGACTTATACTCGAGTATATACAGTACTCTTTAATAGAATGTCATTCTAATGCGGCGTACACACGATCGGACTTTCCGGCGGAGGTCTGTCAGACTTTCTGAACACGTGGACTTACCCACACACGCCTGGACTTTTCCAGCGGACAATCCGCCGGAGTTTTGGCCTAAGTCCGCGGGACTTTTGAAATGAATGGACTTGCCCACACACGGAGCAAAGTCCGTTCATTTAGGACGTGACTCCAGGTAGATGGGGCTAGCAAAGGAAGTCAATGCTGCCTCCTCGATCGGCGACATTGACACCTCGCTAGCCCTGTCTACCTGGTATGGATTTAAAGGGGAATCCCTACGCCGAAAAAAAAAAAACGGCGTGGGGGTCCCCCCTAATCCATATCAGACCCTTATCCGAGCACGCAGCCCGGCCGGTCAGGAAAAGGGGAGGGGACGAGCGAGCGCCCCCCTCCTGAGCCATACCAGGCTGCATGCCCTCAACATGGGGGGTGCCCTGGGGACCTGCGGCCTCCCCTAAAGCACCTTGTCCTCATGTTGATGAGGACAAGGGCCTCTTCCCCAAGGGCCTCTTTCTGACAACCCTGGCCGTTGGTTGTCAGGGTCTGCAAGCGGGGGGCTTATCGGAATCCGGGAGCCCCCTTTAACAAGGGGGCCCCCAGATACCGGCCCCCCACCCTATGTGAATGAGTACGGGGTACGATGTACCCCTACCCCGATGTACCCCTACCCATTCACCTAAGGAAAAAAGTGTAAATAAAAAACGACACAATTTTTAAAAATACTTTATTGCACAGCTTCGGGGGTCTTCTTCCGTCTTGGGGGGTCTTCTCGCTGGACTCCTCCGCTATCTTCTGCTCTTTTACTAGCTCTTTAACTAGCAGAGGAGCCCGGCTTTCTCCTTCGTCGCCGCCACCGTCTGGGGGTCTTGTTCCGACTTCGGGGGTCTTCGGGGGTCTCTTCTGTTCTTCTTGCCGGGCCTCCGCTTTCTTCTTCCAGCTCTTTTACGAGCAGTGGCCCGGGCTTGTGTTGACGTCACTGTTGCCTTCTGCTTCTGCTTCTTCTTCTTCTTCTGCTTCTTGTTCTTCTTTCTTCTTCCAATGTTGACTCGTTGCTGTCTCCTCTTCTAATGGCTCAGACGCATTGTGCTGTGACTTATATAGGGACAAGGGGTGGGGAGACGAAGGAGAAAGCCGGGCTCCTCCTCTAGTGAAAGAGCTAGTAAAAGAGCAGAAGATAGCGGAGGAGTCCGGCGAGAAGACCCCCCAAGACGGAAGAAGACCCCCGGAGCTGTGCAATAAAGTATTTAATTTTTTTTTTAATTTTTAGGCTTTCACTTTAAAAACCAAAAAAATCACTGCTCATTTAAAAATTATGTTTTTCACAAACTTTTTTTTTATTGATACATGTCCCCCAGGGCAGGACCCGGACGCCTATAACCATTGTACGCCCAATTACTTGCATATAAGCCTTCAAAATGGGCCAATGACTTTAATGGTGTTTGTTATTCGAATCCAAACTTTCGTGATGTTTGGAAGTTCTGGTGCAAACCGAACAGGGGTACATTCTGCCTATCCCTTCTCGTACAGGCTGCAGTGCTGGCAGTGGGTTGGATGGTGTGCCTGTACCTTCCACCTGCATCTAAAGCCCATTATCTCACGCATTAGGGCTAAATGCCCAATGTGTATAAGGTCTAGGTGCTTGCAATAGTCAATCAGCCTAATAGGAGACCTCACAAATTCACTTCTGGAAGAATGGTCAAACTTTCCCATAGAGACACTCCTAAACCTTGTGGACAACCTTCCCAGAAGAGTTAAAGCTGTTATAGCTGCAAAGGGTGGCCAACTCAATATTGAAGTGTGTAGTGTAAAGGCAGGCATCCCAATGCGTTTGACAATGTAGTGTGTATATATATATATACATATATATATATATATATATATATATATATATATATATATATATATATATATATATATATATATATATATACACACATATATATATGAATTATGTGGTCACCGCATAGCTAACTCTATAATGATCTTTTATTTGGTTCTTAAGGGCATTTCAACATTATGTTCATAATTTCTTTGACTGTATCTAACTACCTAGTTGCTGGTAGTCCTCTTCCTCTTACATTTCCTATACTAGCTAGAATAGCATTAAGTAGGGCTGTTACTGATTACAATTTTAGTGTTCGATTAATCTTTTTTTTTTTTAATCGACTAATTTCGATTAATTATAACGCACATACACATCCAACTACTTTTAGCTGATCTCCCTGCATTGTAACTCTGCATTAGTCAGTGGTAAATGTGGTATACACTATATACAATCACCGACACTAGTTCGTTTCCACAATCCATGACTTAACTTCACAGTTCACACAAATACAATTAAAATTCAAACTGTAGCCCTGACTTAAGTAATTTTTTTTCCCACAGTAGCGTGACAATCCCTCCACCTCCGGTCTAACTAATCACTCTCACCTTATGGCATGGACGCCTGTGCAAACAGGTGGTCATGCAAGCGGGTATCAAAAGGGTTAACACGGACCATAAACTTCTCTCACGTCTCTTTAGATCTCAGCAAGGATGCCAGGTCATGGGTAGAAAGAAAAGATCTAAGTGCTCACCGCTTAAAGGGGAGGGCCAGCCGGGAAAAAAAATGTAAAAGTCAGCAGCTACAAACACTGTAGCTGTTGACTTTTAATAAGCAGACTTACCTGTCCTGGGTGCCTGCGATGTCGGTCGCCCGAGACCGACCATCCCTCGGGTCTCGGTTCCTGGCGCCACCATTCCAACTAAGGGAAACAGGCAGCGGAGCCTTGCGGCTTCACTGCCCGTTTCCTACTGCGCATGCGTGAGTCGCGCAGCGCTTTGTGAATGGGGAACGCGCTGTGTTGTGGGACACACACAGTTCCCATAACACACCGTGCCCCATTCACTAGAAGACGACGCGAGGAGCAGAAGACCAAACAAATCCGCGGAACAGGAAGAGGCAGATTAGGACGATCTGCCTAGCAGCAGCCATTTCTAGTAAGTAAAAAAAAAAAATATGTTTTTTTCTTTCCTTTTAAATTTTTATTAACATTTTTATGAAGTTTTTTTTTTTCAGGGTGGCCCTCCACTTTAAGATTAAATTATAAGATTTCATTTTTGTGTTCAAACACAAACTACTCACATAGAGATGATAAAAACACAGCATGTAAGGCCAACAATCGTGTTAGTTCTGTAGGGCAGCAGCGGGTGACGTCATGCGTAGCTCCTCCCCTGTACGCGGTGCGTTCAATCAGATTTTCGACGTCGGCAGACGGAGGCGGACGGAGGAACTTGGGGAAGGAGGGAGGAGTCTGGTGATGTCGATGTCTGTGACTTCACTGGATCTCCAACGGAACTCCCTGAAGACCTGGAAGCCGGGGGAGAGGTGAGTACCGATCAAAAGAATTTTGATCGATCAAAAAAATGTATTGATTAATCGAGGAATTAATCTTTAATTTCCACAGCCCTAGCATTAAGTAAATTAATATTTTGTATCGTTTAAACTTTTTACCTTTTTTGTTCTAGGTTTGTACATCTGCATTCATAAGGAACATTGTTGTTTTTTTAGCAATACATTTTTCTTTTCACTTAGGACCTTCACAGATGAAAATGACATTGTTCAAAATTTTTCAAAAATGAGAAGTTAATCTCAACGGGGAAAAATGTGTTTCCAAAGCAGGAAGCTAGAAAAATAAAAGGAATGTTGCACGTAAAAAGCTGTCAATGTAATAGCCTGGAAGCTGAAAACAGATGTGGAATATTGACACATAACATGAGTATTGTATCACTGCAATCACTTTTATAGCCTTTTCTTTGTCAAGCCCTTGGTCAAGAAAACTGGATGAATGAACTGTTGATTTCAATGTGTGATCTTCTGAGATGGGGGGGAACTACTTTGTAAGTGAATTAGATGGAATGACCAGCAGACCTAAATATATTATGGCCAATTCACTACAATATTAGGTATGTGGTATTTTCATTACTGTGCAGGGATAAGTGAAATGGAGTGTTTATTGAACTGAGTTTTTATTTTCCAAATTGTTTGGCAAAATCTTGCAAAAGCATTGAAGTCAGAGGGAAGGCTAAAGCTTAAAGTGGTTGTAAAGGCAGAAGGTTTTCTATGCATTAAGATAAAAAAACCTTCAGTGTGTAGCATCCCCCCTCTGCCCCCTAATACTTACCTGAGCCTCATCTCTATCCAGCGATGTACATGAGTGCCTGGGCCATCCGGGACTCTCCTTCCTGATTGGCTGAATCAGCAGCGTAGCGCCATTGGCTCCCGTTGCTGTCAATCAAAGTCAGTTAGCCAATCAGGAGAGAGAGGGGGCTCCGAACTGCGGCTCTGTGTCTAAATAGACACACGAAGCTGAGACTAGGTTCGGGTGCCACCATAGCAAGCTATTTGCTGTGGGGGCACAGGACAGAAGGGAGGGGCCAGGAGCACTGAAGAGGGACCCGAGAAGAGGAGGATCCAGGCTGCTCTGTGCAAAACCATTTCACAGAGCAGGTTAGTATAACATGTTTGTTATTTTTAAGGGGAAAAAAAATTTGAATTTAGCATCACTTTAAAGCTAAAGTTTAGTCAAATAAAAAAAAAATAAAAATTAATAATCACAAAGTTCATTACTTAACCACTTACCGACCGCTCACTGTATATATACGTCCTGACTTTGAAGCAGCTGCTGCCACAACCGAGGTATCCCTCTTCACAGTGAGCGGTCCCCTTTCCGATAATGGTGGTCATCGCGGCTTATTCGCCGCGAGATCACCGTTATCAGCGGCGGGAGAGGTGCCCCCCCTCCCGCCGCTCTCCCGTGCCTGTGCATAGAGATGAGTGACGCTAAGATGGCCGCCACTCATCTCTATACCATAGGAGGGCAGAAGCGACGTCAAAAACGTCACTACCGCCCATACATCTTAAAGGGGAATTTACAAATGTCATTTTTTTAAATGACATTTTTTTTTTTTTTTTTTTCCATTGAAGTCCAAATATGAGATCTGAGGACTTTTTGACCCCAGATCTCATATTTAAGAGGACCTGTCATGCTTTTTTCTATTACAAGGGATGTTTACATTCCTTGTAATAGGAATAAAAGTGATCATTTTTTTTTTTTTTAAAACAGTGTAAAAAATAATACAATTAAGTAAAATAAATAAGAAAAAAAAATAAAAATTTAAAACACCACGTCCCGACGAGCTCGCACGCAGAAGCGAACGCATACATGAGCAACGCCCGCATATGAAAACAGTAGTGAAACCACACATGTGATGTATTGCCGCGATCGGTAGAGCGAGAGCAATAATTCTAGCCATAGACCTCCTCTGTAACTCAAAAAATGCAACCTGTAGAATTTTTTAAATGTCGCTTATGGAGATTTTTGAGGGTAAAAGTTTGACGCCATTCCACGAGCGCCCGCAATTTTGAAGCGTGACATGTTGGGTATCAATTTACTCGTCGTAACATTATCTTTCACAATCTAAAAAAAAATTGGGCTAATTTTACTGTTGTCTTATTTTTTGGTCAAAAAAGTGACTTTTTTCCAAAAAAAGTGCGCTTGTAAGACCGCTGCGCAAATACGGTGTGAAAAAAAGTATTGCAACGACCACAATTTTATTCTCTAGGGTGTTAGAAAAAAAACAATATATAATGTTTGGGGGTTCTAAGTCATTTTCTAGCAAAAAAAACATGTAAACACCTAAAATCCAAAACGAGGCTGGTCTGGAAGTGGTTAAAGAGGAGTAACCATTAAAAAAAAAAAATTAAAAGTCAGCAGCTACAAATACTGCAGCTGCTGACTTTTAATAATCGGACACTTACCGGTTCCAGGGTGCAGCCATGCTGGGGATCGAAGCCCTGCTCGCTCCCCCTCTGTTTGGCGGCGCCAGCATTGTAACTGTGGGCACCCGGCTGTGGCTTCAGAGCCGGGCACCCACTGCGGCCGCACGCCGTGATTGGCCATGCAATCGTCTAGGACCTGTCACGTGTCGTAGATGATTGATAGGAGGGAGGGGGCAGAGCTCAGCCCTTCCTGCGCCAAGGGGAAGTGATGTCACCAGCCCAGGCACTGAAGGAGGCAGACTAAGAGGGACCCCCTAGCAACAAGCATTTAGGTGAGTTAAAAAAAAAATTCCAAATGTTTATTTATTTATTAATTTTTTAGTAATTTTAATGATTTTTTTTTGTGTGCAACCCCACTTTAAGCTGCCCATAGATGGATTGAAATGTGTTTGATTCAACAATTGACTGCAGAAAGTCAGATTAATACCTTGGCACACAACTTCACGACTTGACAGTTACAGTGTAGAGCACTCCAGTGCCACCAACCTGAACTTTTAGTGGTTGATTTACTAAAACTGAAGAGGGCAAAATCTGGTGCAGATCTCTGCATAGAAACCAGGTTCCAAGTTTTTTTTTATTTTTCAAAGCTTAATTGAACAAGCTGAAGTTAGAAGCTGGTTGTCTACCATGCACAGCTGGACAAGATTTTGCACTCTGCAGTTTTAGTGAATCAACCCCTTAAAGCCCAGCTCTCTTCGTAAATGCTCTTTCATGAGTCCCCAGCAATGGGTCTTAACATGGAGTCTCTTCCCCAGGCTGTGGCCTGGCAGGCCTACAACTATGCCTAGTTACAAACCTATATGCTGTAAGTCAAGAGTAGCTAAGACTCATTAGCCTTTTGCCCAGGGCCCCACACTAGATTTTAAAGGGCACAACACTCCTTTCACTTACATCATCAGGGGAGTGGTTTCTCAAAAAAGGGTACTACCACCTGCCTAAAAGCTGTCAAAAAACATGGGCCCCCTGGCTGATCGAATAAAAAATTAGGTAACTATGGCCAGTCTTAAGCCCCATACACACGATCGGAAAATCCGACCACCAAATCCATCAGATTTTTTCCGACAGATTTAGTCCGACACTGGTGTTGCATACACACGGTCGGACAAAGTTGTCGGAAAATCCGATCATTCTGAACGTGGTGACGTTTGTTGCCTACGACGGGACTACGTAGAGGCTAGTAGCCAATAGCTTTGGTCTTGTAATGTGATCTGAGCATGCGTGGCACTTTGTCCGTCGGAATTCGCTACACACGATCGGAATTGGTGTGATCGGACTTTGTTGTCGGAAAATTTTTAGAGCAGGAGATACAACTTTGTCCGTCGGACAATCCGATGGAAAATGTCCGATGGTGCCTACACACGGTCGGAATTTCCAACAACATTGTCCGATAGGACAGAATCCATCGGAAAATCCGACCGTGTGTATGGGGCTTTACTATCAATGTGATGTCTCCCTTGTGCTGCTGGCTCCTGCTTAGGTTTGAAATCTTCCTTTGAACCCCCCCATGTTCTTCCAGTGTGGTGCGGGTTAATAGAGTTAGAGAACCTGTCATATGCACTCAACAAGAGCGGAGACTGTGCCTGCCCTTTCTGCCCACCTCATTGACAGAAGCTGTACAATAGTTTATATAAATGAAGAGAGGAGGTTGACCTTTCATTCATTCATTCATCCTTCATTTATAGCTCATTTTTCATTCATAGACATTATAGTACAGATTCTATGAATGGAGTAGGGGGATGGAAAATTGTGGGCATAGTCAGCACTTTTGAGGAGTGCATATGACAGGTCTTTTGGTCCTATTAACCCCCGCTGCACCAGAAGATTACGATGGCAGAGGTAGGGGGGGATTGAACAAAACGTATGCTTTAAAGTGTATGTAAACCCCAAACCTATTCAGTATGTTTGGCATCACTGTGTACACCATTATTAACCTCCCTGGCCGTATGATTATGTCAGGAATTTTGCACCAAAAGCCGTACAATTATTTTGTATGGAAATTTGATGTTTTATATTGTAGGCCTGCAATTCTTACAAAATAACTCACTTAAATCTGTCCAAACCAGAGTCTAGTAGATATCCCAGGTATGATAAAGTTTGAAACACAAAATCATAAATTATAATATAATAAATAACTATAAAAATTATTCAATAATGTAATCAAATCAAAAACACTGAAATTTGCTCAGTTGCAGAATTGTCGCTGTCATTAGATTTAGTGTTTGATGACGAATTTCCCCACAAATCGCTATCGCTCAATTCTGCAAGTGATTCAAATTTATTATCGCTGTTTTCTAGCTGGTCTAAAACCACTTTTGACATAAAGGGACACTTTTTGGTTGCTATGGACAATCTCCAAATTCCAGGCAGAAAAAACTGTATTTATAATATAAAAGTGCATGCAGGGAACTGGACAGACCACTATGGACAAAGGGGATGTGTCATTTTTTATACAGTACTGTAATCTGTAAGATTACAGTACTGTATGTGTTTTGTGTGTTTTTACTTTTTTGAATTTGGCGCCGATCTCCGTTCCCGTGCGTCGTAACGTCGCAGGGAACGGAGCTCAGCGGCACCCGGGCACTGTGTTAATCGAGCGAGCGGACGGCTCGCACACACATCGGGGAGACATCGCAGGATCCAGGGGACAATGTAAGTAACTTCCCCTGTATCCTGTAATGCATCCCATGTATCCTGCAATGGCTCGCGGTTACCGCTTATGGTACTGAAGTTCCCCCCCGAGCCAGACTCGGGAATACCGCCAGGGGGGTTAAGCAATTTTTTATTTTTTTTATAACTTTGCTGCCAAGTTTCTTGCCAGTAACTTTTTGTTTCGGCTAAGATACTACATTGCAAATAACAGTAATATTATCAGACTGCTGTTTACACTCCTTTCGTTTACTGTTGGGCTGTGTGTGTGTTGTCAGCACATACTGGTAAGCAACCCAACGGCCAAAAAAAGATATGTGTATGGTGTCATGGGGACTTAGAACTGAAAGACAGTAACCTTGATATATTATAACTGTGTGGGCATAAAAGTCATATCCCAATGGTATTTTACTCTTTAATTATAATGAGACCCATAATAGGCACTGAGCAAAAGAGAAAAACTGGATGACCCACCAGTATAGTACTCAAGACATAATTTTTTATCACAAACAGTTATTAAAAGCACCAAATTTTAACATAAAAATTAAAAGATATAATGGTAAATGTCATATGTTACAACGTTTGCGTATTTTGCGGTTTCCACCGCTTCTTCAGGACATCAAATTTCTTCATGTGACAGAATGTCAGGTAACGATATATTTCATCTATCAAATAAACAATAAAGCATAATTACATCAAATAGCTGCATAGGTTTAAGATCATAATCATACAATCAACATTACTAAAAATGTATTTAACATCATCAAAAATGGTAATCAACCTATCCCATCGAGGAGGACAGACACAAACAAAAAAAGGGGTTGGGGAAAAAGACAAAAATACTAACACAAGCATTCAGAAATTATGAAGACCCCCAAGCTGTGGGTAGGCCAAATGGAACACCAACCGGAAGATAGGTCCATATCTGCATCTCCAGTGACAGTATGGCGTACAGTGGCGACTGGTGCTCAATATTTTTGGAGTGAGAGATGGATGGGGAGGTGGTGATCAGTCCAGCCTTACCTTAAGATGCTGCTCCTCGCTCCAGGCTCCCGGCCAAAACAGGCATTGCTTCTCCTCCCAGCCCAACAGGAAGAGGGTCCAGAGACCCGATTGGCCGGGAGTTCAATTGGGTCTCTGGACCCACTTCCTGATTGCCTGGGAGGAGAAGCGGGAAGACATTAGCGAATATTAATTAGCTATTGTCACATACTGTCACATAATGTCACATACTGCTCTGAGACCACTCTTTTTTTGAAGCCAATTAGAGCCTCAGGCTCTAATCATGTGCTTAAAAAAAAAAACATTGAAATCCATGCATCTTCCGCCCTGCATGTAGATTAGGGGTGGTCCCGTGGATTAGAGGGGCAGTGTCCCTGCGCCCTTAATGGAGCAGCCACCACTGATGGCATATAGAAGTTTGCAACCAGCTGAAATTAATAATCATAGCATACTAGCTCATTATGCCTTTGTCTTACATGTTTTTTTTTGTTTTTTTTTTAAGAGTTCACAACATCTTTAAAATGGTGTGGCCTCCTTCTTAACAGGAGATTGATAGATAAAACATAGCAGCTTGTCTAAAGCTTCAATTTCTTAGTTATTTGGAAAAGTAATTTTATCCCCGTATCACCGCGTAATGGTGTTGCGGATACGGTACAGTGTAAAAAAATGCTTGCCACGTCCCGAAAATTGTAGTCTGAATGTTAGGTATTTTGTCAACAAATTAATGTTGGAGAATGATGGACTTTTTAGGCGTCAGATAGATATAACAAGTTTTTTTATTAAAAACATATAAAAAGAAAGAATATAAAAATAAATAATAAATTATAAATCTAAAACAGATTGTTTGGAGATAACAACCTGGCACACTATAGAAATCTTTAACAAGCTGATGTATAAGTACGCTCAGATAGTAACAAAGTGGTTCCAATGAAGTCACTATATGATCATTCAAATTTCCTTAGAAAGATTGTGACATTAAAATAAACAAAAACATGAAACCATCAGTGAGCGATACAGTCATACAGAAGAACAGTTTGTTTGCAGTTGCTCTACATGTTACGCGTCCTAAGACGCTTCCTCAGGAGCTTTCTATATTAGGAATAAAAAGAGAAACAAATATACAATAAGAGAACAATACATATAGCATGACATAATCAAATGTGACATTGGATCGAAGGCAGCCTGAAGCGTAGAAACGTCGACCGCCATAGGAGGGGGGGGGGGAAAGGGGAGGAAGAAAAGGGGGAAGGTAATAGCGGAGCAGAAAAAGGGGGTATGGAAAAGAGAAAGGTTTGGGGGTGATTGGATCGGGAGTGAGATTGGGTGAAACGGGAATGTGAACAAGGAGGAGAGGTAAGAAAAAATTATTCAGCGGAGTGAAACGGTGTGCATTATGGGAACGAGTGCAACATAATCAATTGCATAGTAAGTGTGGTAATGAATGTATACTTACAATCCCTGTAAAAGGGAAGGAGTTTAGTGGAACGGGGAACCAAGATACGTTTGTCAGCAGCGGTACTCTGGACATATATGTATGTCAATGGGCCGAGGAATTCTGTATTAATATTTTATTAGTAGGTTATTTTATGTTATTTTTTGTTGTTAATATATTTATTCATTTTTTGTATATATATAAAGAAGAATTATTAATATTAGTATGGATATGCCAGTGGTCTATGCTCAATCATCAATATGTGCTAGTGCTAAGATAGATGTTGAGTAGTGCCTCCTATGGCGATCGACGTTTCTACGCTTCAGGCTGCCTTCGATCCAATGTCACATTTGATTATGTCATGCTATATGTATTGTTCTCTTATTGTATATTTGTTTCTCTTTTTATTCCTAATATAGAAAGCTCCTGAGGAAGCGTCTTAGGACGCGTAACATGTAGAGCAACTGCAAACAAACTGTTCTTCTATATGACTGTATCGCTCACTGATGGTTTCGTGTTTTTGTTTATTTTAATGTCACAATCTTTCTAAGGAAATTTGAATGATCATATAGTGACTTCATTGGAACCACTTTGTTACTATCTGAGCGTACTTATACATCAGCTTGTTAAAGATTTCTATAGTGTGCCAGGTTGTTATCTCCAAACAATCTGTTTTAGATTTATAATTTATTATTTATTTTTATATTCTTTCTTTTTATATGTTTTTAATAAAAAAAACTTGTTATATCTATCTGACGCCTAAAAAGTCCAATTTCTTAGTTATGGTATCCTATATGACTCATAGTGCAACAGTGCTGCTGCTGCTGCTGTGATTGGCTCCTCTGTACCTAGACAACCTTGGAAGGTTCTGGGTGAACAGGAGTGACCCACGCAGATCAGCAGCATGAATATGAATGTCCTCCCAGCCAATTACAGGGAGTGGTGCCCCTGAACATGCTGGGTGCTAGTATTTATATTTAGTGAGCACATGGGATCTGGGTCTTCCTCCAGAGAGAGAGAGAGGTCCAGTTGGGGAGGGGGCCTGTTGCCTCTCCCTAGCACAGGCTGCCATGCAGCCTCAGGTGAGTGACCTGTGGGCCTTAACACTGAATGCTTAAACCCAGGGTACTCCTGAAAGCTGACTGAAGGAGGACGTCCATGAATCCCATCTGGTATCACGGAGGAAGGTGACCTGCGACCAGGCCCCTGTGAGTACAGGATCTAGGGATCCTAGAGACTGGTGTAGCTGAATCCCCCTCTGGGTGCTATAAGTCGGCTGCTGGGTGTAGGCTAAAGGGGACACCGGCTGGTGTCTGGAAGAACAGAGTCCATTCAACTCCTTATACTAAAAAGAGGGTTTTGCATTCTGTAAAGTCTGCTACACAGTTCTGCCTTGAAAGCTAGATGGAGTACCCCACTATACCCACTTCTCCTATCCAAGTTCCTAAACTAAAATAAAACAACAAAAAAACACATCCCCTAGACTGGTCATTGGAGTAACAAGTTAAAGTTGTGCACCTGGCTGTGGGAAGTACTTTGTGCCTGGCTGCAGGGCTAAAATATAGGAAGTCACGGGCAAATACCAGTGGCTCCTACAGGGGTAGCACCATAGGCGTGCGCACAGCGTGTGCCAGGTGTGCCTGGGCACACCCTAATCACCCCATGTGCATTATCATAGCATGTTGCTGTTCAGGCCACACAGCAGGAGGTAAGCGACGACCACGGCAGTGGCCGCCGCTCGCCGATACTGCTATTCGGCCGTTCCTGTGTCTTCTCCGGCGGAACTTTCGGCTGCATGGGCTGAGCTGTGTGTCTCTCTCAGCTACTACAGGAGACATAAAAAACGAAAAAGAGGACTGTGCTGGGGGAACTAATAGCCCCAGCACCACCAGAGAGAGAGCCACGCTGCACCCCACCACCAGAGAGAGAGCCACGATGTACCGCACCACCAGAGAGAGCCACGCTGTACCACACCACCAGAGAGAGAGCCACACTGTACCACACCACCAGAGAGAGCCACGCTGTACCGCACCACCAGCAAGAGAGTCACGCTGTACCCGCACCACCAGACAGAGAGCCACGCTGTACCCGCACCACCAAGAAGAGAGCAGGTCAGTGTCACTGGGCAGTGTGGGCACAATAGGAGACAGACAGTACTAGCATTGTATGGCCACAATAGGACTGGGACACTGTAATATAAAGGGGACTGCACTGTAAAGGGGCACTGTAATCATTGCAGTGCCCCTTTACAGTGAAGTTCCCTTTATATCACCATGCCCCTGCACATTACAGTGTGGAGGACCGACACCAGCCACGCGAATGTCTAACAACCGCCCCCCCGGTCCGTGGAAAAGTTGGCTGCTCAGTCTAAAATGCCCGGGGCCTATTTTTTGTCCCAGTCTAGGCCTGTACAGAGAGGAAAGGCGAAACAGCAACATAGCATGTTGCTGTTCAGGCCACACAGCAGGAGGTAAGCGACGACCACGGCAGTGGCCGCCGCTCGCCGCTACTGCTATTCGGCCGTTCCTGTGTCTTCTCCGGCGGAACTTTCGGCTGCATGGGCTGAGCTATGTGTCTCTCACAGCTGCTACAGGAGACATAAAAAACGAAAAAGAGGACTGTGCTGGGGAAACTAATAGCCCCAGCACCACCAGAGAGAGAGCCACGCTGCACCCCACCATCAGAGAGAGAGCCACGCTGTACCGCACCACCAAAGAGAGAGCCACGCTGTACCACACCAGAGAGAGAGAGCCACACTGTACCACACAACTAGAGAGAGCCACGCTGTACCGCACCACCAGCAAGAGAGTCACGCTGTACCCGCACCACCAAAGAGAGAGCCACACTGTACCGCACCGCAAGCAAGAGAGTCATGCTGTTCCCGCACCACCAGAGAGCCACGCTGTACCGCACCACCAAGAAGGGAGCAGGTCAGTGTCACTGGGCAGTGTGGGCACAATAGGAGACAGACAGTACTAGCATTGTGTGGCCACAATAGGACTGGGACACTGTAATATAAAGGGGACTGCACTGTAAAGGGGCACTGTAATCATTGTAGTGCCCCTTTACAGTGAAGTTCCCTTTATATCACCGTGTCCCTGCACATTACAGTGTGGAGGACCGACACCAGCCACGCGAATGTCTACCAACCGCCCCCCCCCCCCCCCCAGTCCCTGGAAAAGTTAGCTGCTCAGTCTAAAATGCCCGGGCCTATTTTTTGTCCCAGTCTAGGCCTGTACAGAGAGGAAAGGAGAAAGTGCTGATAAAGCCTATTTATCCAACAGGTAAATAAAAAATTTCGGCAGAAATAACAGCTAGATTCATGATCTATATAGCATTTAGATCAGATAGTGCCAACATTTTTTTTAGCTTTACAACCCCTTAAAGGGTGCACACCCTAATTCAATAGGCTGCGCAGGAAAGGAAAGATTGATCCAGTATCAAGCAGCTGACACAACCTGGAACATACTGGATTACAGGTAAGTGATGTAACTAAAGTTGTAGGGTTTTTTTTTTTTTTTTTTTTTAGCTAAACTTCAGCTTTAAGTGTAAAATTCTATTTAATCCAACACTAAAACATTCTGATAACCTTACCACTTGCACTGTAATGTTTGGCAATATATATTTTTTTCCCTGCCTAGCACCGAAAAGTACTTTCTACATCTACTGAAGCACTAGACTTGCCCACGCACTTCTGTTTTATTCATTTCTTTAAGTGTTCTCCCAAGTGTAGATCATAAGTCATCTTTCGGAGATAACACATTTATATCTGCAGTGCAATGTTTCAATCCATTTAATAAAGCTTCGAAGTAATAGCTGAACGTATATTGTCCTTTATCAGCGGTAGCTTTATCACACTAATGGATAGGAAATTCTCGGGGCCAGGACTGGAATGCTGTGGAACAGAGGGCCTGTGATTGTTGCCTGGAAAGAAAATACACTGTACTTTGCTGATGTATGGCTTTCCGGAAAAGTGAGCATTCTTTGAGGTGTGCATGGGCTCAACAATCTGATATCCTCCATTGCCTGATGGAGCGGAGAAGGTGAACTCAATACTTTAAATGTTCTTTAAATTTCTTTTTTTAACACTCTTTGTTTTCTTAGAAGTTTATCATGAAACCACTTAGGAATATGAGTAGAGGAACTACAGGGCTTTTATATTTTACATACGACCAGGCCGAATAGTTTTTTTCTTTAAATTGAAGAAACAGCAGTTTTATTTTTTTAACTTTTTTTTTTTTGCACAAATCCATTATCCAAATGTTTCCAAAATCAACCAAAACTTTATTAATCTTTATTATCGAGCAAGGCCTATACTCCAAATTTTAACACTTTTCAAGAAAATCACCCCTCACCCCTTCCCCAGGGAATATGAAAATTTCAGAAATACCTTACTTCTAGAATTCTGAAATTCCTGGCCCAGCTGGTGCTGATAAATGTAAGAGCATTGGCCACGTGAACTCATACAGAGTGGTTTTATGGCATGATGTTTAGACAGAGTTGTCTAATCAGTGGGGTTAACTTACTAAAACTGGAGAGTGCAATATCTGATGCAGCTGTGCATGGTAGCCAATCAGCTTCTGTCTTCAGCTTGTTCAATTAAAGTATAACTAAAGGCAAAACTTTTTGGGGATTTTGGATTGGAGATGGATTACAACCTCTGTCAGATTTTTATTGCTGTCTGTGCGCCCATTATGGTGTTTCACTCTCTCTATTTGTTTTGTTTACCATTATCATTGAAAGTGAACGTAAAAGAATATCATCAAATTTTGGGTTGTCTCCATAAAAGTAATAGAGGGGAAATCTTGGTTCTGGTGCTCTGGGGGTCCCCAAGCACATGTATCCCCTGGGATTCCTGCGGGTGTGTATATGTGCTTGTGGGCCCCATTCTGATTCCTCCCTTTTCCTGGTTCTTTTTTCTTTTCCTTCTTTTTTCTCTTTTTCTCCCTATCCTTGCCCATGAGGGAATCTCCCATGTAATATGTTAAATAATAGGCTGTTATATTGTGATATAATCATTGTAAATTTGTCATTTTTCCTAGATGGAATTTATATTTATAGAAAGTCTGTATTAATATCTCCTGATGAAGAGGACTTTGTTCGAGAAACGCGTTGAGCTGTAAAGACTAATATATGCAAATCACTGCTGTATGGAGATCGATTGGTTTTATGCAATTTTTTTTTTACTGTAGTTTGTTGTAAATGTGGATTGAATACTGTCTAATTTTAAACCCTTGTGTTTTTTCACCTTAATGCATCCTATGCATTAGGGTGAAACAACTTCTGACGGTGACCGGCCCCTCAGCCCCCATTTTACTCACCTGAGCCCATTCGTTCCCTCGGCGGAGACACGCTCACTTTCTCTGCCGGGGGTTCTCGGCTCTTGATTGGATAGATTGATAGCAGCGCAGCCACTGGCTCTCGCTGCTGTCAATCAAATTCAATGACAGCTGGAGGGGGCGGAACCGAGTCTGGCATTCTGTGTCTATGCACGCAAATGCTGGACTCGGGAGCACGCCAGCAACGTAACCCCCAGGGGGTTTACTGATGCAAGGAGGAGCCACGAGTGCCGCCGGGGGACCCCAGAAGACAAGGTTTGGGGCCACTGTGTGCAAAACTAACTGCACAGTGGAGGTAAGTATGATATGTTTGTTATTTAAAAAAAAAAATAAAAGAAAAGGTTTACAATCACTTTAAAGCGGTTCTGCACTCTGTAAAAAAAATTTTTTTTTTAGGACGTAATATAAAGTATGCTTACCTTTATTAGGGGACTCACCTGTTCCATCTTCCATCTCGATCGCTGCCGGTTTTCGTCCGATGAAGTTCCTCGTCTTCTTCTTTAGTGCTGGGGGCCATCTTGCCTGTGGGCATGTGAAACACCCACAGGAACTTTAGATGGCCCAGCATGCACCGCCGTTACTCGCGCGTGCGCAGTAACGGCACATCTGCCGACATCTCACGAGATTTCGGCAGATGTGGCCGAAATCTCTGGAGATTTCGGAAGATGTGGCCGAAATCTCGCGAGATTTCGGAAGATGCCCGCACTGACTCCTGGGATCAATGACACCAGATCCCAGGAGACAGTGCGCCGTGACGACGATCGACGCAGAGACCCCGCCCGCCGCCGCAGAGAGAGAAGACCGGAAGTCTTCAATTACAAGGTAAGTAAAAAAAAAAAAAAAAAAAAAAAACATTTCATTTAGTACTCTTTGCCTGATTTGGAAGGCAAAGAGATTTACTAAATGAAATGGGTGCAGAACCGCTTTAAGCAAATTTGAATAAATGTTATATTTTACAAAAAAATATGCTGTGCTCTAAAAGTCCCACGCTTATACTATTGGTATAGTTTTGATGCATCCAGTTTAGGGATGTGGCACAGAAGTTGAATTACAATTTTGGTCGGAGTTGTCTCCAGTTTTAGTAAATGAACCCCAGCGGCTCTACCTGAATGCCAATATTCCACTGCAGCAGAAATCATGTGACCAATGCTACAATATTTCTGCAGCAGGCTGAAGAATTCTAGAATTCCCAAGGAGAGATAAGCATTTATGACCTGTCTTTTTACTTTCTTGGAAAATGTCTATAAACCCTAACAAAGTTTTTTCCTATTTGCTCTATTTTAGTCTCTTAAATATCACATTGTTATATCTGTTTGGTAATTTTAAAAAATACAAACGTTATTCCTGCCTGAATGCCAGCCTTGTCCTGTGCTCTGTGCACTCTTTAGTCTTACCTAAAGGATTGCTATCAGCCCTGCCCAGTTCTCTTTGTGGACCGCAGAACAATTCCCCCAATGTTATACAGATGAAGACAGGAGGAGATGTTCTGTAGTTCCTGTATAAGGGTGACAATGCTGTTTCTCCATAGGTAAAGTGCAGTAAGTGAGTATTGTCATCCTAGGAAAGGAAGTTACAGTATCACCAGTTGAAGGTAAAAAGAAAAAAAGGGAAAAAAAAAAAAGAATAAATAATGCAGCCACCACATTTAAAGCGGGATTCCACTGCCTAAATCCTTTTTTTTTTACAATGACATGGATGACATTATTTAAAATTAGTACTCACTTGTTCCAGTTTAGAAGTGTTTAATATATATATTTTCTCGTTAAAAAAGAAGTTATATTGCGTCTGTTTGTGGGATCTCATCTTGCCTGTGGGCATGTAAAGCCCACGGGCATCCTCTTCCGGGATACAGTGACACTCATGTTCCATCATGCACTGTGCGCTGTATCTCAGATCTCTCGCATGCGCAGTGACTTCATTTCAGAGCGCAGACAACAGCTCAGGTTGCCATCGCAACAGGCAGCGTCGTCGAAAGTCCTGCCTCGTTGCGATGGCAACCTGGCTGATCATGTAGTAAAGCAGTGGTGCCCAACCAGTGGCCCGGGGGCCAATTATGGCCCACGGAGCCCTCTGATGTGGCCCTCAACCTCCTGCTCTGGGATGGCTGGTTGGCAAGCCCAGATCACCGATCCGTCATCCTAGAGCATCAGTGTTGTGAATGAAACTGGCGGTGGAGAAAGCAAGCAGCTGTGGAGCAGAGCCGCTTAAGCCGATGCTTCCTGTATAGTGCTGGCTCCTGTCACAGGTGGAGTGATACCAAATATGGCCATATCTGTTCTGCAGTACTGGGCTGCTTTCAAACTGATCTGCAGGTACACCGCCTACCTCCAATCCGATCCACAAAAAAAAAACACACAGAAGGTGATCCATCCCCTTCCGCCTGGGTAGATCAGATTGAAGGGCCCATAGAGTAGTGAGTTGTGTCCGTGTCTGCTCTCCATATGCAGAATGGACACCTGTCATCCACATGGACAGACCCGTCATCTGCCCGCTCCACTCATTGTGGCCCGCAACCGGTTACTGTGATGAAACGTCCCTACACTCCGATTGAATGCTTTCGTCATATACCACTTCCTCCCAGTTTGAATATAGATATCAGATATTCTAACCGCTCCCAAGCATAAAACAAGACGCCACTTGTTTAGTGCTAAGGTGGACTGATTAGAACCAAAATGACAAGTATTTATAATACAGTAGAAGAGGAGGGCCCCCCCTCCTGCTCATATTACTCTAACAATACACCTGTAACAAATTAACATGAGCTAATTAATCCCTTTAAGCAGCCGATGTGACTCTGTGCCCATCAGGATTTCACTACAAGTCAGACTTGTTGTCACCGAGCTTCACACAGTAGATTATACATTATCATAAGTACAACCACAAGACATTTTGTCCTAATAGCAGGAGCTCCACTAGGAGTCGGCGCGTCTCCTACATTGTACAGAGGACAATGTGATCAGCTCTCTCAATTAACATCTTGAGTCCAGAATCAACAAACAAGAATAGTCTTTACATATATCCTGGGAGATATTGTGGATAAATATTACTTACTTACATTTTAAGTAATCCAAGATATATTTTCTGGCACAGGGTGACTTGGACATAAGAGGTGCATGGGGAGCTGAAACATGGGTTTCCCAACCTTTTCGAGGGATTCTGGGTTCTGCGTGCCCTCCCGTCAGTTACCAAGTCACTTAAGTGGCCCTCACTCTTCAAAAGGTTGGGCGTCCCTGTAGTAAAGGAAGATACGGTAATCCCAGGCCAGGCCGCCGCACAGAATCCTGGGATCAATCAGAAAAGATCCCAGAAGACAGTGCGAGTGGAGGAAATGACCAAATAGCCACACAAACCCCACCCATATCCGCAATACACAGAATAAGGAAGCAGAGAGATTACCACAAAAAACGAAGGTACATTTTAAACAAAAAAAAATAATGTTCCGTTTTAGAATTAGAACAGCTATGTGATCACTCAGAGCTATTGTATATAAAACGGGTGGAGCTTCGCTTTAAGGATCAGTAGACTGCAATATTTTACATTTTTGTTTTTAGGTTTAGATACAGTTTAAATTGTTCTCATTTAAACCCCTTCATGCCTAAGGGTAAAACAAATATTATCGCCTAAGCACAAATTTGCAACTTTGACATGTGTTAGTAAAACCATACATATCATCACATCTACTTTGTGCATCCAGGTGGATTTTCCCCATTTTCTTTTTATCATCAAAGGAAAACTGTCCCAAAATAGTAAAATAGTAAAATAGCTGGATATTTATTGTTACTACCATAATCTACCACCAAAGAACAACCCAAAATAAATTATCTTGCTGATCACAACGATACAACATATGTGTATGTTATTTGTTGTTTGTACCCGTAGTACAGCCCAGAAACAATAGTATGCAATTAGCTTTTTTTTTATCCTACCTAAAACACACTGACATTAACTGACACTGATACTAATTAAAAAAAAAAAAAATCCTGCCCCAAATATACTTACCCTAACCTTTGATCCTGACCTTGACCTTTGACCCATACTTAACCCAAACACTAACCCTGGCACTGACCTAGATCAAACCTTGATTTCGTTTTTTTTTTGTATTATTATTATATTTTTTTTATTTTTTACACACACTTTTTTTTCTCGCTGTAAGGAGAGGGAAAGATACAATGTATCTTTTCTCTCCATTCACAGAGAGAGAAACACAGGGGCAAGTTTCAAAATGACTGATCACTGTGGTAGACAATTACGGCAATCAGGTGACCTAGAATCGGGAGTTCCAGTCCCGATCGTTAGTACAGGACCGGGATCTGTCGGTGAGACCTCGGTCTCTGTGTTGGGGGTGCACTGTGGGTTGCGCTCCCAGCACAAAGACAGACACGCATATATACGGTGCCGCCGCAAAAAGCCCAGTCCAATGAGGCCGCATATATGTGTTTTGTCAGCGTGAAGGGGTTAAACTCCACGTAGTAAGTTTATATATTAACTTTTTTTTTTATAAAATAAAGTTTTTTTATGTACAAATAATAAACAATCATATTAAACATAGTTTTATTTAAAGTAAAACAAATATATGGCAATTTAATACTATTCTTTTCTTTTACCGTTTACAAATCTAGATTAGCCAAGACTTTTGTTTGAATAAACCGTGTTAGCAGTCCATTGGAGAATTCTTTACTTGAGTAATAACAGACAGAATCCCTGCATGGAATTGCTGACTCTTTACTGCACCCAATTCCCTTATCACTGTCTATCTCTCTGAGAAGTGATAGTCTTCACAACTCATTATAGTCTAGTCTAAAGGCCCGTACACACGATCCGAAAATCGAAAGTAAAATGTTGCCTGATCTGCCGATTTTCGTTTTTTTGTCAGACAAAAGTACGATGCTTTCGACAGCCGATTCCAGTTTTTCGTCAGACAAAAGCTGGATGTGCAGACGATAACATTTTTGTCGTACGTGAACTCAACGTCCGATTTTTGTTTAATTAGTACGATTTTCGTGTGGAAAAAATTGTAAGCGGAAGACTACGCATGCTCAGAAATAAAAGAACACATATCAACCTATTCAACACATGACATCACTTCTGTCGTACGAGAATTTCCGTATGGTGAGTAACCTCTTCACGTTCGACATGAGACTAGCATGCAAAAAACGGACGTTTGGTCGTCCGAAAATCTGATCGTGTGTACGAGGCTTAACTCTGCCTAATATCATAATGGCCACTTTTGGATGACAGTATCATTGTGGTTAGAGGAAATATAATAAAATAATACATTGAACTAATACGTGCTTTGACCATACCGAGGGCAATGGCATCAGGTTCACTTAAACAGAAGCTACTTTAGCAACTTATACTTAGCTTCCTTCCCTTCCCCACTTTCCCAGTTGCTACCAGGAGTGAAGTTAAAGGGGTTGTAAACCCTCGTGTTTACCTTAATGCATCCTATGCATTAAGGTGAAAAAACTTCTGCCACTGACCGGCCCCTCAGCCCCCCCGTTCTTCTCAACTGAGCCCATTAGTGTCCATGACGGATAGGATAGATTGGATAGATTGATAGCAGCCATTGGCTCCTACTGCTGTCAATCAAATCCAATGACGCGATCATCGGGGGAGCAGGGCCGAGTCTGGCATTCTGTGTCTATGGACACGCAAATTCTGGACTCAGGAGCGCACCCGCACATGGTAACCCCCAGGGAGAGCAGTTCTCCTATGGGGTTTCCCGGTGCGGGGAGGAGCCGTGAGCGCCATTGGGGGTCCCCAGAAGATGAGGATCAGGGCCAAACTGTGCAAAACAAACTGCACAATGGAGGTAAGTATGACATGTTAGTCATTTATATATATAAAAAAAGAGGGTTTACAACCTCTTTAGCCCCCCTGGCGGTATTCCCGAGTCTGGCTCGGGTTGATTTTCAGAACCAAAAGCGGTAACCCCGATCCAGACTCGGGATCGCATCGCAGGATCCAGGAAGAGCTTACTTACCTTGTCCCCAGGATCCTGCGATGTCTCCCCGCAGTGTGAGCGGCTCGTCCTCCGCTCGATTCATCATGGAACCGGGCTCCGTTCCCTGCGAGCATTGCGACGCATGGGGACGGAGAACGGCGCCAAATTCAAAAAGTGAAACACACACAATACATACAGATTACATTACTGTATTAAATTATTTCACATCCCTTTTGTCCCTAGTGGTTTGTCCAGTGCCCTGCATGCAGTTTTATATTATAAAAACTGTTCTTTCTGCCTGGAAACTGGAGAATGTCCATAGCAACCAAAACCATCCCTTTACATCAAAAGCAGTTTTAGACCAGCTAGAAAACAGCGATAATAAATTAGAATCACTCACAGAATTGAGTGATAGTGATTTGTGGGGAAATTCGTCATCAAACACTGAAAAGTAATGACAGCGACTATTCTGCAACTGAGCAAATTTCTGTGTTTTTGATTTGATTACATTATTGAAAAATTATTATTATATTAATATTTGGTATAATTATTTATAGTTATTTATTATATTATAATTTATGATTTCGTGTTTCAAACTTTATCATACCTGGGATGTCTACTGGACTCTGGTTTGGACAGATTTAAGTGAGTTATTCCTAAGAATTACAGGCCTACAATATAAAATGCCAAATTTCCATGCAATATAATGGTACAGCTTTCAGCATCAAAAATCTGAAATAACAATACCGCTAGGGAGGTTAAAGCAGTAAACTTTGAATAAAAAAATCTCTCTGGAATATAAAGGCATTACCTTATGAAGGGCTTACCTTGAAACTAAACCCTCCAGCGGCGCACTGTCACCGCTGCAGAGGCTTCCATCTTCACCCAGTCTTTCTTCTGGGTTTACAGGCTGTGGCCGCTTGAATGGCCGCGATGATGTCACTCCTACGCATTTGTGAGGGAGTCAAGGCCATGGGACAGATCTCTGAAGCAACAGCACGGTATGCCGTCCCTTCAGAGCGCATGCAATGGTGACGTTCCTGGCTGCTGCTCACTGGAATATCTCATAAACTGTGCACATTTAGGAAATATTCATTTAACCCACAGGTGAGCTTTATTAGCTTACCTGTAGGGAAAACTCAAAATGCAGAGTTTACTACCATTTAAATTATAGGTAATTTATAGGTAATTAATCATCATTAATTGTTAATGCAAAAAAGTTGAAGACTATGGTGTTGATTTACTAAAGGCAAATAAACTATGCACTTTGCAAAGTGAAGTTGCACTCTGCAAGAGCAGTTGTATTGGAGCTTAGTAAATGAGCAGCAGCTCTGCTGATTTCCATCATCCAATCACGTGCGAGCAAAAATGCATTTTTTTTTTATCTTTCTTACATGTGATTGGGTATTCTTTACAAAGTGAAGCTTTACCTCATTTATTAAGCTCTGGAGCAAATGCACTTGCAAAGTGCACCGTCTATTTGCCTTTAATAAAGCAACTCCACTATGTCCTCCAAGAAAGTCACATTGTGGAACACTCGGTTGGGTAAAAAATACAGCTTTATTGAGAAATATTGCACATTAAATAGGCAACCAATATCATTACCTTCACCCAAACAAGAATTAAAACGATGTTGTCTATTGATAGGTCCTAGCAGCTGCACACACGACCAAGCATACAGACAATCACTCTAAAATAATAGTGGAAATGCTAACCAACAAATAGTCCAGGGGAGGAGCTATAATGTCCATAGTCATGGAACAGGTACTTATAGCTAGCTAGTAAAAACACTCCATAAGCACCACTGAGTCTATGTAAATCAGAATGTTGCAGTATGACGTGAAGATTAACAGATGATCTTTGAGAAGTGCCAATGTGTACCCTGTATTGGGCAATGGGGTACATTTAATGTGAAATGTCCATTTAAAAAGCACAGGCCGTTACTGGAGCAAGGTACTTTCTATGCTGAATGGAATTTTCCAGGTGTCTGTGCCCTTGAATCCTATCCATTGCTTGCTAGGAATTCTGGAAGAGGTCATCCCAGAAAGATGACAAGGATAACATTTTCTAGGGCCTTACTTCAGGCCAGGAAGGTAATGCTCCTTGGCTGGAAGTCTGCATCCTCCCCCTCAGTCAAAACATGGGTGACCCATATGGGTGGTGCACTTCTCCTGGAGAGATATCATTATCAACACAGGGGCCTGCTTAATAAATTTGAGAAATTGTGGTCTCTATGGCTCAACACTCCTGGGATGTCTCCCAGGGAGCTTGTCCTGATGGGAACTTTGCAGTGTCCCGTGGGATAAGTACATCCTGGGAGACCCCTGGGAACATGGATGGAGTGTATATGTTGCCTATGTCCCTCCACAGGTCACATGATCTAAACACGTGATGCTGATATGTCTGTTTATATGGATTGATGTGGTATATGGGGCTCAGAATCGTAAAACATGACAGGCTACAGATGCAACATGTTTCTGTAATGGATGTTTCTAAGTTGTAAGTTGTCTGTGATTATATTGTAGGATATAGTGGATTGACATGCTATTAAAAAACCCTTTTCTTTTTTCTGTACCATGAGTTTTTCTTTCAATAAAATATACTTTGATAAAAAAAAAAAAACAGTGTCCTCAAAGTGCAAGTTCAAATAACTGCTGCGGTAGATCAGTGGGGGTAGGCTACTGTAGTGAAAGGGATGGAGCCTGGGTGCATGAATGGAGGGGATGTGTCCGGAAAGCTGCTGGGTGGAATATTGGGTCTACAGTATGGCCACGGATAGGAAAGCTCAGTATCTCACCACCTGAATCAGGTCGGCCGCATCCCACTTCGCTGCCCCGTGGTACTCTGTATCCGAAGTCACCCGTATTGCACCGCCATCAGGCTCTCCAAGAATCCATCACCGAATTGGCATCCACCTGATCTTCTGCGCACGTCCGCAGCTGCCGTCCTGGAAGAAACCTTATAGTTAATTGTTGGCAGATGGAGTGTCCTAAAGAACAATTTTAGGGACTTGGGAGCTAAATTGAGGAAAAGGACCTCCGAGGTAGTATTCTCAGGAATACTACCAGTACCTCGAGCCACACCAGAAAGGGAGATTAGGCAAGTAAACAAGTGGCTGAGGAGCTGGTGTAGTAAGGAGGGTTTGGGTTCCTGGAAAACTGGGCCGACATCTCAGTCAATCACCAGTATTATAGAGGGGGCGGACTGCACCTAAATGAGGAGGGTGCAGATCGGCTGGTAGTGAAGGTGGCCAAAAAGTTAGAGGGGTTTTTATACTAGGCAAGGCAAGGTCCAGAGGTAGAGATAGTAAGCACGGAACATGTTCCAGAGGGTAGTATTGAGGGCATTAATGGTAGGTTGACTAAAGCACATAAACCCAAGGTAAGTATAGTAACAAGTCCTAGTTGCAATCTCGGAACACCCAATAAGAGGATTGTATGTGACTGGTCTAAACTACTTGGCATGTTCAGCAATGCCAGGAGCCTGGCGGACAAGTTGGGTGAACTAGAGATACTGTTGTACGAGGAGGATTTGGATTTTGTGGGAATTTCAGAGACCTGATTCAACAGCTCTTATGATTGGCTGGCCACCATTCAAGGGTATACCATTTATCACAGCGATAGAGAAAGTAAAAAAGTGGGAGGGATATGCCTATACATCAAGAATAATGTACAAGTGAATGTGAGAGATGACATCACTAAGGGAGCTAGGGAGGAGGTGGAATCCTTATGGGTAGAGCTCCAAAGGGATGAAGCTAAGAGGAAAATAATACTGGTAGTATGCTATAGGCCCCTTAACCTGGGGGAGGAGGGAGAGACGGATCCCCTATCACAATTTGGATTAGCAGCAAGGATGGGAAGTGTTATCATAATAAGGGATTTAAATTATCCAGACATAGACTGGGCAGAGGGAACCACGCATGCGTCTAAGGCTCGCCAGTTCCTAAATGTCTTGCAGGACAATTTCATGGGTCAGATGGCAGAAGCACCAACTAGAAATAAAGCGTTACTGCATCTACTTACCAACAATACAGACCTGATCACGGATATGGAAATACGGGGCAATTTAGGAAACAGCGATCACAGGTCAATTGGCTTCAGTATAAATCACACAAATAGCAAACATAAGGGGAATAAAAAGACACTGAATTTCAAAAGAGCCAACTTCCTAAACTACGAACCTTGCCGGAAGGCATAAATTGGGATAAAATCTTAGGAAAAAAGAACACAGAGGAGAGATGGGTTTGCTTTAAGAGCATATTAAATAAGGGCATTAGACAATGCATCCCAATGGAAAATAAATTTAAAAGAGCGAACAAAAGTCCTGGAATGTAAAAATGCATATAAAAGCAAAGGAGAAAGCCTTCAAACATACAAAGTTGAGGGATCATCATCAGCATTCAGACTTTATAAAGAATGCAACAAAAAAATGTAAGGGTGCAATTAGGGCAGCTTAGATAGAACACGAAAGACACATAGCAGAGGAGAGGAAAAAAAAAAAAAGATATTCTTTAAGTATGTAAACAGTAAAAAAGGGAGGACAGACCATGTTGGCCCCATAAAGAATGAGGAAGGACATCTGGTTACAAAGGATGGGGAGATGGCAAAGGTATTGAATTTATTCTTCTCCTCAGTCTTCACGAGGGAATCAGGGGGCTTCAGTAACCAAAACTGCAGTATTTATCCTCATGACACATCACAGGAAGAACCTCCATGGTTAACAGAGGACATAATTAAAATTAGACTTGGGAAACCTAACATTAATAAATCAACGGGATCAGATGGCTTGCACCCGAGGGTACTTAGGGAACTCAGTCAAGTAATTGCCAGACCATTGTTCCTAATTTTTACTGACAATCTACTGACTGGAATGGTACCAGCTGATTAGAGAAAAGCCAATGTAGCACTAATATTTAATAAGGGCCCAAAATACATCCCTGGGAATTACAGACCAGTTAGCCTAAAATCAATAGTATGCAAGATCTTGGAGGGGATGATAAGGGACTATATACAATATTTTAGTAATGAGAAGGGTATCATTAGCAGTAATCAGCATGGATTCATGAAGAATAGTTCTTGCCAAACCAATCTATTAACCTTTTATGAGGAGGTGAGTTGCCATATAGATAAACGAAATGCCAGTAGACGTGGTTTTGCAAAAGCATTTGACACAGTTCCCCGTAAACGTTTACTGTACAAAATAAGGTCCATGAATATTAAAAGCAGCACATACAGTACACAAAACCACTGGCTAATCACAGTGTTAATCCTTTGATCACCCTAGATATTAACCCCTTCCCAGCCAGTGTCATTAGTAAAGTGACAGTGTATATTTTTAGCACTGATCACTGTATTAGTGTCACTGGTTCCCATAAAATGTCAAAAGTGTCAATTAGTGTCAGATTGTCTGCGGCAATATCGCAGTCCCACTATATGTCGCTGATCGCCGCAATCATTAGTATAAAAATAAAAACATTTCATAAATATATCCCATTGTTTGTAGACGCTATAACATTCGCATAAACCAATCAACATACACTTAATGGGATTTTTATTTTACCAAAAATATGTAACAGAACACATATTGGCCTTAATTTATTATTTATTATTATTTAAGAATTTTGATTTTTAAAATGTCTTTTTTAGTTTATAGCGCAAAAAATAAAAACGATGGGGTGATCAAATACCACCAAAAGAAAGCTCTATTTGTGGGGGAAAAAATGGTACATAGTTGCATGACCGCGCAATTGTCAGTTAAAGTAACGCAGTGCCGTATCGCAAAAAAATCGCCAGGTCATGAAGGGGGGTAAATCTTCCAGAGGTCAAGTGGTTAAGCTAAATAAGGGAGCAGATATACATTTATCGCTCATAGGCGTGCATATTCACATTTTCCATCCATTAGCAACTTTAAACAAATTTATTGATTTGTCCCTCAATTTTCTTAGCTTTCGCATCCATTCAGTTGCCTGGGGTAAAGAAAATACTCAGTACTAGACATGTGCAATTCGTTTCGTAACGAATCGAATAAAAAATAACGAATTTCAATTAATACGAAAGAAATTATAGCGAATATAACAAATGAATTTGACATGATTCCAGATTCAGTTTAACAAATATCGACACTCTACAAAAATAACAAATTATGCGAAAAACTAATTAACGTAACATAAATATAACAGAAGGAAATTATGTATTTTAGGAATGAAAACGAAACTAAAGGAAACAAAATTTTCCGTTGTACACAAGTCTACTCAGTACTAACAGGTATGAAGGAACATGTGACCCCTTTTCATGTGACGGAGCTGGTTTACTTTAAATCTTTCTCGCAATTTTTTTTTTCTTTATTATAATATAAAGCTTACTTTTTATTTAAACTAACAGTTAATCTATTTAAAAAAATGGAAATTCCAGTTTAATCAGATGAGGAAGTTTCATCAATAATCTGTAAATGTCTCATTAATATTTGGTAAATGTCTGTCTAATTATATCTAAAAGAGATCAATTATTGTTAAACAGGATTAGCACCAGCATGGAAGCACAGCATGTATTTTCCCTGAAGAAGCATGCAAAGGTCAAACATTTAAAGGTCATTTAAATGTCACAAAGGAACATTGACAAAATAGCACTATGAAGTTTTTATCTTATTGAATTCTTCAAATTTTAAATATGAGAAACTTGAGAAATCAAATATTTTTTTTTCTTCTTTTGCATGTGGTGTATACTGCTGAATAACACGTCACATTTTAGCAAAATTCTGCTTCGGCAAAATCGGTAATTGCACCGTGGAATCAATGTTGTTGAAATCGCTTGGCTCCCAAAAAAAGACTGTAATAATTAAAAAAACTGTTTTTATTATTAGTATTTGGACATGCTTGGTCTAAATGAACTATTTTTACATGAGTTCAGCTTTAAAGTGTATGTATAACACAAGCTTTTTTAAAAAAAAAATTGAATACAGTAGGAAGAGGTTAAAACCCCGTGCTGGGCTATTTATTTTTTTTCCTGTGCCAGTATCATTGGGGAAATTTGAATTCACTCCCTGTCTCAGAGTTGCAACAGGAAGTTAAAAGAAATCTCTCAAAGTGAGGGGAATTCCCCGCTTAGACATTTGTCACCAGAACAGTTGTTCCTATTGGAATTGTTCCCCTCACTTTTTTTTCTGGGGACAACTATAAAATCTGGGATTTTTCCTCCCTTTCTTTTTTGTCACAGTGGTCACCATTACAAATAGAGGGTGAATCTCCCCAATTTGGACACACACAGCAATGAAAACTTAGCAGAGATTCTATCTCTTCTCTACTTTTTCCAAAGCTTTAAAAAAAAAAGGGGTTTTGCCTATAGATACACCTAAGTCATAATAATAATAGTAATTATAGCCATTATTATTATTATTATTATTATTATTATTATTAGTGAAGTAGTAGCAGTATAATAGTAAATATAGCCATAGTAATATTTGTATTATTATTATTAGTGAAATAGTAGTAGCAGTAATAGTATTATAATAATAATAATTATAGCCATAGTAATATTAGTATTATTAATGAAGTAGCAGTAGTAGTATAATAATAAAAATAATAATAACAATAATTATTATTATTATTATTATTATAGCCATGGTATTATTATTAGTGAATAAGTAGTAGCATAATAATAATAATAATAATAATAATAATGATTATTATTCTTCTACTGCTACAATAATAATACTAATAATAATAATATTATTATTCTACTACTACTACTTCACTAATAATAATATGGCTATAATTATAATTATTATTATTATTACTACTACTACTACTACTACTACTACTACTACTACTACTATTACTAAATTATTATTATTCCACTACTACTACTACTTCACTAAAAATAATACTATGGCTATAATTATTACTACTTCTACTACTACTAATAATATTATGCATTTAGAGCAGCAATTTATTGATGTTGCTGGTTATATTATTACTATCATCAATACTGGTGTTATTTGTATCAGCTGCACCAGCAGCAGTACAACCCAAAGTGTAACTATTCATTATTATTATTAGTAGTAGTAATACTTGTAGTATAAGTATTATTATTATTATTTTTTTTTTATTGTTATTATTATTAATAAATAATAATAATAATATTATTATTATTATTATTATTATTATTATTTAGAAAGAAATGTGTTGTTGTCCATAGCATAACTAATAATAGCATTGTCATCCAGAATATAATTATTATTATAACTATTAATATTACTCTTTTCTATTCTTTTCATCGTTTACAAAAAAAGGTTTTGCCTTTAGATAAAAGAAGAAAGAACCTGTTCATGGGACTTTTGAGAGTTACGCCAAGAAAGTTAATACCACTTTATATTAAAAATACTAAATTTATTCCACAATCAAGTTAAAAATAGACACAGTAAATAATGTATATGTCATAATATAAAATAATACATATATAGGTTGATATACTGTGTATTATTGTACACAACTTTAAGCTGTGTGTGGAAACATGCGTATGAACTTGATATCTCAATATCTCAACGTGTTTTGTGAACCAGCGTTCTCTTCTTCAGGAGTCATTCAAAGCTAATATATCTGTGGAGAGACCATGTTATAAAAAGAATTAACAATAATAATCAAGAAATAGATCCACCATCTGGAAAGGAAGCCCTCTCTACCTCCCAAAACAAATATACTTACATATCATCTAAAGAATTTGAAAAAAAAGTTTAAAAGAAAAATGCTCAGACGGACGTAGACATCAATGGACATCCAAAGACATGTTCTGTCTGGGAGCTAAGGATGGGACAGGCCACCGGCCAGGACATACAGGAGGACCCACAAGGCAGAACCATGCACTGCGTGAAAACCACGAAAGAGAATGGCCATGTAGTGAAAAAATATATCAAAGGATTTTATAGACAAGAATATAAGAGTCTGTGTGTATACATAATCAGATAGCATAAGAAAAATTGAAACAAATCACAGGTAGTGTGTCTAGCCAAAGTGAATAAATAGTCAGAAAAGTCTTCATTGCTATACTTGTAGTTTTAACAGCGTGGATGAAATGATGACAAGGTGTGTGTCGGCAACCCAGAAAAAAGAGATGCAGATCCTGCTCAAGGGGAACCCCACTAAATAGTCCACGACTGGAAATTTAAACCCCCCCAGCCGCATGTAAATGAGGCTGGCCACCTCAAAAAAGTCCCCGCCATACAGAGAATGGCAGCGGAACACCGACAAAACAATGTGGCGGGAAGCACATCCTCTGAGCATGCCCCGGCATCATCACATCGGTGCCACAGCGCCATGCCATGAGGGATGTTTGTGTTGGCGCTGAAGCGGGTAAACAGGGGCACATGCGTCGGGATCCTCCACTGGAAAGGCCGAAATGCCAAGGCACCATGACATCAATGCCACCCACCAACGAACCCAAAAATTATCTGGGGCGTAGCTTGGCCACTAGAGGTGCTGGAAATATAAAAACAAAAAACAGACAAAAAAAAAAGATACTCTTTAATAATAATAATTATTATTTGCTTCTTCTTCTTCTTATTATTATTATTATTATTATTATTAATAATAATAATAATAATAATAATAATAATAATATATTATTATTAATAATGTTATTATTATTTAAAAATGTAATGTGTTGTTGTTGCTGCTTATAATATTACTATCATCAATACTGGTGGTATTTGTATCAGCTGCACCAGCAGTAGTACAATCCAAAGTGTGACTATTAATTATTATTAATATTATTATTAGTAGTAGTAGTAATATTTGCAGTGTAAGTGTTATTATTATTATTATTAATAATAATAAATAATAATAATATATTTATTTAGAAAAGAAATGTGTTGTTGTTTTTGCTGCTTATACTATTACTACCATCAATACTGGTGGTATTTGTATCAGCTGCACCAGCAGTAGTACAATCCAAAGTGTAACTATTAATTAGTATTAATATTATTATTAGTAGTAGTAATACTTGTAGTATAAGTGTTGTTGTTATTATTATTATTATTAATAATTATAATAATAATAATGATAATATTTATTTAGAAAATAAATGGGTTGTTGTTGTTGCTGCTTATACTATTACTACCATCAATACAGGTGGTATTTGTATCAGCTGCACCAGCAGTAGTACAATCCAAAGTGTAACTATTAATTATTATTAATATTTTATTATTAGTAGTAGTAATACTTGTAGTATAAGTGTTGTTGTTATTATTATTATTTCTATTATTATTATTAATAATAATAATTATATTATAATAATAATAATAATAATATTTATTTAGAAAATAAATGTGTTGTTGTTGTTGCTGCTTATACTATTACTACCATCAATACTGGTGGTATTTATATCAGCAGCACCAACAGTAGTACAATCCAAATTATGACTATTATTATATCGCTGTAATTGTGGCAGAAATGTCAACATTATTACTAATATTATTATTTTAATAGTATGGAAAATGACATTTGGCTCACATGGGTGACCACAAACTATTTCATAAAACACAACCGAGCACTTTCTGTGGGAAAACCCTCATCCTGGGTCATGTCATGGAAGCTGCTGGTCTATGTGAATGGTTTAGCCCTGAGGGCTTCAATGAATATGTATGAATGGCACATTTAACGATACATTGTTTTTAAACTCTTAGGGAGTGAAAAAAAAAAAGCCAATACAGAACTGAAGAACCAGAAACCGAGAACAGTTTTACTTATCTCGCTCAGCCTTCGTATTGATCAAAAACAACTCAAAAACAGCTTTAGTTTCAGGAGGAGCACTTAGAGGTTCCCGTACGGAAGCCGCTTCTCCTAACCTCAACTAAGCAGAAAATGATCTAATGGTTAAAAGGGGTCATTGTGGTTTCAATGAACGGAGCTGTTTTGATTGGGGAAAAAGCCACAGCTAATCGAAAATAAGCCCTATCATGTAAAATGATACGTGTGTCCAATTTCAAAGGCTATACAAGGTCTACAGTGAGCAGGAACGGAGCAGAGAGGTAGACAAAGCATTTAATAAAAGTAAATTCAATTTGGATGCCTGACTAAAGTCCAGAAACGTGGCTCATGTATTAAATACACTAAAATGAAAGCTAACAACAATAAACATGTAGAACGATAAACAACCGACATGATGGGCAGCAAAGGAAATAAATAGCAGCACTGGAATTTGCCTTTGGTTTGTTGGAAATGTTTTCAAATTTTTTTTCTTTTTTAATAAAAAATTTGCTGGGAAAAGCCAATGCAAACACACAGCAAGGAGAAAAAAAAATACTTTAGCTATATATTTTTTATCATTTTTTAAAGCAGTGTTGTACCAAGGATTTTTTTTAAAGTAGCTGTCTAAAACTCTGAAAAGGAAGACGAAATGCATAATGTACGTACCCTTTATTAGTTCCAAGCACCATAAGAACACCAAAATTTGGGTATCCTGATATGCAAATCTCCTCTTTCAATACCCAAGGCTGATAGGTGGCGTGCCTACTTCCACCTTTGCAACTTCTTATTGGCTCCTCACTTTGTTGGGCAATCACATTGTCCAATCAGAAGTAGTAAAATGCGTGTGGGCGGGATCCATACATAGTAGACATGTGCACAATAAAATATTTTGTTCTGGAATTTTCGGGTTCCTCAGAAAAAAATAATTATTTAGTTACTCCCGAAATTAGTTTTTATTTATTTTGTTTCATTAAAAAATGCATTCGTCTGAAAATCCAAATTAATTAGGGTCGAATCTGTTAATTGAAGACTTATGGTGTCTGTCGGATGTTCTAAGAAGATTTGACGAAGCAGCCATTGTACATTTCCAGTCAAATGCTCCACCCACAAGCTATAGAAAAATTCTAATGTTGTTTGACTAGTAATACTTATAATTATTAATTATTATTACTAGTCAAACAACATTAGAATTCTTCTATAGCCTATGGCCTATGATTTGCAATTGCCATGGTGCTGCACATGTGATCACTTATGACACCAGCCATTTGATGGCTTGACAGTTCAGATGAAACCACAAGCAACTGTAACAGTCATGGCCGAAACTAGGGGGGGAACGTGTCCCGGGGGCGCGGCATTGAGGGGGGTGCAGCAGCGGGTGCTTATCTGCTTTCCCACCTCTACCTTCTGCTAGCGGACCACCGCCCCTCCCCGCTTCTCTGATACCCCCACATCGCTCACCTCTTCTCTCTCCTCTCACACTGAGAAGCTCATCATATGACCAGAAAGACAGGCAGCCACAGACTGTTATAACATAACCTTCCTCTGCACTCGTTCTCCTTCTTATTCTTTGCATCTAGATTCTCCACGGCAGCAGACATGATGGAGAACGGGCAAAGGAAAGAGCAGGAGAATAAGTGCTGAGGAAGGTTTTGTTAGACCGCTCTGTGGCTGCCTGTATTTCCGGTTGTATAATGAGCTTCTCAGTGCGGAGGATCATGTCCGTCTTCAGCCCGTCCGTTAACAAGTACAAGGAGCATGTGGGTGACCAGAGGAGCATGTGTGGGACCAGAGGAGCATGGGGACAACAGAGGAGCATGAGGGGACAACAGAGAGGCATGGGGGGACAGAGGAGCATGAGGGGGACAGAGGAGCATGTGGGGGTACAGAGGAGCATGGGGGGACCAAAGGAGAAGGAGGGACAGAGGAGCAGGGGGAATCAGAGGAGCACGTGGGGGAACAGAGGAGCATGAGGGAAATGAGGAGCAGGGGGAACAGAGGAGCATGGGGGGACCAGAGGAGCATGGGGGGACAAGAGGAGCATGTGGGGGACAGAAGAGCATGGGGAACCAGAGGAGCATGGGGGTACAGAAGACCATGTGGGGGACCAGAAGAGCATGAGGGGACCAGAGGAGCATGTGTGGTACCAGAGGAGCAGGGGGGGGGTACCAGAGGAGCACGGGGCTACAGAAGAGTAGGGGGACCAGAGGCGCATGTGGGGGACCAGAGGTGCATGGGGGAACAGAGGAGCATGGGGGAAATGAGGAGCAGGGGGGATAGAGGAGCATGGGGGGACCAGAGGAGCATGTGGGGGACAAGATGAGCACAGGGGTATAGAAGAGCATGGGAGAACCAGAGGAGCACGGGGGTACCAGAGGAGCATGGGGAGACCAGGGGAGCACATGGGTACAGAAGAGCATGGGGGAACCAGAGGAGCACGGGGGTACAGAAGACCATGTGGGGGACCAGAGGAGCATGAGCGGACCAGAGGAACATGTGTGGTACCAGAGGAGCATGGGGGGTACCAGAGGAGCACAGGGGTACAGAAGAGTAGGTGGGATCAGAGGAGCAGGGGGGACCAGAGGAGCAGGGGAGTACAGAGAAGCAGGGGGGACCAGAGGAGCATGAGGGGGGAATAGAGGAATAGGGGAAAACAGAGGAGCATGTGGGGGAGGAGAGGAGCATGGGGGACCAGAGGAGCACGGGGTGGCAGAGGAGCATGGGGGGTACCAGAGGAGCATGGGGTGGTACCAAGGGGGCAGGGGGGAACAGAGGAGTAGGGGGGCCAGAGGAGCATGGGGGGAAGGGACAGACAGCTGACTCAATAGCTATAGCCTGGGAGTTTCTCACTTTCCTGCCTAGTCTTGTCTTTAAATGGGGAGAGCTTCAAACTGCTTCTTTGCCCCGGGTGAAAGAATGTCTAGCTTTGCCACTGGTAACAGTTATCATTCACAGCATGCCTTGCATGTAACTGTTTCGTGAAAAAAAAAGGTGGATGGGTTTAGTTAATTTAAACAGAAGCTTGATCAATCCAAGATGGATTCTAATTGGTCATTATGGGCATTTTGCACTTTTGCATTGCTCCTTGCACGGGTTATGGAGTTTTAATACTTCTAACCATTGGACACATTTTGAAGAAGACACCACCTCTTCAAGACATTGTAACCATGTGTTGTGTTACACTGCATTTCATAAAAAGTTAGTGCACCCTTTGCATGTAGGCAGCCCATATGTGTCTTAACACAACACACGTTAAAGTGATATTAAAGGCAAGTTTTGTTTTTTTGAAAATCACAAACATGTTATATATATAACTGCTCCGTGTAATGGTTTTGCACAGAGCAGCCCCAATCCTCCTGCCGAGTGCTGCCAGAGCAAGCAGTTTACAATGGGGGCACCCTAGCAGGCTCACTCACGAGCCGTGGCTCTGCGTGTCCATTCACACACAGAGCCGTGGCTCAGCCCCGCCCCTCTCTTCCCTCATTGGCTCACAGGCTGTGATTGACAGAAGTGAGAGCCATTTGCTGTCTCGGCCAATGAGAAGAGAGAGTCCCCAGAGAGCTAAGGCTCTCTTGCACATCGCTGGAGGAAGATCGGGCTCAGGTAAGTATTAGGGCGAGTTGGGGAGGCTGCTGCACAGAGAAGGTTTTTTACCTTTGTGCATAGAATGCATGAAGGTAAAAAAAAACTTGAGCCTTTAGAACCACTTTAAGTAACACAGGCTCAACACAGTTGTGAACACAGCCTTGAGTGCCCCCTACCTCCCATGCCTAATGTCTCATAACAGCACTGACTACCATGAGTACCACATCAATACACCATCCTCACAAAACACCTTTAGACCCCTTTCACACCGAGGGCGTGTTGCAGGCGCTATAGTGTTAGAAATAGCGCCTGCAATCCGCCCTCAAACTGCTGCTCCATTGTCTGCAGTATGAAAGCCCGAGAGCTTTCACACTGCAGCGGTGTGCTGGCAGGATGTCAGGAAAAGTCCTGCCAGCAGCTTCTTTGGAGCGGTGAAGGAGCGGTGTGTTTACCGCTCCTCCACCACTCCTCCAGCGCTGCCCCATTGAAATCAATGGGGCAGCGCTGTAATACCGCCGGCAAAACGCTGATATTGCGGCGTATTGTGGGCGGTTTTAACCCTTTCTCGGCTGCTAGTGGCCGAAATGCGCCCCAAATACACTAAGTAGTTAATGAGCAGTGCATGTTAGTTGCAGTCATGTGCACTGCTCTATGCACACTACACATCCCATAGTCCAGAATCCAATTTAGGAGCGAGCAAGAGAGGGTGGCTATGTACCTACAGTGGGACCATGGAGAATGAACGTAACCACCCTCTAACAGAAAGTTGGATCAAAGCAGGAAAAAAAAAATAAAAATAATTTGGAGATTTGGAGGAACATGACAGCAATAGAAGGAACCTTTCTGAGTAGTAGAATAGGTTTTTTTTTTTAACCAGAGTTCAGTGTCACTTTAAGATTCTAAATTATTCTTTTCTAAAGAAAACTTTCTTCACTACAAGAATTGAGAAGACTGCTCACCTTTTTGCTCTCTTGCACACCACAATGTTTATTACTAAATTTATAAAAGTATTAAAGTAAAGGTAACTTACTACTCAATACACAAACGTACACAAATACATTGTAAAACCCTGCTGGTGCCATTCTCAGCCTTCGTTTGTGACCGCGGTCAAACAAATATTTGTTACCCCGAGCGACCGTGTGTGTTCCACAAATATGTGACGGTTTGCTGTTGCTATGCCAGTACATTCACAGCTGACTCCCATCCCAAGTGTTACAACAAAGCTGTGCTATTTGCTGTTGAGATCTCCATGCCGAAGCACGGCTGGCTTAATTAGTGGACTATTAATGGTAGACGCGGCCTAGAAGTCAATTGTTCTCGGTGGTAGACTTGGCCTGAGTGATTGCCAGTGTGTAATTCTTGTGATTACATAGATGTCACCTTATCCCGGCATGAGGCAGACACTGAAATTAGATTGTTAACTCTACAGAGGATATTTAAGCGTAGTTAATATTACATCATTTAATTAAGTGATGGGGGGAATTGCTCATGCATACTTTCCGCAAGTGTCCTTCATTCACCTTTCAGTGAGTCAGCTGCCACAGTCAGGAGACATATCGGCTCTTTAGATTTACAGAGAGAATTCTTTCATAAAGAACACACAAGTCCCAGTGCCCAAGGCAGCATGTCAAAGTGGGCCGCACTAGACATGTGCAGAACGAAAAAGTTTGTTTTGTTTTGTTTTCGATTCGTTATTTACATAAATGAGTTTCGTTAAATTAGTTTAAATCGTTTTAATTCATTGTCGGAATTCGTTTCATTTATTCGTATTCAAGTCGATTCAAATTTTGGAATTCACATTCGGGGTCGATTCAAAACGTTTTGGAATCCATTTCAAATAGTTTACCAATTTCCAAAGAGAATAAAATAGAATAGAAAATAAAGGAATAGAATAGAAAAAAAATTGAATAGAATAGAAAAGAATATAACAGAAAATCTAATTATTGTATAATAGAGTGAAACAACAAAATAGGATAGAAAATAAAAGAAAATAATAGAATGGAATAGAATAGAAAAGAAAGGAATAGAATAAAAAAATTGAATTAAATAGAAAGATTATAACCATCTTCTTAAATTTGTATAGAACAGAAAAGAATAGGATTTAAAAAAAAGCAATACAATAGTATAGAATAGAAATAATATAACCATTTTCCAAAATTCAAATAGAATCAATTTGAATTTGAATAGAGTAGAATAAAATAGAAAATAACACAATAGTATAGAACCAGTTTCCAAAATTCAAATAGAATCTATTATAATTTGAATAGAATAGAAAAGAATAGAGTAGAATAGAATAGCAAATAATACAATAGTATAGAAAATAACACAATCGTATAGAAAAAAACAACAAAATAGAATAGAAAAAGTTTGTTTTGTTTTGTTTTCGATTCGTTATTTACATAAATGAGTTTCGTTAAATTAGTTTAAATCGTTTTAATTCATTGTCGGAATTCGTTTCATTTATTCGTATTCAAGTCGATTCAAATTTTGGAATTCACATTCGGGGTCGATTCAAAACGTTTTGGAATCCATTTCAAATAGTTTACCGATTTCCAAAGAGAATAAAATAGAATAGAAAATAAAGGAATAGAATAGAAAAAAAAATTGAATAGAATAGAAAAGAATATAACAGAAAATCTAATTATTGTATAATAGAGTGAAACAGAACAAAATAGGATAGAAAATAAAAGAAAATAATAGAATGGAATAGAATAGAAAAGAAAGGAATAGAATAAAAAAATTGAATTAAATAGAAAGATTATAACCATCTTCTTAAATTCGTATAGAACAGAAAAGAATAGGATTTAAAAAAAAGCAATACAATAGTATAGAATAGAAATAATATAACCATTTTCCAAAATTCAAATAGAATCAATTTGAATTTGAATAGAGTAGAATAAAATAGAAAATAACACAATAGTATAGAACCATTTTCCAAAATTCAAATAGAATCTATTATAATTTGAATAGAATACAAAAGAATAGAGTAGAATAGAATAGCAAATAATACAATAGTATAGAAAATAACACAATAGTATAGAAAAAAACAACAAAATAGAATGAATATAACCATCTTCCTATTCTAATCTATTATCTTCTATTCTATTCAAATTCTAATTGATTCTATTTGAATTTTAGGAAATGGTTATATTATTTCTATTCTATTCTTTTCTATTCTATTGTTTTTTTAATGATATTCTTTTTATATTTGTTTATTCTATTTTATTATTTTATATCTATTATTTTATTTTCTATTCTATTATTTTCTATTCTATTCAAATTCAAGTTTTTGCTATTCTAAATTCGAATTTCAGAAGATGGTTATATTCTCTCTTTTCTATTCTACTCTACTCTACTTTTTTAATACTATTCTGTTATTTTCTATTCTATTCTAATCTATTCTTTTCTATTCTATTCAAATTCAATATAATTCTACTTGAATTTTGGGAAATGGTTATATTCTGTCTATTCTATTGTTTTTAATTATATTATTTTATATTCCAAATATAGTCTATTCTATTCTATTCTTTTTTTCTATTCTATTCTTTTCTTATGTATTCGATTCAAATTTATTCTATTTGAAATTCGAATTTCAGAAGATGGTTATATTCTTTCTATGTTATTCTATTTTAGTCTATTTGTTTCTACTATATTCTAGTCTATTCTGTTCTTTTATTTTCTGTTATATTTTTTCTATTTTATTATTTTTTTTTCTCTTCTATTCAGTTATCTTCTATTCTATTTTATTCTCTTTGAAAATTGGAAAACTATTTGAATTAAAAAAAAAAAAATCGAATTCGAATTTGAAAACTATTTAAAAACAATTCAAAAACTATTTGAATTTCGTCCGAACTTTTTTTTCGTTATTTCGGATTCGTTTAAATTTGGTACTATTGTAATTTGGAAATTCAGATACAACAGAATTTCCCCAAAAAAAAAAATTTGCCCAAATTTCAATTCAGAACGAAACGAACCGCACATGTCTAGGCCGCACCACAGCGAAAATTGAGCAGGTCACCTAACTGGTCATAGTTGAAGTGCCCCCAGCAACAGAGAACCTTGCTCAGTGACTGTAGTAGCATGGGGTTGAGGGAAAGAAAACAAAGAAATTCAACGTGATAGTTTAGTCAATCTTTCCTACTATGGGCGAGTTGTACGAAGCCTTTACCAAAATGTTGGCCAAAATTTACAAAAATTCAGCAAGAGAACTGTAGTGGGAAGGCTGGTAAAAGGAATGTTGAGAGAAGTCAGGAGACTCACTACAGTTTACTTTCATGTTATTTTGTACAACTATAATGAAGCTGTTAAAATGAAGTAGACATGTGCAATTCGTTTAGTTTTTTTTCGTTTTTCGTTTTTTTTCATTATATTCGTTCATTCGTTATCGTACGAATGAACGAACGATTCGCTAAAAATTTTAACGAATAACGAATCGTTTGAATCGAACGAATACGAAAAACAACGAAAATCTGAAATAACCAAATTAGAAACAACGAAACTACGAAAGAAGAAAATCCGAAAAACGAAAACAGGAACAACGAAAATCAAAATGAACGAAAAAATTCGTACATTTGTAACTTATTTTTTTGTTGAATTGGTAATTTTCCGTGTCCCTTACAATGGCGCTGCTTAACGTGCCTCGAATGGATTGAACAAAAAAATTCGTACATTCGTAACTTTTTTTTTTTTTCGATTCGTAATTTTCCGCTGCTTAACGTGCTTCGAAATGGATTGAACGAAAAACTTTTTTTTTCGATTCGTAATTTTCTGCGTCTCTTAAAATGTAATAATAGCATACACATTACATAAAATTATGAATTATGCTCCGATTACGAATCTACGAAAACAATGTTACGAAAGTACGAATAAATCAATCTAACGAAAGTACAAATGTAACTAAATCTACGAAAATACGAATGCATCTGAATTTCGAATAAATGAAAATTAAACTAACAGAAAAACGAATCAACGAAAAAAATAACTCTTACGAAAATACGAATCGTTACGAATACGAACACACTGACAACTTACGAATTTACGAATCGTTACGAATAGGAACACCGACGACTTACGAATTTACGAATCGCTACGAATACGAACACAGACGACTTACGAATTTACGAATCGTTACGAATCAACGGAAACGAAACGAAAATGAACAAATTTTTCTGTTGTGCACATGTCTAAAATGAAGTAGGTATAAAAATTATTGTGAAAACTAAACTCTCAATTTTGACCATTAAGTTGCTGAAGCAAAATGTGCTTTTAAGACATTTCAGTCCTTTTCATTTATTTTTATTTCGAGGATATTTTGGAGGTGGTAGAGGTATGTTTAGGATAGTTTAGTTAATTTAATATTATTTACTGGTCTTTATATTTGCATTTTTACTTTTTGTGCATTAAATTGTTATTTGTGTGCTGTCAAATTTTTATTAAATGTTTTTTTCCGCTGTCTGTTTTTTTCTGTGAAAAAAATTAAAATAATAAAGCTAATGGGGGTAATTTTTTGGGGCAGAAGATTAGGTCCAGGATGGCTAAAAGCAGCTCCCCTGACCTCCAGAAGTTATTTAAAACTGAATGCAATCCATGCATGTGTAATTCCAATGCATTTCACCGAAATGGTAAGATTTTATTGAACTCTCCCAATTTTCATTGAAATTTCAGGGCAAATATTTTTTTTTTTACTCACCTCTAATTTAAAGCAGCTAACTTGTGCATTCTAGCATTTGACACAAGGCCTGAGCTTGTACCAATAGGAATCAATATTTATGTATCTCTGAATCAATACTGTGGAGTGGTATAAATATGGCCCTAGGCCCAAGAGGTCTCCTATTCCTCTTTGCATTTTATTTTTTTCTCCCTTATCGTGCCACATCGCAATGCTTATGTGCAAATGTGGTAATAAATTGAGCTAGAAGTAGAAGGAGCTGTGAAGGACCGTGGAGCATCTTATACAATACACAATGGTCATCTTCTCTTTATTTGTAGCGTGCTGAGTAATTGACTGGACAGTCTAGGGCAGCCATTCTCAAGCAGGGTTCTGTGGAATCCTGGGGTTCCTTGATAGGTTTCTAGAGGTTCCTTGAGCCGTGATTGACCTCTCACCTGAGGGTTAGTCCATGTGAAAATTTTGGTGGTCCCCAGGGGTTCTAGCTATGAATAAGCACTAATTTTGTTGCGAAACGCGTCAGTTATTTTTGTACCTTCCCTCATTGCCGTGGATTGTTTTTGCTTTGATGTGTCCTTTTTGTGTGAATAAAAGCACAGGTTTTTAAGTTTTTCCCGGAGTGCGGCTGTCCAGAGTTCTTTCCATTGTTGTCCCCAGGGGTTCTGCCGCAAACCAACATTGCGATGGATGTATACCGCCCAATGTTGTTTCCAGTGTTGTTCTCAATGCATGCTGGCAGTCAATACTATCAGAGCGCATTGATATCTGATGCCTCCTCTGTAGATCTGTGTCCTGTAAACTCAGAGGGAGGTGCCGGGAGTAGTGCAGAGAGCAGGAGGTGAGAAAGGAGGGGTCTTCCAATGGCAGTGCTGATCACAGACTATGGGAGGAAGCACGGACCTCGAGCACATCGCTGGATAAGGAGGTGAAATCCAATGATGAGTCTGTGTAAGGCAGCAGTGTGATGCAGAGTGTGCGGGGTAGAGAGCTTGAGCATTGTGTATATTATGCCCCGTACACACGATCGGAAATTTGGCCAGCAAAAGACCAATGAGAGCTTTTGGTTGGAAAATGCGACCGTGTGTATGCTCCATCGGACTTTTGCTGGCCGAATTCCCACCAGTAATAGATTGAGAGCAGTTTCTCAATTTTTCGGTCGGAAAAAGTTTTGATCGGAAATTCCGATCATCTGTACCAATTCCGACGCCCAAAATTCCTACGCATGCTCGGAAACAATTTGACGCATCCTTGGAAGCATTGAACTTAATTTTCCCGGCTCGTCGTAGTGTTGTACGTCACTGCGTTCTTGACGGTCGAAAGTTCAGCAAACTTTTGTGTGACCGTGTGTATGCAAGCCAAGCTTGAGCGGAATTCTGTCGGAAAAACCATCCAAGATTTTTCTGACGGAAAATCCGCCCTTGTGTATGGGGCATAAAACACCAGTGTGATCCAGGGGGAGAGGGGCAGAGAGCCCGAGCAGCATTTTGTGTATAAGGCATGTAAAATTCATAATAGTGGTCCGTGGGATTCAAAATTGTGAGTTTAGTGGTCCATGAGGTCCAAAAGGTTGGAGACCACTGGTCTAGTGGACATTTAAGAACTTTGTGGCATTTCAGAATCCTGAATTAACGTTGGTCCTCACATACATGAGATTTTGATCATGTTGTTTTTTTGTTTTTGCTTTAGATTTAAAAAAAAAAAAGTGTTGTTATATTTGGCAGTATTTATGTGGATTGCTCTAGTCATTTACTAGCTGTTTGTTTGTTCTGAATTGTGATTTGTTTGTTTAATTTGTATCAGATTAGGATTTTCAAGAAACATTTAATTTTTTGCATCCTGTAAAAGTTTAATCACAAAACAAAAGACTTTGATTTCACCAATCGCACATTCCACTCATTTCAGTTTCTTCATACACACAATAAAAATATCAAAGTAACCATTTTATTACATTAAAACATGTGTGGCTGACATTGACATTAAAATAAACTCCAACAAGAACAGAACAACAAGTGAAAAAAGCCAAATATTGCAGGGCAAAAGTTGTTTGTGCAAAAGTAAGAAAAAAAACAAAATAGAATAAATGTAATCATGTAAACCATTACAGCCAGCAATCCAGTTGTCCCAGAAGTTTTTTGGGGGGTTTCTGAGATGTTTCAGTTCCCCATATTATATCTTTGATCTTTTCTAGGTTACCCCAAAATATTATACACAATTTTTCTCAGGATAGCTAGGGCTTTTATGTTGGCAGCTTTTCCGGATATATATATTTTTTGCTAGGTTTTAATTAGTCAGAAATTGGGGTAAAAGCTTCCACTAACCCACCGTATAAAATGCAAAATACTAACCACAACATACAAAGCCATCCACAACATCGCCCCCAGCTACATCACCAACCTCATCTCAAGATATTGCCCAAATCGTCCTATTCATTCCTCCCAAGACATCTTGCGCTTTAGCTCCTTTGTTACCTCCTCCCATGCTCACCTTCAGGACTTCTACAGAACCTCTCCTATCCTCTGAAAGTCCCTACCCCAATCTGTCCGGTTAGCTCCTTTAGGCGATCCTTGAAGACACAGTTGTTCATGGGAGCTTACCCCACCTCCACCTAAAAACTGTACTTGGGTCACGTCCGTCAGATCATGCCCTGCAGCTATTAACTTTTGTAGTAGCGCCTCCCTTTTGAAATGTATTGTAATTGTACTGTCCCCCTTTATATTGTAAAGCGCTGCTTAACACCTTTCCGTCCAGCCTATAGCAAAAGGACGGCTGGGTGGGGGTTTCATTATTGTGACTGGGTGTGACATGATGTCCTTCACAACATATCCCTCGTGTGCACCCCCGCTCAGACACACCGCATCTCAAATCACGGTAAAGAGCCTATGACGTAGGCTCTTTACCATGTGATCAGCTGTGTCCAATCACGGCTGATCACAGTGTAAATAGGAAGTGCCGATTATCAGCATTCCTCTGTTCATGCTGACAGGGCGTGAGTAGTGGAGAGCCAATAAGTGGCTCTCCTGACAGGGGGAGTCTGCGCTAATAATCAGCGCATTGATTATTAGTTCAGTCCCATCAGCAATGCCTGCCAGTGCCCGCCAGTGACGTCCACCTGTGTCCACCAGTGATGCCCACCTGTGCCCACCAGTAATACCAACCAGTGCCCTCAATAGTGCCAATCAGTGCTCATCAGTGATGCTAATCAGTGTCAATCAGTGCTGCCTTTCAGTGCCCATCTGTGATGCCTCTCAGTGCCCAACTGTGATGCCTGTCAGTGCCTCCCCATCAGTGCGGCCTATCATTGCCCATCGGTGCCCCCCATCAGTGCCCATCAGTGCCACTTATCAGTGCTCATCGGTGCTGCCTATCAGTGCCCATCAGTGCCACCCCTTAAGTGCCGCTTATCAGTGCCCATCAGTGCTGCCTATCAGTGCCCATCAGTGCCTATCAGTGCCCATAAAGGCTGCCCATCAGTGTCCATTAGTGCCTCCTATCAGTGCCCATCAGTGCTGCGTATCAGTGCTGCATATTTGTGCTCTTAGTTCCCCTAAACCAGGGGTCCTCAAACTACGGCCCTCCAGTTGTTCAGGAACTACAATTCCCATCATGCCTAGTCATGTCTGTGAATGTCAGAGCTTTACAATGCCTCATGGGATGTGTAGTTCTGCAACAGCTGGAGGGCCGTAGTTTGAGGATCCCTGCCCTAAACACTCACAAGAACGAGGTTAAAATAAGCTCATCTGGTGCTTCTGGGGCCTCAGATTTAGTAGTTGGCATTTTATGGGCTGGATGGCGTCCCAGGAAACAGGAAGAACCACGTGAACCGCAAAAGCAGATGTGACATCACTGGAAAATAGGAGACGCCTAGGAAGCGCAAGAAGGGATGGGCTGACTGGAATTTGCTGGCTACGCACTCAGAGCATCAGCTCCTTCTCAAGGCCTCATTCTTCCACGCAGCCGTTCCCCGGCGCCAGAAAGGTTGGGGACTGCTGGTGTACAGAACATGCAGGTGCTGGTGGACATGAGGTCTGCGGGACCCACTGATCTGCTCCTGCTGTGTATAATCCGCACCCAAAACCCGGAATTGCAGGATCGGCCGCGCTGTAACAGTAAATGTGCTACATATAAGACCATTTAAGCAGTTTGCGATGAATAACCGGAATTCATAATTACACATTGCCACATTGTTAATATACAGAGCTAGAAATGGTCCCTCCTGATGTTAGCTAGTTAAAGGAAGGATTATTCTGGGAAGAACCTCCTCGCTCAGCCTAAAAGGAATTGTCTGTACTCTATCATTTCTGTTAGGCTCTTCCTGTAGGAGACACCATTCAATTCAGAAGACGTGTTATGAAATATGTTTCACTGTCAGCGGGAAGTCATCTGTCTGAATATTAGTACAGTTCTGCTAAAACCATAGGCCTTCCTCCTAGGGCACGCTTGTTAACCTTCCACAAAACACCATCATTTTCCCACAAAGAGAAACAGTACATTAAGGAACATTACACGACGTGTTTACTTGTTCAATTCCTGCTCCAACAAGCCCTCATTTGTCTCCCGCTGAATGTGTCATTTATATGATTGATTGACTACAATACTAGCTCCTTTATGTAACATAAGTAGCCTATATTCCATCAAATACTGTTAGGAAAGAAACACTTTATTTTTGTTAGATCATCCACTTACAAGGATAGGAAACATCTTATAGCACTATAAAATTGCAAATAAACTTTCTTCCATTGAAATAGTTACTTCTTTGAATAAACCATTCTATTTAACTTTGAGGAGAGCACCAGGATGTATCTATGGCAAGGACAGAGGGAGTAAAGTGTAATACGGTACTTCTACTTACCCCCGTGTGGTCCTTTACTAGAAAATAGTGCTGGGAATGCAACAGTATCATAGCTCCCAACTGTCCCTCATTTGGAGGGACTGTCCCTCTTTTAAAAGCAAATCCCTCTATTTCTTTCCACTTTTTGGTCTTTTGAACAAAGCTCTATAAAGAGTCTATTATTTACCTACCACAAGTGTTGTGCTACATTACAGCCAACTGCAGGGAAACTTGAAAATTCCTCTTTGCAGAGGGGGAAAGTAAAAACATCTGATCCTCCCCTTCAACAGCAGATGGTGCTCCCCCATGTTTCAGCAGTGGACTGTCCCTTGGGGGTCATCATGTCCAATGCAGGGCTGTGGACCATGACATTAGGACCTTACACAATTGGAACATGGGGGAGAAGACACTGGGGTGGGTGGTCTAGCAGCACAGAGTTGCCAAGGACTGGGTAACTAAATCTTCTTTCCCATGCCCCCTAGATCTAATTGAGTTAACCCTTGCAGTGTGGGTACAGGTCCGCTGCAAGGAGGAATTTTCAAGTTTAGTGGAGTTGGACTTTAAACTTTTCATCCAACCTCCAAATGATTGCATTAATTACACAGTTGGTAAGGTTGAATAAAGACAATGGTTCATCTAGTTCATCCTATCTGTATATTTATGCCACTACCATTTTCAATATCCCTGTACATTCTGTTCGCTAATGCCGCGTACACACGATCAGAATTTCGGCCAGCGAAAGACCGATGAGAGCTTTTCATCGGAAAATGCGACCGTGTGCAGGCTCCATCAGAATTTTGCTGGCCGAATTCCCGCCAGCAAAAATTTGAGAGCATGTTCTCAATTTTACCGACAGAAAAGGTTTCTATCGGAAATTCCGATCGTCTGTAGCAATTCCGACGCGCAAAATTCCTACGCATGCTCAGAAACAATTCGACGCATGCTCGGAAGCATTGAACTTCATTTTTTCTCGGCTCGTCGTGGTGTTGTACGTCACCGCGTTCTTGACAGTCGGAATTTGGTGTGACCGTGTGTAGACAAGACAGTTTGAGCCCTCAACCATCAGAGCTTTTTCCGACGAGAATTCCGATCGTGTGTATGCGGCATAAGCAACACATCTAAAAGTTTCTTGAATTTATCTACATTCCCCATTCTCACCACATCCTCACCGCTCCCCTTACCTCTAACGCAGTTTAAGATTGAAATGCTTCTCATCCAACTTCATTGCATGGCCACGTGCAGGGGCGGACTGACAACTCATGGGGCCCCCGGGCAATAGGAGATTATGGGGCCCCCGGGAAATAGGAGATTATGGGGCACCCAGGCAATTAGAGATTATGGGGCCACACAGTATACACACACACACACACACACAGACACAGTATACAATCATCACACAGTATACACATACATGTACACACAGTATACACAGACATGCTTCTATTGGCTGAGAAGGTACTGGAGAGGTGGGGCAGCTATAATCTCTGGATTTTTAGACCAAAAGGATGTCGGTAAGGGACATTTCAGAGACAGATGTAAAAAACCCCACAGATTTTTACATCCTGTCCCTGGTTTTACTGAGGCTGACAACCCTGAAGGGGCCCCCTAGTGGCCCGGGGCCCTTGGGCAGTGCCAGAGTGGCCGAATGGTCAGTCCACCCCTGGCCACGTGTCTTCTTTAGAGACCTAAAAATACATTGTTTCCTCCCAATGCTAGAGTCCTCATTTAAAGACGTATGTATTGTGATCATATCTCCTCGTAAGCATCTGTTCTCCAGGAAGAATGCGTTTAATGATTGTAAACGTTCCCCATAACTGAGGTCCTCCAGTCCCCTTATTAGCTTTGATGCCCTTCTCTGGTCTCTCTCTCTTTGGTGACCAAAAGTGAACTGCATAATCTATGATTGTTATTTTGGAAAGCCAGAATAAAGGACAAGTAGAGGTGGAAAAAAAAACAGTTATGCGTTTAACCAATATTTTTTGTGTATTAATCCTACATCTACATAATTTGTGCTAAAATGTGTCCTTCTTTCTTATCTTGGTAAATTTTCAAGGTATGCAGTACTGTTCACTCTGCATCCAGTCTGTGCACCTTGTTCTTCCTGGTCTAAATCTTTTAGGAATATAACTAATCATTGCAGATAGTGGCCCTATAGACTTCTATTGTTTTGACTAATCCCTTTCCAAAAACAGAAAGACAGAAGTAATAGAAAAAACGACTATATACCCCCCAAACGTAATGCATCCATACAGTCCCTGATCTTCTATCTATCTATCTATCTATCTATCTATCTATCTATCTATCTATCTATCTATCTATCTATCTATCTATCTATCTATCTATCTATCTATCCAATCGTCCATATATTGATGCTCTCTCAACTTCAATGCATATGGTTAAAAAGTGCATACCCATTGTTTTTGCTCTTTGTATTTGGAATCAATGTGTAATGTAATGTGTAAATGTAACAAAGTGTTTTTTTTTTACCTCTTAGGCCCCAAACCTGAGCAGACCGAGGGGGTCCGCCTTTCATTTTTCAAGCGGCCCCGATTAAACTCTCCATTGTCCTCTCTGCATACAGTGCCTTGAAAAAGTATTCATACCGCACAAAATTTTCCGCATTTTTTCATTTTACAACCAAAAATGTAAATGGATTTTATATCGATTTTCTGCGATAGACCAACACAAAGTGGCACATAATTGTGAAGTGGAAGGAAAATGATAAATGGTTTTCAAAATGTTTTACAAATAAATATCTGAAAAGTTTGGTGTGCATTTGTATTCAGCCCCCTTTACTCTGATACCCCTAACTAAAATCTAGTGGAACCAATTGTCTTCGGACGTCACCTAATTAGTAAATAGAGTCCACCTGTGTGTAATTTAATCTCAGTATAAATACAGCTGTTCTGTGAAGCCCTCCGAGGTTTGTTAGAGAACCTTAGTGAACAAACAGCATCATGAAGACCAAGGAACAAACTAGACAGGTCAGGGATAAAGTTGTGGGGAAGTTTAAAGCAGGGTTAGGTTATAAGAAAATATTCCAAACTTTGAACATCTCACAGAGCACTGTTCCATCCATCATCAGAAAATGGAAAGAGTATGGCACAACAGCAAACCTACCAAAACATGACCGTCCACCTAAACTGACAGGCTGGGCAAGGAGAGCGTTAATCGGAGAAGCAGCCAAGAGGCCCATGTCGGAAAATCTGATCGTGTGTATGCGGCATTACACTTGAATCTGCCTTCAAATCTGTCTCCAGATGGTACATGGTCCCAACCCGTTTGGCACACCTTTGCCCCAACTCTTCCAATACTTGCTTTCGAGGCTGCTCACAGGGGATGTACTCCACACATGGTAGTCATGCCCTATGCTTTCCAAATTCTGAACAAAGGTCCTTAAATTGTTGCGATCATTATTTACCTACACTTTTCCCAAGGACCCCTGGTGTGTCCTTTTGCATCTGAAACCACCAGATCTCACAGGATCCCAATTTAAATTGCCCACTTATGTTCTACTAGCAGCAAAACAAACTATTGCGAAAGCTTGGAAACAACAGTTTGTTTCCTTCGTGGAAGTTCATCGTCGCATAGACTTTTTTTTCCATCAACAAAGTCTTACTAGTATTCTCCTAGATACACTCAAAAAATTCAAATAAATCTGTGCCCTGTGGATACAATATGCCCACCTCTCCATGTCCTCCAAAAGCTAAGCACTGTTATAGGAACTGAATGCCCTGGCTGGAGTGTCCCTGATGTCCTTCTTTTGTTCTCCTCTTCTTCTTTCTATTCTGTTCTATTTCTCTCTACCTTTCTTTTTCTTCTCTCTGTCCCCTGTTCTGGGAGGCCTTGACAACTACGTCTCTTGATTATTCTCTGTGCAAGACTCGACCCCCATATCTACTCAGAGAGTTACTCCTGGTTTACGGTCATTACACTTTTGACCCCCTCCACTTTCCATCCCCTTTCCTACCTATCCCTGTAGCTCATAATAAGTGTATTGTTACTGTAATCCCAAACTCATATTGTGCCATACTTATTGATCTGTATCATCACTCCAGTTACAGCTATCTAGGGCTCACAGTCACACTCAATACTTTTTTACAATGTTGATTACATTTAAACACTTGTACAGGTTATACTATGTACCTTCCAAAACTTTAATAAGACTTATTGAAATTAAAAGATATCAATTCTGGTGTCTGTGCAATTTCTGGCTGCGTGGACAAATGTCTGACACAGATGAGCCTTCTTCCGCAGCTTCTCACCTTCTCACAGAAAGCTTTGGTGTAATCATTGGAGTCTGGGGAAATGTTTCCACCTGTCTGCAGCAGACTCGTGACATCATCTCAGCCTAGGCAAATTCACTGGCCCAAAGCTTAAAGCGGGACTGTACTGAAATTTTTTTTTTTTAAAAGCCAGCAGCTACAAATACTGCAGCTGCTGACTTTTAAAAAACGGACACTTACCTGTTCCAGGGTCCAGCGGTGTCGGCAGCAGAGGCCGATCGATCGCTTGGCTCTCTGCTGTAGCCGGCGCCATTCTCAGTAAGGGAATCAGGAAGTGGCTTCACTTCCCGATTCCCTACTGCGCATGCGCGAGTCGTGTGGCGCAATGAGAATCTTCAGCGCTGTCTGCCGGGACACGTGTGTGTCCCGGCAGACAGCGCGCTGGGACAGGAACTTGCGTAAACTCCCGTGGGAGTTTATGCCGGAAGTGGGTGCAGATACCTGTCTTAGACAGGTATCTGCACCCCCCTCCCCCCTGAAAGGTGCCAAATGTGACACCGGGGGGGGGGGAGGGTTCCGAAAAGCGGGAGTTCCACTTTAGGGTGGAATCCCGCTTTAAGACTGGGTTCACACCTATGTGAATTGGATGTGGCTTTCCCCGCATCCAATTTGAATAGCAGGAGAAAGTGACCGGCTCTCTATGGAGCCGGTTCACATATCTCCGTTGCGGCTGCGGAGTGCACTGCACTGTGAGTCTTTGGCTCCATTTCAGGGCCAAATTCAGGCAAAGATTCGTCCCTGATTTGTCCCTGAACCTGAGAATGGGGACGCACAGCGTTTCTGTGCGATCCGCAGACGGTTCCAGTGTGAACCGAGCCTGAAGACAGACTAGTGCAAGGCAGACAGGATACCTCCCAACTTTTTGAGATGGGAACGAGGGACACCTATTAGCAAAAGTATGTAGGCAATGGACACACCCTCTGACATACCCCCTTAACCCCTTCCCGCCCACCGGCCGTCAAATGACGGCTGGGCGGCGCTGTTCTTGTTCTGGGTGCACGTCTTATGACGGCCCTCCAGAACAACCACTCTCGCGTGCCCCCGGGGGCGCGCAGCACGGCGATCGTGGCCGTGCCATGTTGCTAGGACATGGGTGTGACCCCGATCTATGTAAAGAGTCGTGGCTCTGTAACCATGTGATCGGCTGTGTCCAATCACAGCCGGTCATATGTAAACATGGAGATGCTGGTAATCGGCGCTCCTCGCCTCACACTGACAGAGTGTGAGGAGAGGAGAGCCGATCAGCGGCATCTCCTCACAAAGGACATGTAGAGATGTAATCAGGGCACTGATCATCAGTGCCCTGATTACAATAAAGTGCCAGCAATGCCACTGCCAGCAATCAGTGCCAACCAGTGCCCACAATTGGCACCAATCTGTGCCCACAAGTACCAGCAATCAGTGGCCATCAGTGATGCCAGTCAGTGCTGGCTATCAGTGCTGCACATCATCACTGGTGACCATCAATGCTCATCACTGCTGCCCATCAATGCCACCCATCAATGCCCATCAGTGCCCATCAGTGCCGCCCATCTGTGTCGCCTATCCGTGCCCACCAGTGCTGCCTAACTGTGCTCACCAGTGCCGAAATTGGATGAATGGTTTAGTACTGGGAAACACTTTTTGTAAGATAAATAGTGCATTTTACATACAACTATATAGATCAGACCAAAATGAGGGACAAATGAGTTGGAAAGAGGGTCAGAGGGATTTTGTTCTGAATGAGGGACAGTCCCTCAAAATCAAGGACAGTTGGGAGCTTTGCTGTCAGGCTCTATTAGCCTTCAACAAAATGGCGGCCGTCTGCACAGTGCTGTCTGTTAGTTCCCGTATTAGGGTGTCTACACTCTAAACGAAGGAGCAACAGCATCGTCATTCTGCGGGGAGGGGAGTATTATAAGGACTATCAGATTTAGCTGCAACAACAAAGTGAAGCCAAACTCCAGCTAACTTTTTAAGAAGTTACAGCAACAGTTTTGTTCCTTTTGGAATAAAGGTTTTATATGAATAAATAAAAGCTGACCATTGTGTAAACACCTCTCACAGTGTTAAATGGTTTGTCTCAAGCCTCTAACTGCTACCGTTGCAGGACAGCTTGTTCTGTGGGAAAAAAAAAAAAACAGATTTACTGGCCAGATCACCAGGGGAAAATGAAAAAAAATAAGAATATGAATGCAGCTACCACATCTAAAAACTGGTAAGCTGAAATGTAATAATTGTTTGCTTTTGGGTTTAATATGGCTTTAAGAGCTCTTGTATTGCAGACTGGCCTTTGGCATGTGACCTATTGTTAGCTTGACCTCACATGGCCTTTCCAGGTCTCTTTGCTCAATGTACAAAGATGCAATGCATGGGAACAATGTCAGTAACACTTTGACTGTTTCTTCTTTTGATAAGGCCCTTTTCAGACGTTCTGTTTAGTTTTGTTCAGTTATATGTCAGTTTTTCAGCAGTTTTCAGCAGTTTTTACATCAGTTATTTACACCCACTTAACCACATGAGTCCCGGCGCTATTTCTGCCAAATACATTTTTGGTTCACATTATATTTTCTGAAAACAGACACCCTAGAGAATACATTTGGGGTAGTTCCAATTTTTTCTTTTCCAATGATTTTTTTTGAGGTTTTTTTCAATAAGAACATAAGAATAAGAATCCCCGCCGACAGCAGAGATGAGTCACCAGTTGTTACACCGGCGGGTGTCGGCTCTTAACAACCAATGCAAAAAACGGATGCAACAACGGACCACCTGTCCATTTGCATCTTTTTCCGAGCTGTATAAACACTTTGTCAATGCCGTGGGCAAATTACCCTATATGCTTGCCTGGCAAAGAGATTTAGGGGCAGAAATTGATGAGGAAGACTGGAGAGATTGGTCAGCCAGGACAAACAAAGAGGTTATGAATATTTCGCTGGTAGAGGAGGCTTTAAAGTCCTGTCCCGTCGGTACTTGGTGCATGAATGCCTTTCCAAAATGTAACCGGATTCTTCCTCGCTGTGGCCACGTGGGTTCGATGTTTTACATATGGTGGTCGTGTAGCAGGGTCAAGTGCTTCTGGATAAGAGTTCATGCCCTGGTCTATTGGGTTACCTTGGTAAACGTTGTAAAGGATCCCAGAGTAGCTTTTCTCAATTAATCTGGGGCGGAGGTGCCCAAACACACTCAAACTTTGACTTATTTTATGTTCCTTGTGGCCAAGATAGCCATTGAGACCACTTGGAAGAAACCCACAGTAGACTTGGTGGTGATGAGGCATAATTATTTGGATCATGATCAATGAAAAGTTGGTTAGCATCCCGAGAGATACCTCCCCATGCTTCAGTAGAGTTTGGAACCCGTGGATTCAATATTTTCAATCCCCTTCATTCCAGCTGTTAAGGGGGTGACTGGGTGGAGTAACCGGGTGCTATAGCTCTCTACCCCTTTCCCCCATCCTCCATTACCTCCCTCCTTTTTTTTCTTGTTTTCACTCTCTTTTCTTCTATTTCCTTTTCTTTTTCTTTCTGCTGCTATTCTTCTACGCCTTCTGCAAGATATTCACCGTCCATTAACCCCTTCACGTCGACCACCTCCTGGCCCTTTAAGTATGCAAGTATGCATCGGGAGCTTACAAATCCCCACTGGCTACCGTACTGGGAGCGTGCTCTCAGTACAGCAAGTTGCTTTAACAGGGGCGCATATATGCGGCCGCTCAGAGTTAAGGCCCACCCACCGAGCAGCCTTATGTATATATGCGTATGGCCGGCGTCAAGAGGTTACGTTTGTGATTCCTGGGCTATCCATGTTTTTTTCAGCCTTAATAGGCACTTGGTTCTGTTCTTTTTTTATTTATTTTTGTCTCTGTGGGACTTGTTTCCTTCACTCGCAGTTTTCTTTTTCTTTTCGTTTATTTTTGATTACCTGTTGTGTTATGGTCGATCCCCTGTTCATATATTTGACCAATACTGTCGATCTGTATCGTTGTGTCTGTTTTGGCTCTTTTTTTTCTAAAAATTTCCAATAAAAATATTGAAACAGAAAACAGGGTCTTTATGGTCAATATTGACCTCTGTGGTTGCTTTTACCACAATATTTCTGTGTTTCATTACAACCTTACTAGCATCACTAATTACGTTCAACGGTGGAACTACCACCATATCAACGCACAAGACCAAGGCAGGAGCACTGTGATCATGTCTCCACCTTACTCTCCTCCAGACCATTCTTAAAATACACAGCCCCATGCTTTGGTTTGTTAATAGCCAAAGGAAAAGAGAGGCAGAGACATGACCATAGGGCTGGGGTTTGTGAGGACCGATACATCCTAGTGGCCTGGAAGTGCAGCATGAGTTGTACTGATCCTGGAGTGTAAACACGCAAATTTGACAGATGTAGATTAAAGCCTGCATGACAGTTACTTTTGACGCAAAGCATGGTTTACCTGCCCTAACCTTGGTAGGTTTTTGTGCCCAGAGTTTGGCTTTACATAAGGAGTCCATTACTACAGGGTGATGGAATTCTATCCAAAAGAGTATCTGTGTTCTAGCCTCTAATATTTGCAACATTTGGTTTGCGATTTGTTAAACAATATAGTACTGTTTTAATCAAGGCCGCTGACAGTGGCCCTCAGTCTTCCTAGAGCTAAAAACTGTAGACTCAGCTGTTACTTTCAGAAGCATCAGTTAAAAAAAAAAAAAAAGATTTGCTTTATTTCGGTTGCTTACATATAGGATAGGAGCACAATGCTTCTGCTACACTTAATGAAACATATAGCCAACCCTGCTGAACAGCTGTACTTGATGCCCTCTGCAAGGATCATTCAATATCTTTAGCTGTTTTTGTATGGGATCTGCTGGGATTAGGCGCTCTAAGCAGCTGTCCACGTCTTCCCTATTTTATTCCAGATAAATCAAAATGTTATCAGACAGTTTTACAGGTCAATGGTAAAATGAAACGTGATATAAACAAAGCGCATGTACAGAGAAAGATAATACAGCTCGCTGATAAAATTATTTATAGATGTAATTAATAATGGTAGATCAAGAGTGTCTGTAGGACAGAGTTAAAGGTTCTTTAACAGAACTGGTAATTGGTGAGTAAAAGGCTCTCGGGTGCACTCCAGCCCACTTGAACTTGTCCCTGGAAAATCTGAAAACCATTCAAATTCATCCTGCGCACAGTGTACAGGGAGTCTCCTGAAGTTCTAGGTGTGTCTCATGGGATGAATCTCAGTATGGGGATCTTTGGCTTCTCCTGGGGGTCTTGGAGGTAATGGTAGAAAAGCCAGAGGCAGCCACCACCGAGCCTCTGGTGGCAGAGATGTTTGTGGTTCATGAACTTGGAGAGTTCATGAACCACGCAAGTGCCGTGTGTTAGCCGCAGCTGGAGCCTCGATAAGCCTCCATCGAGGCTCCAGCTGCGGCTAACACATGGCGCTCATGGGTCCCTCAATAGAGACTTCCCGGCGGTCCTCCTGTGCTACTGTGACAGTGCACGTGGAAGCTTCCACCTGCTCTAGCACTCTGCAAGTGCTCCAACATTGTTCACGTAAGTTTTTAGTGTTGTTTTATACTTATATACTGAATAAATTCATAAGTTGTTTAAAGGATTGGCTTTGCGCTTCTCTCTCCTCCTTTTCCTAGCCTCCGGCCAGCCTTCTTACTTAAGACAATCTGGAGATAACAGTATATTATATACACGTATGTACAATGGAGTACCACTTGAGCATGTCCTGAAAGGATAAGCAAGAGTTAAGCATTAGTTCTGGCAAGACTTCTAAAGGGGAAACCCAGGCCGGCCTATTCAACTTTTAATCCTAATAAAAGATTGATTAAACAAGAATGGTATAAGGGCCCTTTAATTAGTATGGATGAGTTTAGGCGTGTTCACATGGTCCACGTGAAGAGCCCGCTAGGAAGTCGGTGCAGCGCTGTGCTAATCACAGGCAGTGAGACATTGCCCGATCTCTGCAGCCGCGCATTGGGGCAATGTCTCACTGCCTGTGATTAGCGCAGCACTGCGCCGACTTCCTGGCAGGGCTCTGCACATGGACCATGCGAACACGCCTGAGCTCATCCTTATTAATTAGTAATGACAGTAATGTTGCAGGTCTGATGGTCTTTGCCGGCAGTCAGAGCTCGGTAACTATATCCAATAAGATGCAGCCACAAGGCAATGGCATTTCTTGGAAAGGTTGATGCAACAGGTGTATATTCACAAGGTTCAAATAGAGATGCAGTAGAGTGTTTCCCCAGAGTAAAGCTGTCTGTGCACAGTGTCCCAGTGAAGCAACAAAGAAAGGTTTGCAAAGGTGGGAAATTGCCCTCTCACCAATGACCAGGCTGATTCAGTGCCTTCTGAACAGCAGTTCCCGAAGAGGCGCCCGGCTATCATCCGATGCATAGCACAATGCACGGGATGTTGGACTGTCAGGGTGATGCTGGATAGATGTCTGTTGATCAGCAAGCAGTGATGGGCCCTTCTCTGCCGGGTTGGAATGTCATACACCGCATGGTAGGCCACGACCTCACCCTCCCTAAACAGAGAGGTCCGTCCCACACCAGGCCCAGGAGGAAAAGAGCATAGCACGTGCCTCTTTTATGCTCTTCCCAGCATTCTCTCTGATGATAGCAAAGTAGTCCGGGTGCATAGTCATACAGAGCAATTGCCAGTCTGTGAAACTACTAATCCCACAATCCCTTTGGATCGGCCCGCAGATATGATTTCAGTTAGTGATGCTGGGCACTAGAGGGACAATACAGTACACAGAAATGACAGGGAATCTTGCTTTGCAATTGTAGTCCACATTGCTACATAAAGATAAAAATGTTGGCTATACATACACTTTAAGGTTCATGACTTTGGTAGAAATTAGAAAACAATAAATATTCTATTGTTTGTTTTTCAAATGTATAGAGCTATAAAGTAAAACCCAGCAACCCTACATAAAAGGGAAGTACATACAGCATCCTATCAAACTGAACAACTATGGGAAAAAGGAAGGGCAAAGAACATAAAAATTCTGCTAAATTCTTTAAAAACAAAACACAAAATAGTTTACATTTTTTGTTGCTATGCACTTAAGATTCCATGGAGCAAAAAATCACGATATCCTGCAGTCATGAGAAGTTCTTCTACTCTGATGGTATTTCTCACTTTACCGTGTAAAATTCAGCACTTCCTTGACATTTTAGACGTTTGTATTGCAATTTCTGGGAAAGAGAAACTAATACAGTTTATAGTAACTAAGTTAAATGGAAAAAAACTTCATACATTGTACCCTGCTGATAAACAGAATAGACCCATGCAACCGTGTATTATTTCATTATACCTGGATCCTGTGGCTTCCAAAATAAATACAAACGTTTCTACAATTTAAAGGGAAAATACGGTAATTTGAAGCAACAACTGTTTACTTAAATTATTATTGTGGAGATTCCTAGAACTGAATTTACATGGCTTTTGCATATTAATTGCTTTTTGTGCTCTATTTTTTTTAATTGCATTTCATATATTTACTTACTATGGGCTGCGGAACCATTGTGTCAGGCTGCAAAGAAGTGGTTGCCCCAACTTGAAGTCTATTTCCAGGGTAAGAAGAAAATCATTCCTCTGCTCAGCAAGGGTTACATGCTCATTTCAAGTACAACTTTTTTTTTTTTTTTGTTTAGTTTGGGGTATGGTAAAACCCCATAGTTAATCTTTATTTTGTCGAAATTTGTCATATACAAAAAAATAAAAACATTTTCCCTACTCAATAGGATATACATTAAAGCGGTTCTGCACACATTTCATTTAGTAAATCTCTTTGCCTTCCAAATCAGGCAAAGAGTACTAAATGAAGTGTTTTTTTTTTTTTTTTTTTTTCCACTTACTTTGTAATCGCTGACTTCCTTTCCTCTGTCTCTGCGGCGGTGGGCGGGGTCTCTGCGTCGATCGTCGTCACACCGCACTGTCTCCTGGGATCTGGTGTCATTGATCCCAGGAGTCAGTGCAGACATCTTCCGAAATCTCGCGAGATTTCGGACACATCTTCCGAAATCTCGCGAGATGTCGGCAGATGTGCCAACATCTCGCGAGATTTCGGAGAACGTGAGCTGCACTTTACCGTTACTGCGCACGCGCGAGCTCGGCGCAGTAACGGCGGTGCATGCTGGGCCATCTAAAGTGCCTGTGGGGTTTCACATGCCCACAGGCAAGATGGCCCCCAGCAGGAAAGAGTTATATAAATTATTTTATAGGAGGAAAACCGGCAGCAATCAATTATGAAGATGGAACACGTGAGTCCCCCAATTTACCTCCTAATACTTAGCATTGTATTCCAAAAAAAAAAAAAAAACAACACACAGTGCAGAACCGCTTTAACAAATTTTATTTCCAAACCTTACCCTCCTTCATCCCCACCCCACTCCTAGACCCTTTTTCCCCTCTTCTCTAAGTAATCTTAATCTCACTATATTTCTTTGTTAATTTGAACTTTTTCCACTTTTCTCATCTCTTACTGAATCCCTCTCTAGTATCCTCATGGCTATATCTTAGATGTTCCATATTATATATCTCTTCTATTTTATCAAACCACTCTCTCATTTTTGGGCTCTCTGCTCCCTTCCATTTCCTCTGTATTAACCTATTTGCAGCGTTCATCTTATGTACAATTATTGAGTTTCTATATTCTTTTGTCGGAATATCTACCCCATGAAATAGACATGTCCATGGTTCCTCAGGTAAATCTATATTAGTCATTTCCTTAATATAACTCAGTATTTCCTTCCAGTACATTTTAATTTTGGGGCACCCCCACCATATATGGGTCATGGTTCCCGTTTGTTTACAGCCCCGCCAACACTCCGCTGTTTGTCCTATTTGATATTTCCCTAGTGTTTCTGGGGTTCTATAACACTTGGTTACGCACTTATAGTTAATTTCCACCATCCCATTATTTACTGATGATCTACGTACAGGGGGTCCCCTACTTACAAACATCCGACTTACAAACGACTCCTACTTACAAACGGAGGAAGACAACAGGAAGTGAGAGGAAATCCACCCCTAGGAAGGGAAATTCACTCCTGTAAAGCCCCATACACACGGTCGGACTTTTTCATGGATTTGGTCCGATCGGACAAGGTTGTTGAAAAATCAGACCGTGTGTATGCACCATCGGACAGTGTTCGTCGGTTTGTCCGACGGACAAAGTCTTATCTCCTGCTGGAAAGATTTGCCGTCAACCCGGTCCGATCACACCAAATCCGAGCGTGTGTACGCTTGTCCGACGGACAAAGTGCTACGCATGCTCAGAAGAAATTCTGTGGCGGAAGCGCTCGGTCAGGTAAAACTACCTTTCCTAATCGACACAGCACATTCGTCACGCTGCAATGTTAAAATGTCTTTAACCACTTTAGCCCCGGACCAATTGTCAGCTTAAGGACCAGAGGTCTTTTTTCAATTTCGCACTGCACTACTTTAACTGTAATTGCGCGGTCATGCAATTTTATTTTTTTTCTTCCCACAAATAGAGCGATATAAACGGAAAAGGAGCGAAAATTTTGAAAAAAAAAGAGATTTTCTACTTTTTGTTATAAAAAAAATCTAATAAACTCAATTTTAGTCAAACTTTGGGCCAAAATGTATTCATGTCTTTAGTAAAAAAAATTTATATTTATTGGTTTGCGCAAAAGTTATAGCCAAACGAAATTTTTTAATTTTAATTTATGACCTTTTTTCTTCCCAAAACCCCCCCAAATGACCCCATTTTGGAAAGTAGACACCCCAAGGCTGAGAGGCATGTTGAGCCCATTGAATATTTTTTTTTTTAGTCCCAAGGTATTGATTAAAGACAAAAAAAAAAAAAAAAAAAAAATCATAAAGTTGTCACTAAATGATATATTGCTCACACATGCGATGGTTATATGTGGAGATGCACCCCAAAATACATTTTGCTGCTTCTCCCGAGTATGGGGATAAAACATGTGTGGGACTTTTTGGGAGCCTAGCCGCGCACGGGGCCCCGAAACCCAATCAACGCCTTCAGGGTTTCTAAGGGTGCAAATTTTTGATTTTTCACTACCTATCACAGTTTTGAAGGCCATAAAATGCCAAATAGCACAAAACCCCCCCAAATGACCCCATTTTGGTAAGTAGACACCCCAAGCATTTGCTGAGAGGCATGTTGAGTACATGGAATATTTTATATTTTGCCACAAGTTGCGGGAATATTACAAACTTTTTTTTTTTTGCCCCAAGTTGTCACTAAATGATATATTGCCCACACATGCCATGGGCATAAGTGGAATTACACCCCAAAATACATTCTGCTGCTTCTCCTGAGTACGAGGATACCACATGTGTGGGACTTTTTGGGAGCCTATCCGCATACGGGACCCCGAAAACTAAGCACCGCCTACAGGATTTCTAAGGGCATATTTTTTTGATTTCACTCCTCACTACCTATCACTACCTATCACATTTTGAAGGCCATAAAATGCCAAGATGGCACAAAACCCCCCCAAATGACCCCATTTTGGAAAGTAGACACCCCAAGCTATTTGCTGAGAGGCATGTTGAGCCCATTGAATATATTTTTTTTTAGTCCCAAGTGATTGAATAAAGACAAAAAAAAAAAAAAAAAAAAAATGTTTTCAAAAAGTTGTCACTAAATGATATATTGCTCACACATGCCATGGTTATATGTGGAATTGCACCCCAAAATACATTTTGCTGCTTCTCCTGAGTATGGGGATACCACATGTGTGGGACTTTTTGGGAGCCTAGCCGCGCACGGGGCCCCGAAACCCAAGCACCACCTTCAGCATTTCTAAGGGTGTAAATTTTTGATTTCACTCCTCACTACCTATCACAGTTTCGAAGGCCATAAAATGCCAAAATAGCACAAAACCCCCCCAAATGACCCCATTTTGGAAAGTAGACACCCCAAGCTATTTGCTGAGAGGCATGTTGAGTACATGGAATATTTTATATTTTGCCACAAGTTGCGGGAATATTACAAACTTTTTTTTTTTTGCCCAAAGTTGTCACTAAATGATATATTGCCCACACATGCCATGGGCATATGTGGAATTACACCCCAAAATACATTCTGCTGCTTCTCCTGAGTACGGGATACCACATGTGTGGGACTTTTTGGGAGCCTATCCGCATACGGGACCCCGAAAACCAAGCACCGCCTTCAGGATTTTTCTAAGGGCATAAATTTTTGATTTCACTCCTCACTACCTATCACTACCTATCACAGTTTTGAAGGCCATAAAATGCCAAGATGGCACAAAACCCCCCCAAATGACCCCATTTTGGAAAGTAGACACCCCAAGCTATTTGCTGAGAGGCATGTTGAGCCCCCAAGTTGAATTTGATATTTTTTTTTTTTGCCAGTCCCAAGTGATTGAATAAAGACAAAAAAAAAAAAAAAAAAAAATTATTCAAAAAGTTGTCACTAAATGATATATTGCTCACACATGCCATGGTTATATATGTGGAATTGCACCCCAAAATACATTTTGCTGCTTCTCCTGAGTATGGGATACCACATACTTTTTGGGAGCCTTTTCAGGATTTCTAAGGGTGCAAATTTTTGATTTCACTCACTTCTACCTATCACAGAGGCCATAAAATGGCACAAAACCCCCCCAAATGACCCCATTTTGGATACCACCCCAAGCTGTGAGAGGCATGGTGAGTATTTTACTTCATGTGGAAAATGAAGCTTTTTTCAATTTTCAGTGACCGAGATCGCAAATAGCGGGGTGTCTACCCGGGTCAAACCCAAACTGCAGGAGTGAAATAAAAAAATTACACCCTTACCGGTTCATTTTGGGGTCCCGTATTTCCCAAAAAGTCCCACACATGTGGTATCCCCGTACTCAAGAAGCAACAGAATTTTTTGATTCCACATATGCCCACTCAATATATCTCACTAATCTCTTGGGACCAAAAAAAAAAATATTTAATGGGCTCAACATTGTCTCAGCAAATAGCTTGGGGTGTCTACTTTCCAAAATGGGGTCATTTGGGGGGGGTTTGAACTGTCCTGGCATTTTATGCACAACATTTAGAAGCTTATGTCACACGTCACCCCACTCTTCTAACCACTTGAAGATATAAAGCCCTTTCTGACACTTTTTGTTTACATGAAAACATATTTTTTTTTTTGCAAGAAAATTACGTTGAACCCCCAAACACTATATATATTGTTAAAGCAAAGGCCCTACAGATTAAAATGGTGGGTGTTGCATTTTTTTTTTTCCACACAGTATTTGCGCAGCGATTTTTCAAACGCATTTTTTGTGGAAAAAATACACTTTTTTTTATTTTAATGCACTAAAACACACTATATTGCTCAAATTTTTGATGAAATAAAAAATATGATCTTAGGCCGAGTACATGGATACCAAACACACGACATGCTTTAAAATTGCGCACACACACGCAGTGGCGACAAACTACATACATTTTTAAAAGCCTTTAAAAGCCTTTACAGGTTACCACATTAGATTCACGGAGGAGGTCTTGTCGTTTGTCTGACGGACAAAGTCTTATCTCCTGCTGAAAGAATTTTTTTTTTTCCCACTGTATTTGCGCCCAGCGATGGTTTTTTCAACGCATTTTTTGTGAAGATTTGCCGTCAACCCGGTCCGATCACACCAAATCCGAGCGTGTGTACGCTTGTCCGACGGACAAAGTGCTACGCATGCTCAGAAGAAATTCTGTGACGGAAGCGCTCGGTCAGGTAAAACTACCTTTCCTAATCGACACAGCACATTCGTCACGCTGCAGTTTCCACCTGAATACCGGGTTGGCCAGTGAATGGGGGATGTTCTGCAGAAGTGGTGGGCACCCAATCAGGATTGGCGAATTCTGCAGGAAGGACACTATGTGATCGACGGGCCTGCCTTTTTCTTCTTGGTGGCAGCGGGACACTACTTGCTTGCCACCTCGCCAGCTTGAACTGCACTTATGGGACTCGCCACGTCACCAAGTGTTACTGCAGTGCTGGTTTGACTACGTCCAGGGTGTACTAGGCCGCTGGTGCTTGCCAGTTCACCAGAAGGAATAGCGGCGCTAGTACTTCTCTGCTCCATACGAGAGACCTGCGGTTCCTGCACCTCAACAACATCAGAAGATCGGGATCGGGTACGCCTGACCTTAGCAGGGACCACACCTTCGTCGCCAGAGCTATCTGTCATGGAGCCGCTGTCGTCTACTGGATCGTATTCTGAGCCTGATTCTGACAGATGAGTGACCTCCTCTTCACTATCTGACATACTCAGAAACAAGTAGGCCTGTTCACTAGTGTACTTGCGATTTGCCATTTGGGCTCTAATTTTAGTAGTACACTAGTGAGATTCACAGGAAAAAAAGCTCCTAGGCTGCTGGCGAATGAATCAAAACGCTACCAAAAAAAACTGTTAGCGATCGCAGGGATCAGGCCTGACTCTGCGAACGCTGCAGTTATGTGTACTTAGTGTTTTGGAAGTGACAGTGATCGATCGATACTGCACTTGGGTGGGCTGGGCTGGGCTGGGCGGAGGGGGAAAACGCAGGTGCTAGCAGGTATCTGGCTGATCCCGCTAACAATGCGTTTTTTTGGAACCCTAAACTGCTGGGACGCTAGTATAGATCTGATAGATCAGATATTGATCTGTTCATACTATACCACTAAGGGAGGTGTATGCAGCATTTATACACTACATGTTTATTTTTACTCAGATCGTAATACAATCTTTCTTATTTTTTTACCATGATTTTTTTTTTTTTTTGGGGAATACATATTTGAAGGAGATTTTTTTTTTTGTTTTTTGGAGGGGTTTGTATGTCTCAACTTAGCAAAACGACATTATTAACATTTGTATTTCTTGCTTACATTTACTAGGAGTTTGTTGGTTGTTGGTGCCCCTTGTTAATTCTACTTTAGGATTAGTGAAATGTACCTGCCTACTCAAAGAAAAACTGTCATTGTAGAAAAGTAAAACACAATAGTCAATGATTATTTCAAATCAAAAAAACATTTATTTAGGTCTCAGCAACAAACCAAAGAGGAACGCAGCCATGGTGAAACTTGGGGAATTTGCAAAGCCTTGGACACCCATGGCAACCATCATTTTACAGACTTAAACAATTGGGGGCATGAAGAGTACCTATCTAAATAATAAGGGAGCGCAATCTGGTCCTGAAGTCCAAAACATCCGGAACTGCAGCAGATGCCATCTAGGTCCCCAGGCTCTGGTACTACGAGAGGCTCCATCTTCTCTCAGACCAGACTGAATCAAGGTCATCACTCTCTTGTCTTCCTTGTACGCTTCCTTCCACGCCGAGGTGCTGGTGCTGGTGCTGGTGGGGTGGCAGAAGGAGGAGGAGGAGGCGGAGCAAGGTCACTCTCGCAAACATGTGTGAGGGGAGTCATCTCCCCAGCCATCCCCTCATTTAGTATTTTGAGGATGACCTCCTCACACATGCTGCGTTGCCCCGCCTCCATACCCGTAAATTTACTGGTAACCAAGGAGGCAAAGGCCTCCTCGTAGGTGGGTGTGGCATAGAGGGAGGCTGAGGCATCTTTTATCAGCTGGAGCGCTGACTCTCCCACCTCCCCCATGTTTTTCGCCCTTCTGTAGGGAAGGCGGAGGGGAGGGACTTGGGAGACAGTCAGGCTCCTACGCCTACCCCCCTCTTGGCTGCCACTACCCCCCTGTTGGCTGCCACTACCCCCTGCCTCCTCCTGACTGCCACCTTCCACAGCCACCTCCTGGCTGAGGTCTTCCTGTGTATGAAAAAGGGACATAGTTTCAGTTATTTGTTCATCAAACACACACAATTCTCATCTAGTGACTGTTGCAAAATGTTTTCAAATACAAAACCATACAATTCTCAGCCCTGCAGTTTAGATTCTTCCCAAAAATGTCTCCCACACCACTGTCTGTTGATATGTCAATCACGTTAGGAAATAAGCAATTGGGGATCCTGAATTAACTGAACATCATTCATTATTCCCCAAACTGGTTACAAAACTACTATACCTGGAACAAGCTGGGCACCTGCACATCTTCCAGACTGGAAGGCCCAGGTTGGTCCTCGGAAGCCTCATCAGGGGTGGCGTGCGTGGAAGGACGCGTGCAAGGAAGAGTCGAGAGTGACTTCCTGACAGTAGCCTGGTCTTTGAGAAAGTGGAGCCTGTCATAGTACCAGAGCGTGGGGACATGGACATCAGCTGCTGCAGCTCCAGATGCTTGTGACTTCAGGACCTTATTGCGCTCCCGGAAATAGGTAGTCTTCATGTTGGTGATCTTCACTTTTAAGTTTGCGACGGTTGCCATGGGCAGGGTAGGCTTTACAAATGCCACCAGTTTCAGCAGGGCTGCGTACCTCTTTGGTCTGTTGCTATAATCCCTGTGTTTCGCCTGCCATAAGAGGGGGAATTGCCGGTATTTATCAATGAAGTGTGGGAGAAAGCTCACGTTGTAGAAGGCATCCATCACCTCTGCAAGACACAACGCCACACAAAACAATATAAATAATGTCAGCCTAAACTCTCCTAATCTTATCCATAAAGAAGCCTCAAGTTCTAATCAGTCTAGGCTAGTTATGTACCAACGTCAAATTGTACCTTCGTTTGTAGCGATCGTCTCGTGCGTGAGCTTTCTCTCCCCTCGTCTCCCAGATCGTGGCTACGACACAGGCGTGTGACGTTTTATATACAGTGCGCATGCGTCAAACTCCGCCCGCCCCTGACGATCTTTCTCGTCTATTCCCCACCCCTTCTCTTTACGGCGCAGTGGGGAGAGCACATGGCGGGGACACAGCAGGTGCGCCCCAAATATCCCCCCAACGAGGAGGTGGACGAGGAAAGTCCGGAGGCACAAACGTCCCGATCCCGGAGCCTGAAATTCAAGGCCTCCAATATGTCATTTGGAGAAATGTTGGAGATGGTGGACATATTAAAGAGGAGCGACTATGATGGGAAGTATGGGCCTTACCTCAACCCCAATGTCCGCAAGGCCAAGATCATGTCTAAAGTTGTGAGAAGGCTGTACAATCATTTTGGGGTACAACGATCCAAGGAGCAACTGAGGAAACGCTGGTCAGACCTGAAACTGAGGGAGGCCGATCAGTACAGAAAGATCAAGAGAATTCTTCAAAAAAGTAAGTAGTTGTGTTTTGTGTTTGATTTCTTGCTTGCATACTGCTCCATGTGGTTTGATTTTTACAAAGTTGTACATTCCAAAATGGCCACTTTCATGTTCGTCTGTGCATTCGATCGTACTCAGCCTCGATCTTTCTGCCACTGTCATGGTCGTGTGTGTGTCCATTCGATCGTACGCAACCTCGATCGTTCGGCCACTTATAATACGATGTTTGGTGTTTTTTTGGGGGAAAGGAAGTTTGTTCTCCCTAGAAATGTCATCCAGAATGTAAAGCCAATTTATTCAATGTAAAGGAGAGGTCACCCAGTAGCTGTTTACCCATCTGGACTCGAGAGCACTAGTGCTGGGACACCCAAACCCCCTTTTTATTATGCTTTTCCACACATGTGCTCCAGTGGATACTAGAGGGGGGTCTCCATCACACAAACTTCTACCAAAAAGCTAGTCAGTTTAGCACCTTTACAAAGTGACTACATTCATGTAGTTGACATTTGTAACTGGCCAAACTAAAATAGTGTCCGTCACTTTCAAGCAATGTTTGTCATTTCCTATTTCTGCCCTCAATAGTTTGTGTTGCTAAATCTTCCTTTTGGACATTCTCATAGGGGAGCGAAAACTTGGGCCGTCTGAGGAAACCCCCAAACCAACACCTCCCAAAAAAGGGGAAAGAGCAGAAGCAGAGGAGGAGGAGGAGGAGGAAGGAGAGATCATCGAACTTGGAGAAATTGTCACCACAACAGGTGAGTGTGGGAGAACACAGCTACTGGAAAGCTAATCCATGTATGGCTGCCTCATTTCCAACACCCCATTTTTGTTTGTTTGTGGTTTTTAGGTAACGTGGATGTTGTGGAAGAAAAATCGCACTTTACCACAGAGAGTGCCCACGTACTCATCGGAGAGATAATGGTCTGCAATCGAGATCTAGATTACATAAAGCAAAACATCAATGATGTTCAACAAAAATTGAAGAACATCATTGATGTTTTAGGAAAAATATGAAAACGCACCAAGTAATTAACACACATTTGTGCCAGCTTCTGAACACATTTGCAACTTAAAAACTGTGTGAAATTTGGAACATGCACACATTGTGTCCACATGTGCTAGCTCCCACCATGGTGGATGAATGGCAACGTTTTTTTTGGGGGGGCAAACACTTTACGAACTACGAAAGTGGTTGTGGTGAAGGGGTTGCACCCCCAAAAAACGTCCATTCATCCCCATGATGGAAAATGGCACTTTTGAAGCTTCTAGGCATGTGTTTTACCATCTAATGACCATTTTCAGACCCAAATTGTGTGCATGTTCCAAATTTCCACTTTTCGGGGGTGACCCCCCCATGTGATGAAGGCAAGATCAAACACACTTTGAACATATAGTCATGTCTGATCTTGTCTTCACTTTACAAAGTTGAACTTTCCAAGTTCCTAGGTTCTGTTTTGCTCCATGCCTGGTTTTACCAATTGCGGAATGTTTGTAAACAATGTTGTAAATAACCAAGATGTTGTCAGTTTTGGCGTGAAGATTGTAAACGCACTTGTGAATGTTTTCCTAGTAAACTTTTATTTTTCTAAATGTGTGGCTTCCTTATTTAAAAAACACAATGCATTATGTATGTAAAATGAAAAGGATATGGGGGGCAATGGGTGTTATTTACTAAAGGCAAATCCACTTTGCACTCCAATTTTCTTTCCCTGGGAACTTTTTCAATGCACTTGTAGAGCATAGCGGATTTGACTTATGTAAATGACACCCACAGTGCTTTGTACGAAAACACGGAGCACAGCATTTTGGAGAATACACACATGTCAGACCTGGTGATGAAAAGGAGTATTTTGGGGGTCAGTTATGCAGTACAAACCTTCTCTAGACCAAAGATTAGGTAGCAAACACACAACATGAGAATAATCTTTTTGGGAAGAAGAGACTGTTACCTCCTTTTGCCCAGAAAGTGCATTCCCACTGTCGAAGGCAAAGGGAAAAAATGTCAAAGTAAAATAAGCTAAAAAGAAGACTGAAATGACAAGAAATCATAGGTTGGTTAAAATATCAGATTTATTAAAAAATGCCTCTCACACATCGTCAGGCAGAGCAATGGCCCCCCTACCCACAAAGTACTCCATATATTGGTCCCGGACAACACGGGCATTTAGAGGGGGCAAGCCTGGACGTGCCACTCGAAGGGCTGTGAGTTCCGCATTTGGAGGGCCCTCCACATCTGGGCCAACGGGCACCACATAGTTCCTGTTATGTCTTTTGAGGAAGTTGTGCAATATGCAACAGGCAAGAACTATGTGGTTCAGTTTGTATTCCGCCAAGTTAAATGCCGTCAGGAACAGGCGGAAGCGGCTGGCCAGGATGCCAAAAGCGTTCTCCACAACTCTTCTGGCTCTGGACAGCCTGTAGTTGAAGACCCTCTGGTCCGGGGTGAGGGTCCTCATCGGGAACGGCCTCATCACATGGGGAGTCAACGCAAATGCTTCATCTGCGACAAAGACGAAGGGGAGTCCTTCGGCATTCTCCTCTGGAGGTGGCAAGCACAGACTGCCACTTTGGAGATGCCAGTAGAACTCCGTGTGCGTAATGGCCCCACCATCCGATATCCGGCCGTTCATCCCCACGTCCACATACATAAACTCGTATGTTGCCGACACCACCGCCAACATCACTACACTATTAAACCCTTTATAATTATAATAGTAGGACCCCGAGTTGGGCGGTGGGACGATGCGGACGTGTTTCCCATCAATTGCCCCTCCGCAGTTAGGAAAGTCCCAACGGCTGGCAAAGTGGGAGGCCACAGTCTGCCATTCCTGTGGCGTGGAAGGGAACTGTGGAGTGAAACAAGAAAAAAAAATTAGTCACTTTGCACCTAAACATTGCAAGCAAATTAGACAATCAACATCTTGGAACAAGAGCATTGTATAAAATTGGAGGCTGGAAAGTATTTGCACAGAAAAGTAGAGGCTCCCCTTCACAGATTACTCACCCCCCCCCCATCAATCCCCCCACTTCTGATGGGACATTGGCAATAACTAGGGTTTTGGGGGGGGGGGGGTGGTGGACAGCTAACCCTCTGCACTTCATTGATTGGCAAATGGCTCAATAATGTGGGCTAGTTTGGCCAGACCCTCTGTACTTAACACTATTGGCAGGCCACAGGAAATATCACATAACATTTCAACCCCCCCCCCCCCCCCAAAAAAAAAAGCAGGCACAGTGTGACATTATTAAATTACCAAGCAAGCTAATAGGAGGGAAAGAAGACAAAAAAATAGGAAATGGAATGTATGGAGGCAGCCCCTTGCACTACATGCTTTGCTGAATTCATCCCTAAAGATGCGCACTATAAAGAGGTAGGTATATAGTGTGTATGGACCTTGGGAAAGCCAGCAGATAAAGGATTGGTACCATCTGACAGAGCAGTTGGGGGAGGGGGTTCCTAATGAGTTTGCCCCCCCCCCCACCAAAAGAAAAAAAAAAGGGGGCTCTACATGAAGTAAACCACACAGCAAACATTTGTGCATATTTTAGGGGGTGTTTTGGGGCAAACAATACTATGCAGCAGACAAAAGACATTGCTTAAGTGACTAGGCCATAGGTGTCTATTGGGGCAGAAGAGCATGCTGGTGAGGTAAGTGAAGGGAAAAATGCATGAAGGAGAAAAGGGGCACAGCATATTAGAACATATTGCAATCATGGTAATTAGGGAAGGAGGTCAAAAATACAAGTCATTAGCAAACAGAGCATACATAGAAGGGAATAGTAAAGTATAAATGTTACCTTAATATAGTCCTCCTGCAGGACCTGAATGATGGCAGAACAGGTCTCTGGAATAATGATTCCCAGGGCCTGGGGAGAGATACCTGAAGAGAACTTCAAATCCTGAAGACTTCTCCCTGTCGCCAAGTACCTCAACGTGGCAACAAGCCTCTGCTCCGGAGTAATGGCTTGTCTCATGCAGGTATCCTGCCGGCTGATAAAGGGGGTCAGCAAAGCCAAAAGACGGTGAAAATCGGGGTCCGTCATCCTGAGAAAGTTCCTGAAATCATCAGGATTATTCTCCCGGATCTCACGAAGCAAAGGCATGTGCGAGAACTGGTCACGCTGAAGCAACCAATTCTTGGTCCACATACTCCTCGTCACTCTGTTCATGGACGGGTCTTGGCTCAAAGCTAAAAGCCCGACACCAATTCCGCGTACAGCACGAACTCGGCGACGAGTACGCACGGGAAACATCGCTCAGAAGGTCACAAAAGGTCGGCTGGTCAGAACGGACAAACAGAAAGCACCGATAAACAGCAAGGCCTGAAAGAACGAAGTGAATACCAGCAACGAGCAGACAATAAGCAGTGCAAATCAAAGCGTCCTATATCAAGATATAGGCCGCAATGACCAACAAATGCGAACTGACTACACGCACTAATAAACAGATACGCACGACAAGCACAAACTGAAGAGCAGTAACGATCTGAGTCAGAAAACTGAGAAGCGCGAATCTTAAGTCACCAAACTTCCACTAACTCTCGATAACACGGGATCAGCAGAAGGAGCCCAACGGGTGACTGACGTGGTGCTGAACTTCCCTTTTGTAATCTCGTGGACGACGACTTACGTCACGACGTTCTTCCGGACCGGATATTCCGACAACGTAGTCCGACCGTGTGTACGCAACGCCAACATCGGACAAAGTACGTCGGACAAAGTCCGACCGACCTGGTCCGCGGATTGTCCGAGCGTGTGTATGGGGCTTAAGAGTTAATATGGGAAAAAGGTGTCTCCACTGATGCTTTATCACCAGTCCATCCTTCCCTAACAACCCCAAATTTTCAAAATCCAATTGTCATTGGGACAGAAGGTGAGGTGAAATCGTCTGAACAGGGGCACAGACAGCAAAACAAATGTTACAGGGGTGATAACATAGAGAAGGGTTATCAAATAAACTTAAAAATAGATTTTTGGGCTGGAGCTACACTTAAAAAATGTACCTGTTCCGACTTACAAACAGATTCAACTTAAGAACAAACCTACAGTCCCTATCTTGTTTGTAACCCGGGGACCCCCTGTACTAGTTTCAGGATTTTTCCTACTTCTTGGTTCCTTTCTCGTTTCCCCAATTCCCTCTCCCATTTTTTTTATAAATGTCAGAACTTCCAGCTCTTCTACTTCTATCAAGATTTTATATATCCTAGATATATTCCCACTTGTTTTTTCGATGGTACATAGTCGCTCTATCGATGTAAGTCCTTCTCCTTCTCTTATTGGGTGAGGAAGTGCTGCTATGAAGTGTTTGAGCTGAAAATACCTCCATTTATTAATCTCCAGCACATCTTTTTTTATTTAAAATTCTTGTAAAGTGCAAATTTTTCCCCCTTGTATTATATCCCGTAGTTGTGCGTTTTCTTTTTTAATCCAATTCCCTCTATCGAACTTTTCCCCGGTGCAAATAGATTATTTTCCTTTAGTGCCATCAATGGTGAATTATATTTCCATTTATTTTTCTTGTGTAGTGCATCGCAAATTTTCAAAACTATCCGTGTCAATGTGTGTGTATTTTCTCCCAATGTTCTATACACTATAGAACATTGGGAGAAAATACACACACATTGACACGGATAGTTTTGAAAATTTGCGATGCACTACACAAGAAAAATAAACACACTGGTGGTATCCATATATTCCTCTTTCAAGCAGAACTTAACCCTCCTCTACTTTACAGCCAAGAAAGCTGCCATCTTAGGTCTGTGTTATCTACAGTTGCCATAGTGCTGCACATGTGATTAGTTAGCCATTTGATAGCTTGACAGTTCAGTCGACATCATAAGCAACTGTGACAGTTATCACTCACAGGTAACAGCATATATATTTATCGGCGTATAACACGCACCCCAAGCTTAGGCGGGAATTTTAAGGAAAAAAACTTTTAGGAGGGAAGTTTAAGGAAAAAAACTTACATTTAAATGCCCATCAATGCAGCCTTATCAGTGTCCATCTGCAGCCTTGTCCATCATTGCAGCCTTGCCCAGTGTCCATCTGCAGCCTTGTCCATCATTGTAGCCTTGTCCAGTGTCCATCTGCAGCCTTGCTCAGTGCCTTTGCAGCCTTGCCCAGTGCCTTTGCAGCCTTGCCCAGTGCCTTTGCAGCCTTGCCAGTCTCTTTGCAGAATTGCCCTGATTTAAAATTGGTGCTGATTTCCGCTGACTGTGAGCGGAGAGGGGCGAGCGGAGCCAAGATACAAAAAGCTGAGTGTACTTCGGCTAGACTCGGCTCTGCTCACAGTCAGGGGCGGGACTGCGAGAGGAGCCGAGACTAACCGAAGTACACTCGGATTTCTGTTTGCCAGCGGCACTCGCTCCTCTTGCAATCAGTGGAGGTAGGCGTGACTGCGAGAGGAGCCGAGTAAAGCAGAGTGCACTTCGGCTTTGTGTATCTCGGCTCTGCTCACTCGTTTCCTCACAACCAGCGTATAACACGCACCCACGATTTCCTGATTTTAAGGGGGAAAACGTGCGTGTTATACGCCGATAAATACGGTATATAAAAAAAAAATCACAGCATGCCTATTTTGGGAGACAGTTAAATTGTTGGGTTTAGTTTCACTTTAGGTCTAGAGTATCAGAAGTAGTCTACTCATCTGTTCCCCCCACTGCCAGGCAGCTGGCGCTCTGCTCTTCCCCCTACACTCCTGAGGGGGGAATGTCCCTCATTGTCATTATGACCAATGCAAGGCTATGGGCCCTTCATTTTACATGATGATGATGTCAGAAGACCTGTGACCAATGAAGCATAAGGGAGAAGAGACTGTGAGAGCAGAGGATCAAGCTAGTAAAAGTGCTTTTCCTGGTATCCTAGACCTAAAGTGGTTGTAAACCCTTACATATACCCAGTGAAGTGACTGGCCTCAGGTGATACACAGAGAGAAAACAAGTCCCCCTACATAAGTTGTACCTGTTTATCTTCAGCCTCTCTCCTCTCGCCTTTCAAGCTTTTCTCAGCTCTTGGAGGCAGTGGACAGTTACACCCTGCAGAGCTCAGTGAAAGCTGATTGGATGGAAGGGACACCCCCCCCCTCCATTTACACAGCACACAGGAACAGAGCTGAGGTTGTCAATCACAGGCTGTGTTCTGGGGCTCCATCTTGTCACTTTTATTTTACCTCTTGGTGTCAGGAAAACTTGTCAGAGGTGACTCTTGCAGATAGAAGAGGAATGAAGAGGTGGACACAAATTACACTTCTCTGGATTGTGAAAAGTACACACTATAGAAGGATATGCTTTGTTCATATATCATGTCTGAAGTTTACAACCTCTTTAAAGTGGAACTTAAACCCTCCATTTAACTGTTTTCCAAAACAGTAGAATTCAAGTCATGCTGTGAATGATAACTGTTACAAATGCTTGTGCTCTCAACCAAACTGTCAATCCCTCAAATGGCTGGTGTTATAAGTGATCACATGTGCAGAACCTTGGCAACTGTAGATCAAACAGAGGTTAAGATGGCAACTTCCTTGGCTGTGAAAGAGAAGAGGGTTCAGTTCCACTTAAAAGGATTTTTTAACACTTGCAATGCGGGGACATCCCCCTACAAGGAAGGGCTTGGGCAAAGCCAGCCTGTAAAGTTCTAAAGTTCACCCAGTGGGTGATGTGTTAGACCTTCGATCACTTGTGGTGATTAGGGATGGGCCCGGTGTTCGATTCGAACCCATGTTCGAATCGAACATCGGGTGTTCGCCCGCTCGGCAAGACCCGGAAATAATTGGGCCGCTCGCATCAAATTCGTGTGATGCGAGCGGCCCGCAATGCATTGCGCTAGTCGCAGTGCAATGCTGGCTGATGATTGGCCAAGCATGCACTGTGACCCCGCATGCTTGGCCAAACACAGCGCCGGCAGCGAGGAGAGCCATAATTGGCTACAGGCAGGATGCCTGTAGCAAATTATAACTCAGGGGCTTTAGTACATGCCCCACGGTATAAGAAGTCGCCGCGGCGGCGGCCTCGCATATTATGTTTCAGTCACAGTGTCAGCGTGTCAGTGTGTTGCTGACTGCTGACAAGATATGCTCTATTTCTGGGGATTTGTGTGTGCGTGCTGTTAGAACAGCATTGCAGTATCACATCTGGGGGGTGTCTATAGGTGGCCTGTGAAGGGGGGCAGGATTCCTGTGCTTAGAACTTTCCCTGCAAAAAGTGTCATTTTTGCAGGAAAAAAGCTATTTAAAAGCACTAGCGGCTAATGAATTGATGGCTCCTGTAACACAGAGAACTGTCATCCATTGATAAAAAACAAAAAAAAAAGCATGGGGGTCCCCCCAAATTCAATAACCAGGCCCTTCAGGTCTGGGATGGATATTAAGGGGAACCCCAGCCAAAAAAAAATGGCGTAGGGTCCCCCTCAAAATCCATACCAGACCCTTGAGGTCTGGGATTGATTTTAAGGGGAACCCTAGCCCAAAAAAAATGGCATGGGGTCCCCTCAAAATCCATACCAGACCCTTATCCGAGCACGCAACCTGGCAGGCCGCAGGAAAAGAGGGGGGGACGAGAGCGGCCCCCCCTCCCGCCTGAACCGTACCAGGCCACATGCCCTCAACATTGGGAGGATGCTTTGGGGTCCCCCCCAAAGCACCTTGTCCCCATGTTGATGAGGACAAGGGCCTCTTCCCCACAACCCTGGCCATTGGTTGTGGGGGTCTGCGGGCGGGGGCTTATCGGAATCTGGAAGCCCCCTTTAACAAGGGGACCCCCAGATCCCGCCCCCCCCCCTGTGTGAAATGGTAAGGGGGTACAAAAGTACCCCTACCATTTCACCAAAAAAGGTGACAAAAATGGTAAAAATGACAGGAGACGGTCTTTGACAATTCCTTTATTAAAATCTTCTTTCTTCTTTCTTCATCCTTCGGTTTCTTCATCTTCTCCTTCCGTCATCTTCTTCCATCTTCTTCTTCCATTTTCTTCTTCCTCCGATCCGCTTCTTCTTGCGCTGGTCTTCTCGTCCTTCTCGTCCGGCATCTTCTTCCGTCGGCGTCGGTGTCGGTGTCTCTTCTTGGGCCGCTCCTCGCAATGGGAGGCTCCCGCTGTGTGAGGCTCCGCTCCGTCTGACAGGTCTTTTATAATGGAGGGCACCTGGTGACCCCGCCCCCTCTGACGCACGGGAACGTCATGGGGAATTCCCTATGGCTTTCCCCAATGACGTCAGAGGGGGCGGGGTCACCAGGTGCCCTCCGTTATAAAAGACCTGTCAGACGGAGCGGAGCCTCACAGAGCGGGAGCCTCCCATTGCTCGGAGCGGCCCAGAAGAGACGCTGATGCCGGACGAGAAGGACGAGAAGACCAGAGCAAGAAGAAGCGGATCGGAGGAAGAAGATGATGGAAGAAGAAGATGCCGGAAGGAGAAGATGAAGAAACCGAAGGATGAAGAAAGGAAGAAGGAAGACCAGAAGAAAGAAGATTTTAATAAAGGAATTGTCAAAGACCGTCTCCTATCATTTTTACCATTTTTGACACTTTTTTGGTGAAATGGTAGGGGTACTTTTGTACCCCCTTACCATTTCACACAGGGGGGGGGGGCGGGATCTGGGGGTCCCCTTGTTAAAGGGGGCTTCCAGATTCCGATAAGCCCCCCGCCCGCAGACCCCCACAACCAATGGCCAGGGTTGTGGGGAAGAGGCCCTTGTCCTCATCAACATGGGGACAAGGTGCTTAGGGGGGGACCCCAAAGCATCCTCCCAATGTTGAGGGCATGTGGCCTGGTACGGTTCAGGCGGGAGGGGGGGCCGCTCTCGTCCCCCCCTCTTTTCCTGCGGCCTGCCAGGTTGCGTGCTCGGATAAGGGTCTGGTATGGATTTTGAGGGGGACCCCACGCCATTTTTTTTGGCTAGGGTTCCCCTTAAAATCCATCCCAGACCTCAAGGGTCTGGTATGGATTTTGAGGGGGACCCTACGCCATTTTTTTTTTTAAATTTTGGCTGGGGTTCCCCTTAATATCCATCCCAGACCTGAAGGGCCTGGTTATTGAATTTGGGGGGACCCCCACGCTTTTTTTTTTTTCATTTTTTTTATTTTTTATCAATGACTTTTTTTTATGAATGACTTTCAGTTTCAATGAATAACTGTTCTCTGTATTACGGGAGCCGTCAATTCACATTAGCCGCTAGTGATTTTAAATAGCTTTTTTACTTGCAAAAATGACACTTTTTGCAGAGACAGTTCTAAACACGGGAAACATGCGCCCCTTTACATGCATACTATAGACACCCCCCAGGTACGAAATTTAAAGGAATATTACACTTTTATTGTTTCAATTTAAGCATCAGAGCCTGGATCACCACTAGGGATGAGCTGAACACCCCCCGGTTCAGCTCGCACCAGACCCCGCGAACGGACCTAAAGTCCGTGCGAGCTTTAGAACCCTATTAGTTATAATGGATGCGAACGTTCGAAATCAAAAGTGCTAATTTTAAAGGCTAATATGCATGTTATTGTCATAAAAAGTGTTTGGGGACCTGGGTCCTGCCCCAGGGGACATGTATCAATGCAATTTTTTTTTTTTCAAAACGGCCGTTTTTTCAGGAGCAGTGATTTTAATAATGCTTAAATTGAAACAATAAAAGTGTAATATTCCTTTAAATTTCGTACCTGGGGGGTGTCTATAGTATGCATGTAAAGGGGCGCATGTTTCCTGTGCTTAGAACTGTCTCTGCAAAAAGTGTCATTTTTGCAGGAAAGAAAGCTATTTAAAATCACTCGCGGCTAATGTTAATTGACGGCTCCCGTAATACAGAGAACAGTCATTCATTGAAAGTCATTCATTAAAAAAAAGTCATTGATAAAAAATAAAAAACATTTAAAAAAAAAGCGTGGGGGTCCCCCCAAATTCAATAACCAGGCCCTTCAGGTCTGGGATGGATATTAAGGGGGACCCCAGCCAAGAAAAAAAAAAATGGCGTAGGGTCCCCCTCAAAATCCATACCAGACCCTTTGTGCCTTATCACAAAAAATGGCCTGGTCATTAAGGGAGAAAATCTTCCGGGGCTTAAGTGGTTAAATATATATACAGTGTCGCTGTTAGAAATCATGGGGCCCAATGCTGCCTACCCCCACCCCCCAGAAAATATCAAATTATGTTTTCACTAAAAATACACTAAAATTATTATTATATGACATCCTGAAACATCCCCCTGCCCACAGCAGCTGCCGGCAGGAGAAGAGGAAAGCTGGCCAAACCGTAGGGGAAAGGGGCTGCACAGGGGGGCCAGGAAAGCAGAGGGATGGGGGCGCAGATACTAGAACTGACCCCCCTGCAGCACAGCTGGAGGGAGTGAGCGGACGAGGATCGGTGTAGTTGGCCCACCCTTTGCAGCTATAACAGCTTCAACTCTTCTGGGAAGGCTGTCCACAAGGTTTAGGAGTGTGTGTATGGCAGTGATGGTGAACCTTGGCACTCCAGATGTTTTGGAACTACATTTCCCATGATGCTCATGCATCATGCTCATGCAGTGTAGTTGAACATCATGGGAAATGTAGTTCCAAAACATCTGGGGTGCCAAGGTTCGCCATCACTGGTCTATGGGGATGTTTGACCATTCTTCCAGAAGCGCATTTGTGAGGTCAGGCACTGATGTTGGATGAGGAGGCCTGGCTCTCAGTCTGCGCTCATCCCAAAGGTGTTCTATTGGGTTTGAGGTCAGGACTATATATTATGGCTACTGGGTCATTTTGAGTGTAAAAGGTTAATGTAGGGGTGAGGTTAAGGTGTACCTAAAGTGGAAAATAGGTAACTAATAGTATAGTGGTAGAACATGGTACATATCTCCAGTTGCCTGTGTGTTGGGTAAATCTTCCTGTTCATTCCCCCAGATGTCCTCATTCTCAAGGAACTCTGAAATGTACTCACATCTTCAAACTGTCCCTGATTTCGAAGGGACTGTCCCTGATTTTGAGCAATGTCCCTCTGTCCCTCTTTCCTCCTCATTTGTCCCTCATCTTGGTCTGATCCATATAGTTGTATATAAAATGCACTTTTTATCTATCAATAAATGTTTTCCAGCGCTAAACCTTTCATCCAATTTCTAAATTGCTGCATTCGTAAATGTCAAAAGACAATATAAAGGAATAGTAATGGAAAAAAAAAGCACTTGTGGGTTTAACTAAATTTTTTTTGTATAATGCTCCTTTAAGGGGGCATGGCAGGGGGTGTGTCCTATGCCTTCATACTTTTGCTAATAGGTGTCCCTCATTCCCATCACAAAAAGTTGGGAGGTATGTGTACTTATCAATGCAGCACTCTTGGTCAAGATCTTGCCCCACCCCTTCTCACCTCCTAAGCCGTGCTTTTAGCTCATCTCTGGGATAGATGGGCCTCGCTGGGCAAATTTCAATTGTTACGTTTTGGTTCTTGGGGAAGGTGAATTTAGTGGTCCAGGTTTTTAAGGGGACACTTTTGTTCATTCTTTGAAAAATCCCCTGGGGCTGGGTTGGTGACACTGAAAAACAATGTTTTGATGCAGTGATATTTAGTGGTGTAAGCAACTGCAACATTTTCATCTTAGGCCCCGTACACACGGTAGGATATTCCGATGAAAAGAGTCTGAACGGATTATGTTGTCGGAAAATCCGATCATGTGTGGGCTCTGACAGAAAAAATTTGAGAGCAGGATCTCAAATTTTCTGACAACAAAATCCGTTTGGACTTTTTCTGATCGTTTGTAGGGAATTCCGACGGACAAAGTGCCACGCATGCTCAGATCAAATTACAAGACCAAAGCTATTGGCTACTAACCTGAACGTAGTTCCGTAGTACGCAACGAACTTCACCACGTTCGGAACGATCAAATTTTCCGACAACTTTGTCCGACCGTGTGTATGCAACACCAATTTCGGACAAAATCCGTCGGAAAAAAACGGACGGATTTTGTGGTCGGAATTTCCGACCGTGTGTACGGGGGCTTAGGCCGGAGCTCTTCCTTAAAATCCATTAGTAAATTTCATGAAGAGTAATTAGAGATTCGCTCAGCTCGGCAGCCATAAGTCTTGGGGGAAATGACGGCACTGAATGGGGACTGTTCCTGTTTTTACAATTTAAGTTCTTTAAGCCTTCTGATAGACAAAGCAATTAACGTTTGTGGCTTTAATTATAAACCAATGAAAGGGAAGCAAAATAAAGACAAGGGGAACCGCACAATTTGCTTTACTACCATATACTTATTAATTGATCCTAATGACCTTGCTGCTTTTTCATTACTGGGTGACTTATGACCTCATTAGAATAAAAGGAAACAATGTATTTATTTTCATATTCAGCTGAATGTTTGTACTGCTGGATACATTACAGTAGGCGGATTTAATCGAGTCTGCATACAGCTAGAGCATGGAGCTATATGTGGCCGTATTATGAGAATGTTAGCACATGTGTTCTTTATGGTTCATGGAACCTCCGTATATAGGAAGACGTCCAAACAGGCTTGTAGTCCACACTTAGGAGATATGATGAAGGGCATCACAGGTACAAGTTAAAATAAGCCCAAAAGTTCTAAAAACAGCCTTTCTCCAGCTCCAGTAACCAACACATTCACACATGTGATTTACTTAGGCCCCTTTCACACTGAAGCGTTTTTCAGGCGCTACAGCACTAAAAATAGAGCCTGTATGGCGCCTGAAAAAAGCGGGTCCTTTCACTCCAGTGTGAAAGCCGGAGAGCATTTACACTGAAGCGGTGCGCTAGCAGGACAGCATCTTTGGAGCGGTGAATTCACCTCTCCTATACCGCTCCTACCCATTGAAATCAATGGGGCAGCGCGGCTATACCGCCGGCAAAGCGCCGGCACGCTTTGCGGGCGGTTTTAACCCTTTTTCGGCCGATAGCAGGGTTAAAACCGCCCCGCTAGTGGCCGAATACCGCTGCTAAAACGACGGTAAAGCAGCACTAAATATAACGCTGCTTTACCTCTGACGCCCGCACCGCCCCAGTTAGTAAGGGGCCTTACTAAAGTATTACAACCCTGTACATATATATATATATATATATATATATATACAGTATATGCACTATATTACCAAGAGTATTGGGACACCTGCCTTTACACCCACATGAACTTTAATGGCACCCCAATCTTCGTCCGTAGGGTTCAATATTGAGTTGGCCCACCCTTTGCAGCTATAACAGCTTCAACTCTTCTGGGAAGGCTGTCCACAAGGGTTAGGAGTGTGTCTATGGGAATGTTTGACCATTCTTCCAGAAGCGCATTTGCGAAGTCAGGCACTGATGAGGACGAGAAGGCCTGGCTCGCAGTCTCCGCTCTAATTCATCGCAAAGGTGTTCTATCAGGTTGAGGTCAGCACTCTGTGCAGGCCAGTCAAGTTCCTCCACCCCAAACTCACTTATCCACACTATATTGACAAAAGTATTGGGCCATCTCTCCATATCAATATCATATCAATATATATCAATATCAATATATCAATATCATATCAATATCATATCAATGTGAATCTATTAAAATGAAATATGTATATCAAGGAATGATATCCACTGTGCAAATAAGTGCTGTGCAAAAATATTCTGTGAAAAATAAATGATTCTGTGCAAAAATCAGCAAATATAATCCTGTGCAAGATAAATCTGTGCAAAAATATGCAAATAATTTCCTGTGCAGTAAACGTATCCAATGCTGTTGTTGTGACAACCAACTATATAAATAAATACATGTGTAGCGGGGACACTTTTACAAAGTGTTCGCTATATGTGGAAATTTAATTTTTCCTCAGAACAGTAATGGGGTTCTGAGGGTTAATTGTGCAGGTTAACTTTGGCATCAGTTTGGCTGGGCTGTACTAGGGTTCTGCCTGGTCATGGGCAGGGGCGGACTGACAACTCATGGGGCACCCGGTCAATCAGAGATTATGGGGCCACACAGTATACACACACAGTATACAATCACACAGTATACACAGACATGTACACACAGTATACACAGACATGTTTCTATTGGCTGAGAAGGTACTGGAGAGGTGGGGCAGCTATAATCTCTGGATTTTTAGACCAAAAGGATGTCGATAAGGGACATTTCAGAAACAGATGTAAAAAAAACACAGATTTTTACATACTGTCCCTGGTTTTACTGAGGCTGTCAACCCTGATGGGGACCCCTAGTGGCCCGGGGCCCTCGGGAAGTGCCCGAGTGACTGAATGGTCAGTCCGCCCCTGGTCATGGGTACAGTGAAGTTCACATGACAGGCCTAGAACCAGGCCTGGTTGGACGTCTTAGCTATCAGTCTTCCCTGGAGCCAATCAGTGGATGTGTCTGGCCCCGCTGTGTAGTCTGGGGAAGTGTACTTAAGGTGCTGAAGTCACGTGTTCGGGGTTTGGCCATAGCTGTCTGTTCCTGGTTCTGGACCGGGGTAGCCCTGTGAAGGATCCTGGGCCTGGGATCGTTAGCCGTCCCGCAACATGGTCAGTTTGACTAGCCCCACAGACTCACATGGTCTGGGGCAAGGATCCATCTGTTCCCGAGTCTCGGAACCGGCTGGTCCGATGCACAGAAATTGAAGGAGGATTCAAGGCGTCCGGGTGTGCCCTCAGTCTTGGAGGGGCATCGCAGCTCGTGTAAGCGACTGGGGGAGGAGGGCCAACAAGCTGGCATCTCAAGAAGAGCCTGGTTGCTGGGTTGTTATGGACACTAAAGAATCCGCAATTTCACAGTACTGCCAAGGAGACAGGGAAAGTTCCAGGTACTGGGGAAAGGTTCCTATTCACCTTCGGTTGAGAGTTGTTTTGTGTCAGAGACTTTTGCAAGTTTCCAGACCACGATGTTGGCTGCCATAATCTCTGGTTAGAGGTTTGTCCAGCATTGAAGTACCCAGCTGCGAGTGGCTACTCTCTGGATTTTCTTAGAGACATTCTATTGTCAGCAATTCAAGGTGCCTGAGTTTCTTCACCCTTGCCTCTATTCCCATCTAAGACTGTGTTATGTTGGATGTTACCACTGCAAGAATAAAAAACCTTCAAAAGGACTTTTAATGTGTCAGCATCCAAAGTTGTTGGGTACTAACCCTGGGAACCCCTGGACATTTATTAACAAGCCCAGCGGAGGTCACCGGTAAGCCCAAAAGTCAAGGCGGCCCCATCGAGGGTTATGGCCGCTACACATGAATGAATAGTAAATACAGTCCCAAATAATCCAAACGAATCCGTAAAAAATAGTGATATAGTGATTAAATAGTTCATTAAGTCTGAATAGACAAATAAATAGCGTGGAAAAAAGTGCAAAAGTGCTTCAAGCGAGATCTTCAATAAGTAGTCTCCAATGTGTAGTCTTCATGCACACCACTTAGTGCTCTCTAGACTCTCACCTCAATCTGGATTGTGTATCGCTCTAGAGATCAATATGGCTGGGGGACATCCTGGAATCCAGTAATGGTAGATGGTGCCTCTCCAAATACTGTGTTGCAAATGGTGGCTGGAGATCTGTACAGATCTCCAGCCATTATTTGGAGGCACCATCTACCATTACTGGATTCCAGGATGTCCCCCAGCCATATTGATCTCTAGAGCGATACACAATCCAGATTGAGGTGAGAGTCTAGAGAGCACTAAGTGGTGTGCATGAAGACTACACATTGGAGACTACTTATTGAAGATCTCGCTTGAAGCACTTTTGCACTTTTTTCCACGCTATTTATTTGTCTCTTCAGACTTAATGAACTATTTAATCACTATATCACTATTTTTTACGGATTTGTTTGGATTATTTGGGACTGTATTTACTATTCAATCATGTATTTATTTATATAGTTGGTTGACACAACAACAGCATTGGATACGCTTATTGCACAGGAAATTATTTGCATATTTTTGCACAGATTTATCTTGCACAGAATTATATTTGCTGATTTTTGCACAGAATCATTTATTTTGCACGGAATATTTTTGAACAGTCCTTATTTGCACAGTGGATATCATTCCTTGATATACGTACAGTAGTTAATTTTAATAGATTCACATTAATAAGTTGCGCTGATCACTTTTCTATCTCATACCAATTTTAGTGCACTGTATACACTTTAGGTCTAGCTGTAATTTATTTAATTATTTATTTATTTATTTGATTCACTTTGTAGCGCGAGTGTTATAAATGTAACCAAACATTTTAAAATGTATTAAAACATGGATGGTGTCAGTAGAGCAGTGGACAATGATTTTTTATTTTATTATATTTTTCTATTTCTTACAATTCAATTTTTCATTATTGTTTACAACATGTTTTATGAGCCCCAGTAGGGGGCTTTGGTGAAATATCAGGGGTCTGAATGGTCCCCTGATGTCTCACTTTTGAGACATAAAAAGAGACTGAGGACAGAGATACCCTAGTCCCTTTCTCTGCAGCCTTGGATGCACTGCACAGTGAATGAATGGGACGTGTCCTGTGCTGGGTGGCTTCCTGTACATTCACAAACTGAAGCATAGTAAATACAATGTGGAGGGCAGCAGGGGGAATCAGCACCACACGGGATAATTAGGGTGTGCCCAAGCACACCCAGCACACCCTGTGTGCACGCCTATGCCCCTCCATATCATTTGGTGGAGGGGGGATTATGGTGTGGGGTGGTTTTTCAGGGGTTGGGCTTAGCCCCCTTAGTTCCAGTGAAGGAAACTCTTAAGGGGTGAGCATACCAAGACATTTTGGACAATTTCTTGCTCCCAACTTTGTGGGAACAGTTTGGTGGGAACGGTGGGAACAGTGGGAACCAGTGCACAAAGCAAGGTCTATAAAGACATGGATGAGAAAATTTGGGGTGGAGGAAATTGACCGGCCTGCGCAGAGTCCTGACCTCAACCCGATAGAACACCTTTGGGATGAATTAGAGCGGAGACTGCAAGCCAGGCCTTCTTGTCCAACAACAGTGCCTAACCTCACAAATGCACTTCTGAAAGAATGGTCAAACATTCCCATAGACACACTCCTAAACCTTGTGGACAGCCTTCCCAAAAGAGTTGAAGCTGTTATACTGCAAAAGGTGGACCAACTCAATATTGAACCCTACAGACTAAAGCCCCATACACACGGTCGGATTTTCGCATGGATTCTGTCCGATCGGACAATGTTGTTGAAAAATCAGACCGTGTGTATGCACCATCGGACAGTGTACGTCGGATTGTCCGACGGACAAAGTCCTATCTCCTGGATAGATTTTCCGACAACACGGTCCGCTCACACCAAATCCGATCGTGTGTACCGTTGTCCGACGGACAAAGTGCTATGCATGCTCAGAAGAAATTCTGTGACGGAAGCGCTCGGTCAGGTAAAACTACCTTTCCTAATCGACACAGCACATTCGTCACGCTGCAATGTTAAAATTTCTTTAATGCAGCGCATTCTCTTTTTCTTTACAATGCAACAAGAATGACATGTTTTAGCTGCTCCTATTCACCCGCACTTTTCACAAACTTAGTTCTTTATTACTTTTCAGGATTTATACACTACATGTTTATTTTTACTCAGATCGTAAAAGAATCTTTGTTATATTTTTAGCATGATTTGTCTTTTTTTCTTTTTTATTTTTTTTTGGGAATACATATTTGAAGGAGATGTTTTTTTTTTTGGAGGTGGGTTGTGTGTCTCAACTTAGCAAAACCACATTATTAACATTTGTATTTGTTGCTTAAATTTACTAGGAGTTTGTTTGTTGTTGGTGCACCTTGTTAATTATACTTTATGATTAGTGAAATGTACCTGCCTACTCAAAGAAAAACTGTCATTGTAGAAAAGTAAAACACAATAGGCAATGATTATTTCAAATCAAAAAAAACTTTATTTAGGTCTCAGCAACAAACCAAAGAGGAACGCAGCCATGGTGAAACTTGTGGAATTTGTAAAGCCTTGGACCCCCATGGCAACCATCAATTTTCAAGCGTAGAAAATTGGGGGCCTGAGGAGTACGTATATTAAGGGGAGTGCAATCTGGTCCTGAAGTCCAAAGCATCCGGAACTGCAGCAGATGCCATCTAGGTCCCCAGGCTCTGGTACTACGAGAGGCTCCATCTTCTCTCAGAACAGACTGAATCCAGGTCGTCACTCTCAGGTCTTCCTTGCACGCTTCCTTGCACGCTGTGGCTGTCGTGCTGGTGGGGTGGCAGAAGGAGGAGGAGGAGCATGGTAACTATGGCAAACATGTGTGAGGGGAGTCATCTCCCCAGCCATCCCCTTATTTAGGACATGGAGGATGAGCCCCTCACACATGTTGCGTTGCCTCACCTCCATACCCTTCATTTTAGTGACAACCACGGAGCCAAAGGTCTCCTCGTCGGTGGGTGTGGCATGTAGGGAGGCTGAAGCCTCTCTGATCATCCGGAGCGCTGACTCTCCCGCCTCACCCCCCCTTCTCGCCCCTTCTGTAGGGAAGGCGGAGGGGAGAGATTGGGAGACAGTCCGGCTCCTACGCCTACCCCCCTGTTGGCTGCCACTACCCACCTCTTGGCTGCCACTAACCCCTGCCTCCTCCTGACTGCCACATTCCACAGCCTCCTCCTGGCTGAGGTCTTCCTGTGTATGAAAAAAGAACATAGTTTCAGTTATTTGTTCATCAAACACACACAATTCTCATCTAGTGACTGGTGCAAAATGTTTACAAATAGAAAACCATACAATTCTCAGCCCTGCAGTTTAGATTCTTGCCCCAACTGTCTCCAACACTACTGTCAGTTGATATGTCAAACACGTTAGGAACTAAGCAATTGGGGATCCTGAATTAAGTGAACATCATTCATTATTCACATAAATGGTAACAAAACTACTATACCTGGAACAAGCTGGGCTCCTGCACATCTTCCATATTGGAAGGCCCAGGTTGCTCCTCGGAAGCCTCATCAGGGGTGGCCTGCGCGCAAGGAAGCGTGGAAGGAGGAGTCGAGAGTGGCTCCGTGACATCAGCCTGGTCTTTGAGAAAATGGAGACTCTGATAGTACCAGAGCTTGGGGGCATAGACCTGATCTGCTGCAGTTGCAGTTTCTTCCGACTTCCGGACCTTCTTGCGCTCCCTGATATACGCACTCCTCAGGCTGCCAATTTTCTTTCTTATATCATCAACAGTTGCCGTGGGGAACCTTGGCTTGACAAATTCCACAAGTTCCTCCAGGGCTGTGTGCCTCTTTGCTTTGATGCTGTAATGGGGGTGTTTAGCCTGCCATAAAATGGGAAATTCCCTGTATTTCGCAATGAAGAGGGGGAGAAAACTCACGTCGTTGAATCCCTTCATAATCTCTGCAAGACACAACACCACACAAAACACTATAAATTATGTCAGGCTAAACTCTCCTAATCTTCTCCATAAAGAAGCCTCAAGTTCGAATCAGTCTAGGCTAGTTATGTACCAACGTCAAATTGTACCTTCGTTTCTAGCGATCGTCTCATGCGTGAGCTTTCTCTCCCCTCGTCTCCCAGATCGTGGCTACGACACAGGCGTGTGACGTTTTATATCCAGTGCGCATGCGTCAAACTCCGCCCCCGCCCCTGACGATCTTTCTCGTCTATTCCCCACCCATTCTCTTTACGGGGCAGTGGGGAGAGCACATGGCGGGGACACAGCAGGTGCGCCCCAAATATCCCACCAACGAGGAGGAGGACGAGGAAAGCCCGGAGGCAGAAACGTCCCGATCCCGGAGCCTGAAATTCAAGGCCTCCAATATGTCATTTGGAGAAATGTTGGAGATGGTGGACATATTAAAGAGGAGCGACTATGATGGGAAGTATGGGCCTTACCTCAACCCCAATGTCCGCAAGGCCAAGATCATGTCTAAAGTTGTGAGAAGGCTGTACAATCATTTTGGGGTACAACGATCCAAGGAGCAACTGAGGAAACGCTGGTCAGACCTGAAACTGAGGGAGGCCGTTCAGTACAGAAAGATCAAGCGAATTCTTCTAAAAAGTAAGTAGTTGTGTTTTGTGTTTGATTTCTTGCTTGCATACTGCTCCATGGGGTTTGATTTTTACAAAGTTGTACATTCCAAAATGGCCACTTTCAGGTTCGTCTGTGCATTCGATCGTACTCAGCCTCGATCTTTCTGCCACTGTCATGATCGTGTGTGTCCATTCGATCGTACGCAACCTCGATCGTTCGGCCACTTATAATACGAGGTTTGGTGAAGTTTTTATTGAAAGGAAGTTTGTTCTCACTAGAGATGTCATCAAGAACGTAAACCACATTTATTCAATGTAAAGGAGAGGTCACTCAGTAGCTTTTTACCCATCTGGACTCTAGAGCACTAGTGCTGGGACACCCAAACCCCCTTTTTATTATGCTTTTCCACACATGTGCTCCAGTGGATACTAGAGGGGGGTCTCCATCAGACAAACTTCTACCAAAAAGCTAGTAAGTTTAGCACCTTTACAAAGTGACTACATTCATGTTGTTGGCATTTGTAACTGGCCAAACAAAAATAGTGTCCCTCACTTTCAAGCAATGTTTGTCATTTCCTATTTCTGCCCTCAATAGATTGTGTTGCTAAATCTTCCTTTTGTACATTCTCATAGGGGAGCGAAAACTTGGGCCGTCTGAGGAAACCCCAAAACCAACACCTCCCAAAAAAGGGGAAAGAGCAGAAGCAGAGGAGGAGGAGGAGGAAGGAGAGATCATCGAACTTGGAGAACTTGTCACCACAACAGGTGAGTGTGGGAGAACACAGCTACTGGTAAGCTAATCAATGTATGGCTGCCTCATTTCCAACACCCGATTTTTGTTTGTTTGTGGTTTTTAGGTGACGTGGATGTTGTGGAAGAAAAATCGCACTTTACCACAGAGAGTGCCCACATACTCATCGGGGAGATAATGGTCTGCAATAGAGATCTAGATTACATAAAGCAAAACATCAATGATGTTCAACAAAAATTGAAGAACATCATTGATGTTTTAGGAAAAATATGAAAACGCACCAAGTAATTAACACACATTTGTGCCTGCTTCTGAACACATTTGCAACTTAAGAACTGTGTGAAATTTGGAACATGCACACATTGTGTCCACATGTGCTAGCTCCCATCATGGTGGATGAATGACAATGTTTTTTTGGGGGTGCAACCACTTTACGAACTACGAAAGTGGTTGTGGTGAAGGGGTTGCACCCCCAAAAAACGTCCATTCATCCCCATGATGGAAAATGGCACTTTTGAAGCTTCTAGGCATGTGTTTTACCATCTAATGACCATTTTCAGACCCAAATTGTGTGCATGTTCTAAATTTCCACTTTCCAGGGGTGACCCCCCATGTGATGAAGGCAAGATCAAACACACTTTGAACATATAGTCATGTCTGATCTTGTCTTCACTTTACAAAGTTGAACTTTCCTAGTTCCTAAGTTCTGTTTTGCTCCATGCCTGGTTTTAACAATTGCGGAATGTTTGTAAACAATGTTGTAAATAACCAAGATGTTGTCAGTTTGGGCAAGAAGATTGTAAACGCACTTGTGAATGTTTTCCAAGTAAACTTTTTTACTTTTCTAAATGTGTGGCTTCCTTATTTAATAAACACTATGCATTATGTATGTCAAATGTAAACGATATGGGGGGCAATGGGTGTTATTTACTAAAGGCAAGTCCAGTTTGCACTGCAAGTTTCTTTTCCAGGGCACTTTTTCACTGCACTTGTAAAGCATAGTGGATTTGACTTATGTAAATGACACCCACAGTGCTTTGTACGAAAACACGGAGCACAGCATTTTTGAGAATACACACATGTCTGACCTGGTGATGAAAAGGAGTATTTTGGGTGTCAGTTATGCACAACAAACCTTCTCTAGACCAAAGATTAGGTATCAAACACACAACATGAGAATAATCTTTTTGGGAAGAAGAGACTGTTACCTCCTTTTGCCCAGAAAGTGCATTCCCACTGTCGAAGGCAAAGGGAAAAATTTCAAGGTAAAATAAGCTAAAAAGAATACGGATATGACAAGAAATCATAGGTTGGTTGAAAAATAAGATTTATTCAAAAATGCCTCTCACACATCGTCAGGCAGAGCAATGGCCCCCCTACCCACAAAGTAGTCCATATATTGCTCGCGGACCGCGCGGGCATTTAGAGGGGGCAAGCCTGGACGTGCCACTGAAGGGCTGTGAGGTCAGCATTTGGAGGGCCCTCCACATCTGGGCCAACGGGCACCACATAGTTCTTGTTATGTCTTTTGAGGAAGTTGTCCAATATGCAACAGGCAAGAACTATGTGGTTGAGTTTGTATTTCGCCAAGTTAATAGCCGTCAAGAACAGGCGGAAGCGGCTGGCCAGGATGCCAAAAGTGTTCTCAACAACTCTTCGGGCTCTGGACAGCCTGTAGTTGAAGACCCTCTGGTCTGGGGTGAGGGTCCTCATCGGGAACGGCCTCATCAGATGGGGAGTCAACGCAAACGCTTCATCTGCGACAAAGACGAAGGGGAGTCCTTCTGCATTCTCCTCTGGAGGTGGCAAGCACAGACTACCACTTTGGAGACGCCAGTAGAACTCCGTGTGCGCAATGGCACCACCATCCGAGATCCGGCCGTTCATCCCCCACGTCCACATACATAAATTCATATGTCGCCGACACCACCGCCAACATCACTACACTATTAAACCCTTTATAATTATAATAGTAGGACCCCGAGTTGGGCGGTGGGACGATGCGGACGTGTTTCCCATCAATTGCCCCTCCGCAGTTAGGAAAGTCCCAACGGCTGGCAAAGTGGGAGGCCACAGTCTGCCATTCCTGTGGCGTGGAAGGGAACTGTGGAGTGAAACAAGAAAAAAAAAATTAGTCACTTTGCACATAAACATTGCAAGCAGATTAGACAATCAACATCTTGGAACAAGAGCATTGTTTAAAATTGGAGGCTGGAAAGTATTTGCACAGAAAAGTAGAGGCCCCCCTTCACAGATTAATCACCCCCCATCAATCCCCCCACTTCTGATGTGCCATTGCCAATAACTAGGGTTTTGGGGGGGGGTTGGACAAGTAACCCTCTGCACTTCATTGATTGGCAAATGGCTCAATAATGTGGGCTAGTTTGGCCAGACCCTCCTTACTTAACACTATTGGCAGCCCACAGGAAAGATAAAATAACATTTCAAACCCCCCCCCCCCCCCAAAAAAAAAGGAAAGCACATTGTGACATTCTGAAATTACCAAGCAAGCTAGTAGGAGGGAAAGAACACAAAAAAAAATAGGAAAAGGAAAGCATGGAGGCAGCCCCTTGCACTACATGCTTTGCAGAATTCATCCCTAAAGATGCCCACTATAAAGAGGTAGGTATATAGTGTGTATTGACCTTGGGAAAGCCAGCAGATAGAGGATTGGTACCATCTGACAGAGCAGTTGGGGGAGGGGGTTCCTAATGAGTTTGCCCCCCCCCCACAAAAAAAAAAAAAAAAAGGGGCTCTACATGAAGTAAACCACACAGCAAACATTTGTGCATATTTTAGGGGTGTTTGGGGGCAAACAATACTATGCAGCAGACAAAAGACATTGCTTAAGTGACTAGGCCATAGGTGTCTATTGGGGCAGAAGAGCATGCTGGGGAGGTAAGTGAAGGAAAAATGCATGAAGGAGAAAAGGGGCACAGCATATTAGAACATATTGCAATCATGGTAATTAGGGAAGGAGGTCAAAAATACAAGACATTAGCAAACAGAGCATACATAGAAGGGAATAGTAAAGTATAAATGTTACCTTAATATAGTCCTCCTGCAGGACCTGGATGATGGCAGAACAGGTCTCTGGAATAATGATTCCCAGGGCCTGGGGAGAGATACCTGAAGAGAACTTCAAATCCTGAAGACTTCTCCCTGTCGCCAAGTACCTCAACGTGGCAACAAGCCTCTGCTCCGGAGTACTGGCTTGTCTCATGCAGGTATCCTGCCGGCTGATAAAGGGGGTCAGCAAAGCCAAAAGACGGTGAAAATCGGGGTCCGTCATCCGGAGAAAGTTCCTGAAATCATCAGGATTATTCTCCCGGATCTCACGAAGCAAAGGCATGTGCGAGAATTGGTCACGCTGAAGCAACCAATTCTTGGTCCACATACTCCTCGTCACTCTGTTCATGAACGGGTCTTGGCTCAAAGCTAAAAGCCCGACACCAATTCCGCGTACAGCACGAACTCGGCGACGAGTACGCACGGGAAACATCGCTCACAAGGTCACAAAAGGTCGGCTGGTCAGAACGGACAAACAGAAAGCACCGATAAACAGCAAGGCCTGAAAGAACGAAATGAATACCAGAAACGAGCAGACAATAAGCAGTGCAAATCAAAGCGTCCTATATCAAGATATAGGCCGCAATGACCAACAAATGCGAACTGACTACACGCACTAATAAACAGATACGCACGACAAGCACAAACTGAAGAGCAGTAACGATCTGAGTCAGAAAACTGAGAAGCGCGAATCTTAAGTCCCCAAACTTCGACTAACTCGCGATAAACACGGGATCAGCAGAAGGAGCCCAACGGTGCCTGACGTGGTGCTGAACTTCCCTTTTCTAGTCTCGTGGAAGACGACTTACGTCACAACGTTCTTGCAGACCGGATATTCCGACAACGTTGTCCGACCGTGTGTACGCAACAACAACATCGGACAAAGTACGACGGACAGAATCCGACCGACCTGGTCCGCGGATAATCCGACCGTGTGTATGGGGCTTAAGACTGGAATGCCATTAGAGTTCATGTGTGTGTAAAGGCAGGTGTCCCGATACTTTTGGCAATATATTGTATATATAGGAAAGGGAGGTTGTTGGGGGTGTGGGGGGTGAAAACTCTTTGGATGGATTGGATAGTGCGACCTAAAAATAGCATGCAACATCACTCATCACTCATCATGCTAAGGTCTAATGTATGCAGGTGCCCCAGGGGTTGGGGGACATACAATTCAAAATCCAGTCATATTTTCCACTTAGGACCCACAGCCACCCATAGAAATCAATTGCAGTAGGGATGTGCTGGAAAAAATGCCCATGGACTCCTGGGATGTATGACATAATTTTGGTCTAGGCCAGAAACCAGAAAGCAACTGGAGATATGTAAAAAAAAATCTTAAAACATGTAAACATAATATACCTAATATATATAATATGCTAGCAGCCTGGATTACCAATAGTTCATGTTGCTTGAGAAAGTTTAGTTCCACATTATAGATTACATGAGCCTTTTTTCATTGGGTTTTTTTCTACTTTAAATACATAAGACATTATAGAAGAAAGAAAGAATGGGACATGGTTGGACAATTTACCACCCACCTTGAAGTTTTTTTCGATCCAAGGCTGAGGCCTTTGAGGGCTTGTAACTAACACGGCCCTAATGGCTCAATAAAAGTGGCCTGGGGGGCATAGAATTGAAATGCAGCCCCTGACCATTCAGAGTCATCTGGTTCCTTCTACTACAACGATTGTAACATAAGCCTTCTTTTGACCAAGTAACCAAAAATGATAACAGCCTCCACTTTAGTGAATAATGTGATTATTTTACCACAACAGGCATGAAATTCTATGACACCAAGGCAAAACAAGGCAAGGCATTTTCATCTGCCGGCCACTGAAAGGAAACATTGTGGCTGCTCACACATTTTAGTCTGATGCGTTTAGCTGCATTGAAAGACGAAGAAAATGGTCCATTCATACAGAACTCTGGGAAGTTTCCCCCTGATATCCATTTTGTGACTCTCAAAATGACTTATATTGTAGCAACTTTGGCATTATGGAGGATTTTGCAGCAGAATGTTCAAGTAGTAAAAAAATTTGAAACCATTCACTAAAATCTCATACAAGGTATTAATGTTAAAGTGGGGTGCCCCTTAAAAAAAAAAAAAAAATTAAAAGTCAGCAGCTACAAATACTGCAGCTGCTGACTTTTAATAATCGGACACTTACCTGTCCCAGGGTCCAGCGATGCGGGAGAACGAAGCCCTGCTCGTTCCCCGCTCCGCTCGCCAGTGCCGGCATTCTTACTGTGGGCACCCATTCTTACTGTGGGCACCCGGCTGTGGCTTCACAGCCGGGCACCCACTGCGCAAGCGTGCCGTGATACACCGCGCAGTCATCTGGGACCTGTCACGTGTCCCAGATGACTGACTGCGCCGAGGGGAAGTGATGTCACCAGCCCGGGCACTGAAGGAGGCAAACTACGAGGGACCCCCTAGCAACAGGCATTTCCATTTTTTTTTCAGAATATTTTTTATTTTTTTAGGAATTTTAAGCTATTTTTTTGGGGGGGGGGGGGAGACACCACTTTAATGTCATCTAAACATACATTTTTAATATTTTTTTTATCTGTAACTTCCATTAAAATCCAAGCTGGTGATGCTGCCATGAAGGTCCTTGTTCTGGCACTTCCTGGTAGTATGTGGTAACAGTGCCTTGTTCTTGTCTCCTCATTGTGTTCCTTTGTTGTCACCTTGTTACATGGGCTTCCAATGAAGACTACAAATGAGTTTCTGAAAACACATTACACCAGCATGGTCCACTGTTGTCACCATCAGGAATCCCACCCTGAGAAATGATTATGTATCCATAACTGAATAGCATACACATACCTCCCAACTGTCCCTGATTTGGAGCAAAGTCCGTCTGTCCCTCTTTCCTCCATATTTGTCCCTCATTTTGGTCTAATTTCTATATTTTATATATATATATTCAAAAATAGTTTCCCAGTGCCAAACCTTACATCCAATTTATAAATTGCTGCATTTGTAAATTTTAAAACCAATATAAAGGAATAGTAGTGGTAAGACAAAGCCCTGTTAAGTTTAACTACCGTATATACTCGAGTATAGGCCGTCCCGAATATAAGCCGAGGCCCCTGATTTACCACAAAAAACTGGGAAAAGTTAATGACCCGTGTATAAGCTGAGGGGGGGAAATGGAGCAGCTACTGTAAGTGGAAAAGAGTGTCAGCAAATGCCCATCTACATGTCCCCTGTGTCCTATACAACCCCCCGTGTCCCCAGTGAAGCCTACCTGTGCCGATCGATGCGGTGTCCCTCGGGGGCCGCTGTCCGGTGTCCCTCGGGGGCCGCTGTCCGGTGTGCGGTGTCCCTCGGGGGGCGCTGTCCGGTGTGCGGTGTGCGGTGTCCCTCGGGGGCCGCTGTCCGGTTGTCCTGCCGATCAGCGTACACGCTGAGGCGCCAGGCGCCATTGCAGGTTTGAAAGCCACACCTCCTCCTCCTCCTCGTCCGTGATAGGAGGAACACTCGGTTTTCCCAGCAGTCATGTGCAGTGTTCTGCCTATCACGGATATTCTCTCATCCTCGTCCATGAGATGAGAATGACAGAACATCCGTGATAGGCGGAACACTGTACTGCTGAGAAAATTAGTGTCCGCCTATCACGGACGGGCGGGAGGAGGCGGCGCGGCTTTTGAACAGTGCCGTCTGTCTACATGACAAGCTGTTCATGTAGGCAGACCGCACTGACTCGAGTATAAGCCGAGAAGGGGACTTTCAGCCCTAAAAAAAGGGCTGAAAATCTCGGCTTATACTCGAGTATATACGGTAATCTTTTTTTTTCTCCTTTAAGGGGTGTGTGTCCTATGCCTACATACTTTTGGTAATAGGTGTCCCTCATTCCCATCTCAAAAAGTTTGGAGATGCATACAGACAGGAAGTGGTCAAAAAGAGGCTACATGGGATGCAACTAAGGAATAAAAATGGTGAAAACAAGTGTTTTATTAAAAAGAATTACATGTGTTTGTGATACACAGTTCTTTAGCATATTAAATGTTTTTCAGTTTGGGTTTACGTCTACGTCCAAATGTGTTCAAAAATTTTTAGTATGCATTTATAAAAGATTTGCATAGCAATTTGTCTAGTTCAGGGGCAGACAACCTATCAGGGATTTAGATTTACCTGACAACAAGGAGAAAATCAAATCAAAACAAAAAAAACTATCCCCAAAGTCCCCAATTAAAAAACTGCATGAAGAACACATGATGTGTCACAGTAGTGTCCTTTGCCCCTTCACATCACACCTCCCACTGAAGTGCCCCCCCCCCCCACAAAGCAGTGTCCTCTGCCCCCTTCACATCCCCCCCTCCCACTGTACCGTACTCTGCCCCTCATAGCAGTGTCCTCTGCCCCTCTCTCTCTCCCAGTAGTGTCCTGTGCCCTTCCCAATGCAGTGTCCTCTGCCCCCTTCACCCCCCCCCAGTTTAGTGTCCTCTGTCCCCCCATAGAAGTCTCTTTTGCCCCCACTGCCCTCCCCAAAGCTCTCTGTCCCTCTGCCCCCCATAGAAGTCTCCTTTGCCCTCCCAAAGCAGTGTCCTCTGCCACCCATCACCCCCCCCCCCCCACAGTAGTGTCCTCTGTTCCTCTGCCCCCCATAGAAGTCTCCTTTGTCCCCCAAAGCAGTGTCCTCTGCCCCACTTCACCCCCCCCCCCCCCACTGTAGTCTCCTTTGCCCCCCATGCCTTCCCCAAAGCAGTGTCCTCTGCCTCCCTTCACCTCCACTGTAGTGTGCTCTGTCCCTCTGCCCCCCCCATAGAAGTCTCCTTTGTCCCCCCCAAAGAAGTGTCCTTTACCACCCATCACCCCCCCCCCCCCACTGTAGTGTCCTTTGTCCCTCTACATCCCCATACAAGTCTCCTTTGCCTGCTCCTGATGAAGTGATAATGTGTAGTTATTTTAATGCTGCCTATACCACCCTTGACCAAATACCCTCTCTTATGCCTGGTACACACTAGCTTTTTTATCGTTCAACCCAGACAAAAAAAACCTGACAGCTCCAGTTGGAGCCGCTGTACTAACGATCCAACGTTAGTACAGTGATCTCCCCCGCTGAGCTGTTGTGTTCTGACAGGGGGGGACAGCCCCCGCCAGAACACTCCAATAAGCACTCTCCGCCATTGGCTAGGAGCGCTGATCGGAAGCTGGTTTCTGTTGAACCAGGTGCTATACACATGGACCGAATGTCGGATGGTTTTTATTGAACGGGCCGATGTCGCCCGACATTGGGCCCGTGTGTACTAGGCTTTACAGAGCCAGCAACTACTATCATTGAATAGATCCTATAATATAAATATTTACCTTTGTAAGGGAAACTCTGTAATTGGACATAAGTGCTATCACAACTCTCTTATTTCTTTCTTCTTCCTATTCATCTTTAATGATCTACGGCCCATTTACAGTGTATGCATGCATCAATACATATGTGAACTGGATAATAGGAGGAAAAATTGAGTTCACATTCTTTGTAATGGGATAGACTTGCTAAACTAATAGTATGAGCACACACAGGGGTTGATTTACTAACAGTAGAATGTTTATTGTGAAAGAATACTCAATCATGTGTAAGGGGAATAACAAAAAAATGTAATTTATGCATGTGATTGAATGATGGAAGCCAGCAGAGCTTCACCTCTTTTATTAAAGCGGAGGTCCGCCCACCCCATGAAAAATTCAAAGTCAGCAGCTAATACTACAGCTGCTGACTTTTAATATATGGACACTTACCTGCCCAGGGAGCCCGCGATGTCTACACCCTAGCCAATCTTCGGATCAGCTGTCTTGTGCAGCCACCTCCATTTCTGGTAAGGGAACCTGGCAGTGAAGCCTTTCGTCTCCCTACTACGCATGCACGAAGCGCGCTGCACTTTCTAATTTGCCTGGCGGCGGAAGGAGGAGGAGTCGAGCCGAGCCGCAGTGCCATCTCCAAAAGTGGGAAAGGGGACCTGTCAAAAACAGGTCCCTGTTCCCCCCTCCCCCCTGAAAGGTGCCAAATGTGGCACCGGAGGGGGGTAGGAGACAAATAAGCGTGTGGAACTCCGCTTTAAGCTAAGGGAAAATTTCCTTGCAAAGTGAATAGCCTGTTTGTTATTTGTAAAGCAATGCCATAGTATGAGTGTACGCATCATAATGATACATAATAAATACATATACAAGTATTATATACATGATAATATGTTTAATCAGGCCACATTGTTTTCATATTTCCTGACACTGGTTCTACTAGATCAGGGGTCTTCAAAGTTTTTAAAACTAGTGCCAGTTTACTGCACTTCAGACTTTAGGGGGGCCGAACTGTGGCCTTCGGGAGTAGAACATGTCCTGGTGTCAGTGGGAGTAAACAATAAACCATTGGTAGAATAGTGCCCCATTGTTGGTGTCAGTGGGAGGAATAGTGCCCCATTGTTGGTGTCAGTGGGAGGAATAGTGCCTCACGGTTGGTGTCACTGGGAGGAATAGTGCTCAATCGTTGGTGTCACTGGGAGGAATAGTGCCCCATCGTTGGTGTCAGTGGGAGGATTAGTGCCCTATCGTTGGTGTCAGTGGGAGGAATAGTGCCCCATTGTTGGTGTCAGTGGGAGGAATAGTGCCCCATTGTTGGTGTCAGTGGGAGGAATAGTGCCCCATCGTTGGTGTCAGTGGAGGAATAGTGCCCCATCGTTGGTGTCAGTGGGAGGAATAGTGCCCCATCGTTGGTGTCAGTGGGAGGAATAGTGCCCTATCGTTGGTGTCAGTGGAGGAATAGTGCTCCATTGTTGGTGTCAGTGGGAGAAATAGTGCCCCATCGTTGGTGTCACTGGGAGGAATAGTGCCCCATCGTTGGTGTCAGTGGGAGGAATAGTGCCCCATCGTTGGTGTCATTGGGAGGAATAGTGCCTCAAGGGCTGGATAAAAGCAAAGGGAAAAGAAAGAAAAAAAGGGCGCACTGACCTTGTGCATTACCCTTAGGTAAATATTTTATTTAAAAGTAAAATAGAAAACTACTCACAAACGTATAAACATAAAAATATTGATACAAGTAGTCTCTAGATGACAGCAATTGTTCAAGATGGTAACAGACTTCCGATCGTAACAGAGGAGATTGCAGTCACTGCCGCCTGACGCGTTTTGAAGGATGACCTTCTTCCTCAGAGCCCTGCAGTCAATAAAGGCAAGCATAGGGCCACATCCGCAGTTTGGAGACCACTGTACTAGACTATGGTAAAATTCAATGTGTGACACTTTCAAATATAAGATGGTTAAAAAATGTATTCATTGTCACCATTGTCGTAGGCTGTCCATAGATTAATCGTTATTTTTTTTTTCAAACAAGGAACAGATTATCCCAACCACACAAGGGAGGTGGATACTGGATAGAGGAATACTTCCCACTGTGCTATTGTATTCTGACAGCGGGGGCTCTCCACTATCAGAATACACTGTTCTGTTGATTGAGAAACATTTTCTAACATTCCGGTTAGATCAACTTCTATCTAGCAGGAGATTCCATACATGGATTGGAATTCGGCCGATCCCTGGTGAACTGGCTGAGTTTCAATCCATTTATGGCCAGCTTTAGTGTACCTGATATCCTAACACAGCAAATAGACATGTGCAATTCATTTAGTTCCAAATTCGTTTTTTAACGAATTTCGACAAATTCGTTAATTCGGAAATATCCGAATTAACGAAAATCCATTTAACCAATTTCTCTGAATATTCCTAAATTCGAATATTCAAAAATTTGTTAATTCATACATTTGCACATTCGTAAATTCGTACATTCACAAATTCGGAAGTTCGCAAATCTGAATTTATAATTAACTAATAATAACTTAACTATTACTAACTATTAAATTATAGGTATTGTAATTTCCTTTTTAAATTGGGCTGTTAGTGAACTTAACAAATACAAATTTATCTTAAGTTACAAATTATTCGAAATAACGAATGCCGTATCCAAACAAATGGAAGGTAATGAATTAATAATAATAAATAACATTAATGTTAATAAAAACTTTTTATTATTATTATTTATTAATTTGTTCCATTCCATTTTGTTTAGATGCGGAATTCGTTATTTCGGATAATTCGTAACTTCAGATAAATTCCTGTTCACTAACAGCCAAATTTGAAAAGAAATTACAATACTGTACCTATAATTTAATACTGTAGTTAGTTACTGTACTATTTCCGATTTTCTAATTTTTGGGTTTTCGGATTTTTGAATTTCCAAATTTCTGAATTTTCTAATTTACGAATGTACGAATGTACGAATTTTCTAATGTGCGAATGTACAAATTTACGAATTTTCTAATGTACGAATGAACGAATTTACACATTTACGAATGTACGAATGTACGAATTTACGAATGTATGAATTTACAAATTTACGAATGAACGAATTTACTAATTGCGATCATAACAAATGACCCGAAAAACGAAAAAAAAAAAAAAAAAAAAAACGAATGAAAATGAAAATGAACAAATTTTTTGGCAGTGCACATGTCTAACAGCAAAGCATTGCACTCATGATGATCAGTGGATTGCAGTTACAATGTTAGGCTCCTGAAGTCCTACAGCTTTCTACCATGACCTCTGTACAGCCCTTCAGTTAGAAAGCTACATGGCTTACAAATGAACTATTTCATTCATTCATCAGTGCCCTCAAAGTTCATTGAGAACTACAAGCCGTCTGCTGCAGTGGCAGCTTACCAATTCTTAGATTTGATGGTTTCATTCATTTCCTTTTTGGGGTTTTCTTCTATAGTAAGTCTATTGTTTTTTTTCTTTTTAAAGAACACGCTCTCCAGCAGAATGTATCAGTTACATAGATGAAGCAAAACATTTATCGCTGACAGGGATGCTTACAATGATCAGTTTTTACTTATTTATGTAAAACCTTTATCCCAAAGGGAAAAAAAAAATGTTTTCTGTAACTACTTTCAAACTATTAGCTGGAGTTTGGTTTCAATTTGTTCGTGTATTTAAATCTGCTAGTCCATCAAACACTCCCCTTCCCCCCAGACTGACAATGCTGCTGTCAAAAAAAATGCATTCTGTACTCCTTCATCCAGAGTGGAGGTACTCTAATTCAGGAGGTGTGCTACTGGCCAGATCACCAGCTGAAAACAGAGGAAAAAGCCTAAAAAAACGAATGCAGCCACCATATCTAATGATTGGTGAGCTGTAATAGATTACATTTTTGGTTTTGGGTTTAATACCGCTTTAACAAAGTATTTTACACTTGCAATGCGGGGGAAGCCCCACTACAAGTAAGGGCCTGGACAAAGCCAGCCTATAAATGGAGAAGGTTTATGCTCACTTTCCCAGGTTTTACCGTCTTCATGATCAGGGCATTTTTTTGCTGCTCAGCACTGTGCTACTTTAATTGGTAATTGCGTGGTCATTCAATGCTGTACAAAAATGAGATTTAGATAATTTTTTTCACACACATAGAGCTTTCTTTTGGTGCTATTTGATCACCTCTGGGTTTTTCATTTTTTTATTAGATAAAGGAAAAAAGACTGAAAATTAAAAAAATATATATATATATTTTCTACTTTCTGTTATAAAACATATGCAATAAAAAAAAAATCGAATTTTCTTCATAAATTTAGGCCAAAATGTATTCTGCTAGATGTCTTTGGTAAAAGAAAAAAAATCACCATAAGTGTATATTAATTGTGAAAGTTAGAGAGTCTACACACTATGGTATATACAGTGGGGAAAATAATTATTTGATCCCCTTCAGATTTTATAAGTTTTCCCACTTACAAAGAAATGAAGGGTCTATCATTTTTATTATAGGTGTATTTTAAATGATAGAGACAGAATATCAATCAACAATCCAGAAAAAAACACATGATACAAATGTTATAAATTGAGTTCAGTTCAGTGAATAAAATAAGTATTTGATCCCCAAGCAAAACATGACTGATGCCCTGTATACACGATTGAACTTTCCAACGGAAAGTGTGCGATCGGAGCTTGTTGTCGGAAATTCCGACCGTGTGTAGGCTCCATCACACTTTTTCCATCGTGCTCTCCGACACACAAAGTTTGAGAGCTGGATCTAAAATTTTCCAACAACAAAATCCGTTGTCGGAAATTCTGATCGTGTGTAGACAATTCCGATGCACAAAGTGCCACGCATGCTCGGAATCAAGCAGAAGAGCAACACTGGCTATTGAACTTCATTTTTCTAGGCTCGTCGTACGTGTTGCACATCACCGCGTTCTTGACGTTCGGAATTTTCGACCAACTTTGTGTGACCGTGTGTATGCAAGACAAGTTTGAGCCAACATCCGACAGAAAAAATCTGTTGGATTTTGTTGTCGGAATGTCTGATCGTGTGTACAGGGCACTAGTACTTGGTGGAGAAACCCTTGTTGGCAAGCACAGAAGTAAGACCTTATTTGTAGTTGGTTACCAGGTTTTCACACATCTCAGGAGGGATTTTGGTCCACTCTTCTCTACAGATCTTCTCTAAATCCTTATGGTTTCTTGGCTGTCACTTGACAACTCGAAAGTTTCAGGTCCCTCCATAAATTTTCTATAGGATTTAGGTCTGCAGACTGGCTAGGCCACTCCATGACCTTAATGTCCTTCTTCTTGAGCCACTCCTTTGTTGCCTTGGCGGTATGTTTTGGGTCATTGTCATGCTGGAAGACCCATCCATGACCCATCTTCAGTGTTCTGGCTGAGGGAAGAAGGTTCTCATCCAAGATTTTACAATACATGGCCCCGTCCATTGGCTCCTTAAGTCGGCCTGTACCTTTAGCAGAGAAACGGCCCCAAAGTATAATGTTTCCACCTCCGTGCTTGACTGTAGGGATAATGTCAGCATTTTTCTTCCTCCAAACACTGTGAATCGAGTTAATGCCAAAGTGCTCAACTTAGGTCTCGACTGACCACAGCACTTTCTCCCTCTTCAATTAAATGTTTATTGACAAACTTCATATGCGGAGGGGTACCTTCTTGGGGAGGGTGACCTTGTAGACGCTAGATGATTTCAATCCATGGCGATGTATTGTGTTACCAATGGTTTGCTTGGTGACTGTGGTCCCAACTGCCTTGAGATCATTCACAAGCTTCTCCCTTGTAGTTCTGAGCTGATTTCTCACTTTTCTCATCATCATCCCATGAGGTGAAATCTTGCATGGAGCTCCAGACCAAGGGCGATTGATGGTTATTTTGTATTTCTTCAAATTGTGAATAATCACTCCAACAGTTGTCTCCTTCTCACCAAGCTTCATGCTGATGGTCTTGTAGCCCATTCCAGCCTTGTGGAGGTCTAAAATCTTGTCCCCCATGTTCTTTGACAGCTCTTTGGTCTTGCCCATGATGATGAGGTTTGAATGGAATAAAGAGGTTTTGTGGACAAGTGTCTTTTATACACAAAACAAGTTGTCATTAGAAGCACCATCTTAAATTGACAGGCCTAATCTGTGTACCACATGAGCACATACTGTAGCCAGTCTGTGGGAGCCAGAATTATTGTTGGTTGGTAGAGGATCAAATACTTATTTTATTCACTAAACTGCAACTTAATTTATAACATTTGTAGCATGTGTTTTTTCTGGATTTTTGATTGAAATTCTGTCTCTATCATAAAATACACCTATGATAACAATTATAGACCCTTCATTTCTTTGTAAGTGGGCAAACTTAGAACATCTGCAAGGGATCAAATACTGTATATACTTGAGTATAAGCCGACCTGAATATAAGCCGAGGTACCTAATTTTACCACAAAAAACTGGGAAAACTTATTAACTCGAGTTTAAGCCTAGGGTGAGAAATGCGCAGCTACTGTAAGTGGAAAAGAGGGTCAACAATGCCCATTTGCAGCCTCACTGTGCCCATTTGCAGCCATAGGTCCCCCGAACTTCAAACTTGGTAGTTAAGGGTTCCTAGATGCCTCCTATCTGCAGCCAAAATTTGGGGTCTCTGGACCCAAAGGGTCCCGAAATGACATTGCTGCAGATGGACACAGTTGACCAACTTTGGGGCCCTGTATTTTGGGGCCACTTGGTGCTAGGAACCCCAGATTTGGTGTGCAAACCCAGTGAATCTAGCACTACAACATATCCAGATAGGGTTCCTATCACCAAGTAGCCCCAAGATACAGGGTCCAAAAGTCGGGTTGGAAAATGTAATTTTCTGCTGCAGAAAAGTGCTTGACTCGAGTATAAGGAGGGGAGCATTTTCAGCACAAAAAAATGTGCTGAAAAACTCGGCTTATACTCGAGTATATACAGCAATTATTTCCGCCATTATATACTGGAATTTATGCAGCTATAGATGCTATATTTTAATGGTGGTGATCAGCGACTTATAGTGTGTCTGTGATAGGGTGGTGGGTAATTTGGTGCTAACAGACACTATCATGGAAGATCACTTACTGACACGGACATCACTAGTGACACTAATACAGTGATCACTGATAATACTGTACAGTGACACTGTACTAATGACACTGCTTGGGAAGGGGGTAACATCTATGGACAATCAAGGGGTTAACTGCGTGCCTATGTGTAATATGTGCTGCTTTGTCTTTCTGATCTGGCTGTTTTTTCCCCCTGCTTTGCATCCCACCATGTAAGGAGCGAGCGCCTGGTGTTTGCACGTCCTGGCTCTGAGCAGACGACTGCACCGTACGCCGAGTGTAGTTCTCACTGAACACCATTGTAAGGTGCAGACTGGGCAAATATTTACGCTGTGAAATCAATAACTGTACATAAAATATTTTCAGGACAAACCTCCTTTCTGTGTCTAATGGGCCACGGCTCATTAACTGTACATTTAAAATAAATGATAAAACATGTGGACTTATTCACACCGCGTTAGCTGACATAACAATCATCCCGAGCTCACTGTTCAAACCTTGTTTATTTTTTTTACAGACGCAATTACGGTCGACCTGCAAATTTCTCACCGCGTAGCGGTGAGTTTTACTGCCTGTACTTTCTAGATCACCAAACGGGAATTCATGGGTGTAAGTGTATATTTCTGTATGTTTGTGTATGTATGTGTAAGTGTGGTCAGCTTAAAGTGGAACTAAAGTACATTCCCAACTCCCAACTGTCCCTGATTTCGAGGGACTGTCCCTGATTTAGAGCAATGTCCCTCTGTCCCTCCTTCCTCCTTATTTGTCCCTCATTTTGGTCTGATCTATATAGTTGTATATAAAATGCACTTTTTATCTATCAAAAAGTGTTTCCCAGTGCTAAACCTTTCATCCAATTTCTAAATTGCTGCATTTGTACATTCCAAAAGCCAATATAAAGGAATAGTAGTGGTAAAAAAAATCACTTGTGGGTTTAACCAATTTTTTTTTTACAATTCTCCTTTAAGGGGGTGTGGCAAGGGGTGTGTCCTATGCCTGAATACTTTTGCTGATAGGTGTCCTTCATTCCCATCTCAAAAAGTTGGGGGGTATGAAAATATATATATTTTTTTAAGGGAGGGTTATAACCCCTGTCATTTTTTGTAGCCAATTGTATTCCATTGGGGAGATTTCCCTTCACTTCCTGTCCTATAGCCGAAAGAGGAAGTGAGAGAATCCCTGGATGTCAGCAGGGTCACCAGAACCAGCGTCCCCATTGAAAGATTTCCCTTCTATTACCTGTTTAGGTGCAAACCGAAGCTCTGGGATCTTTTTCACTTTCAGTGATAACAATAAACAGAACAAATAGAGAAAAGGTTTTTCCATTAACCTCTTGCCAACTGTATACTGTACATATATGGTGGCAAAAATATAAAATGGAGAGGTGTAGCGCTTAAAAAATATATAAACAATAAAGTCCATCAATAATAAAAAAACTGAAAGGACGATCGAATCAGAGATCTTCATCCAAAACCGGATAAAAGTGGATAGAATAGCCACCACCAGCACCCGAATCAACTGACCCTTATGCCGCGTATATGCGACCGGACTTTCCGGCAGACTAGGTCCGAGGGGATTAGTCCGCCGGACAATCTGATCGTGTGTGGGCTTTTTCCTAAAAAAAAAAATAAATCAGACGGACCTAGAAATAGAACATGTTTCAAATCTTTCCGACGGACTCAATTCCGACGGACTGAAATCGGGAAAACCGTTCGTCTGTATGCTGGTCCGACGGACCAAATACGACACAAGGGAAGCTACTGGCTATTGAACTTCCTTTTTTAGTCCCGTTTACGTCATCACGTCTAAACGAACAGACTTTCAAACGGACTTGGTCAGTTTGTATGTGGCCAAGTCCGTTCGTTCAGAAAATTCCGGCGTAACTCAGCTGAAAGTCCGTCGGGAAGACCGTCGGACCTAGTTTGCCGGAAAGTCCGGTCGTGTGTACGCGGCATTACAGTCAGTGTGTAGGGTACACACAATGTTAGTATTGGTTATTGGCCCCAACTGACAATTTAGCCTAATCCTCTCACAATGGTCAAAGGAACCCAAAAGCTGCTTCAATTCATTAAAACTTCAACGGATAGCTCCAGCATCCACATAAATATGTAAAAAGTTTAATGTATAAAAAGCTAGTGCACTCACATATTTTAAAAGGGCCGATAAGCATATGGAAACAAACCAGCGTTTCCAATGAACAAAATGGCCGCCGTGTCTCTGGTCAGCATCCCACGTCAAACGTCCTTAGCTCCACCTGACATTTCGGCATAAGAATGCGTCATCAGGGGACACAGTGGGAGCCAATCAGCGGGTCCAGCGGACTCCACGTCCGCCAGGACCCAGAGATCGTTTCAGATACCAGCAGAACAGCGGTTTGCCTATGTAAACAAGGCAGACTGCTGTTCTGTCAGTAGGGAAGGTAGTGATCCTCTGCAAAGCAGGAACAAGGATCTCTGCCTTCCCATAGTACAAGCAACTTCTACACAGTAACAAGCACATTTTAGGCACACATTTCACCCTTTGAGCTCCCCTGGTGTTAACCTATTCCCTGCCAGGGTCATTAGTACAGTGACAGTGCATATTTTTTGCATTGGTCACTGTAATGGTGTCACTGGTTCCCTCAAAAATGTAAAAAGTGTAATTTAGTGTCCGATTGAAAAGAAAAGAAATTGGCAGCAGTGGCATCAGCAAGTCTTTCTCCCGACGCGTTTCGCCTTAATGAGGCATCATCTGGGGGTGATGCCTCATTAAGGCGAAACGCGTCGGGAGAAAGACTTGCTGATGCCACTGCTGCCAATTTCTTTTCATACATAATTACCTAAATAATTTTTTCTACATGTGAGTACCCATTTTATATGTTTATTAAATTTTAACTTGCTTGACGGTATTACGCTATGGTCTCATTTTCTCTTTATTGGTAATACCATTGGGGGATGAGCCACATACTATACCTGCCTACCACTCCTACTTTCCATCAACCACTCAACGCATAGTCTTGTCGTCGGTTACCAGACATCACAAATTGGAACAACTGCCCACATCAGTGTATTGCAAACACCATACAGCAATTTTGACTCATATGGCGTAAGCCTACCTGAGTCCACGATAGTCGGTAAGCCTTCCATTAATCGGTGACGGAGTACATCAGACAAGCCGCACAAGTCACTTTATGTTTTACTGTATTCACTTAAGTCACTATTATGGTGTAATATTGATTTTTATAACAATTATTTTTAAATTTTGAGACACTAAACTGTTTATTTGTGATGGTCTCAATTCAGTCACGTTTTGTCTGTAATCAGTATATTTCACCATTTGTAATTTAATGGATATTCTATATGGAATATAGTTCCACTATTGGTCACTTATATTTATTTATTTTGGTGATATATAGTTTTAAAGAATTTTTTCTATTATTATATATTATTTCACAGTATATGTTTAATAATCACTATTGAACACTTTGAGCGCCGCACTATATACTTATTCACGCTTTTTGATTTAACATATTATTGTTGTGCAGGCTGCTGAATCTATTTATGTGTAGATAGCGCAGTTTCTTCCCCCCCCCCCCCCCCCCCCGTTGTCAATCTTTGTAACAGAATACATATTGGCCTGAAGAAATTTATGAAGAAATTGTCTCTATGTGTGGGGAAAAAAGGACACAAAGTTTATTTGGGTACAGCGTTGCACGCCCACGCAATTGTCAGTTAAAGTATTGCAAGGCTGTAACGCACAAAATGGCCTGTCATGAAGGGGGGTACACCTGAAGTGGTTAATATACTTTACCCACTTGCTTACTGGGCACTTAAACCTGGGCACTTTCACACAAATAGAGCTTTATTTTGGTGGTATTTAATCACTGCTGGGTTTTTTATTTTTTGCGAAAAAAAAACGAAAAAGGACCGACAATTTAAAAAAAAAAAAGTTTTATAATAAAATGCTAACAGGTACTTTTTCTCCTTCATTGATGTGCGCTGATGAGGCTGCACTGATGGGCATTGATTGGCTGCACTGATGGGCACTGATAAGGCAGCATTGATGGGCACTGATAGGTGGCACTAGTGGGCACTGATGAGGTTGCACTGGTGGGCACTGATAGGTGACACTGAGAGGTGGCACTGATGGTTGGCACTGATGGGCAGCACTGAAGGGCACTGATATACGGTACTGAAGGGCACTGATGGTTGGCACTGATAGATGGCACTGATGGGCACTGATAGGCACTGGTAGGTTATACTGATAGGCAGCACTGATGGGTGGCACTGATGATGAGGCACTGATGTGCACTGATTGGCAGCACTTATGGGCACTGATAGGTGGCACTGATAGGTGGCACTTATGGGCACTGATGAGTGGCACTGATATGCACTGGTAGGTAACACTGATAGTCAGCACTGATGGGTGGCATTAATGATGAGGCACTCATGGGCACTGATTGGCAGCACCGATGGGCACTGATAGGTGACACTGATAGATGGCACTGATAGGCACTGGTAGGTGACACTGATAAGCCACACTGATGGGCGGCACCGATGATGAGGCTCTGATGGGCACTGATTGACAGCACTGATGGGAACTGATAGGTGGCACTGGTGAGCATTGATAGGTGGTACTGGTAAGTGGTACTGGTGGGCACTGATAGGCAGCACTGATATCCACTGGTAGGTGGCACTGGTGGGCACTGGCAGATGGCACTGGTGGGCACAGATGAGGCGGCGGTAGCTCTCCGTGTGTGGGACCAATGTCCCTTTGACAGAAGCCAGTGATCGGCTTTTTTTACTCCTCACACTAACATAGGGTTGCCACATCTTCCCTTTAATCCTAGCAGCGTGAGGAAAAAAACTATTACCGATCTTCTGTTTACATCACGTGATCAGCTGTCATTGGCAACGGCCATTGATCACGTGGTAAGGGGATACTCCGATCTGTGATCAGCTGAGTTTCATTAACTCTGTAATCACACACATCTTGCAAGGGGTGCACAGGCAGCTCATGCACGGGAGGATATACACGGACCCCCTCCCGGCAATTAAGGCCCGCGCTGTAACCGTCTTTCAGCTATAGCGTGGCGGGAGGTGGTTAAAGTGGAACTTGCGTACAGGCAGGATTGTTAATGCAGAAGAGACATGCCTTGGTGGGAAAATGCAGAAGTGGAAGCTGCCCACAAGTCAAGATGGCAGCACAGGCCCAGAGGCAAAGAAGAGGAGGAGCATTAGGGTATGGCTATATACATAGGAAGGTAACACGCAATGATTGGCTGAAGGCCGTTTCTGTTTGTTCTGTAGAGAGAGGCAGATAGAGAGATAAACAGGGCCCGTACTGTGTACATACTGCATGTGTATTTGGGGCACTAAGGACTGACTTCTAGGAAGCCATTTTGGCTGGGTCAATTTTATATGAACACACTTTTGTAAACTTTTGTAAACACGGAGATGCCGATAATCGGTGCTCCCCGCCTCACACTGACAGAGTGTGTGGCGAGGAGAGCCAATCAGCGGCACGCAGGGGTACATCTACACATGTAATCAGGGCACTGATCACCAGTGCCCTGATTACAATATAGTGCCAAAATTGTCACCAATCAGTGCCCACCATTACCCACCAGTGCCAGCAATCAGTGCCCACCAGTGGCAGCAATCAGTGCCCACAAGTGCCAGCAATCAGTGCCCATTAGCAATGCCAGTCAGTGCTGGCTATCAGTGCCACCTATCAGTGCTGCCCATCAATGCCCATCACTGCTGTTGATCAATGCCCATCAGTGTCACCCATCAGCGCCACCCATCAATGTCCATCAGTGCCCATCAGTACCGCCTATCCATGCCACCTATCAGTGCCCACCAGTGCCGCCTATTAGTGCCCATCAGTGCCACCTAACAGTGCCCATCAGTGCCGCCTATCAATGCTTATCAGTGCCACATATCAGTGTAACCTATCAGTGCCTCCTCATCAGTGCCACCTCATCAATGCCCACCAGTTCAGCCTATCAGCGCTGCCTCATCAGCGCACATCAGTGAAGGACATTTTTGAGCAGCAAAATGACACCCCAACTCTACTGCCAATATGATGATCTATGAACTGTGCCCTAGCCAGGACGTTCAGGCCCCAAAATGCAGTACTTGAATCACAAAAGGGCTGGCGACTCGGATGCTCTTGAATAAAAGTCCTTTATTTCGTTACATGGGTACATGGGTACAAGCTACGCTGACGGGTTTCGGCTAAGAAGCCTTCATAAAAGCTTTGATGAAGGCTTCTTAGCCGAAACGCGTCAGAGTAGCCTGTACCCATGTACCCATGTAACGAAATAAAAGACTTTTATTCAAGAGCATCCTTGTCGCCAGCCCTTTTCTGATTCAAGTAAACATTTTTGGTCTTTTTTTTGTAAAAAATTAAAAACCCAGCAGTGATTAAATACCACCAAAAGAAAGCTCTATTTGTGTGAAGAAAATTCTAAAAAATTGGTTTGGGTGCAGTGTAGCACGACCGCGCAATTGTCATTTAAAGTGCGACAGCGCTGAAAGCTGAAAAATGGCCTGGGCAGGAAGGGGGGAAGTGCCCAGTAGGCAAGTGGTTAAAAAGATAAAACTGTATTGTGTATTGTGTGTTCTGTGTGTAAACGAGGTCTTGGGGCTCATTCACATAGGTGATATGTCCAGTGTGAATCCGTGAGTTGTGTGCAGGCAGCCTATATTATGCTATGAGGATGCAGCAGCTGTACAAACACAGCCACAGGTCCTAATTTGACAGGCGTTTTGATGCATGTAACACAGACATTGTAATTTTTTTTACAATTTGTTATTATTATATATATATTTTTTACAATGCTGTTGGGGGGTGGGGTGAAATATCAGGGGTATAAACAGACCCCTCTCATCTCACTGAGGACACAGATTCTTCAAGTCGTTTCTCTGCAGCCTCAGTTGCACTGCAGATGAATGAACAGGAGACTGAGGTTCCTGTTCATTCTTAAACTGAAGCTAGCAAACACAGTTGATTATGCTTCAGTGAGTGATAGGTATCAGAAAAGGAAGAGTCTGGTAAATTAGATATTTACTGGCCCCATCCTCTGCTCTCCATTCTGAACATCCCCCCTGTGTAAGGGGAGAGGGAAGTTGGCAGCGCCAGTCCCAGGGGGAGGGTGGGGGGTCACACAGCGGGGCCCGGGCAGCATGGGGAATCAGATGTGGGCAGGATGGGGGGGGGGATTGGTGTGGTGAGGGTGCAATTTCAGGAGCAATGCCCTGTGTGTCTCTCCCTGGAGCAGCTGAAAGCAAGTGGGAGGGAGGGAAAGGGGGAAATCGGGCTTTCAGCTGCTCCAGGGAGAGACACACAGGGCATTGCTCCTGAAATTGCACCCTCACCACACCAATTCCCCCCCCCCATCCTGCCCACATCTGCTTCCCCATGCTGCTCGGGCCCCACTGTGTGACCCCCCACCCTCCCGATGGGACTGGCGCTGCCGACTTCCCTCTCCCCTCACACGGGGGGATGTTTAAGATGCCCAACTGTGTTCCCAGGCCCCGTACAGGAGGACCAGTGGTATGCCCTTAGGCTGGCCATACATTATACAATTTCCTTTATATTTACCGTCAACTATGTAGTGCAAGTAGGGTGACCACATTTCCAAACTGCCATTTAGGGACACCCCCCTTCCTAAAAATCAGCTTGTGCTGTAATGAATCACAGCAGAAGCTGGGGCGGCGGGTGCGCACTTTACCCAGAGGCACTGATCATGCCCCTCAAAAAAGGCTGCCACATTGCCACTTTACTCACTGACAGCACTTGTACTGGCTGGCCGCGACCCGTTTTACCTCGTTCCAACACTGGCTCTACTGTGATTACACGCAAGTGGCGGGATATATGATTTCTCCAATCACAAGCAGGGGGTGGGGATTGTGCCACTCTAGACATTCCCAGGCCAGGACAAGTACTGCCAGCGGCAATGTGGTGGCCTTTTTTGGGGGCATCCTATCAGCCCTGGGGGAGGGTGGCAGTGTCAGTTTCATTCCGGGACACTGTATTGTCCTGGAATGAAGGTGCCCGGGACAGACTTGCAAAATGCGGGACTGTCCCGGGCAATCCGGGACTGTCCCGGGCAATCCAGGATGCGTGGTCACCCTAAGTGCAAGGGCCTGCCTGATTGCATACAAATTGAAAGTGTTTAGGTTTGACTTCATATTATATGGCTTTTTGGTAAATAAAACGGAAAATTGTACAAGAAAATTGTATAATGTATGGCCAGCCTTATCGGCGGCCCTGGATAGATAGATAGATTGAAAGATAGATAGATTGAGAATAGATAGAATCGATAGAGAGAGGATGGATAGATAGATAGATAAATAGATAGATTGAAAGATAGATAGATTGAGGATAGATAGAATCGATAGAGAGAGGATAGATAGATAGATAGAATCGATAGAGAGAGGATGGATAGATAGATAGATAGATAGATAGATAGATAGATAGATAGATAGATAGATAGATAGATAGATAGATAGATAGATAGATAGATAGATAGATAGATAGATAGAGAGATAGATTTGATAGATAGATAGATAGATAGATAGATAGATAGATAGATAGATAGATAGATAGATAGATAGATAGATAGATAGATAGATAGATAGATAGATAGATAGATAGATGGATATATGATTTATATATGCATAATTATATGTTAATAGTATAATAGTATAAATATTTATTTGCAAGCATATAACTACTGTGTTTATTATTTATTTTAATAAAATTCCCAGGAAGGCAGGGGATATGAATTATTTTTTTTCCTGGAGTAGGAATTCTTTACAAAGATTTGCAGGCAGCTGCACTAAATTGAAAGGGGGGTAATTTGATATGACATAGGGACGACTTTCTTCGCTCGTGTGTAATAGCTACTGGGTCCGTGCTTAAAGTTCTATCCTACATCTCACTGTCTATAGAAATAAATTGCAGAGCTGCAAATTATTAAAGTAATAACATCTGGCGACTGAGAATAGTCATCTGATAATGCCTGGAAATTGGGACATTACTACATTCAATGGATACATTTCAAGAGTTATCATGGAACAAAGGCGCTATTGTCAGGGGGCTGTTCGCTTTTCAAAAGCACACAAATTTGAAAAAAAAAATAGATTTTTTTTTTGTCCTTATGTTTCAGTTTTACACTACATAGGCTGTAGGATATCACGGAGTCAATGGTCATTTTAGGCTGTCAAGATAATTTGTTTCAGTTTTGGAATATTATCTCTCTGGTTGCCCCGTGTCGAGTTGTTGTATGTGTACACCGAGGATAACGTCCTTGAAAAACAGAATCCACACAAGTACATAATCACCGGCTGCTACTGAGATGAATCTTGTAGTTTTCCCATTTGCAGATGTCATTACAAGTCATGGAGAGTTTTTGGCTTCTGTAAAAAAATCATCTAACCCCAGTGGGTCTTATAGTCTTCTTTTTCTTCAGTATACACATTTAAAACTCCAAGTAAGATAGAAAAGACACAAATTAATACAGCTCTGAATTCAGTAATACAATTTTTGTAAACCCATATTTTTTTTTAAATAACATATACTTACCTGCTATGTGTAGTGGTTTTGTAGAGAACAGCCCTGATCCTCCTTTTCTTTGGTCCCCCCACCGGCGCTCCATCCCCCTGCAAGCCACTCACAGAGGGCCCTCGTGTGTGCTCGCTCCCAAGCCAGCTCGGCCCGCCCCCTGCTCTCTCCTCACTGGTTCCCGCTGCTGCTGTCTCCAAGCCTATGAGGAGGGGGAGAGCAGAGAGAGCCGCTGCTCTCGTGCACAGCGCCGAATCAGGATTGGGCTCAGGTAAGTGAGGAGGGGGGGGAAGAGCTGCACTCAGAAGGTTTTTTTACCTTAAAGTGTTTGTTACCCTAAAAAAAAATAGATCCTGTTTCCTTAACCACTTCCTAATAATATAATTGTAATATGACGGCCGCAAGGTGGCTCTGCCATCCCGGGCGGGCGTCATGTGACGTCCTCGGCTTTCCGGCGGTCTAGGGGATGCGCGCGCCCGCCGTGTCACTCGGGAGCCGATGCGTGTGCCTGGCGGCCACGATGTCCGCCGCACACCCACGATTTCTGGTCACAGAGCAGGAATCAATCAACAGGAGTGGATCCCGGTGTGGCACAACCAGATATACGGAGCTCAAAGGGATCCTCAAAGCAGATGTTCTTTGGATCTCAAAAGTAAGCACCAGAAACCAGCGACCAAGTGGTAAATTATCGCATTGGAACCATAAAGCAAAAAAGGGAAAGAGGCTCCATATGGTGCAGGTCATAACATTTAAAGATATTAAATCTCGATAAAAATGTACAAATATCTGTGACAGATGACTGCATAAAATGTGATCACAAGCAAAATAAGAGTAAAAGCAATGTGGGGAATGAGCCCCTGCATTGTATCAACAGTTCAGGCTGGTGGTGGTGTAATGGTGTCAGGGATATTCTCTTGGCACACTTTGGGCCCCTTAGTACCAATTGAGCATCATTTAAACGCCACGGCCTACCTGAGTATTGTTGCTGACCATGTCCATCTCTTTATGACTACAGTGTACCCATCTTCTGATGGCTCCTTCCAGCAGGATAATGCACCATGTCACAAAGCTCAAAACATCTCACCACTGGTTTCTTGAACATGACAATGAGGTCACTGGGCTCCAATGGGCTCCACACTCACCAGATCTCAATCCAATAGAGCACATTTGGGATGTGGTGGAAGGGGAGATTTGCATCATGGATGTGCAGCTGACAAATCTGCAGCAACTGTGTGATTCTATCATGTCACTATGGACCAAAATCTCAGAGGAATATTTCCAACACCTTGTTGAATCTATGTCATAAAGAATGAAGGCAGTTCTGAAGAAAAAAGGGGGTCCCACCCGGTACTAGCAAGGTGTACCTAATAGTGGCCGGTGAGTGTATTTTGCAGTTCTTCCTTATTTGTTATATTGCATCACAATAGGCAGCGACCGGCCCCACAATCCCTCTGCCCTCTGTTACCAAATAAAAGCATGAATTCCATCCAATCAAAAAGTGGACATGCACCAGGAATTATGCAAACATTGCAGTTGATTTACTAAAGACGGATAGACTGTTCACTTTGCAAGGGAAATCTCCCAAAACCTTAAATGATATTAAAGACTTAATAAAAAAATAAAAAAATAACAAACATGTTATAATTACCTGGTCTATGCAAGGGCTAGCTATGGGTGATCGCTCCTGAGCCTTGCTCTGTGTGTCTATAAGACAAACAAAATGGGTCTCGACCCCGCCCCCGTTCCCTCCTCATTGGCTGTCAGCTACTGTCTGTGAGCCAATGAGTAGGCAGAGAGCTGGTGCAGTAGCCGCTCTCTTGCGTATTAGTAAGTATTAGGAGGGAGCTGCAAAACCTTCAGCCTTTACAACTACTACAACTTTATTTGAAGTTAAGCTCTACTGACTTCTATTATCCAATCATGTGCAAAAAAAAGGGCAGTTGTATTTTCCTTGCACATGATTGGGTATTCTTTACAATGTTAAATGTCACACCATTCACTAAGGTTAGTGGAAAATTCCCTTCGGAAGTGCAAAATCAATAGTCTATTTGCATTTAGTAAATTAACCCCATGGACTGGTATGTGGTGCTCCAATAACTGGGGCCCTTTTACAGGTTCACAACTCAAATTGGTTCAGCCACAGGAGCAAATGAAAGGATACGTTCACTTTTTGTAACATGTTACACCCATATTCAGCGTGTAACATGTAACATGTTACAATTGCAATCACCCCCCCCCCGAGTCCCTGCAGGAGTCCTGAATGACACCCACAATCTGATGATCATGGGTGCAATGCTTTACAGGCTCCAAGTAAAAAAATAAAAATAAGTGCACTTTTTTTTCTGCAAGAAGATGTGCATTTATTATTATTTGTTTTATTTTTTTAAAGTTTAACTTATGTTTTAACCACTTCAGCCCCTGACCATTTGGCTGGCAAAAGACCAGAGCACTTTTTGCAATATGGCACTGCATCGGTTTAACTGAAAATTGCGCGGTCGTGCGATGTGGCTCCCAAACAAAATCGACGTCCTTTTTTCCCCACAAATAGAGCTTTCTTTTGGTGATATTTGATCCCCTCTGCGGTTTTTATTTTTTTCGCTATAAACAAAAAAATAGCGACAATTTTGAAAAAAACACATTCTTTTTTACTTTTTGCTATAATAAATATCCCAAAAAATATATAAAAAAAAACATATTTTTTCCTCAGTTTAGGCCGATATGTATTCTTCTACATATTTTCGGAAAAATAGCAATAAGCGTTTATTGATTGGTTTGCGCAAAAGTTATAGCGTCTACAAAATAGGGGATCGTTTTATGGCATTTTTATTAATTTTTAATTTTTTTTTTTTACTAGTAATGGGCGGCGATCAGCGATTTTTATCATGACTGCGACATTATGGCGGACAGATCGGACACTTTTGGCGCCATTTTGGGACCATTCACATTTATACAGCGATCAGTGCGATTAAAAATGCATTGTTTACTGTGTAAGGCCGGATTCACACCTATGCATTTTTTGTGCTTTTTGCATTTTGCAGATTTGCACAACAGTACGTGTTCCATAGGAAACCATGGTGAATGGACTGTAGTCCAAATCTGCAAAATGCAAAAAGCATTAAAAATGCATAGGTGTGAATCCAGCCTAAATGTGACTGGCAGTGAAGGGGTTAACCACTCGGGGGCGCTGTAGGGATTAAGTGGGTCCTAGGGAATGATTCTAACTGTGGGGGGGGGGCTGTGTGTGACATTACAATGATCACCTCTCCCGATTACAGGGAGCTGTGATCAGTGTCAGTGTCATTAGGCAGAACGGGGAAATGCTTGTTTACATTAGCATTTTCCCGTTCTTCCTCTCCATGAGACGATCGCGGGATCCACGATCACACTGACGGAGCTTGCGGCAGGGCGTGAGCCCGCAAGCCGCTTCTTAAAGGGCAACATACAGGTACGTTAATATGCCTGCACTGCCCTTTTGCCGACGTATATTGGCATGAGCCGGTCGGCAAGCGGTTAAATAATTTGCCGCAAACATACAGGTTAGGGTGAATTTAATTGAATATCATTAATCAAGAAAATATGCAAAAAGTTAAAATGTTATATATTAAATTACACTTTTATTATGCATTTAAAATAATTAAATAATGATTTTACAAATGAAGTTTGCAAGTGATAACCAATAAAAGTTGAGTTTACTGATTTAAGTGTAACAATAAGATCTGATTGGCCATTGGGGGTTACTACAGTTTATGTACTGCAGTTTGCCTGAATTAATCTCCATTAAAAAATGCAGCAAAACTCTAGCCAGAGGTCTTAAAATCTTTTTTTTTTTTTTTTTTTTGTGATTCATTCAACATTCTTTGCACTGCCACAATTATTATGTCATTTTCTCTTATTTTAGAATGTACTTAATAAGCTGTAACAGCTCCCTTCATTATAAATAGTAATTCACCCCCTAATAAACTCAATCCACAATATTTTCTTTTTGTTTCTTCAATCCCCGGAGAGAGACATTGTAAAGTGACACTTTAAACACATTCATAATAAATGGCACAATTGTTTTTTATTTGTGAGTCTAATTTATGAAAAATAAACTTTTTGCAGACTAGAATATCCACATGTCTGCTTTTCATAAATTTTGGTTTTGTTTGTTTTGCATTAAATACGGTATGTATAGTATCATTTATTTCCATGTTTTACAGAAAAAGATTACAAAACCAAATAGCTAAATCGGTATTATTGTACAAATCAGTTTACATACAAGTAATTCATTTAAAGTAATCAAGATTTACCGTGTCCATATTTACCAGCATTTTGTTGTCTTCTCATATTCTAATGTATGGAACCCCTCCTTCATTTCGTTTATTCCATCCTTGGTGAACAAAAATATAAAAAATTCAGGAATCAGTCCGCCGTATCTAGCAACCGGACACATTTTAAGAACTTAAAATGTTCCACAATGGTAAACATATAACGGAATAAAGTGCAATATGCAGTGGTGTTTAAAAATAAACAAATGATAAGTCCAGCAATCAATCAAATCCTGGTTAGAGATATCTTTCAGTCTATTATCCACGGCGATCTACCACCGACCCCTCCACTCGTGAAAAATCGCGGGGGGGAATGAACGTCCGAATGGGAGCAGTTAACAGGCGGCGTCTCCTACCTTGCTCTGCACTCAACGCTTGCGAGTTCCTGTTCCGATCGGCATGATGACGTCACTATTGGCAGTCGCTAGGCCCAAACTGTGACGCGTTTCGTCAACAACGACATCGTCTGAGGGTGTAGTCTGGTAAGAGCATTTACAATAGGGGAGATTCAGTCCCCCCGCTATTTTTCACGAGTGGAGGTGTTGGTGGTAGAACGCCGTGGATAATAGACTGAAAGATATCTCTAACCAGGATTTGATTGATTGCTGGACTTATCACTTGTTTACCCTGTCCACCTTTAAGGCCCCTTTCACACTGGCGGGCGTCGGCGGTAAAGCAGCGCTATATTTAGCACTGCTTTACCGTAGTTTTAGCAGCTGTATTCAGCCGCTAGTGGGGCAGTTTTAACCCCCGCTAGCTCCCGAAAAAGGGTTAAAACCCCCCACAGTGCTTTGCTGGCGGTATTGCTGCGCTGCCCTATTGATTTCAATGGGTAGGAGCGGTATAGGAGCGGTGAATACACCGCTCCTTCTCTGCTCCAAAGATGCTGCTAGCAGGACTTTTTTTACCATCCTGCTAGCGCACCGCTCCAGTGTGAAAGCCCACTGGAGTGAAAGGACTCGCTTTTTTCAGGCGCTATACAGGTGCTATTTTTAGCGCTGTAGCGCCTGAAAAACGCTTCAGTGTGAAAGGGGCCCAAGAGATCCCTGAAAACTCAGTTATTCAGGGAAGCCTATCCCACACCCACCTAACAACAACTGTCCCCGAGCCACCCCCATCAAATCATTCTCTGCAGCTATTACCTTTTGTACCACCACCCCGTCCCTTTAGAATGTAAGCGCTACGAGCCGGGTCCTCCTGTATCTTTTGTATTGAACAGTACTGTAATTGTGTTGTCCCCCCTATACATTGTAAAGAGCTGCGTAAACTGTTGGCGCTATATAAATCGTGTATAATAATTTTTAAACACCACTGCATATTGCACTTTATTCCGTTATATGTTTACCATTGTGGAACATTTTAAAAATTACACCATTTATTGTATTTTATTTTAATATATGTTTATCATTGTTTAACATATTTTAGCGCTGCCTTTTGGATGTGTTTTTTATGTACTATACACCTGACAGTTGGTTTTAAATAGCGAGAGGGATATGTATTATAGTCCTCCTGTATTGCATTTATTTCATTTTTATTTCATATCATTTTTTCACTCTCTCCATAAGCACTTTGTAATAGAAAGGGCTAGTGGTTGGTATTATTGTACATTTTAAGAACTACAGAGCTACAGATAAAATAATAAACCATAAAATAATTATTCAAAGCAAACACCACATTCTCCTGGTACAAACAGACATTCACTATCTTGTTCAATGTGTCCATAATACATTACCTCTAGAGCCACAGAGACCCACTAGAATGAATCAGTTAAACTTTATTTTTTACATTTTTAATACAAATATTTTATCAGGGTAAACAAGAATCCGATTGGGAACTTTGAAAGTGGTATTTTTTTACACTGTGGACTACATGCTTGATCTCCATGGTTCTGGAGATGTAGAGAAATGTATTATTATATATCCTGCCCCAGTGGAAGACTATTTAGTCGAAACGTGTCAGACCAGCGTTCCTAGCTTCCCATATTGCTTTTTTTATACTTTTTGTTATCACTTCTTTTATATATCCTACATGATTGTATGATATTTTTATCCTCAATAAACCAACCTTTGTTAATCTGCACCATGAGGAGCATCCATTTTTCTTTTTCCTTCCATGTTTGAGTTCTGATAATTATCATCAGACTAGTCCTTGGTTTTGAATCTGTGTCGACTTTGAACCTGCGTTTACCTGCTGAAAAGTTTGGGAACCGCCATCTTGGAGTCATCTCAAGTATTTCCATCTACGTCCGAGAGGAGTTGGGATTCCAAGTCGCTGTGTGACCATTCAGGCTGCTACCCTCGGAAGTCATCCGTTTAAAGCGGTTCTGCACACATTTCATTTAGTAAATCTCTTTGCCTTCCAAATCAGGCAAAGAGTACTAAATGAAATGTGTTTTTTTTTTTTCACTTACCTTGATAATCACTGACTTCCTGTCCTCTGTCTCTGCGGCGGTGGGCGGGGTCTCTGCGTCGATCGTCGTCAGGCCGCACTGTCTCCTGGGATCTGGTGTCATTGTTCCCAGGAGTCAGTGCGGACATCTTCGAAATCTCGCGAGATTTTGGCCACATCTTCCGAAGTCTCGCGAGATTTCGGACACATCTTTCGAAATCTCGCGAGATTTCGGACACATCTTCCGAAATCTCGCGAGATTTCGGGCACATCTTTCGAAATCTCGCGAGATGTCGGCAGATGTGCCGACATCTCGCGAGATTTCGGAGAACGTGAGCTGCACTTTGCCGTTACTGCGCGCGCGCGAGCTCGGCGCAGTAACGGAGGTGCATGCTGGGCCATCTAAAGTGCCTGTGGGGTTTCACATGCCCACAGGCAAGATGGCCCCCAGCAGAAAAGAATTATATAAATCATTTTATTGGAGGAAAACCGGCTGCGATCGATTATAAAGATGGAAAACGTGAGTCCCCCAATTTACCTAGTAATCCTTGGCATTGTATTCCCCTAAAAAAAAAAAAAAAAAACACAGTGCAGAACCTTGTAGACGCACTGCCGTATGGCGTCCAGCAGGATCGGTAAGAGTACCCATTCTTTCCATCTGAATATCTCTTGTGTTTGCTGATTCATCTTTTGGTTATCTTGACCATTCATCCCTCACTTGAGCCTATGCTCCATACCTCAGTGAGTGAAGAGATCAATCCCTCCCTGATTGGACATTCCATGAGGATATTCTTTCGGACTGTTGTAGTTCACTATTCACTGGTTTATTCTCAACTGATCATTTATTGTTATAGGCTAATTTTCCTACACTTATCAGGAGTTGTTTAATTATTTTGTCACTTAGTTTACAGCGCTACACTTTTTGTTTGATATTTGTTATAACAACTCAGTAATGGGGTTCTTACAAATACCTTTTCATGTACGATTCTCTATGGTGGCTGGGATCTCTTCTTCTTTGTACTGTGTTTCGCACTCTGTAATATGCTGCTTCATGTGTGATTAACCACTTGCCACACAATCACGTACCGTATATATAAGTGATTGATAAAACACATTGGACTAACACCAGCAGATGCCATGGCTCCCCAAATCATTACTGACTGTGGAAAATGTTGCATTTGATTTGGAAATCAAGGTCCCAGAGTCTAGAGGAAGAGTGGAGAGGCGCAGAATCCAAGTTGCATGAGGTCCAATGTGAAGTTTCCACAGTCAGTGATGATTTGGGGAGCCATGTCATCTGCTGGTGTTGGTCCATTGTGTTTTATCAAGTCCAAAGTCAGCGCAGCCCTCTACCAGGAAATTCTAGAGCACTTCATGCTTCCCTCTGCTGAACAGCTTTATGAAGATGCTGATTTCATTTTCCAGCAAGACTTGGCACCTGCCCACACTGCCAGAAGTACCAATACCTGGTTTAATGATCATGGTATCACTGTGCTTGATTGGCCAGCAAACTCACCTGACCTAAACCCCATAGAGAATCTGTGGGGTATTGTCAAGAGGAAGATGAGAGACACCAGACCTGGGCTTCCATAACACCTCAGCAGTGCCACAGGCTGATCGCCTCCATGCCACGCCGCATTGATGCAGTAATTCATGCAAAGGGAGTCCCGACCAAGTATTGAGTGCATATTATGCTGTACATCTGGGTCAACCAGTGGCCCGGGGTATCTGGGCCTACTCTGGGATGGCAGGTCATCAAGCCTAGATTGTGGGTTGCCGTCCCTCTATCCCAGAGCATCAGTGTTGTGAATAAAGCCAGCGGTAATGGAAGCAAGCGGCTGTGGAGCAGAGCCACATAAGCTGTTGCTACCTGTATAGCGCCAGCTCCTCTCACAGGCGGAGTGATACCAAATGCACTCTGCCTGGGACAGCAACAGCCGGTGATACCTGGAAGACTGTTATTAATGGTACATTTATTACTAAAATCCCATTGTATATAAAGTATGGGAATACCTGTCCTGCGGTGGTTACTGGGCTGCTTGCAAATAAGTCACCAAATAAATCACTCTTCAAAAGGTTGGGCACCCCTGCTCTATAGCATTTTATGCTTATGTATTTTTCCCTTTTTTTGTTTTTGTTTTTTTTACTTGAATGAATTTTGTGAAAAGTTTACATTGTCTGCAATTAAAATTAAATTAACCCCCCCTCTCCTGTAATAAAACAAAAATCTTCATTTATATTACTGGTAGATGGCTTTGGGTGTTTAAAAATGTTATGATTTATTTGCATAATAAGTTAAAGCGGAGTTCCACCTAAAAAGGGAACTTCCGCTTTAAGGGAGGTGACCCCCTGACATGCCACATTTGGAATGTAATTTTTTTTGGGGGGGGGCGGTACCCTCTTTTTAGAAGGTTCCAGCTCCCTCCCACTTCCTCCCGGCGCACTGTGGCACCGGAATGGAGTTCACCTCTCCCCCCTCCCGTTTGGCAATCATCTGGGACACGTCACATGTCCCAGATGATTGCCCGGCCAGTCACGGCGCACGGCTCGCGCATATGCAGTGGGTGCCCGGCTGTGAAGTCACAGCCGGGCACCCACAGTTAAAATGCCGGAGCCCCAGAGAGGAGGGGGAGATGAGCGGGGCTTTGTGCGTCTGCAGGTAAGTGTCCGATAATTAAAAGCCAGCAGCTGCAGTATTTGTAGCTGTTGACTTTTTTTTTTTTTTTTTTTTTTTAAGCAGAACCCCGCTATTAAAAATATTAAATGAAAGATTTATTTGCTCACCTCAGAAACTTTTCATCAAAGACAGTGCCATCTTACCCTCTAGTTAGATCTGAAGTTGCCATGGTGGGGCTTAAAAGATTGTCTGAGAGTTGACATAAGCAACACCGGCAACTAGTCATCACCAGGGACATGCATTTAACCCCTTCATTACCCGCCCATAGTCATTTGACGCCCACAAGGTGGATCTCCCATCCTGGGTGGGCGTCATATGACGTCCTCCCATTCCAGGCCGCTCGGGACCCGTTGCGCGTGCCCAGCGGCCGCGATGTCCGTCGGGCACCCGCGATTGCCCGTTAAAACAGCGGGACCGTGCGGGACCGTGGAGCTGTGTGTGTAAACACACAGCTCCACGTCCTGTCAGTAGCAAGGAGACCGATCATGTGTTCCCAGTACTGAGGAACACCGATCGGTCTCCTCCCCTTGTGAGTCCCCTCCCCCCACAGTTAGAATCACTACCTTAGGGAACATATTAACCCCTGCAGCGCCCCCTAGTGTTAACCCCTTCCCTGCCAGTCACATTTACACAGTAATCACTGCAATTTTATAGCAACGATCGCTGTGTAAATTTGAATGGCCCCAAAAATGTGTCCGAAGTGTCCGCCGCAATGTCGCAGTCACGAAAAAAAAAAATCGCAGATCGCCGCCATTACTAGTAAAAAAAAAAAAAAATGCAATAAATCTATCCCCTATTTTGTAGACGCTATAACTTTCGCGCAAACCGATCAGTATACGCTTATTGCAATTTTTTTTACCAAAAATATGTAGAAGAATACGTATCGGCCTAAACTGAGTAAAAAAATATTTTTTTTTAAAAAAATGGGATATTTTATTATAGCAAAAAGTAAAAAATATTGTGTTTTTTTTTTCAAAATTGTCGCTCTTCTTTTGTTTATAGCGCAAAAAAATAAAAACCGCAGAGGTGATCAAATACCACCAAAAGAAAGCTCTATTTGTGGGAAAAAAAGGACGTCAATTTTGTTTGGGTGTAACGTCGCGCAATTGTTAGTTAAGCGACGCAGTGCCGAATCGCAAAAAGTGCTCTGGTAAGGAAGGGGGTAAAATCGCCCGGTGCTGAAGCGGTTAATGTAGCATACACTGTGTATGTGCTAGTAGGCAGAGCAAATGAAAAAAAGTGCAAAAAATAGCAATGAGATGTTTGATTAAGGATTTAATAACATTTATTAAGTATTTCTAATTTGGGCTTTCTTTTGGGGTGGGGGGGGGGGTTAAATTTGTGAGCTTTGCTATTTTAGTTTCTGTTTGCAAACCTACAAAATGGCCATTGTAGTTATCCCCTGCAAATGCAAGCTCACTGGACTCCTATATCCTATGTATGATGGAGAACCAGTGTTCTATTATAGTGGGCCTTCAAGTTTAAAAAATAATATCCTAGTTAATAAAAGAAGGGAGAATCCCATCAGCAGTCAAACTTTTTCCCAACCCACAACCCATATGAATGTGTTCAGATGTAGGAATGTCATTTTTATAACATTTTAAGTCAGGACAATTTGTACCATTATAGTTACAAAGTAGGTGAGCTTGAAAAAAGACACAAGGCCATCAAGTCCAACCTATGTGTGTGATTATATGTCAGTATTACATTGTATATCCACCGCCTGTGGAAGGGAATTCCACATCCTTGTCTCTATGTAGTTTAAGGTTAAACCTCTTCTCTTCTAATTTTAATGAGTGGCCCCGTGTCTTGTTAAACTCCCTTCTGCGAAAAAGTTTTATCCCTATTGTGGGGTCACCAGTATCGTATTTGTATATTGAAATCATATCTCCTCTCAAGCGTCTCTTCTCCAGAGGCAATACGTTCAGTGCTCGCAACCTTTCCTCATAACTAATATCCTCCAGACTCTTTATTAGTTTTGTTGCCCTTCTTTGTACTCGCTCCATTTACAGTACATCCTTCCTGAGGACTGGTGCCTAGAACTGGACAGCATACTCCAGGTGCAGCCGGACCAGAGTCTTGTAGAGAGGGAGAATTATCGTTTTATCTCTGGAGTTGATCCCCTTTTTAATGCATGCCAATATTCTGTTTGTTTTGTTAGCAGCAGCTTGGCATTGCATGCCATTGCTGAGCCTATCATTTACTATGATCCGCAGGTCTTTTTCCATCCTAAATTCCCCCAGATATTCTCCCCCCTAGTGTATAGAATGCATTCATATTTTTGCCACCCAAATGCATTATTTTACATTTTTCTACATTGAACCTCATATGCTACTATTAACTTTATTTGTTGTGATAATTCAATCATACAAACCCAATAAACCCTATAATATTCAATAACTTGTAAATATATATTATAAAATACAAACCGCAAAATAATTCTCAATCATGTGCAAAAATTCTATAAGTAAAATTATAAATATTAAAATGAAAAAATAAATAAAAATGATTTTGTATTTTATAAAACCTTGAAAAAAAAAAACTTTTTATAATAATTGGAAAGCAAAAATATCCACTAAATGCAAACTGACTTTTTAGTTCAAAAACTGGTTTTAATTACTTTGTTTAGATTCAATGTTTCCTCTTCCCGGGCAACATTCTCCAGAATTGTTTTCACATATCTGTTGTTGGCCTTTTTTTAAAATGTTTTGACAGCTATTTTTGATGAAATATATACAATTTGGTCATTAACCTTTTCTCTGCCTGGGTAAAATGTTGTCTTGAAGGTTTATTCAACATGTTACATATCTTTCAGTGTTTCTCGAATTCTTTGTAAACTGCCTCCATTACAATGATAAATGACTGATCTATCAGGGAGAGTTTGTTAGTCTAAGACTTTTTTTTTTTGCTGTGTGTGGAGAGACATGGTCTGTTATTTTTAATTTTTTTTTTTTCCTTTTCGTTCTGTACATTTTCTTTAGCTTGATGGTGAAACCCCTCTGGTGCCAGTCCTTACATTCCAGCTGTTGTTCATTCATCTTCTTCTACAACAAATACTTATCATCCTCTCACATTTTTGGAGCTAGACAGTGGAGCAGACAATATTTGTGGGAAAGCCTGTAATTTTTGGCAACACGTCCCACTAAGTTGCTCTGAGATAGAGTATTTGGTTTCAAGGGTCTTCCAAGAGGTTGGAAATTCTATCACACATTTTTAATTTCATGTACATATGTAGAGTGATATAAAAAAAATATAAATGTGTGTAATAATTGTAATAGTCTCTAGCGGCATCTGGCCATGTCAATGTGTGAACTCCCCAATTGCCATTGGTGGTTTTAACTTTGGTTATTGGAAAATAAAAAATTGTTGATTTAAAAAAAAAAAATTTTTGGATTTACATTGTCAGCAACCTTTAAAATGGAATTATGAGATATGAGGCCAATGTAATGCTAGTATGAGCTAAAGAATTAAGGAAAGGGGAATTGGAGATTGTTGTGTCGGCTGAATATCCTCCCGGAGAAATAAAAGCATTAATATTTTATATTGCAGAATATTTTTAATCTTTTTTCAATATTAATGTGTAGCAAGAGTTATGCATTAGAGTTCAAGTGTAATTCTACCTTTGAACACATTTTTTTTTTTAAATAAATGCAATATAAACACAATATACATTTCAACAGTTTTTTTAAGACCATATCTGTTTTCATTACCATTTTACTATAATAACATTACAAAGAAAATTCAGTGATAAATTATTCCCCACAACTAATATAATACTTTTTCCCACACAAGTTTATATCAAAAAGACACCACTTTCCTATCAATCTACAATAACGTATCTAATCCTTGTATCTAACCTTATCAACCTAAGAATTTAAAACATATAAAGAAATATCAAATTAATCTATTTTAATTTAGCCTCACATTCAAAGGGCTCAAATTCACTTTATTTTAAATCCTCATATTTTTTATTTTTTTTGCAGATCAAAAACGCAATAAGTTTCCAAAGCTTATCTCAATCCCCCAAATAAAAGTAATATGATTTACCAGTCTTGTTTTTTTTTTTTATCAGAGAGGGAGGTTTACCAGTCTTTACATGTAATAGCTGCATTAGCTTTTATTCTTCAGGCCAAGAACATTTTCAGCAAGTACAGGAAATTATTATTATTATTATAGCTATTAATATTGCCAGAAATGCAGTGTGATTGTCACTTCTTATACGATGACCTGGAGGCTAAGCATTTTTTTTCAGCTTTTTTTTTTTGTCAGCCAGGGGACTGATGGCTTTCTTAACAACTAGTGTATAGCTGGTTGTTAAGGAGTGGGCCTGTAAACCATAAATTCTTAGGAATAACTCACTTAAATCTGTCCAAACCAGAGTCTAGTAGACATCCCGGGTATGATAAAGTTTGAAACACAAAATCATGAATTATAATATAATAAATAACTATAAATAATTATAACAAATAATATAATAATAATAATAATAATTATTCAATAATGTAATCAAATACTGAAATTTGCTCATATGCAGAATTGTCGCTGTCATTAGACTTAGTGTTTAATGACGAATTTCCCCACAAATCGATATCGCTCAATTCTGCAAGTGATTCTAATTTATTATCGCTGTTTTCTAGCTGGTCTAAAACTGCTTTTGACATAAAGGGACACTTTTTGGTTGCTATGGACAATTTCCAAATTCCAGGCAGAAAAAACAGTATTTATAATATAAAAGTGCATGCAGGGCACTGGACAGACCACTAGGGACAAAAGAGATGTGTAATTCTTTTATACACTACAGGGGGTCCCTGACTTACAAACATCCGACTTACAAACGACTCCTACTTACAAACGGAGGGAGACAACAGGAAGTGAGAGGAAATCACCCCCTAGGAAGGGGAATTCACTCCTGTAAGAGTTAATATGGGAAAAAGGTGTCTCCACTGATGCTTTATCAGTGCTTTATCTATCAGTCCATGTTTCCCTAACAACCCAAAATTTTCAAAATCCAATTGTCATTGGGACAGAAGGTGAGGTGAAATCTTCTGAACAGGGGCACAGACAGCAAAACAAATGTTACAGGGGTGATAACCCTTCTCTGTTATCTAAAAAACCTTAAAAATAGATTTTTTTGTCTGGAGCTACACTTAAAAAATGTACCTGTTCCGACTTACAAACAGATTCAACTTAAGAACAAACCTACAGACCCTATCTTGTTTGTAACCCGGGGACCCCCTGTACTGTAATCTGTAAGATTACAGTGTACTGTATGTGTTTTGTGTGTTTTTACTTTTTTGAATTTGGCGCCGATCTCCACTCCCGTGCGTCGCAACGTCGCAGGGAACGGAGCTCGGCACTATACCGCCAGGGAGGTTAAAGTGGTTGTAAACCCTTGTTTTTTGTTTTTAAAAAACAAACATATCATACTTACCTCCACTGTGCAGTTAGTTTTGCACAGAGTGGCCCTGATCCTCGTCTTCTGGGGTCCCCCAACGGCGCTCGCGGCTACTCCCCGCATCGGGAAACAACCTAGGAGGAGCGCTCTCCATGGGGGTCCCCGTACAGGATTGTTCCCGTGTCCAGCATGTTCGTCCATAGACACAGAATTCCGGACTAAGCCCCAGCAGTTGAATGTAAACAAAATAAATGCTGGCAATAAAAAATGAGAAAAAAAACAGTGTGATTGAGGATGGATCTACACCAGGGGATATTATTTTTGATATTTTTTTTTTTTCAATAAAGGACCTGTGTGCGTTTTTATTTACTTTTTGACACTTTTTTGGTGAATGAGTAGGGTTACAAGGTACATTCACATGGGGGGGGGGGGGGGGCAGGATCTGGGTGCCCCCTTGTTATTCCCCGCACTCCCACAGCCATCACCCTGGTATAACCACTTCAATCCGAGGATTTCATATGACATCCACCAGGGGAGAAGTGGTTAATGTCTGAATGCTCTAAATCAACCATTGTCCAGAGATTCCTCAGGGTTCCCTGAACTGTGACTTATTGTTCTTACTTTTAATGGTGCTTTCACAGTTCCAGAGCCAACGCTACTTGGCAGAGCCAACTGCATGACACCAATGTTTTTTTTTTAGCTGTATGTATGAACTTCTGTATTCACCTCACTCAAAGTCCCAGGGCGACTTTTCTGTGTTTTGTTCTACTATTGGAATGGAGGTGTTCTACGGGTGACACCAGACCTTTTCTCCTTTGCATATGTATGAACTCTGACCATCACTGTAAGAGGGGCATTCTTCCCATGACCATCAACAGTAGTTTGCCTATTAGCCCTAATAAAGACCAGAATGTAACAAAAAGGATTCACCCCCATTAAATCAAAAGGATTTCCCATTAAAATGATGCTTAAAAAATGTATTCAAGTATGTATTCTTAGATCAGAAAGGTCTCTTCTATAGCTATCACACCTTGCTGCTGTAATCTGACTTCCTGTGGCTACATTTATCCTGTGATCCCAGGGTATGTAGTCACCCTCTCTTTCTCACTCCCAAGATGGACAATGGACTATGGGTTATGGGATGTGTATAGAGATCAGAGAGGATATTACAAGGAGACAGAAAAAAATAGTAAGGCCCCTTTCACACTGGGGCGTTTTTCAGGCGGTACAGCGCTATAAATAGCGCCTGTATACCGCCTGAAAAAATCCGGCCCCATTCACTCCAGTGTGAAAGCTGGCGGGCTTTCACACTGGAGCGGTGTGCTCGCAGGACGGCAAAAAAAGTCCTGCTAGTAGCATCTTTTGTATTCACCGCTCCTATACTGCTCCTTCCCATTGATTTGAATGGGAAACCACGGTAATACCGCGGCAATACCACCGCAAAGCTCTACGGGGGTCTTTAACCCTTTCTCGGCCGCTCGCGGGGGGTAAAAACCGCACCGCGAGCGGCCGAATACCGCGGCTAAAACGACGGTAAAGCAGCGCTAAATATAGCGCTGCTTTACCGTCACCGCGGCTCCCCGCCCCAGTGTGAAAGGGGCCTTAGAAACAATTTAATGAAAGTTAGATTACAGGGCAGTTAAGAAGTGAATGTGTATGGAATACTTTTGGAGACTAAAGATAGCATTTAATGTGACTTTATGTTTGGGTGGCACAAATTTAGATTGGATTCAACAACGTCCCCACATATTGAATCTGGGTAGATTTGCTTATCCCTATTCCCTAGCAGTCACAGGCAGCAGTGGCATCTCATATAGCAGATATAAGGCTATGAACCTGTAGGTACAGTGGGTGCCTAGGCACACTCACATGCAATAAGTGCACGGGGGAGATAAAACCGGTGCACACAAAATCTGGTACAGCTGTGCATAGAAACCAATCAGTTTCCAGGTTTTATTGTCAAAGCTTAAAGCGGAGTTCCAACTGTTAACATTTTTTTGATGAATATCTTTATTTTAAAAATCTTATTAATATCACTCACTTTTCTCAGATGAATCGCCGCTCGATTGCAGATTTAATAGAGGAAGATATTCTATATTGCTCCTTCTTGGCAATTTCCATCTTGCTTGTGGGCATGTGAAGCCCACAAGCACTATCTTCTGGGATCTGGTGCAGCTGAGCGACCAGCAGGCACCGCCCATTCTCGCGCATGTGCATTATGTATGGCTTGCAGCGCCGTATACTTCTGACGTTGCCATCACAACGGGCGTCGGAAGTGCCCGCCCCATTGTGATGGTAACGAAGCCCTCGCCGCTGCCCACTGACGCCTGGAAAATGATGACACATATCTCCCAGCAGCACTAGCGAGCATGGGCGACAAGGGAAATGACGTCAGGCACCAGGGAGAGGAAGAGGCAGTTTACAAGGCACCCCTTAGCAACAGACATGAAAATGTGAGTAATGTTTAGAAATGTTGTTTCTTAGGTTTAATGCTGCTAAATAATGCAAAGTTAATTTTATGGGTGGAACTCCGCTTTAAAGGGGTTGTAAAGATATTTTTTTTAAAAACAATAAACATGTCATACTTACCTACTCTGTGCAAGGGTTTTGCACAGAGTGACCCCGATCTTCCTCTTCTGGGGTCCCTCAGTGGTGCTCCTGGCTCCTCCTCTTCTTGAGAGCCCCCACGGAAAGCTGCATTACATGGGGGCACTCAAGTGGGTGCGTTCCCGAGTCCTGCTGCTGCGTCCATTGACACGGACAGCAGGACTCGACCCATGTCACTGGATTTGATTGTCAGCAGCGGGAGCCAATGCTCCTGCTGCTATCAATTTATCTGATGAGGACCCAAGATAGTGTCTGGAGTTGCTGTGCTCATCCTCGTCGCTGGAAAGATTGGATTCAGGTAAGTAAAAGGGGGACTCTGGAGGGGCTGCTGCACTACAGAAGGTTTTTCACCTTAATGCATAGAATGCATTAAGGTGAAAAACCTTGAGGGTTTACAACCCCTTTAATTGAACAAGCTGAAGTTAGATGCTAATTGGACAGCATGCATAGCTGCACCAGATTCTATGTGCAACCAGCTTTAGTAAATCTCCCTCCATGTTTTTTTTCCAGGAAAAATTTAAGAAAAAAGAGTAGACTTTTCATGGTACTCTTTAGGCACAATTAACATTCCTAGACAATTCCTATAAGAAAGCAAATGTTCACTTTATAGGTTTAAATCCACTTTAATCTGGATTATTCCTTTAACACAAATTAATTTTACAGTTTGAATCCTATCAATTATTTTAATAGTGTTGAAAAAAAGAAAAACCTAAGAAAAAACGGTATCCAGATTCTCCAAAACTTCACAAAATTCCATGTGAAAACTTAGTTGTTGAGAGAACTTCCGACACTGCGACACATCTGGAGATCATGAACCCAAATATAAATATTCCTCAGTAAAATAATTAAAAGAAGCCTCTGGAGATTTAGCCAGTGTGGCGATGGATTTTTTTTCTCTATAAGCCTCTTATTCCCCTAAAGGAAAATCAGTCATTCAAGAGTTATGGAAGCTGGAGGTTAATATAGATTATGACCACTGATTAGGAGGTCCTGAAGACCCTCAATCAGCATTTCTGTGACCCCACACGGAGGAGATTTTCAGAGCACTTGCTGTAGGGTGGAAGGCTTCTAGATCTTTAGGCATCGTGTTAACCCATTTACAGACTTGTACAATCCCATAGCAAACAGAAATTTACATACTCTAGGAACTTTCAGTCAGTCTGTTTTTTGTTTTGTTTTTTGTATTAGAATGAAAAGGGTTTAAATTTTTTTACACTATGTTACAAAGTATATTATTGACAATAAATCAATTATACATGTGTTTTAGCACATTAATCAGTAGAAAAGGGACTGAAAAAATTGACTCAAGGAAGAAAAAAAATTATAGATTCACCAGATTAAAAATGCATATTGCAGCAAAAGCTGGTTTTGGTACTTTATTTTTTAGTGGGTTATTCATTGTTATCGTGGTATTTTTAAGTTCTTCTTTAAAGTGTATGTATATCCAAACTGCTTGGTTTTGGATAGAGAAGGGAAAGGTAAAAACCGCTATAATTGTTTTTTGTTTTCGCCTTTTTTTTCCATTGGGGAGATTTACCTTTACTTCCTGCCAGAGGCGTAACTAGAACCTTCGAGCCCCACAGGGGCCCTTTCCTCTGGTCCCTGGGCCCACGGTGGCAGAACGCAAGGGCCTGGCTGCAAATGCGACCTTTGAGACCTTGGTAGTTCCGCCACTGCTTTTTGCCCTGGATATGCAATGAGAAAAAAGGAAATCAATACAAAGTCAATACAAAGTGAGAGGAATTCCCCTCTTATGCTGCGTACACACGATCGGAATTCTCGTCGGAAAAAGCTCTGATGGTTTTCCTGTCGGAATTCTGACAGAATTTCGCTCAAACTGTCTTGCCTACACACGGTCACACTAAATTACGACGGTCAATAACACTGCGACATACAACACGTTCGAAGGCCCTATAAAAGGGAAGTTTAATGCGTCAAATTGTTTCCGAGCATGCGTCTGAATTTTGCGTGTCGGAATTGCATAAACACGATCGGAAAATCCGATAGAAAGCTTTTACGTCGGAAAAATTAAGAACAGGTTCTCAATCCAAAGTCCGTCGGAAATGCCGACAGAAAAGGACTGATGGGCATACAAACGGTCGGAAAATCCGATGAAAAGCTCCCATCGGACTGTTTCCATCGGAAATTCCGACCGTGTGTACGCAGCATTAGAAAGTAGTCACCAGAACAGGTGTCCCTATTGGAAGGTTTACCCTCAACTCTTGTTTTAGTGGCAACTGTGAAAGTTAGAATTTTCTATCACCTCTATATTTTTGACCATGGTCACCAGGATATATAGAGTGCGTGAGAGACACAGACAGCAATAAAAAACTTGACAAGGTTGTTATCCTTTCCCATTCTATCCAAAGCTTAAATTTTGAACATAGCCTGGCCATACACAATACAAATTTCTTTTCTCTAACCTCAGGTTGCGGGAAAGAAATTTGCACAATTCAAACAGTGTTGACAGGGGAATCAGCGGGAAATCTCCCAGCGGAGGGGGGGTAGTAGAGGGCGGGGGAAGTCGCCCCCTGTAGAAGAAGCAGCCGCTAGAAATAATCGCAAGAGAATTCAGCAGGCTGGTTGTACCCAAGTTGATTGATTGGTTTTATTGCTGTCTGTGTTACCATTAGGGATATTCACCCTCTCTATATGTCCTGTGTCCCATGTCTAGTAAGAATCTCACCCTGTATTGTATACAACCCACTTATAGTTAACCAATTTACTTATATTATATCCATAGTGAACAAATGCCAACCCAATAATCAGATTATCTTATGTCTAGTAAGAATTTTACCCTCTATTGTATTTGGGCAAGGTCTTTTAGTATATCATCATGGTGTATCTCTACCACTCCTATAAGATGGAAAATAAAAAATAAACAAAAAAGTCTTCCTCAGAAAAAAAAACAACCCTCAAAAACATCCAGTGTTTAAAAAAATACCCATGTTATCCTGCTGGTGTTAGAAAGCATGTGTATCTTCCTATACAAAATGGCGCCAAAACCTAAACCAAGCTCATCTGGGGAATCTATATAAAAGCTGGAGGGATTGCGGCCCCCCACTAAATACCACCATATTGGTTATATACATGAACTCTGTAATTTTAACCATATTTTTGGTTTTTGTATCACTTTTTTATATGCTGTAATAAAACATTATTGACATTTTGGCACATGTAAAGTCCCAATTTCCTTCCAACCCTACTGGTGTTGTTGAGTGAAAATATTTCTATATTGCTTGTACATGATCAGGAAAGGTGTCCACTGGGAAATTCATATTAAATCTGTGGAAAACAAACTTCTATACAATCACCACAGTAATTACCCAACACTACATCTGTCTATCCAGTAAATAGATCATCTCAATTGGTTTCTCCATTCTCTGACCAGAAGGAATTCAAAGTCAAGGAATTTGTTTAATGGTTCACTGAAGGGGTAAGCAAGGGAATCTTGCTCTGCAGATTGGGCACTTTATGTGAACATCCAGGCACAAGAGAACCGTCTGGGTTGAATCTCAACTTGGGCAGGTCAATTTGTTCCCCCTCCCCGCTCTATAAACAGAGAGAAGAATATCTTCTGCTTTGTATAATAGCAAGCATTCCGTGAGGATTACATATTCTGCAAACAGCTTTTATTAACATTGTCTACAGCTGTTGCCTCATTGACACTAATTGTTCCCATTAAACATGTATGATTATGGGGGAAATTCTGCTGTGACTGGCAGATGTCATATACAGATGGCAGATACTCTGGAAGAACAAATACAATTCTGTCCCCTGCAGGAAACAATCGTTACACTTTCTTTTACTGATGTGTATTCACATTTACTCTATATAATATGCTGGTGAATAGCTTTTCTTTTATTCGATTGTTTTAAAAAAAGCTGCCAATAAATATGTAAAAAGCGAATGTTGAATTAAAGTATGCCTAGAGGTCTAAATACAGTTCTTCCTTCGCATTAGAAATTCTATAAGAAGTATCTTCAACACAATTGGCAATCCAGTTTTAGGATACTTCCAGTGATATGCTTCTAGTCTATGACTATCACACCATGGATCACAAGTTAATGGTCTGCTGCCCGGATCACTATTTACGCCTTTAGGAATTCTGTCCATTTCTTGGACCACGGTTAGAAGCAAAAGCAGGGAGATGTTGTTATGTATAGGGTTGAGCGAACCCGAACTGTAAAGTTCGGGTCCGTACCGGGTTTTAGGGTGTTCGGGTCCCGGACTCGAACCCGAACAATTGACTGTATGTTCGGGTTCGGGTCCGGTGTTCGGGGATTTAATGTTGCTTTTTAAAATGTCTTTTAAAAGCACTCGCGGCTATATGAATTGATATTCATATAGCCGCGAGTGCTTTTAATACAGAGAACAGTCATTGAAGTCATTTATTTTTAAAAAGTTAGTCATAAAAAGTGTTTGGGGACCTGGTCCTGCCCCAGGGGACATGTATCAATGCAAAAAAAACTTTTAAAAAACGGCCGTTTTTTTTCGGGAGCAGTGATTTTAATAATGATTAAATTGAAACAATAAAAGTGTAATATTCCTTTAAATTTCGTACCTGGGGGTGTCTATAGTATGCATGTAAAGGGGCGCATGTTTCCAGTGCTTAGAACTGTCTCTGCAAAAAGTGTAATTTTTGCAGGAAAAAAAGCTATTTAAAATCACTCGCGGCTATATGAATTGTCGGCTCCCGTAATACAGAGAACAGTCATTCATTGAAAGTCATTCATAAAAAAAAAGTAATTGATAAAAAATAAAAAAAACAAAAAATAAAAAAGCGTAGGGGTCCCCCCAAATTCAATAACCAGGCCCTTCAGGTCTGGGATGGATATTAAGGGGGATCCCAGCCAAAAAAAATAAAAAATAAATGGCGTAGGGTCCCCCTCAAAATCCATACCAGACCCTTGAGGTCTGGGATGGATTTTAAGGGGAAACCCAGCCAAAAAAAATGGCATGAGGTCCCCCTCAAAATCAAAATGGGAGGCCCCTTACCATTTCACAAAGGGGGGGGGGGGCGGGATCTGGGGGTCCCCTTGTTAAAGGGGGCTTCCAGATTCCGATAAAGAATATTACACATTTATTGTTTCACTTTAATCATTATTACAATCACTGCTCCCGAAAAAAACGTCCGTTTTTAAAAAAATTTTTTGCATTGATACATGTCCCCTGGGGCAGGACCCAGGTCCCCAAACACTTTTTATGACTAACTTTTTAAAAATAAATGACTTCAATGACTGTTCTCTGTATTAAGGGGACGGGAGCCGACACTTTATTATAGCCGTTCGGGTCCCCATTGACTTCAATGGGGTTCGGTGTTCGGGGTCAAGTTTGGGTCAAGTTCGGTCCCGAACCCAAACTTTTTTCTGAAGTTCGGCCGAACCTGCCGAACCCGAACATCCAGGTGTCCGCTCAACTCTAGTTATGTACTATGGCTTGACAGGAGTGCTGGCAAACCTTTAACAGAATAGGTAATCAACTGAATCATCAGATAAGAGAGTAGCCATAACTTGCAATTTAAAGGTAATATTGGAAAACAGGGCCAGGATGGCAAAGAGCATGCATACACTGCAGAATAATACAAAATAGATGATGAAAGCTGCACAAATATGGATTCCTCACAGCAATATCTCTAATGCCCCATACACACGGTCGGATATTCCGATGGAAAAAGTCCGATCGGATTATGTTGTCGGAAAATCTGATCATGTGTGGGCTGTAGCGGGCTTTTTCCGACGGAAAAAATTTGAGAGTAGAATCTAAAATTTTCCGACAACAAAATTGGAGTTTTTCCGATCGTGTGTAGAGAATTCCGACGCACAAAGTGCGACGCATGCTCAGAAGAAATTTGGAGACGAAAGCTATTGGCTGCTGCCCTGTACGTAGTCCCATCGTACGTTTTGTACGTCACCTCGTTCGGAATGATCGGATTTTCCAACACCTTTGTCCAACCGTGTGTGTGCAACACAAGTTTTGGACAAAATCCGTCAGAAAAAATCCGCCGGATTTTGTGGTCGGAATGTCTGACGGTGTACGGGGCATAAGGCTCGATCAGGGTAACATGGGAAATTAAATATTCTGCTACAAGCACTGAATCTATGAGTTACCACCAATAACGGCAGCCAGCTCCTATAGTCATCGGCCACTATGTCAGTCTATGCAAGGCTCCAAAATGAGGATGGGGAACTGTTCACCTTGAAAAAGCCTTAAAACAGTTTATTGAGTCACCCAACAGACAGACTGATCCATCTGATGTATGAATCCGTTGTACATTGGATGAATCAGCCTGTGTGCTGGATGACTCAATAAACTGTTTTGAGACATTTACATGTTGAGTGGTTCAAATAGAGAGAAGGGATATCACCGCTTCAGGCAGGTCCACCGGAATGGAAACTTCTCCTCTAGAAGTAAAAAGCCCCAGGTGCTGGCTAGTGCATATAGCAAATGAAGATGAACAAAGAAAACTCTGGACAGCCGCACTCCAAAGAAAGATTTCTTGTGCCTTTTATTGAAAACTTGGGGTCACACTGTACAAAACTGACGCGTTTCACACTAAAATGAGTGCTCACTCATAGCTCTGAGTAAGCACTTATTTTAGTGTGAAACGCGTCAGTTTTCCTGTAATGCTTTGCTGTGACTTGTACAGTGTGACCCCAAGTTTTAAAAAGGCACAAGAAATCTTTCTTTGGAGTGCGGCTGTCCAGAGTTTTCTTCGTTCATCTTCATGTTGAGTGGTTCATCTTCCCCTTTTCATATAACAATAGCCTTACCTATTATTTATTATTTATTTTATTATTTATATATTACAGAATATTATATAGTGCTGTCAATTTATACAGTGCTTTACACATTTATTGTACATTCACAATCCCTGCCCTCAATGAGCTTACAATCTGAGGTCCCTAACTCACATACAGCATAACATGGGGCAGCATAGCAGTGGCAGCCACTCCATTAGGGGCGCTGGGGCGCCACCCCCCTAATCCATGCACCCTGGCCCCTAATCTCCATGCAGGGTGCCGGACACATGGATTTTTTTTTTGACTCACATGATTAGAGCCTGATCATTATTTAATGCAAAATTCTTAGTGAAAACTGATTTACTGCAAGCGCTATTTTACCGCATTTTTTTGACCCTTGTTTAACTCTAAAGCCCCATACACACGGTCGGACAATCCGCGGACCAGGTCGGTCGGATCCTGTCCGTCATACTTTGTCTGATGTTGGTTTTGCGTACACACGGTCAGACAAAGTTGTCGGAAAATCCGATCATTCTGAACGTGGTGGCGTTTGTTGCCTACGACGGGACTACGTAGAGGCTAGTAGCCAATAGCTTTGGTCTTGTAATGTGATCTGAGCATGCGTAGCACTTTGTCCGTCGGACAACCGTACACACGATCGGATTTGGTGTGATCGGACCGTGTTGTCGGCAAATCTTTCCAGCAGGAGATAAGACTTTGTCCGTCGGACAATCCGACGTACACTGTCCGATGGTGCATACACACGGTCTGATTTTTCAACAACATTGTCCGATCGGACAGAATCCATGAAAAAGTCCGACCGTGTGTATGGGGCTTTAGTGAATTGACCCCATAGTCATGTTTGAAAAACTACAAGCAGGAACAATGAAATGATAAGGATCCTAAGAAGGGACAACTCTCAACAATGTAAACCAGTGCAGTACATCATCCAACTCTCTTTGGATCAGCGATGATAACTTCTATGCCCAGTACTTAGGAGCTACTAGGGGACAGAATGCTAAAGGTATTGTTTCCCCCGTACTCTTCCACATCCAGTATAATGACTTCAGCAGTGTGGGGGAGGTGCATGGACGCAGTGGTGGCATCCATTATAAGAGTAATTGTTTCTATTATTCAGTTAAATGTTTATGCTCAGTTTTATAATTTTTTTCTGGTCTCCAGGCTCTCATGAAACACTCTTTCAATATGAATAAAAAGTTACAGAAGACTTTCATATGTAAATATACTAAATGGGATTTCCTATGAATGAACCATGTTCTTGGTATTTGAAGGTGTAAGGTTTTGTTCAAGACATCTAATCCCCTCAGCTGGGAGAAACTAATCCTCTTGTAATTAAAAAAAGGTCAAACTCCTCCAAGCGGGTACAATAAAGGCGAAGGCAGTCCTTAAACGGCAGTAGGGAACGTCAGTCACTCAGCTCATGAAGTGTGCATTGAAAATATGACATTGTAGAACCAAGAGGAGGGAAATATGCAAAGCCAATGGCTACACTACTCAGTTCTTCCAATGCATGTCAATTGCTTAAGTTAAATTATTTTTAATATGGAAATAAAGGAAACATATAGATTGATTTCGGTGAGAACACATTTGAGTAATTATTGTAAAGCTTACCTAAAATTAAAGTGGAAGTAAACCCCCCTATCGTTTTCAGCCAAGGAAGCTGCCATCTTTGCCTCTGTTTAATCTTCAACTGCCACAGTGCTGCACATGTGATCCGTTATGACACCAGCCATTGGATGGTTTGACTGTTTGGTTGAGAGCACAGCCAATGTGCAGTTAGCATTCACGGCATGCCTTTTTTTTTTAGACTGTTAAATCGATAGGTTTACTTCCGCTTTAATTTTCTCACTACCTAAATACAGTAGACATGTGCACAACAAAAAAATGTGTTTATTTATTTTATTTCTTATTTATTGCGATTCGTAAATTCGTAAGTCGTCGGTGTTCGTATTCGTAACGATTCGTAAATTCGTAAGTCGTCGGTGTTCGTATTCGTAACGATTCGTATTTTCGTAAGAGTTATTTTTTCGTTGATTCGTATTTCCATTAATTTTCGTTTATTCGAAATTCGGACGCATTCGTATTTATTCGTACATTCATAACATTCGTAACATTCGTAGATTCGTAATTGGAGCATAATTCATAATTTTATGTAATGTGTATGCTATTATTACATTTTAAGAGACACGAAAAATTACGAATCGAAAAAAAAAGTTACGAATGTACGAATTTTTTCGTTCAATCCATTCGAAGCACGTTAAGCAGCGCCATTGTAAGAGACACGGAAAATTACGAATCGAAAAAAAAAAAAAAAGTTACGAATTTACGAATTTTTTCGTTCAATCCATTCGAGGCACGTTAAGCAGCGCCATTGTAAGGGACACGGAAAAATTACCAATTCAACAAAAAAAAAAAAAGTTACGAATGTACGAATTTTTTCGTTCATTTTGATTTTCGTTCCTGTTTTCGTTTTTCGGATTTTCTTCTTTTGTACATTCGTTGTTTCTAATTCGTTTTTTTCTGATTTTTGTTGTTTTCGGATTCGTTCGATTCGAACGATTCGTTATTCGTTAAAATTTTTAGCGAATCGTTCGTTCATTCGTACGAAAACGAATGAACGAAAATAACGAAAAAAAAACGAAAAATGAAAAAAAACTAAACTAATTGCACATGTCTAAAATACAGGCATACCCCACTTTTAAGTACACAATGGGGTTTATTTACTAAAGCTGGAAAGTGAAAAATCAGGCTCACTTCTGCATAGAAACCAATGAGCTTCTAACCCCAGCTTGTTCAATAAAGCTTTGATAATAAAATCTGGAAGCTCATTGGTTTCTATGCAGAAGTGAGCCTGATTTTGCACGTTCCAGCTTTAGTAAATAAACCCCATTGTGTACTTAAAAGTGGGGTATGCCTGTAATTAAAATGACCCTGTCATTATAGGGCCACGACTAACCTAATGTCATTATAGCCAGGTTTACACATCACTAATCATTGCAAACACATACAGCATAGATCAGAAGGGTGCTTTAACCCAAAAACTGTGTATTCTACTCGGCTTCCACCAATAGCATTGTGTAAATTGAGTAAGCACACCATACTTTGACCCCGATTTGCTAAAGAATTTTCATTTCACTTGACTAAAGCCCCATACACACTATGAGAAAAATCAGATGAATGATTGGCTGTTTTTTTTTTTTTTTTCTGTTTCAATCTCTTTATTACATTTTTTTTGTATCTTATAAAACTTGTGACATACAAACAATAAGTTGAGATAAACTTCTTATCAATACGTCATCCAATACAAATAACAGCTTCCCAAACCTCTCATGCCCCCCCCCCCCCCCAACCCCCTCTGGACATAGTTCCTACCTTCATGTCCCCAACTGTACCCCTTCACATATCCTCTCTCCTCATATAACTCTACTAACTAACTACTAACTAACTAACTAACTAACTAACTAACTAACTAACTAACTTCTACTAACTATTTTTTCTGGAAACTTAGTTGTATACTTAAATTTAACCCAATCACTCTACTTTTCTTCAAATCCTGCCCATCCCTCCTCCCCACTAATTCTCAAATACTCCAAACTATAAATTTGGTTTACTTTATTACACCAACTCCTCAGTGTAGGACTCTCTGGGTCCTGCCACTGTCTAGGAATTAAACTTTTTGCCACGTTTAGCAGTGGAGGGACCAATGTTCTCACGTATTGATTAGTTGGAGTTTTCGTCTGGTGGAACAAGCACACCCACGGATCCTCTGCTACCTCCACTTTAGTTATATCCTTTATTATCTGCAATACCTCTCTTCAGTATATTCAAATTTTTGGGCAGGTCCACCAAATATGGGACATGGTTCCAGGTTCTCTACACCCCCGCCAGCAAAATTGCAAAGTCTCCCTTTGATACTTATCTGGGGTTATACACCAACGTGCTAAACTTGTAGCATGATCGGCTGTTTTTCCTCGATGTTTCACAACAAGTCGGAATTGAAGATAGAAATAATGAATGACAATTCTCGTATGACAAAGGCTTTTTTTTTTGTTATTTGTTGTTTATGATCATGCGCAGTCTTTCGTATCTGATATTTCTCGTATGAAAATCGTACAAAAATGGTACACATTAAAGGAGAAGTCCAGCCTGAGCTTTTTAGGCTGGGCTTCTCCTCTGGGTCACAGGAGTGCAATTAGTTTTGCATGCCTCTGACCCTTTTCAGCGGAGAGCGGTCTGAAGTCCCCTCTCTCCGCTGACGTGACTCCAATCAGTCGAGGCACCATGTCATCCCGACTTCCCAAGTCTGGATCCGCCAGCTGTCTTGATTAATGGCAGTCTCAGCAAGCCCCAGAGAAGCTGAAATGGCCGCTCCCCGCCCCTCCACAGCTCATCGCTCCAATGAGCGTGGAGAAGCAGACCAGGAGAGATGCTGACTGACAGTCAGCAGTTCTCCGCTTGGGGAGGAGTGAGAACCGAGCCATTGGCGGTGTTTGGTGGCTCGGTTCTCAGTGAAGAGATGCTGGGGGACAGCTGCAGCATCAGTCTGATGCTCCATCTACCGAGGTAAGTATGATTCGCAAAAAAAAAAAAACATACTTCTCATTTAAACGAAAATCATTCTTTCTGTTACCATACGAGAAAATTTTTGGCAGTCGTCCCTTTTGGAAAATTTTGTTCGATATGTCGGAATTGGCTGTCGAATGTATACACTATCAAAAAATCGTACAATCTTTCCTTAGACGAAAATGTTCGCCCGATTTTCTTATAGTGTGTACGGGCCTTAAGACCATTTTCACACTGGGGCCGTGGCCACGTTAGCACTTAAGCGCTGCTCGTTTTAGCAGCGCTTTTTAGCTGCTAGCGGATCGCTTTTAACCCCAAAGAAGGGGTTAAAAACTTCTGTGTTGCGGCGCTTCCAACGCTTTATACAGCGATCCCAAACTGCCCCAAAGATGCTGCTTGCAGGACTTTTTGGAACGTCCCGCAAGCACACCGCCCCAGTGTGAAAAGTCTCACTTAAATGAATGGGAGGCGGTTTTCAGACGCTTAGCAGAGGCTATTTCCAGCGCCTGAAAACCACCCCAGTGTGAAAGGGGTCTTACGCTGCGTACACACTGATGAGAGCTTTTGGTCGGAAAATGTGACCGTGTGTATACTCCATCGGACTTTTGCTGGCCGAATTTCCGCCAGCAAAAGATTAAGAGCATTTTCTAAATTTTTCTGACAGAAAAAGTTTCTATATCGGAAATTCCGATCGTCTGTACCAATTCCGACGCACAAAATTCCTACGCATGCTCGGGAAAAATTTGACACATGCTCGGAAGCATTGAACTTCATTTTCTCGGCTTGTCGTAGTGTTGTACGTCACCCCGTTGTTGACGGTCGAAAGTTCAGCGAACTTCTGTGTGACCGTGTGTATGCAAGCCAAGCTTGAGCGGAATTCTGTCGGAAAAACCATCCAAGAAAATCCACTCGTGTGTATACAGCATTATAGCAGACATTTTTAACCAGGGAACACTAGGTTTCCTCCAGGGATAGTTAGAGGCTCTTTGAGCTGTGGCTCATTGATCTCCCATTTGAAGAACCAATGTTTTTTTTTAGCTGTCTATAAGGGTGGCATGACCACTACTGTAATGCCCCATACACACGGTCGGATTTTCCGACGGAAAATGTCCTATCGGACCATGTTGTCGGAAATTCCGACCGTGTGTGGGCTCCATCGGACTTTTTCCGTCGGAATTTCCGTCGGAAAAAGTTTGAGATCCTGCTCTCAAATTTTCCGACAACAAAGTCCTATCGTACTTTTTCCGATCGTGTGTAGCGAATTCCGACGGACAAAGTGCCACGCATGCTCAGATCACATTACAAGACCAAAGCTATTGGCTACTAGCCTCTACGTAGTCCCGTCGTACGCAACGAACGTCACCACGTTCAGAATGATCTGATTTTCCAACAACTTTTTCCGACCGTGTGTACGCAACACCAGTGTCGGACAAAATCCGTCGGATTTTGTGGTCGGAATTTCCAACCGTGTGTACGGGGCATTAGGGTCAGTCTTCACATTGACCAATAATATAAGAAGACTGTTCCCTCTGACAGTTGACAGTCTTTTAACCACTTCAGCCCCCGGAATGATTTACCCCCTTAATGACCAGGCAATTTTTTGTGATACGGCACTGTTCCGCTTTAACTGACAAGTGTGCGGTCGTGCGACGTTGCACCCAAACAAAATTGATGTCCTTTTTTTATTTTTTGTGCTATAAACCAAAAAAGACTAACAATTCTAAAAAAAAAACAATATTTTTTACTTTATGCTATAATACATATACAGAAAAAGAATATAAAAAAAAAAAAAACAAATGTATTCATCAGTTTAGGTCAATATGTATTCTTCTACATATTTTTGGTAAAAAAAATAAAAAATCGCAATAAGCGTATATTGATTGGTTTGCGCAAAAGTCGGGGAAATTCATAAAGAGCAGAGCTTGTGAACACATAAAAGAGAGATGTTGTGGAGTTCAGGCCGTGAATGGTTGACTGATCCTCAGACTCCCATTTCCTGGTCAATTCATTCCTCGCTGAAACAAAAGTCTTCCCTCACTCTGTTCTGTGATGTGGAAAAGCTAAGTAACCATTCTCTTTAATTACAAAGAACAAAAGTATTGTCCCGACTTTATTACTAATGACTAAACACATTAGAAGGGTTCTGTCTACTAAACAGCGCTACTGGTTTTTCCCATGTATTAGGTTACATGGAAGGGGATCCAAACCTTTTTCCCTGTGCAGGGTGCCGGTTTCCAGGTGCATGATCCTGATAATTAGGGGCCACAGGTCATTTAATTAACATCATCCTTTAAACTCTACTGAGAAACCTGCTCTGATTTATAGGTAGTTAAAGGGCCCATCCTCGCTAAGCTACTAGATTAGTATTTGGTAGATGCTGAAGAATTTACCCACCTGACATTCTTTTTTTTATATTGTCTGATCTCCAGGCAAATAAAAAATAGACAAATGAATGCAGCTATGCATTAATCAATACATCATTAAATGTGTTTTTTGTAGTGAAAGCAGTTTAAGTACCTGTTTGGCTTGATAGCAACCTCTGGTCGCCCCAGAACAGCAGACCTCTGACTGAGAGAGGGTAAGCTGCACAAGGAGACAATCAGACTAGGTTCAAAGTAATGTTACTCTATGAACTGCGTTTTTCACAGACACGGCAGCCCAATCAAAGCCAGCACAGTGCAGTTCCCAGAGCTGGAGTGAATCCCAGTGTGGCATGCAGTGGCTGCTGGTGGATTCTTCTTTGGGGGGGGGGGGGGGCGGCAAACAAGCAACAACCCCCCGGCGGCGTGGCACAGCACCCCCCCATGGGCGGTCCGGGCCGGCAGCACTTAGCCGCTCATGTAGCGGGGTTGTGGTGTCCTCTCCTGGTGGCGCTGGTGTGCGCTCCTCCAGCTTCCTTCGCTGTGTGCCTTCCGCCAAAGCGCTAGGCATCCAATAGGCTCGTCTGATGCTTTGGCCAATCATGAAGCAGGTCTCACAGACCTGCCTCCTGATTGGCGGGGAGGAACTTTAGTGTGCTAATAGCGAGAATTAATTTGCTATGGTCACACAAATGGGTGGACTCGAAGCGCAATGCTCTGCGCTCCGAGGCCACCCTTTTTTGCAGCCTATTAGAGCCTCTGGCTCTAATCAGGTGCTTCAAAAAAACACCCCGCCGCATTGGAATCCATGGTCCAGTGCATCTGATATGTAGATCAGGGGGCCGGACGCATATAGGGGATAGGGGAGGTGGTGCCCATGCGCATGCTATGGACGGGCCACCACTGGTGGCATGCCCTTAGGATTAATGGCACCCGCACGCATTTCCTGTGTTTTTCTGTGTGGGTGGTTGCGGCTGCAGGAACAGGTGCGGACCCACAGCGGGAACCATCCCCACAGATGTGGGCCTCAGTTGCGCTGCAGTGCTATTATGTGAATAAGGAACATGCTGATAGGAAGAGGGAGCAGAGTGACAAATAGATGAGCTCAGCAACCTGCTGCTTCTCCTTTCACTGTCCAATCACAGAAAGGGAGGAGGGAGAGGACCTGCAAGTCTCACTTGACTGCAGCAGATAAAAACGAGGTTTGCCAGCCTGAGCTGTGTAAATATCTGAGCTGGCAGAGCTGTGTAAATATCAAAACTGGAAAAACAGAAATACAAATTTTTCGCCAGGAAAAACAGCTCTGATATATTACTTTAATCGGAGTAATTCGCTATTTTGTGTGTCTCTGGAGCAAATAGTTTTTTTGTGAATGTATTGCAAAGTTTCTAACCTGGAGGTCCTGCCAGTAACAACACTTTCTGGTGCAGACTGACACCATTACATCACTTTAACACATGCATAAGTTAAAGAAAAATTGCGCTTGTGTCAATTTACAAATACCGTTCATAAGCTGCAAACACATGAGTGAGATATTTATCACAAACAATAATTACTAAACAAAGTGTTGCACTATAATAAACATAAACTAATAGTCTAAAGTGAAAATAAAAATAGAAATGACGATGAAAGCAGTCCTAAAGAGTTGATGGTTACGATATCTTGGGGCTACAAGAAATCCCTAGAAGAAGTTCTATTATGACGAAAAGCATAGGGCGGAGCAACTTGTCTACTTAATTGCGCTAAACCAGAAATGACGGTTGATGCCATTTTTACACCCTGGAGTTTTGTTTGGAGTAGTGCGCATACAGGCAGTCCCAGAGTTACAAACACAATAGGGACAATAGATTTGTTCGTAAGTCAAAGTTGTTCGTAAGTCGCAACACTGCATTTGTAAGTGAAACTTCTGGTCGGAACACTGCGTTCGTAAGTGTAACTGCCGCCTGTGCATGGATGTGGGATGTTCCGGGCGCTTTTTATGTTATCTGGGGCGTAGTACGGCAGTGTGGGATGTGTTCGGAAGTGCTCGAAAGGTATCCAGGACCCTCGTGGAGCACAAGTGGCCGGCATTTGAGGCCGTTCGTAAGTAGGAGTCGTTCGTAACTCGGGTGTTTGTAACTCGGGGACTGCCTGTATTCCTTTACCATTGTGAGTGATTTTCTTATTCAATAAATTGATGTTTTAAGGTTTTACATTATCCAGTGCTTCTTCATTTTCATATTACGTGTTTGGGAGCCTTGGATGTCCATGGGAAGCACACCATAAGACGGTACCCTCATTCGTTCTAAGGCTTATATCAAATGTGGTTTAAATGGGAATTCCCCAATAGCTTGCCAGACCTACCTGTCACCAGGGGGTTCTGGCCATATGGTAAGAGTGCCTTCTGTCCCTGTGTTGGTGGTTGGCCTTTGCGGTGAAGGGATTGTGATATGACTCACTTCTAATCTGTAGCTGCAAGATATCTTCACCATCAACTCTTTGGGACTGCTTTCATTGTCATTTCCATTTTTGTTTGTTTTATATTTATTATAGCGCAACACTTTGTTTAGTAACCACTACATCACTGCTTTACAATTAGCTGCCAGCCTGGCACCATACCAATTTATAGAAAGTTGTTTCCTTTGGCTGAAATTCAGTTTTGGAGACATTGTTTGTATATGATTTATAAACTGACAAAATCGGTGTTTTGCTGATAGTATTGTATGGACCAACAGTACCTAATATGTACAGCTAGATCTTTTCCATAAGTACAGCTAGATCTTTTCCATAAGTCAACCATTTGAGGTTTTCCGGCAGCTCCTGCTGGTTTGACGTTTTGGCTACTTTCATACAGGTTATTGGGGAATACTTTCTCCTTTATACATAGGAAGGGTGGGGGTCGGAGTGGATCATCCTGCTAAACTTAGTGGTCCCTCCTGGGCAGCTGAAATTTCGCACATAAGAGTGGTATTAATAAATTTATAACTATGGTCTGATACCAAGATCTTACCTTTGGTGCTCTCCTGATGAAGTGAACCCTTGGTCCATGAAACCTGCTGATGACAAATTATGTGATGGAAATCTATGGTGAGGCATTAGGTGAGGGAACTCACAAACGTTCAGCTTCCATAAGTTTCAGGCCTTTTATATGTTTTAAAAATGTCTATGAATAACAATAGTTACTTAGTAAACTCAATTTTACAAAAATACTATATTTATTAAGATAGACCATAATTTACATTTGTGGGGAGTATCTGTGGCTGTACCCTTTTGTGTCCTCTACCAAGAGACACAACACATCTTGTGGCTGCGTTAGAAAACCCTAAGCCCTTCTCCATTTCATCATTTCTGTTGATTCTCTCCCGTCTTCATTTATGGTTTTTGTGAGAATTCTGGCAAAGTAAACCTTAAAGCCCCATACACACGGTCGGACAATCCGCGGACCATGTCCGTCATACTTTGTCCGATGTTGGTTTTGCGTACACGCGGTCGGACAAAGTTGTCGGAAAATCCGATCATTCTGAACGTGGTGACGTTTGTTGCCTACGACGGGACTACGTAGAGGCTAGTAGCCAATAGCTTTGGTCTTGTAATGTGATCTGAGCATGCGTGGCACTTTGTCCGGTCGGACAACCGTACACACGATCGGATTTGGTGTGATCGGACCGTGTTGACGGCAAAGATTTCCAGCAGGAGATAAGACTTTGTCCGTCGGTCAAACCGACGAACACTGTCCGATGGTGCATACACACGGTCTGATTTTTCAACAACCTTGTCCGATCGGACAGAATCCATGAAAAAGTCCGACCGTGTGTATGGGGCTTTAGACGTTTTTATTTTATTTTGTGGGGATTCAGTAAATCTTGGTCTTGGTATAATTCACTACTGTGACATTGACACATATACGTGTTGCCTATCATGTCATGGTCCTGAGGAAGCATGGGAATATGCGATAGGTGTTCACCATTTTTTGGAAGTGTGAATAGTGTTTTATTATTATATCGTCGAATGATATGTGATCAGTGTTTATTTGTACTACAGTATATACTATACTTACCTGACTGGTGATTTGTTTTTAAATTGTAAAATAGTCTTAAAATAATTTTGTATTTTGTAAAATTAAGATTACTAATGTTTATTTGGTTGGGGGTGCTGCATTCAAATTCCCTATACCATAGGGCAGTGGTCTCCAAACTACGGCCAAGGGGGCAAATTTGTCCGTTTGCTTCTCGTTATTCGACCCTTGGGACACTATTCCTCCTACTGACACCAACATTGGAGGCATAATTCTTGCCACTGACACCAAAAATGGGGCACAATTCTTCTTACTGATACTTATGATGGGCACCCTTCCACCCACTGACACCAATGATGGGCCACTATTCCCCCCACTGACATCAACTATGGGGCGCTATTCCTCCCAATGACACCAACGATGGGGCACTATTCGTCCCACTGACACCAAAGATGGGGCACGATTTTTCCCACTGACGCCAATGATGGGACACTATTCCTCCCACTGACACCAATGATGAGACACTTTTACTCTTAGGCCCCTTTCACACTGGGGCGGTTTGCAAGCGCTATTGCGCTAAGAATAGCGCCTGCAAACCGACCCGAAACAGCTGTTGCTGTTCCTTCAGTGTGAAAGCCCGAGGGCTTTCACACTGAAGCGGTGCGCTTGCAGGACGCTCAAAAATGTCCTGCAAGCCGCATCTTTGGCTCGCTATAGGAGCGGTATATTTACCGCTCCTATAGCGCCCGGTCCCATTGAAAACAATGGGGGAGCGCGCCGAACCCGCCCGCAAAACGCCGCAATAGCGGCGGTTTGCGGGTGGTATTGACCCTTTTTCGGCCGCTCGCGGGGGGTAAAAACACCCCGCGAGCGGCCGCAATGCGCCGCTAAAACGCCGGTAAAGCGGCGCTAAATATAGCGCCGCTTTACGTCCAGCGCCCCCACCGCTCCAGTGTGAAAGTAGCCTTACTGACACCAATGATGGGGCACTATTCCTCCCACTGACACCAATAATGGGGCACTATTCCTCCCACTGACACCAATGATGGGGCACTATTCCTCCCACTAACACCAATGATGGGATGTTAATCCTCCAATTAAAGATGTGGCATTGTTCTACTTAAAAAAAAAAAAAAAAAAAAGATGTGGCATTGTTTGCTCCCACTGACACTGGGACATTTTCTACTCTACACGCCACAGTCCGGCCCACCTAAAGTCTGAAGGACAATAAACTGGCCCCTTGTTTAGAAAGTTTGGAGACCCCTGCCATAGAGTGGCAATGTTTAATATTTAAGGGATGGCAGCAAACGTGAATATGAGATACAAAGGTTTTTATGAACACGAACACACGAATATTTTTTTAGCACCAAATCCCAAAGTTAGATAGTAAAAAATTGGAAAATAGGGACTTTATAGGTGCAAATCAGTTGAGGAAATATCAAATATAATATATAAAAAATTATTTTATTTTGAGGAGAAAAATAAGAATTCATACATAAAAAAAGGGGGAAAAGAAGGGGAGATACAGCAATAGCAAGTGCAATCAGTTACAACATACAATGCATTATATCTTGCAAGTGACCAGCATCCCCTGAGAAAGCCCAATGGGCGAAACATGTTGGGAAGTCCATCACCTATTGCTGTGTTGCTAATGTTGTAACTGATTGCACTTTCTATTGCTGTATCTCCCCTTCTTTTCCCCTATTTTTATGTATGAATTCTTATTTTGCTCCTCAAAATAAAATAATTTTTTATATATTATATTTAATATTTCCTCAATTGATTTGCACCTATAAAGTCCCTATTTTACCATTTTTTACTAGCTGAATATGAGATATTTATTCAATTATTATTCATATGTATATTATATAAAAAATTGTAAAGGTATGAACAGTGAAAACTTGTGCAGATATTGTATGTATTTAAAAAGTCCCACTTTTCATTGGTTTTGTTCATTTGGCACTCCACATTAAAATTTTCCAATTTTAGCCTGAAATTTAGAACATATAAAAACTCATAACTCTGCTTATCACTGATTGTAAATCTCACCAATTTTGTATCAGCAAAGAGGACCTGTAGATAAAACACCTCCTTACACTTTTAGTTCAGCTTTGTCGCTTTCATTGCTGATCGCTGGGCTCCGTGATAAAGTTAATCATTGTATACTATATAAAGCAGGCCACACCTGGCACAAGTAGAAGTGCGATCCTTTTGTTTTCATATGGAAATGGGGTGCTTATTTTAATTATAATGCTTCCTTCTGTAAACTATTTTTTCAATAGTTTTTTTTTTTTGGTCAAAGGAAATGAAACAGTAAAAGTTCACTTTCCCTGAAAAATCATTGACCTGTGCAATGAAAACATTCTCCTTCTCCCAGCATTGCTGCGGTCACGTGATCGCTGGGAACTCACGCGCTGCTTATTTGCATTGCTGTTAAGTGATAAATATAGTCAACTTAAGTCTCAGGGCTGAAACACCCCATTGGGATTCAGTGCATTGAGCTAATATTTTAAAGAGCACCACAATGTAACAAAAACTGAGCTCCGTTGTACATGCATCGCAGTACACCACATTGCATTAGGGACAGCACAGTGGTGCAGTGGGTAGCACTCTCACCTAGCAGTAAAAAGGGTCGCTGGTTCAAATCCAAACCCACGACACTACCTGCCTGGAGTTTGCATGTTCTCCCTGTGCCTGAGTGGGTTTACACTGGTTTCCTCCCACACTCCAAAGACATGCTGTTAGGTTAATTGACTTCTGTCCAAAATTGGTCCTGGTGTATGGGCGTGAGTTGGGGACCTTGAATTGCAGACCCCTTGGGGGAGGGGACCGGTGTGGGTGTGTGTGGAGCGCTGCGTAGATTTATGACGCTACATGGGTACCCTAAATATATAAAAAATAATAATATAGTGGATGGGCATCTTGATGGGGCGCAGTGTGCTGGGGGGGGTGGAGGGGGTGGGGACAATTGTGGGTGCCCAGGTTGGACTGGTGTCTTTATTCAACCTTACTAACTATGTAACTATGCATTGTAAAGCCCTGCCATGCATGGTGGTGCACAGTGTCTGCTCCAATGTGCTGTCAGCAAGTTCCGAATGAACCACAACTCATATTAACATAGCGCACAGGATTGGAGTAGTGTAAGTGGTCCTCTCAATTTACGAAACTTCCAAGCGATACTCACCCTCCCCATTGTTTTTTTTTACCTCTCTTACCTGTTTTGTCAGGTTATCTTCAAAATGACACTCACCCTCGCAGCAAATCCAGCATGCTGCGCACTACTGGGTGACAAAGCTGGGGTTCTGCACCATCACCTTGGCTCACTTCAGCTTGCTAGCCCTTCTGGGTTCCGGAAGAAATGAACAATATAAATAAAGATTTATTTTCTTATGGGCAGTGTTCATTTTGTTGACGAAAATATTTTAGTCGAATAAATCTACACTATTTTAGTCATCTAAAGTAAGACTATAACTAAAACCATTCAGATGACTAAAATATGACTAAAACTAGGGCCCCATGCACATGAGACGTTGTTAAACGCGTGTTCAGAGGCAGTTGGACACTTTTTTCAACTGCCCCTGAACGCATGCAATGTTATCCTATGTGTCCATGTACACGGTCTAGTTTTTTCCCGTTTTTATGCAGTTGCGTTTAATCTCGTTTTTCCAGAAGCAAAAAAATGGGTTCAGACACTTTGCTTTTCCACGTTTCAGATGCAAAATGCGGCTAAACTTGGCTAAACTCGGCTAAACGCAGCACCCGCGTTTAGCCGCGTTTGCGTTTATAAGCGTTTTTAAAGGAACCCAATTTTTTGGACCAGAAAACTCAAAAATATGATGGTAAACCATAAAAAATACTAAAAAAAATTGGTTCCTTGGGGGAGGGGGGGCGGCCTGCGCCCCCCCCCCGAAGCACCTTGTCCCCATGTTGATGAGGACAGGGGCCTCTTTCCGACAACCCTGGCTGTTGGTTGTCGGGATCTGCAGGCGGGGGGCTTATCGGAATCCGGGAGCCCCCTTTAATAAGGGGCCCCCCGATCCCAGCCCCCTACCCTATGTGAATGAGTATCGGGTACATGGTACCCCTACCCATTAACCTAGGGAAAAAAAGTTAATAAATAAAACACACTAGACAGGTTTTTAAAGTAGTTTTTTAGGCAGCTCCTGGGGTCTTTTTTCAACTTAGGGGGTCTCTCCCCGCTTTTCGGGCCTCTTCTCCCGCTCTCCGGTTGTTCTGCCGGGCTCCTCCGCTATCTTCTTCCAGCTTTTTTACTAGCGGTGGCCCGGGCTTCTGGTTCGCCGCCGCCGCCATCTTCTTCTTCTTCCTTCTTCTCTTCTTCCAATGTTGACACAACGCTCTCTCCCGGTGTAATGCGCTGGACACGTATTGACTTATATAGGCATAAGGGGCGGGGTTAAACATCTAGGGCAATCAAAGGGTTAACTGTGTGCCTAGCCAGTGTTTTTGTGTACTATATGTGCTGCTTTTACTAAGGGAAGTGATGGATTTTTTTTATACATCCCTTGCCCTCTGTCAAAACGGAGACCTGCTTTGTTTACATGGGCAGATCTCCGTTCTGTGTGTTTTACAGATGATTTGTGGGTGCCGGTGGACATCCAGGGGCCAGCACCCCCAGATCGGCTTCTGCTGTGATTAATCACAGCAGAACCGACCCACCAGTGGCGCACATGCGCCCCTTGTAGGCGGAAGTGCAGAATCACACACATATACGTGTTTAGACATGTGCAATTTGTTTTGTTCCGAATTAGATTTTTAAAAAAATTTCGACAAATGTGTTAATTCGAAAATATCTGAATTAACAAAAAAACGGTTTAACAAATTTTTCGGAATATTCGTAAATTTACCTGAAGTTACGAATTATCCGAAATAACGAATGCTGTATCTAAACAAATGGAATGTAACTAATTAATAATAATAAATAACAGTAGTAATAACAAAAACGTTTTATTATTATTATTTATTATTAATTTGTTCTGTTCCATTTGTTTAGATGTGGCATTCGTTATTTCGGATAATTCGTAACTTCGGACAAATTCGTATTCGTTGCGTCCACTAACAGCCACATTTGAAAGGAAATTTCAATACCTATAATTTAATAGTAAAGCCTCGTGCACACGCTTAGATTTTCGGACAACTGAACGTCCGTTTATTGTGGCATGCTAGTCTCATGTCAAAAGTGATGAGGTTACTTTTGACAGAATACAATGTCAGAAGTGATGTAATGTGTTGAATAGTTTTGTATGTGTTCTTTCGTTTCTGAGCATGCGCAGTCTTGCTCTTATGATTTTTTTCATATGAAAACCATACTAATAAAACGAAAATCGGACATTGAGTTCACATCAGACAAAAATTTTATAGTCTGCACATCCAGCTTTTGTCTGACGAAAAAGCGTAATCGGCTGTTGAAAGCACCGTACGTAATGATCCAAAATTCGGCAGATAGCTCGTCATAAAATTTTTTCCATCTGATTTTCGTATAGTGTGTAGGGGCCTATAGTTATTATTAGTTAGTTAGTTATTCGTTCTATTTTTCGTATTTTCTTTTTAATTTCGTATTTTCGAATTTACGAATTCACAATTTTTCTAATTTATGAATTTACAAATTGCGATCATAACGAGCGACCTGAAAAATGAAAAAAATAAAATAAACGAATGACACGAAAACAAATGAATTTCTCGGCAGTGCACATGCTATAGCGGTAAATCTGATATGGGGCAGTCCGGAAGTGGTTAAACATTTAACACAGGGTGCTTCCATAGTTTACCATATTTTAGAATGTGCAGTGCATGCTGGATTGTCTAATAGTAAAGCCCAGCACTAAAGCAGCGTACACACGTTCGGATTTTCTGACGGGAATTGTGTGATGACAGGCTGATGGCGTAAAATCCGACCTTTTGTACGCTCCATCAGACAATAGTTGTCAGATTTTCCGCGGACAAATGTTGGATGGCAGGTTTTAAATTTTTCCGCCGACAAATGTCTGTTGTCGGATTTTCCGAGCGTGTGTACACAAGTCCGTCGGACAAAAGTACAAAGTACAAACTACAAACACGCATTCTCGGAAGCAAGGACGAGCCAAAAGCGGACGGTCTTGTAAACTAGCGTTCGTAAAGGAGATATAACATTCGTAACGTGGCAAATTATGAAATCTGGAAATGCAGCCCACAATTCTCTTCTTCTTTAATGGGATAATAATGAAGCTGCTTTGCTGGTGATACTGATGGAGTTATTGCAAACTAATTTTCAAAGGCTTTTTTTTCTAGTGATATCAAGAATAATATTATTATGCTTGTTATTTATTTATTTTTTCATGCACAACACCATTATCCTGTAGTTTTTATTGCAAAGATACAACTATGTTGGTGTCCCTTGTCAATTTTACATTGTATTTTTTTTAAATGTAACTGCCGACTCCCAAACTATAAGTTGAAGTAAAACACATAGCCAAGTATTATTCTACACAATTTTTTTTATTGTGCATTAAAAAAAGAAAACAAATAAAATTAGACATGCTATCTGCCAATAGAACTTAACAAAAAAGTGCATTCTATGCATCCAAAAATATCGAAAATATAACAAATCAAATCATTATTCAAACAAAAAATAAAATGAAAGCCTCATGCATGTTTTCTGCTTCTTAATATAGGGGGTCAGCAATGCCAAGAGTTGGTGAAAGCAGGGGTCCATCATCCAGAGATAATTCCGAAAATCATCCGGATTATTCTCCTGGAGCTCCCGCAGCAAAGGCATATGACATAATTGGTCACGAATAATAAAGCAACAAATTTTTGGTCCAAGAACTCCTCCTCCTCCAGTTCCTGGACTGGACTTGGGTCAAAGCAATAACTCCAATGCCAATAATAAATAACACGTTATCTCCTCCGATTCCGCAACATGTCTGGTTGACGAACGGCCGTTCAGAAACGAACTGAACAGCACAAAATGAAAAGCGCGAACTGAAAAGCGCAAAATGAAAAGAGCGAAATACAAAGCGCGAATCAACACTCACCCAACTTCTACTAGCACAAAATTATCAGAAGGAGCCCAACGGGTGGTGCTAAAGAGCTGAAAAACCACGTAGTACGTCACTGCGTTCGTGTTTGTTGGCCGACAATTCTTTGCCGTTTGTATGCAAGACAAAATCCAGGCACACGTCTTCGGATAAAAGTCAGAGGTTTTGTCTGTGGAAAATCTGATCGTGTGTATGAGGCTTAACACTCCAGATTTTCTTTGTAACCTCCAAGCTTTGTAAATCGGCTTATTTTCCAATAGCTTCAGTATACAGGCATACCCCACTTTTAAGTGTACTTTGCTTTATTCTGTCTCTTATGTTTCATTCCTCTACTGAATATCTTATTACATTCAGTTCAAAAAACTTTTATTCAGAGCGGCAACTGTAAAACAAGCTCACGGCCAATGTCACGTAAAGTGGCAACCATTAGCGTATGATAGAAGAAGATATTTTATTGGATCTGACAAGTGATCCTCATCCTCGATTTTCAGCACACAAATACATATGCATGTGTACATTTATTTTAGCCGCTCTGACAGCACAAAATGGCCAAGTCTCTGTTGTAATGAAGTATCAGATGTGACGGTGTGGCAGGCAAAGTGCTTCAAGGTTTCACCAGCTGCCTCCGTATGATAAATGGGGACCGTGTGAGCGCACATATGTTGTCTGAGAAAGAAAATACTTGTCTCGATATCCGTCAAAACCGCCTGAAATTTTAATATGGGATGAAAATCGGGATTGGAAACAGTAAGTGGATATAAGATGACAAATGTTTTGTTTTCTATCACATTTCCTGTTTGAAGTCTAGAAGACGGATCGTTTGTAAACCTCTGGAGAGGATGGGGAAGATGAAATGTACATTTAAACATTTTTAATTAGATATTGTACACAAAGCAACAAAAGGGATTATGTTCTGGATGAATTGTTTTCTACTGTTACCCTGCAGCAGCTATTCACAGAGTATTGCCTGGATTAGCAACAATGTTTCAAGGACATGTAGAGAACAGCATGTGTCCAGCAAGGCCACCATCCACCATGGGAAAACAGGTGTGTAGGAGCTCCAACCTTCCCGCATAACAACTCCGCCCGGGGCTCAGACCTCCAGGGTGCCGATGCCTCCAACTAGACATGTGCAATTCGTTTTTGTTTTTATTCGTTTTCCGTTAAAATTCGTTATATTCGTTCATTCGTTATCGTACGAATGATTCGCAAAAATTTTTAACGAATAACGAATTATGGAATCGAACGAATATGAAAAACAACGAAAATCTGAAATAACCAAATTAGAAACAACGAAACTACGAAAGAAGAAAATCCGAAAAACTAAAACAGGAGCAACGAAAATCAAAATGAACGAAAAAATTCGTACATTCGTAACTTCTTTTTTTTTGTTGAATTGGTAATTTTCCGTGTCCCTTACAATGGCGCTGCTTAACGTGCTTCGAATGGATTGAAAGAAAAAATTCGTACTTTCGTAACTTTTTTTTTTTGCGATTCGTAATTTTCCGTGTCTCTTACAATGGCGCTGCTTAACGTGCTTCGAATGGATTGAAAGAAAAAATTCGTACTTTCGTAACTTTTTTTTTTTTGCGATTCGTAATTTTCCGTGTCTCTTACAATGGCGCTGCTTAACGTGCTTCGAATGGATTGAATGAAAAAATTCGTACATTCGTAACTTTTTTTTTTCGATTCGTAATTTTCCGTTTCTCTTACAATGTAATAATAGCATACACATTACATAAAATGATGAATTATGCTCTGATTACGAATCTACGCAAACAATGTTACGAAAGTACGAATAAATCAATCTTACGAAAGTACGAATGTAACTAAATCTACCAAAATACGAATGCGTCCGAATTTCGAATAAACGAAAATTAAACTAACGAAAAAACGAATCAACTAAAAAATAACTCTTGCGAAAATACGAATCGTTACGAGTACGAACACCGACGACTTACGAAATTACGAATCGTTACGAATCAACGGAAACGAACAGAAACGAAACGAAACTAAACAAATTTTTCTATTGTGCACATGTCTACCTCCAACATACCAGAATAAGGAAAGGGATGGTCGGTGCTCAGGATGACATCCAGAAAATAGTATTTCTTTATGAAAAAGACATGTACAACGCTGAAAAAACAGCCTACGTGCTTCGGACATTAGTCCTTAGCAGGGATGAGCCTGATGTTCGAACATCGGGTGTTCGCCTGTTCGCCGAACAGCGAACAACGGGCAGTGTTTGCGGCAAATTTGAAAGCCGCAGGAACACCGTTAAAGTCTATGGGACACTAACATGAAAAATCTAAAGTGATAATTTTAAAGGCTTATATGCAAGTTATTGTCATAAAAAGTGTTTGGGGACCCGGGTCCTGCCCCAGGGGACATGTATCAATGCAAAAGTTTTTTTTTTTTAAAACGGGCGTTTTTTTTTCAGCAGCAGTGATTTTTTTTAAGCTTAAAGTGAAACAATAAAAATTAAATATTCCTTTAAATATCGTGCCTGGGGGGTGGCGCATTTTTCCAGTTTTTAGAACAATACTACAGCAAAATGACATTTCTAAAGCAAAAAATGTCATTTTAAAACTGATTGCGGCTGTAATGAATTGTCGGGTCTCGGCAATATAGATAAAACTTATTGAAAAAAACTGCATGGGTTTCCCCCCCTCCCCAGTCCATTACCAGGCCCTTTGGGTCTGGTATGAATATTAAGGGGAATCCCAAACCAAGATTTTAGAAAAAAATTGCATGGGGTCCCCCTAAAATCCATACCAGGCCCTTCAGGTCTGATATGGAAATTAAGGGGAAACCTGCACCAAATTAAAAACAAAATGGCGTAGGGGTCCCCCCCCTAAAATCCATACCAGAACCTTCAGGTCTGGTATGGATTTTATGGGGAACCCTGTGCCAAAATGTAAAAAAAAAAAATGGCAAAAATCCATACCAGACCCTTATCCGGGCACGCAACCTGGCAGGCCGTAGGAAAAGGGGGGGGACCAGAGAGCACCCCCCATATGAACCGTACCACTACCTTTAGTGCTACTGAATGTATGAAAATTTAAGCTGGCTCCATGCTTATGCATGTTTTTATGCATGAATTGCTTTGGGCAGGTGCGTTATGTGCTGCCATACATGAACATTATACTGTACATAAACAACCTATATTAACACATAAAGAATATATATGGCAAAACACTATTTCTATTAATGGGCCACTATAGTGAAATACACTATATTACCAAAAGTATTACAGTTAAACAGTTTTCTGTATTCTGCAAAAAACCTGGTTGATCCTGCTGCTCTCTATCGCCACCTTCTGTCCATGTCCCCAATTCAGCCAGGGATTCTGCAGCTGTGGTGGCAACTCTGCACATGCTCAGTTTTCAGTGAGTTTCTATGCTGAGCATTTCCTCCCTATCACATCTGAGCAGCCCATGTGGCTATAGAGTCACACATGTGGGTGTATACACAGTGGTAAATGACAGCCCACTCCCTCCCTACTCCTCCATGCCTACTAACCAGCTAAACGCAATGGGGGTGGGATGTTACATGTAGAATAACCTCCCTCTTCTTCTAAGGCGAAGGCTGGAGGGGCGTGACACAGCTTGTGACTGGCAGAAATCCGCCGGCACCATGTTATTGCCAAAAAATAATTAAAAGTTTATTGATATTAATTATTTATATTTACTCTATTCCAAAGGCTGTTTTTTTTTTTTATGTGACCAGCAGCAGAGGACTAGAAGCTCCTCCTGATTATGTTTCCCTGCAGACAGGCTGGGAAAGATCGGAGTCATGTGACAGCTGTATATCAATTAGGAAGAAAGTAGATGTTATTTTTTTATTAAAATAATTATAGTGCCATCATCCATAAACAGAAATAGAAGGGACAATGTAAATTAAAGTGGTACTAAAGTCAGAAGGTTTTTTATCTTTGTGCATTCTATGCATTAAGATAAAAAAACTCTTCTGTTTTCAGCAGCCCCTCAGCACCCCCTAATACTTACCTGAGCCCCATCTCGATCCAGCGATGTTGCACAAGGGTCTCTGCTGTCTGGGACTCTCCCTCCTGATTTGCTGAGACATAGCAGCGGGCACCATATGCTACCGCTCCTGTCAATCAATGTCAGTGAGTCAATGAGGAGAGAGAGGGGGCAGGGCTGAACCACGGCTCTGTGTCTGAATGGACACACAGAGCAGTGGCTTGGCTTGGGTGCAGGGAGGGGTCAGGAGCACCAGGGAGGGACCCGAGAAGAGGAGGATCCGGGCTGCTCTGTGCACAGAGGTAAGTATGACATGTTTGTTATTTTTAAATGAACAAAATTAGACTTTAATATCGCTTTAAACAGTGTATGTTTTAGTATCACTTAAAATCTTCTTTTTTTTCCCCAAATAAAACTGCTTAAAAGGTGTCACCAGGAGTCCAGCTACAGATCAAACTTTATTGTTACCCTCTTACTAGAAGTGAAAAATAATGGATTTCCTGGCAGGATCAACAGGTAATAAAACGATGTTACGAGAGAGGGACTCTGTGCTTATACTATTGGCAGTACATTGAACTCAGGAGATGGCAATTAACCGCTTGCCAAACAGTGCACAACGATATATGTCAGCACAATGGCACTGCTGCGCAAATGGGCATACAGGTATGTCCCCTTTAAGACGGGGCATGCTGGGCATACCCGCGCCCGCTGCGTGCTCCGTGACTGTGCCCACGGGACCCGCACACTCGATGTCCACCGGTGTCCCGCGATCGTGTCATGGAGCGAAAAAGAACGGGGACAAGGCATTTCACCGTTCTGCCTAGGGACCTGACAGAGATCACTTCTCCCTGTCATCGGGAGCAGTGATCACTGTCATGTCAGTGGTAGCCCCTCCTCCCCACAGTTAAAATCACTCCCTAGGACACACTTAACCCCTTGATCGCCCCCTAGTGTTTAACCCCTTCCCTGCCAGTGTCATATACACAGTAATCAGTTCATTTTTATAGCACTGATCACTGTATAAATGACAATGGTTCCAAAATAGTGTCAAAAGTGTCCGATGTGTCCGCCATAGTGTCGCAGTCACAATAAAAATCGCAGATTTCTGCCATTACTAATAAAAAAAAAAATAATAATAAATATGCCATAAATCTATCCCCTATTTTGTAGACGCTATAACTTTTGCGCAAATATACGCTTATTGCATTTCTTTTTAACCAAAAATATGTAGAAGAATACATATCGGCCTAAACAGGAATAAAATATGTTTTATATATTTTTTGGGGATATTTATTATAGCAAAAAGTAAAAAATAATGTGTTTTTTCCAAATTGTCGCTGTTTTTTGTTTATAGCGCAAAAAATTAAAATCGCAGAGATGATCAAATACCACCAAAAGAAAGCTCTATTTGTGGGAAGAAAAGGACGTCAATTTTGTTTGGGTGCAGCATTGCACGACCGCGCAATTGTCAGTTAAAGCAAAGCAGTGCCGAATCGCAAAAAGTGCTCTGGTCAGGAAGGGGGTAAATTCTCCTGGGGCTGAAGTGGTTAAAGTGCTCCATATTGGAAGGTTTGCCTTTTGAAATCTTTATGGACCAGCATCAAGTTTTATCATTTTTGATTGACTGTGAAACAAACAAATATCACCCTTCTGAGTGAAGTAGGAACGGTTTCCCTCTGTAAAGGTGTAATATTTATTGGTACTTAATTAAGAAAGTGACAGCTTGCTAAAAGTTTGTTGAATTTCACACCGGGGTGCCCATTGATTGTTGGAGGCGTTCTGTACACTTATGGCATTTGGAAGCCGTATTTACTCTGAGCAGTGCATACCACAACAGGCTGACACACTCTCAGCACTAACTCTGTTTGCACATCAGATTCGTGTTCATGCATCTATTAGCCCCCTGAATGAGTGAATGGATTTCTGCCATATTCTGATTGTCCTGCTAGGAAAGAGTACATTTACAAGGGGAAAAAGTGTTTCAATTTCAGAGAAAACTACAGTTTGCAGCCCATTTGTTCTGTTTCCAAACAGAGCGGTCTGGGATCCTCTTATCCTGGATGAAGTACAATGAACCCCTTACTCATTCACATGGGGTAGGCCAGTATGTGGTCCCCTCTTATTATTGGGTCTGGCCCCCCTAATCTACATGCAGGGTGCCGGATTCATAAATTCCAATGGGTTTTGAAGCACGTTATTAGAGCCAGAGGCTCTGATAGGCTTCAAAAAAGGGTGGGCTCGGGGCACAGAGCACTGGAAGAGGGAGGAGACGCCCGTAGGAGCACTGCCCGGCCGGAACCTAGATGGGGTGAGTGCGGGGCTGGATAACCATCCAACTGCGAGACCCCTGGGGTGCGGCGTGGTGTGCTTTTGACCCGACCAGGTGGGACACGTGGGGGGGGGGGGGGGCATGGTGGTGGAGATCTTGCCACCGGCTGATCAGGGGGGTGGTTGTTTGCTGCCCCCTCAAAAAATAAAAAACACCAGCTGCCACTGGTTGTGAACTTTTTCTCATCATCAAGTGGCCTATGTTTCAACAAGGTACTCCCTCATGTTGAGGGTATATGCCCTGGTATCAGTGTTGCCAACCGTCAGTATTTTTACTGGCAGCCAGTAAAAAACAGACAATTTTCTCCTGCCAGTAAATGCCAGAAAAAAGTAAAAGGTTGCCAGTAAAAAATATAGCTTGGTCTGGAGCCGGCTGAGACCATCCGAGTGCCTGCTACAGTGTGATTGAGCGGCTCTGGCAGAGGTGGTGCCTGAGCATGTTGTGAATGAATGACTTGTATAGCGCTACCTATGCAAACTGAATCGCCTCAGGGCGTTTTTTTTGCCACTGGTGTCCATCTGTGGTATAGTGCGGTCCTTGCCCTGTGGGGTCCTGACACGCTTACAAACACATACACATATAACATACATATATTTGGCCAATTTTTACCGACAGGATCTAATTAACCTACCAGCATGTCTTTGGAGTGTGGGAGGAAACCGGACTACCCGGAGGAAACCCACGCAGGCACAGGGAGAACATGCAAACTCCAGGCAGAAGGTGTCATGGTCGGGATTTGAACCAGCAACCCTATTACTGCTAGGTGAAAGTGCTAACCACTACACCACTGTGCTGCCCTTGTGTGATGTCATGGTGCAATGGAGCCAAGCAGAACGGCCAGAGCCTGGTGTGCAGGTCTGCGGTATGGGAGCAAGGCAGGCTGGGACCAGGACCATCAGTGCTCTTTAGACTGGAGTGGACTGAAGGGACCACTTGGCTTGGAGAAAGACTGTCACTGTGACTCAGGAGGGGACGTGTTGTGTCGGTGAGGTGTCATCATCATCTGTGCTGCTGCACTCTGCTGTCAGTGTCCCTGTGAGAGTCAGTTTTATGTGTGCGCCTGACCATTCTACTTTCTTGCCCTCCTGTTCCTGAGATACTTACTTACTATATTGAAAATAAAATAAGAAATATGTTTTTTGCCTTATTATCTACCTTTATTCATATTGCTAATTGCATATTGTATTTGTTTATAGTCTAAATACTCTAATTTGCACTTAAAACTGTAATTTTGTAACTTTTGAAAACGCCAGTAAAAACTTGAATGTGCCAGTAAATTTTGGGTGTTGTGTCAGTAATTTTCAATCTGGTAGGTTGGCAACACTGCCTGGTATGGTTCAGGAGGAGGGGCACATGCTCACCCCCCTCTTTACTTTCAAGCTCCATGCTTGCATGAGGGTCTGATATGACATTTTTTGAAGGAACCCACTCTTTTTGTTTTATTGATTTGCATATTTGGATAAAACCATGTTCATCCTTAGTAGGGTCGAGCTCAGTGTTCGGTCATAGGATGTTCGGAAAGTAGGGAATATAAGGAATTCGGGAAAGACAAATGTAACAGCTTCTATCTGTCAAAGGTTGCTAAGGAAGCAGTGGGTGCTTGCACCCGTCACATCCCTACCAACCACCGACATCACCCAACCCATTCACTTACATTGCCGGGAATCCCTGACCAGGTAAGAAAATAGGCAGGGATCGGAGGTGTTACGTCATTGCCTAAATAATGGGATATGTTATTTAAAGCGGAAGTAAACCCATCGATTTAACAGTCTAAAAAAAAAAGGCATGCCGTGAATGCTAGCTGCACATTGGCTGTGCTCTCAACCAAACAGTCAAACCATCCAATGGCTGGTGTCATAACGGATCACATGTGCAACACTGTGGCAGTTGAAGATTAAACAGAGGAAAAGATGGCAGCTTCCTTGGCTGAAAACGATAGGGGGGTTTACTTCCACTTTAAAGGAATTGGGCATTTTTTAAGTTTCACATTTAAAAAGTCACTGTCAAATGTTTGTCATTTTTTGTTTGCATTGGGCATTGCCCACCCCCATGCTATTTTTCTGACAGCCTCTTCCCTATTAGCCCAGAAAATGGGCATTTTCAATTTGACAGATTCAGCTTTCATTGACTTCAATGGTGTTTGGGTTTGGCATCCAAAGTTATTTGAAGTTCACCAAACCCTGCAAGAACCGAACACAGGGAAGTTTGGCTCATCCCTAATTCTCAAGCCCAGTAAACACGGGCCAAATGCCGGGAGACATCGGTCGGTTAAAAAAAAAAAAACAGCCAAAAATCGGCCCGTATGTATGGCAGTTGGTCCGACAGAAGCTGGCCGTTTATCTGACTTCTGATGGAGAAGCATGCTGAAAAACCAGCAGAGGACCAGCTCCCGATCAGCACTCTCAGCCAATGGCTGAGAGTGCTGACCAGAGTGTTCTGGTGGTCAGCTCAGCGGGGGAGATCGCTGTACTAACGTTAGATTATTAGTACGGCGGCTCCGACTGGATCTGACAGTTTTTTTTTCATTCAACCCGCTGGGTTGAATGGAAAAAACTCATAGTGTGTGCCCAGCTTTAGCCAGGAGACCTGAATTTTCTCTGCTGCAATTAAGTAAGTCGATGGAAACAGTCCGATGGGAGCTTTTCATCGGATTTTCCGACCGTGTGTATGCCCATCAGTCTTTTTCTGTTGGAATTTCCAACGGACTTTGGATTGAGAACCTGTTCTTAATTTTTCCGACGGAAAACCTTTCTATCGGATTTTCCGATTGTGTGTATGCAATTCCGACACGCAAAATTCCGACGCATGCTCGGAAACAATTCAACGCATGCTTGGAAGCATTAAACTTCCCTTTTATAGTGCTGTCGAACGCGTTGTATACCGCGGTATTATTGACTGTCGGAATTTGGTGTGACCGTGTGTAGGCAACACAGTTTAAACGAAATTCTGTCGGAATTCCGACGGAAAAACCATCAGAGCTTTTTCTGACGAGAATTCCGACCGTGTGTACGCGGCTCTACATGTCTTGTTCCTCATCCAGCCTGTGACAGGACACTAAAGAAGAAGCAGCAGACTGATGAGCTCATCTCTCTGTCACTCTGCTCTCTTCTCCTATTAGCATGCTACTTGCATCAGTATTAGTTGTACAGAGGATTTCAAGAGGCTGATATGTCAAATACAGGTACAGCTTGCATTAAAAATACATTTAATGTTTTATTTATGAGTAGGGAGCTGCATTATTTTTTTTCTTTTATACCTGCCTGGAATTTTAATATACATTCACCGGCTACTTTATTAGGTACACCTGTTCAAATGCTTGGTAACACAAATTGCTAATCAGCCAATCACATGGCAGCAACTCAATGCATTTAGGCATCTAGATGTGGTGAAGACGACTTGCTGAAGTTCAAACCGAGCATCGGAATGGTGAAGAAAGGGGATTTAGGTGACTTTAAACGTGGCATGGTTGTAGGTGCCTGATTGACAGGTCTGAGTATTTAAAGAACTGCTGATCTACTGGTATTTTCACGTACAACCATCTCTTGGATTTACAACCATCTCTCGGATTTACAGAGAATGGTCTGAAAAAGAGAAAATATCCAGTGAGTGGCTGTTGTGTGAAGGAAAATGCCTTGTTAAAGGCAACAGTAACTCAAATAATCACTCATAATCAACCAAGGTATGCTGAATAACATCTCTGAACGCACAACACATCCAACCTTGAAGCAAATGGGCTACAGCAGCAGAAGACCACACCGGGTGCCACTCTTGTCAGCTAAGAACAGGAAACCGAGGCTACAATTCACACAGGCTCACCAAATATGGACTATAAAAGATTGAAAAAACGTTGCCTTCCCCATGTTTGATGAATCTCGATTTCAGCTCCGACATTCAGATGGTTGGGTCAGAATTTGGCATAAACAACGAGAAAGCATGGATCCATCCTGCCTTGTATCCACGGTTCAGGCTGGTGGTGTAACGATGTGGGGGATATTTTCTTGGAACACTTTTGGCCCCTTAGTTCCAATTGAGCATCATTTAAACACCACGTCCTACCTGAGTATTGTTGCTGACCCTGTCCATCTCCATTATGACTACAATGCCCCCATCTTCTGATGGCTCCTTCCAGCAGGATAATGCACCATGTCACAAAGCACCAATCATCTCACCACTGGTTTCTTGAACATGACAATGAGGTCACTGGACTCCAATGGTCTCCACACTCACCAGATCTCAATCCAATAGAGCACCTTTGGAATGTGGTGGAATGAGAGATTCCCATCATGGATGTGCAGCTGACAAATCTGCAGTAACTACGTGATGCCATCATGTCAGTATGGACCAAAATCTCTGAGGAATATTACCAAAATTGAATCTATGCCACAAAAAATTTAGACAGTTGTGAAGGAAAAAGGGGGTTCAACCCGGTACTAGCAAGGTGTACCTAATAAAGTGTATCACTTAACCGCTTGCCGACCAGCCGCCGCAGTTGTACTGTGACTACATGGCTCGACTGCGCGAATTGCCGCTATGTTATGTCGTTTCCTTTTTTGGCCACTAGGGGCGTGCGTGCGCCCGCTGCTCGCCCCCAGAGCTGATGTGAGTGCCGGCGGTCGCAATGACCGCCGGGCTCCCGTCATCGCTCGTGACGCGGCGAGAACCAGGATCTCTGTGTGTAGACACAGAGATCCCGGTTATCTGAGGGGAGAAGAGACTGATCGTGTGTTCATACAAAGTATGAACACCGATCTATCTCTTGCACTAGCTAGTCCCATCCCCCCTTCAGTTAGAACACACACTAGGGAACACGATTAACCCCTTGATCGCCCCCCTAGTGTCAACCCCTTCCCTGCCAGTGACATTTTTACAGTAATCAATGCATTTTTATAGCACTGATCGCTGTATAAATGGCAATGGTCCCAAAAATGTGTCAAAAGTGTCCCATGTGTCCGCCATAATGTCGCAGTCCCGATAAAAATCACTGATCGCCTCTTTAATAATAATTAATAGTAAAAAAAAAAAATAATAAAAATTCTATAAATCTATCCCCTATTTTGTAGACGCTATAACTTTTGCGCAAACCAATCAATATACGCTAATTGCAATTTGTATTACCAAAAATATGTAGAAGAATACATATCGGCCTAAACTGAGAAAAAATTAGCTTTTTTTAAAAAAAATAATGGGCATATTTATTATAGAAAAAAGTACAAAATATTGTGTTTTTTTTTCAAATTTGTCGCTCGTTTTTTTGTTTATAGCGCAAAATATAAAAACCGCAGGGATGATCAAATATCACCAAAAGAAAACTCTACTTGTGGGAAAAAAAAGGACGTAAATTTTGTTTGGGTACAACGTTGCACGACCGCGCAATTGTCAGTTAAAGCGACGCAGTGCCGAATCGCAAAAAATGCTCTGGTCATTCAGCAGCCAAATCTTCCGGGGCTGAAGCAGTTAAAGGGAAAAATGGAAAATAATTAGTAAAAATCTCCAAAAAGGAAACACAATTATTTAATATCAGTTCCAACTGCTGACTTTATACTTTATTTTAGAGAAGGCACATATATGTACATTAGCACACGGATGTAGCAAATCTTTCAGCACGTATATAATATAATATATATAATAGTATATTTTTTATTCAGTATCTCTCTTTATTGAATGTCTAATATTTTTGGGGCTCTTTGACATCCATAATTCTCCATTCCTGGTTGGGTTCAGCCAGTGTTCCAGGCAGTGATTCTGACGCACAGCGCACAATGCACATGGGTTTAATTTATCACATGGCAAACCAATCAGATGGTTATTCTACAAATATGACCTTGATTAATAGAACGCTCAGTGCGGATGATAACAAACACTGGGGACGAGATCTGCGGCAGGATAACTGATTTATAATTAGGCTGGAATTGGATTCTGTTTGCCTCATTAGTTTTGCATTGAACAGCAAATTCAAAACATCTTGCATACCCCGGTGCATTCCTTCATGTTTAGTGTTTGGCGAGATCCGGGCCGTTTCATGTTTGCTATGTCTCACCATGTAATACAGTAGGTATTACTCCAGGGTCATTTATGAATGCCTGAAGCAGTGCAGTGGCTAAGTGGTTTGCACTTTTGCCCTGAAGCGCTGGAATTCTGGCCTTAAATGCCATCGGTGTAGAATTGTATGCGCGTTCTTGTTTGCGTGATTTTCTTTTTTTTGTGCTCCAGTTTTCTTCCACAAACCAAAACATATTTAAACATTAAAGTGGAACTATAGGAAAAGTAAAAAATGACATATATGATGCAGCACATCCCTAGTATTTCCTCATGCACCTACTTCAGGTAACAGGGGGGTCATCATATCCGATCACACTCAGTGGTTTTGGTTTGGATGTTTTTTTTTAACACTCCTATTGGAGTGTATCATAACACTTTATATTTGTTGAGCACCATCTCCGTTTTTGGGTACATTCATACACATCACTTTTTCACACACAGGGTAGTCCCCTTGTTGATCCTTCCTCTGGATCAACTGTGGGTATATGGGATTGTATGATATTTTTTATTTAATTTTTTTATTTATTTTTTTATTTTTTTTATGGTTGAACTAGATGGACTTGTGTCTTTTTTCTTTTTTTTTTTAATTCTATATTTTATTTTCAACAATTTTTATACATATACACAAAGACATTTTAATTACATGCATATCACAAAACATATCTTAAACATACATTGTTTAGTTTTTCATCCGATTATACATAAGGAAAAAAAAAAGGAACAAATAAGTAATTAAATAAATAAATAAAAAATATGAGACAGCGTATATAGTAAGAAGGAAAAAAAAAAGAAAAGAAAGGGGTGTTATGCTCTCTCTCCCTCCTCCCCCACCGACTCTCCCTCCACAAGCGTACAGCCATATTCCCTGGTACATACAAAATAGGACCATGGTTCCCATTTCAACTTAAATTTCTCCTCTTTGCCCTGTGTAATTGCAATACCTTTTTCCATAGCGTATATATCGTTAATTTTTTTAAACCACAGCAAGATTGAAGGGGGTGTCTCCTGCTTCCATAAGGCCGGAATACACGCCTTTGCTGCGTTTCTCTTTTTTCAACCTGACTAACTTTGTAACTATGTAACATAAATGGTTCACCCATTACACATTTACACATACACATCCTTATTTATTCACTCACTCACATTCACTATTTTTTTTACACATCTTTTTTGCAGAATGCTATGCACGATCAGTGCACACACCTTACACAAGGACCATGTCGTGGTGACCTGGCCTGCCCTCTGGCTGTTCCCTTTGGATTTTGGGGGGGTGGGGGTTTCCCGCCTCAACCCCAGGGTAGACATTTTATCTGAAGCCCCCCAAATTCCCGTTTTGAAGCTGGGCTGAGTTTGGGAGCTGATTTGTAAGTAACTGATGTGATGCCATTCTTTGAGATTTTAATTTCCCCTAGAGGGCATTACATATTAATAGATATTTATCTACCCATTTTCTGTAGTACAATCTTGAGTCATACTCCCAATGAGTGGCTGAAAGCCATGAAACGCGTAGAGTTAACAACTAAATGTATTGTCTGTACATTTGATGTATGAGTAACTTATGAAATTATCTTACCAATTATGCTTATATGATGATCTGTATTACTTCTTTTGCATTCTGCAAACCAATCATGTTTATTGACTATTTGTATTTTATGTTATGAGCAGTATATTTTATGTATAATGCCCTGTTCACACGAGCGGAATTTCAGTCGGAAAAATCTTGGATGGTTTTTCCGACGGAATTCCGCTCAAGCTTGGCTTGCATACACACGGTCACACAAAAGTTCTCTGAAATTTCGACCGTCAAGAACACAGTGACGTACAACACTACGACGAGCCGAGAAAATGAAGTTCAATGCTTCCGAGCATGCGTCCAAATTTTTCCAAGCATGAGTAGGAATTTTGCTCGTCGGAATTGGTACAGACGATCGGAATTTCCGATAGGAACTTTTTCCAACCGAAAAATAGAGAACATGCTCTCAATCTTTTGCTGGCAGGAATTCCGCCAGCAAAAGTCCGATTGAGCATACACACGGTCGGAATTTCCGACCAAAAGCTCCCATCGGACTTTTGCTGAGGGAATTTCCGATCGTGTGTACGGGGCATAAGTCTTTATTTCTACAAACATATTATTGTTGATTGATACAAATGTTTTTCTTAAGATTACAGTACGCCCAATAGACATGTGCATTCATATTCGTCTGAATGCATTTTCGTCCGGATTTCGGGTATTTTCGTTATCGTTTTAACAAACGATAACAAACGTGCAGAGTACGAAAACCGAAAGATCCAACATAAACAAATGCTTTATTTTCGTTTTCTTTGTGACAACAGTTCGATATAGATAGGATATTCGACATGAAGCTGACAATAGTGATCTGTGTCCATCGAAACCTGTGGTCGAATGTGCCTAACCTTAGCTCTATTAGTCCAAGATTATTCTACATAGAGAGAAAAGATTCGACATAGAGAGAAAAGATTCGACATAGAGAGAAAAGTTTCAACATTATAGAGACAATAGCAAAAAAGGTGGAATGTGCCTAACCTAACTCTATTAGTCCAAGATTATTCGACATAGAGAGAAAAGATTTGACATAAAGATTCGACGAAGCAGTTGCCGCGAGCGGACATTTATGGTCAAATGCTATAGAAGAATTCTAATGTTGGTTGACTAGTAATAATAATTAATGAATATAATTATTACTAGTGTCATCCAACATTAGAATTCTACTATAACTTGTAGGCGGAACATTCGACCGGAAATGTACGATTGTAGCGTCGTACAGTTTAGCTGCTCCGTCAAATCTTCTTAGAACATTCGACAGACACCATAAGCCTTCAATGACAGATTCGACCTTAATTATTTCGGATTTTCAGACGAATGCATTTTTTAACGAAATAAATAAAAACAAATTTCGGGAGTAACTAAATAAATTTTTTTTTCGGACGAAAACGAAATTCCGAAAACAAAATATTTCATTGTGCACAGGTCCAACTCCCAATATGATTGTGATAATACATTTTTACAAATTTCATATATATATATATATATATATATATATATATCATGTATCATCATTTAAATGACAAGCCTCATACAAAGTCCCATTTCCCTTTTCCTTTTTTTTGTATTAATCCCTAGTATTAGTGACATTTGGGGTTTCTTTGAACAATCGGTCTACCAAAAACTGATAATTCAATTGTGTTTTTGTTGGCAGAAAGTTAGACCCGGAGAAGAGCAAATGGATGAAGGGGCTGAATGACTAAGGGGAGGAACAGGTCAGAAAGGGTTGAAAATGTGACAGTCTGCTAACTGACTGCTTGTTGTTTTGCTATCTTTTCTTTCATCACATTGGGTTTTTGTCTTTCTTGAATATTATCGAGAAACAACCTTCTTTGTCACTATACCTATACCTATGATCAGGTATGTTCAGGTTACGCTATATATACCACTTTTTTGTTCTATTTTGGAGCTAACTTCGCTATTAGATTTTGACGTTATTTTTCTGTTTCTGCATGTGAACTTATGTATTTTGTTAAACCTCAATAAACAAATTTGACAAGAAAATGCGAGCTGAATATGTAGGGGGGTGTAGATCTTACCTGATTGGAGGCTGAAGATCATATGAGCAGGGTGGAGCCACAAGGGTTGTTCAAGGATGAAGGGTCCTGGGTATTAATTTCGTAAAGTTGAGGTAAAGAGGAAGTTTCCCCACCCACCTGCCCTAGGTAATAATTTTAAAAATAATCATTTTTGTCCCAGCTGCTTTGTGGGTCAGGGAATCTTTTTTTTTTGGGGGGGGGGGTGTCAGTTAATACTTGAATTGCTACTAAACTGGGGGGCCCGTCTGGGGAGCTAGATCCACTTGGGAGAACAATAAGTGTGTGAGTTTGTAACGTCTTTGAGACAGTTGGGGTGCAGCTGAGGACATGGGGTGATTCTAGTTATAAATTGTGCCTTTAAGAAAACCCAACGGCCTACTCCTGGTTGCATGTTACAATTGTTTATTGTTATTTTAAATCGGTATTAAACCCAAAAACAAAATTTTAATATATTGCAGCTTACCGGGCATTAGATGTTGTGGTTGCATTAGTTTTCTTTTTTTTAAGGCTTTTTCCCTCTGTTTTCACCTTGTGATCTGGTCAGTAGTACACCTCCTGTATAAGCCCCCGTACACACGGTCGGATATTCCGATGGAAAAAGTCCGATCGGATTATGTTGTCGGAAAATCCGATCGTGTGTGGGCTCTAGCGGGCTTTTTCCGCCGGAAAAAATTGGAGAGCAGGATCTCAAATTTTCCAAAACAAAAAACGATCTGACTTTTGCCGATCGTGTGTACGGGAATTCCGATGGACAAAGTGCCACGCATGCTCAGATAAAATTACGAGACCAAACCTACTAGCCTCTACGTAGTTCCGTAGTAAGCAACGAACGTCACCACGTTCAGAATGATCGGATTTTCCGACAACTTTGTCCGACCGTGTGTATGCAACACCAGTTTCGGACAAAATCCGTCGGAAAAAAACGGACGGATTTTGTGGTCGGAATTTCCGACCGTGTGTACAAGGCATTAGAGTGCCTCATTTCTGGATTAAGGAGCAGAGGGGGCACCTTTTGACAGCAGCATTACCAGTCTGGGGGAGGGGAGTGATAGATGTACTAGCAGATTTAAATACCCTAACAAATTAAAGCCAAACACCAGTTAACACTTTATAAGCAGGTAAAACAACAGTTTTGTTACATTTGGGATAAAGATTTTACTTAAATAAATAAAAGCTGATCACTGTAAGCACCCCTGTTAGTGTGAAATGGGTTGTCTCATCTCTGTAACTGATAACATCCTACTGGAGATCTTGTTCTTTTGAAAAACAAGAGTCTTACTGGCCAGATCACCAGATGAAAATAGATGAAAGAAAGCCTAAAAAAGAAAACGAATGCAGCCGTCACATCTAAGAACTGGTAGGCTGCCATATAATAAAGGTTTAACACCACTTTAAGAATATTTATTTATTTTTGTAAAATAAAATGGCTGCTGTGTCATTTAAACCCATGTTGCAAGGCCTGTGTTATTAATTTAAAGGGTTAGTAGAAGGACCAAAGTTGACAAATGTTGAGAATTGCCCACTAGCCTCTTATGTTTCCTTGGAAATTCGGAAGAATTATTAAAATAAAAGCAAAAAAAGCAAAAAAAAAAAGCAAATCATACAGGATATTATTGCCTCAGGTGATGGTATAAATGCCATCTGAGGTTTAACATGACAGATAAGTGTGAAGTACAATCTACTAACCTGGCACCACCTCTCTAAGGATTTAGAGAAGATCTGTAAAGAAGAGTGGACCAAAATCCCTCCTGAGAAACCTGGTAACCAACTATGAATAATGTCTTACCTCTGTGCTTGCCAACAAGGGTTTCTCCACCAACTAGTCATGTTTTCTTAGGAATCAAATACTTATTTTACTCACTGAACTGCAACTTAATTTATGGTACTTGTTTTATGTGTTTTTTCAGGATTTTTGGTTGACATTCTGTCTCTATCATTTAAGATACACCTATGATAAAAAAAATATAGACCCTTCATTTCTTTGTAAGTGGGCAAACTTACAAAATCTGCAGGGAATCAAATAATGATTTTCCCTACTGTAGCTGGTCACTGTAGAAGCCACTTTTCATACGCTAAGTTGGACTCTTTTAGTCCAGCATTGATTTGATCTGAGCACTAGAGTGACCTTATTAATTGAAGTGATATACTGCCTTCTCTCCTTGGGGGTGTTCCCCACAACCTGGTGTGTGGTCCTGGTGCTGTGATATATAACCCTCTGGGGTGGTCTGTACCTCTCTACATATCAGCGAGCATCCCCGAAAACCCACCTTTCATTTCACTTCAATGATCTCCTGAGGAAGCCAAAATTGGCGAAACATGTAGAGATCAAGGTCTTTGTTTGGATCCTCCTTCATTCAGCCCATCAACACTTGTATATCATTTTGAATACTTTATCTTCAATATTCATGTTCATGTAAGGGTTAATGGGGTTGGCCTAGTGGGTTAGGCTAATAGTTAGGTTAAGGAATTACATTGAGGTTCAGAGTCAGTAGTTTAATATCCTTTTTCAGATGCGCTAAAAATTATTTCTGGGTGTAAAAGCTTTTACTGCTGAACATGTGTTTGCTGGTGTTTCTCATGCCAAAATCCCTGACTTAAAATAACAAACCTGTTGATTTTCAAAAGTCATTGCCAGAATTGATCAGAAGATGAGGTGTGCGAGCACCAATGTACAGAACAAGGTTCATCGCTGACCGGTTGTGTGTGCAGACATGTTGCTAATTTAGGAGATCATGTTAATACATGCTGCATGGATGTATGGGTGTGCAAGAGGATAGACACCCATGGCCAATCCCAGGTGCATGGGCAAGCACTCCTAATTCCAGTTTTGATGCCAGATTGCCTAATTAAGGAACAGAGAAGTCAGGAAGTTGCTGGATAGTCTTCAGGTGTTGCCCTGCAACCCAAAGCTGCATCTGTTCCTGTGGTCTGTTTACTCAATGCTGACTTGGCCTGTCCCTGGACAAATCTCTGCTCTGATTTCCTGTTGTGGCCAGACTTAAGCCCATCTTTGTTGGCCTGCTTGTTTCTGACCGTGACCTCTCTATGATCTCTCCTGACTTCCCGATGTAACCTTGACCTACCATTTTACCATGATTATGCTGACTTCCCGATGTGACCTTGACCTGCCACTTTACCATGATTATGCTGACTTCCTAAAGTGACCTCGACCTTTTTCCTTGCCTGCTGTTTGCCTCCTTGGTTGCTGACCACTGCCTGTCTCAGACCATGCTTTTAGCCTGTGGTGTATTTCAGTGTTCTTGCCAGCTGCTACCTGGTCAGCTTTGCAGTGGTAACTTCTGCAGACTTGCCCCTCGGTGATCTTCATTTCAGTCTACACGTGTACCTTGCAACTTAGCCTTCTGCCAGAAGCAAGCATTTGTGGACTGGACCATTGACACCTGTGCCACTCATCCCTTATTTTCCATTTCGGGGTGTTTAGATCATAGGTGTAGGAGAAGTCCTCTTGTCATTTTGGTCTCTAACCAGGTATGTGATAATCATACACTAATATTTCATATGTGACAATGGTGTTGGTTTACTAAAACTGAAAAGTGATAAATCTGGTGCAGCAGTTCATGGCAGCCAATCAGCTTCCAACTTCAGCTTCTTCAGTTAAGCTTTAACAAAAAATCCTGGAAGCCTATTGGTTTCAATGCAGAGCTGCACCAGATTTTGCATTCTCCAGTTTTAGTAAATAAACCCCATTGTGTCCCATAATAGGGATCTACCACTAGACATGTGCACACTGAAATATTTTGTTTCGGAATTTAGTTTTCGTTTGAAAAATAAATTTATTTAGTTACTCCCGAAATTCGTTTTATTTATTTTGTTTCGTAAAAAAATGCATTCGTCTGAAAATCCGAAATAATTTAGGTCAAATCTGTCTTTGATGGCTTATTGTGTCTGTCGAATGTTCTAAGAAGATTCGATGGAGCAGCTAAACTGTATGACGCCACAATCGTACATTTCTGGTCGAATGTTCCGCTTGCAAGCTATAGTAGAATTCTAATGTTGTATGACACTAGTAATAATTATATTTATTAAATATTATTACTAGTCAACCAACATTAGAATTTTTTTATAGCCTATGGGCGGAACATTTGACCAGAAATGTCCGCTCGCGGCGACTGCTTCGTCGAATCTTCATGTCGTATCTTTTCTCTCTATGTCGAATAATCTTGGACTAATAGGGTTAGATTAGGCACATTCCACCTTTTTTGCTATTGTCTCTATAATGTCGAATCTTTTCTCTCTATGTAGAATAATCTTGGACTAATAGAGCTAAGGTTAGACAGCGTCATGTCGAATCTCCTATCTAAATCGAACTGTACAAATAAAGCATTTGTTTATGTCGGATCTTTCGGCTTTCGGATTCTGCACGTTCATTATCCTTTGATAAAATCATAACGAAGATACCCGGAATTCGGACGAAAATGTATGCACATGTCTAGCTACCACCACCAATTCTCCAAGAACTCTTGCAGAACTGAACTGAAGAGTACAACTAAATGAATAATAAGCATAAAGGACTTAAGCTATAAAGAAAAGATGAGCTAAACTGAAACACCTTTGGGAACAGGGAGCTCTGATGTCGGATGTCTGTGTCCTTTGCCGCTCTGTGGTTCCTCTAATTGGCACCTATGTCCCTACAGTACATAGTAATAATGTAAAGTCAGCAGGAGGAGCCATGAAGTGTGACAGGGAAAGTAGGCATCTGAAACACCTGGAAGTCATTTGGATGGGAATATTCTTTGGAGAGGCTTAGCTACAGAGGGAATGTACAACAACAAACAAGCCTAGACCAGGTACTCTGCCTCCTTCAGTGCCTGGGCTGGTGACATCACTTCCCCTCGGCACAGGAAGGGCTCAGCTCTGCCCCCTCCCTCCTGTCAGTCATCTGGGACACATGACAGGTCCCAGATGACTGCGCGGCCAATCGCGGCTTCGTTCCCCCGCATCGCTGGATCCTGGAACAGGTAAGTGTCCGATTATTAAAAGTCAGCAACTGCAGTATTTGTAGCTGCTGACTTTTAATTTTTTTTATTTTATGGAAACTCCTCTTTAAGGTAATTTCAAAAGGTGGCACTCTTTGTGACTGGAGGAAATAAGGTTTTACCTCGGGATACAGAAAGGGTTCTTTAAAGTAAGAGCTGTGAAAAGCTGTGAACATGTAATGGTCTTCCACAGAAGAGGGTAACTGTAAAATCTATCATTCAAGGCATGCTTTGAATGTAACCGTTTTTAGAAACCGTTAAATCAGTGGGTATAGTTCTGCTTTAAGACACAATTCATAAAGAGTTTGGTATGACAAAGCTTGGTACCTGCTACAGATTTGTGTATCTGGATTACTATACACTGACATAAAAATCTACGCATAAAATTCCTGCTCTTACCCATACCTCTAAAAAATAGCCATCTGAAGGCCCTACAAGATATACTCAAGCAATTTTTATGGCAATCCAAGCGCCCTCGGTGCTCTTGGGGTCTCCTTATAAAGCACAGATCAGCAGGAGGAATGGGAGATATAGACTTCCGTGACTATTTCCATGCTACCCTGCTTACCCAGCTTAGACACTGTTTTTTCCCTACCCCAGATACCCTTTGGTGCCAAATAGAAACAACTCTTAGCCCTTGCCTGGAGCTTTGTTCCTTCTTATGTACAGATGCTTGGAAACCATACCCCCTACAGCAATTTCCACCTACAATGCAAGCCTCACTACTAGCCCAGAGGAAGATCCACTCCACTGCAACCACTTGTACCAATATCTCCTTACCCATAACGCTTTTTGAAAATGTTATTTCAAATATCTCAATTACTCTTTGGCTTTCCTCCCTCTCTCCGTTCCATAGTCACACACCTCTTACTAGCGGCCAGTCTGCTAATAGCAAGAGGGTGGAGATCTGACAAAACACCAAATCTGCCAGAGGCCATCGAGATTGTCCTTCTACACCGTAAGTATGAGGCTATGCTTGCTAACAAGTGAGGTACCAGGAAAATCTTTGATTCCCAATGAAAAATGTGGACTGACTGATTAAAAGCGAGTTAATGTGATGGAATGTCTTTGCATGTTTCTGATATCTATGTATTTATCAGACATTGGAAGTAAACTTTTGTGCTTACTTTGCACATGTTGTACTTTTTTTTTCTTTTTTTTGTGCTGTTTGTACCATCTATTTACTCTTTTTAACTTTAAAATTAATAAAAACGAATGGAAAAAAAAAAAAAGATTTTTGTATCTGGCAGAAAAACATGCATTAAATTATTGGATGGAGGCATAGTGAGTGGCAGCACTGAGGCCTGGCTGTCCATGCACTCCATCCTCCCCCACACCTTCAGGCCACACAACACTATTAGTTGCTCGGATGATGTAGACTACACAGCATGGTTGGTAGGACTTTACAGATGACAGCCTCCTAGCAACCAGTGATGCTGTGTAGCCAACAGCATCCTTGCAATCAGTGATGCTGTGTAACTGACAGTGTTGTAGCAGCCAGTGATGCTGTGTAGGTGAAAGCATCCTAACAACCTGTCATGCTGTGCAGCCAACAGCATCCTAGCAACCAGTGATGCTTTGTAGCTGACAGCATCCTAACAACCAGTGATGCCCTTGCAGTCGACAGCATTCTAGCAGCCACTGAAGCCGTGTGGTCAACAGCATCCTGGCAAACAGCGATGAACTGTAGCTGACAGCATCCTAACAACCAGTGATGCCTGTGCAGTCAACAGCATTATAGAAACCAGTGTCAAGTAGAGGGTGATAGGGGATGGAGCACGCTAATATGTATACATGCTATGACTCCACTCTGAGCACTCTGGTCCATGTCTGTACGCCAACATAGAGTTGGTCTTAATTACCTCCAGTTTAATATCTACAAACTGGATTATGTACAAGATTTTTAGATTTGTTGCAGCAAAAGCGATCCATTGTAAAAGTGAAGCAAATAAGAACTATATGAATCCGTTTTAGGTTTTGGAACTCTTAACAAAACTGTCACAAGGCCTTCATAAATTAGACACAGGACTTTTTAAGGGACCACACCACCCAAAAAAATGTCACAAATGTTTTATGGCCTGTTCACACCAGATCCGGAGGGGCTGCACCAGTAGCTATTCTCAGCACAGCTCCAATGCATAGACAAAGCTTTGCATCGTATGTTGTCTATTGAAAAATAAGTACAGCATTAAGTACTTTTTATCAGTGCAGTGTGAACCACTGCAACACCGCTGTGAGTAGAACTCTATTGAAATTTTACTTTTCAATAAATTTTTGTGGGAAAAATAGTAACCAGTGTGATGCTACAGGATCGGTGCGTCTGCATTGTTTTGCACAGCACACACCACTGGTATTCGTGGGCCCTTATCAAATCGCCCCTGGTGTTTTTTATTTATTTTGACTTAACATGATGTACATGTGTCTTTGTTCAACCTGACTAGCTATATAATTATGTAACTACATATGGTCACTAGCTGATTTCCAATTTAATTGTTCATTTGCATGTTTATTTTCCCTGGTAACTATATTTCCTAGAACTAAAGGCACTGAAAAAGTAAACATATTTTGCAGCTTTAGAATATCTGTACTTTTCTTGTAAGGATTGGAATGTATTATATACTGTAATGTGAACTGCAGATGTTAATATTCTGCCATGAGCTTGCACTTGTTGCTTTATGAGCGCTATTACTTTTTGAATGTGCTTGTGTTTCTAATATAGACATGGAACAGACATAATATGTGTGGGTTTACTTTTTTAAGAATTAAATTAAATTAATTAATGTAATTAATTCAATTCTTAATTAAATGATCCATTTATATCAGCAGATATACACATGTAGCAGCATCTAGCTAGGTGCTAATGTAGAAAGTTGTTAGAGTAGGTAAATTGGCCTGGCTGAGAGCCAGGCCTGGGTTGAATCTGGGTCAGGTCTGACTCACTCAGGGAGGCTGGATGACTCATCAAGCAGAACCTCTGGTTACTCCCCCTGCTCTCTGGAACCTTGGAGAAGCTTTCAGAATTAGAAGGGGGAGTCTGCTGCTTGGAGTAATAATGAGGGCCCCAGCCAATCCTCAACAAAGTGGGCTGGCAGTGGGTGGTCACCCCTTAAATACTCATGAATCATGCCACCAGGGGCAGTCGGGTAAAAGATGGAGAAAGAGTGCTGAGGAGGCTGTCGGTGGCTGGTCTAGTCTGGCCTGGGGCTTGGGTGCTGGAGGTATCCTCTTAGAACACATGGAGACACATGGAGGAGTCCTATCTTGGATGCATGGAAACAAGTGTGAGGACAGCAGGATAGAGGAGTGTATATACAGTAGATCCTATCCTATGTATATACACATCCTATCGCTATCCAAAATTTGCCGCCTCAACCTCCGCAACTTCTCCAAGATACGCCCCTTCCTAACCAATGTCACCACAAAGCTTCTAATCCACTCCCTGGTCATCTCCCGCCTCGACTACTGCAACTCCCTCCTCATTGGCCTACCTCTAAATAGGATATCCCCACTTCAGTCCATCATGAACGCTGCTGCCAGGCTCATCCACCTAACAAACCGCTCAGCGTCTGCTATACCCCTCTGCCAATCCCTCCATTGGCTGCCACTCAGTAACCAAATTAAATTCAAGATACTAACTATAACTTACAAAGCCATCCACAACCTGGCTCCCAGCTACACCACTAACCTAGTCTCAAAATACCAACCTAATCGTTCTCTTCGCTCCTCCCAAGACCTCCTGCTCTCAAACTCCCTTGTCACCTCATCCCATGCTCGCCTTCAGGACTTCTCCAGAGCCTCTCCCATCCTCTGGAATGCTCTACCCCAATCTGTCCGATTTTCTCCTACTTTATCCACTTTCAGACAATCCCTGAAAACTCATCTCTTCAGAGAAGCCTATCTGGCCCCCACCTAACAACCGTACATTTATCTTCTCAATCAGCACATCGCCCACAGTTATTTCCTCTTGTATCTCTTGACCTTCCCTCTTAGATTGTAAGCTCTAAGGAGCAGGGCCCTCTGATTCCTACTGTATTAAAGTTTATTGTATCTGTACTGTCTACCCTCAAGTTGTAAAGCGATACGTAAACCGTTGGCGCTATAAAATATCTGTATAATAATAATATATAGAGAAGTTGTCCCTGAAGACGTTGTCCCAAGTTAAGTGGGCATCCCATAATTTCCCTATTCCTTATCCAAGTTCTATCGCCTCAATAAAACATAAAAAAACAAGCACTGGACTGTTTCTTGACTCTGGGATACTGTGAAGCTTTGGTGTGCCTGGCTGTGCAGGTTGGGGATTGCTATTCACCAGCGGCTCCTATGTGGGGTGTGCTACGCACATACCTGGAAGATTAGGTGGCATAAGTATAGCCATAGCAGCCCATGAGTCTGCTATAGACCCGAGGGTGGAGGGGGCCCTGCTAGAGAGGTTACCCCCCCCCCCCCATATGTGAGTAGGTTTATTGCTTTTAAAGCTTTTGGTCATCCAGACCAGCACTTTAATAATAACACTGTATGCCACAGTTTTCCTGAGTTAAAAGTTATACGTTACTGGAGGCTGTAACTCCTGAAATAAGAATAAAACACAGTTAAAGACAATTGTATCAAGTATGTAGAGCAAGGGGTGGCAACCCTTATAAATTGCAATCTACCCACTGATCGGGGGCTAGTGACAGGTAGATCATGTCCCCACCTTGCGACCCATTGTCTGAAGTGCACTTATGGAGCAAGGAAGTGACATGCTGCGCTGATCAGCACCGGCCCTCCTCTCCTGTCCATCTCAGACTTGTGTGCGACAGCATATGAGATGGTCCAGAGAGGGGTCTGGTGCTGATCAGCATACCAGAAGAGTAAAGAAGAGCAAACAGCAGTTTGTCACTGCTGCTTCCCTGCTCTGCATATGGGGGAAATCTCTGCTTAACAGCCACTTGTACACTGCCCTGCTGACCCCTATGCACTGCCCTGTTTGCCCCCATATTCTGATTTGGGGGTCAGTAGGGCAGAGGATGGGGATCAGTAGGAGAAGAGGACAGGGGTCAGCAGGGTAGAAGATGGGGGGATGGGGTGTGATAGTGCAGAGAATAGGGGTCAGCAGGGCAGAGGATGGGGATTAGTAGGGGAAGAGGACAGGGGTCAGCAGGGTAGAAGACGGGGGGTGCGATAGTGCAGAGGATAGGGTCAGTAGGGCGGAGGACAGGGGTCAGTAGGGCAGCCAGTACCAGTTACTTTGCCTTCATGATGGATTCCGGCATCAGACTTGTCAACCACTTAGTTTTCAGGCATGAAAAATATTGTGAATTATTATTATTATACAGGATTTATATAGCGCCAACAGTTTTGCACAGTGCTTAACAAAATGAAGGCAGACATTACAGTTACATTACAATTTGGTACAAGAGGAATCAAAGGGCCCTGCTCGCTAGAGCTTACAATCTAGGATGAAAGTAAATACCCAGTTTCTCACAAAATCTAACAGGTAGGCTTACATTTGTTTTATTATAAGTCATGCCATTCTTGGGACTTTGTTATTTCATTTCTAAAATAAAGGGAGCTACACCCCAGTGATCTTTGATCTCTTCCATCTTGTTCAAGTCAACCACCACCCCTCAAAGGTTGTCTACCTCTGATATAGAATAATCATGCACAAAAGCACCAGAAATTATTTGATAGTATACATTAAAACTATTATAATTTTTTATACTGCAATGTTCAGCACTTGCTGGTTGGGGTAATACAATGGACTGGAGGGCTTATGCCAAATTCCTAAAATTTCAAACTCCAACAAAGATCAGCTGATGCTCAAAAGTGCTGGTGAGCTATTGGATAGCTAGCTGGAGAATTAAGGATAAAAATGAATAGCTGCGGCCAGTTTGTGTGCGGTCAGAATTGTAGTTACACACAAAAAATAAAAGAAGAAAGGAAGAAAGTGAGGTAGAGAGTGATGGAGGAAGGGTGGATAGGAGGAAAGAACAAAAAAAATTAGGAAGGAAGGGAGAGAGGAAGAAAAGAAGAAAGGAAGGAAGGAAGAAAAGAAGGAAGGAAGGAAGGGAGAGAGAGAGGAACGAAGGAAGGGAGAGAGGAAGAAAGAAAGGGAGAGAGGGTGGGTGGGTGGTAGAGTTGGAGAGAAAGGGAGGAATGAATTAGAGTTCCATCAAATATGAAGTCCATTCCATAGTATTTAAATGTATTTCCCAACAATTTCCAAACAATAGTTGCATATCTTAATTACATCCTCCCGCAGATCTTAACATTTTAATTAGTGACTATGACATATGTTAATTCGTGTCTGTTTGCAATGTAACCCATGATATTCTGAAAAACAAGATAACTATCTCAAGGCATAATTCATGGAAAAATGCTAAATATAAGCTTATTTCTTTCAAGTTACACTTAGACCTTGTTTCAGTGTATTTGTAATTAAAAACATAATTTCCTTTGTATAAATGTAAGCCTATTGGGAAGTGATTTTTTTATTGTAATTTTTACATCTGTTGAACAGATTTCCATGAAATAAATCAGGTATTAGTCTTTAGAATAGTATAGAGTACAAGAACCAAGCAGGAAAGCATGGTTGTCTGGTCAGTCATCATGTTAAAACACCCACCTACAGCCACATACTTTATCTTGTACCAAAGGCTAATGTCATGCTTCCTTCTGAAAGCAGATTATATACAGTATCTGCAAGGCAGTGCTATAAGATCAGGGCATTTAACCAAATAAAATATTTTCCGCACTGCTTTAACCAGGGAACTTTAGCCAATCAGGACATTGCTTATAGTGCCCATATATCATTAAAGATGAATTTCAGGTATGGATAGTTTACATAGGTTCATTGGTCTAGCGCTTATCCACCTCGTCTAATCAGAGAACACTTGCCATTCATTGAAAAAAGTAAAGCATTCCCTGAATGGAACCCATTCCAAGCAAGTAACCTCCTATGTTAAGTAAGCAGCAGGGTGCCGCTCGGCATGGGGACTCATGAACCAGTGGAGAACACTGTAGCAGTGCTGCCTACCACAATGATTTCCAGCTTCCACTACTTCCAATGGTCCAAGCTAGAAAAAAATAAAAAATCAGCATACCGTATATACTCGAGTATAAGCCGAGTTTTTCAGCACATTTATTCGTGAGTGTCCCATGGACCTCAGTGTAGGGGCCATTGATCTATAGCAGTGATGGCGATCCTTGGCACCCCAGATGTTTTGGAACTCCATTTCCCATGATGCTCAACTACACTGCAGAGTGTATGAGCATCATGGGAAATGTAGTTCCAAAACATCTGGGGAGCCAAGGTTCACCATCACTGATCTATAGGATAGATAGGATGTATTCTATTGAGTTTGATTTATTAAATAAGTAATTGCTTTTCACTTTGTAAAGTAAATGTTCCCTTATTGTAGTGGATAAGGTGAAGCTATATTCACGTGCACTACTCAATGTGCAAAAATTAGATGATTAAAGATAGCACAACCTCAAATTATTCACAAAGCTTATTCAGATTCTCTGATCCTTTAGTAAATCAACCCCTATGTGTTCATGGATTTCTGTTGTCTTTTTGGACCGCATAAAAGTCCATGCTTACATCTGGCTTATATCTACACATTGAATTAAATAAATGGCGTTGTTGATTAGTTAAACTCATGTTGACATCTAATTAAATGAACTGAAGAGTTTTTTATTGACTCATCCTTTGTTCTTCCTTATTGACTCATTATGAATGATTGTTGTCAGCTGTGGAATTCTCATTCCCAATGATCCACTCCAGAGACTCGGTTAGCCTAGAAATTCGGATAGTGATACAAGTCTGTTTGTTCTGGATGATGGTTGAAGCTCTTTAGTGTTCCCATCAGCAGGCTGTTGTGCAAGAAGCTCTCTGCGATGCTGGATGTGGGTATGATGCCTTGATTCCAGTTTGCACTTAGAAGACGTATGTCGCCGATTCTCAAATGTTTTATTTAGTTCCCATAGTTTTGTAGCAATGACGTATTTGTCAGAATTTCACTGGATATGCATAACTTTTCATGTCAGTACGTGCCACCAAAAGAGCTTGTACTCTAATCCAGTTTTTCTCAAGCTTTTTCCAGTCGAGGCCCCCCATTCTAAAATTTATAGAACTAATAGTTTAATATAACGCAGCAAGATCCACACATAGGACACCCAATGGAATTTATTCTTCCAAAGCAAATACACCTTTGCAGACTGGTACAGAGTAGCATGTCAATATTTCTCTCCCTTACTCAGCTAATGTGACCCCCAGTGCTAATGGAGAGTGACAGGGGAGAAGCAAACAAGGATGCTGTGCAGGCACCCAACGTCCTCCTTATCAACCGATGACATCAGTTGTTAGGTGCACAGCAATAAAAACCTGTGACTTTGTGTTACTATAAGGCAGCACTGATCCACCTGCTGGCATGTATACAATTTTTGGGCAATTTTTAGGCATTTTGCCAAGGCCTGCCTGGGCACCCTGGTTGAAAAAGGCTGCTCTAATCAGTTAACCCACTAGTATATTTTGTGGGTGGCTGGAGAAAACTGATCGTAGGACTATAAAAACTCTATGCAGTGGTGTGTTGTTGAGAATGAAATGTAGCACTGCAAATCAATTATTGTAACCAATTAGCTACCTTACTGAGTTCTTCCTTCAAAAATGTTTGCTATACAGCTTATGTTCAAATACATTTGTTTGTGTGTAAGAAATGTTCTTCTCCTTGTAAGTCAATGTAAATGCAGCTTCAACTCAAGGCAATCTGAAGCAGCTTGAATCAACTTAGATGAAGCTCAAAACAACGCAGAAGCCGCTTGATATAACTCCTTGAGCAACTCAAAGTCAATATAAAGCAACTCAAAGTCAATATAACCTCTACGGGTTTCCAGCCATTCTTTGTGGTTCAACTTCCGATGCTGATCTGAGGAGGCACCTTGGGGAATTTCTTAGGCTCCTTGCTTGGAACCCGATGATGCTCACACCCTCTATTTTTGGAGGTAGGAGGTTGTATGCAACTTAAGGGTTGTAATGGGAGGTTCTTTGCCAATTATATGCAACATTTTACTATGCATGTGTCACAATTATAATTATATAACATATACTAATTATATCTTTGTTTGTATCCATATGCATACTCTAGAATGAAAAATATATTTCCAGTATTGCAAATTTGTACCTTACGTCCTTTTCCTGAAGAAGCCACACCGGCGAAACATGTCGAGAATAAATGGACAAGTACAATGATTTGTGCATTTAAAGCAGGGGTCTTAAACTAGCGGCCCTCCAGATGTTGCGGAACTACAAGTCCCATCATGCCTCTGCCATGCCTGTAACTGTCAGCCTTGCAATGCCTCATGGGAATTGTAGTTCCGCAACAGCTGGAGGGCCACCAGTTTGAGACCCCTGATTTAAAGTATACTATTATTTTGTTCATTGGAGGTTGTATGCATAGACCTTGAACCATAATATGTATTGTGTTGTGCACAAATTCATTTTTTATTATATCTGTTCTCAATAAATATCTTTTTTTATACCACATATACAAATGTTTTCGTAGCTATGTACCTTTGATAGTCCCGTATCTCCAAATACTTTTATATTCTAATCAATATTGGGATGATGGTACCACATACATACTTACTATCTGGGGAAAACACTCCAGTCTAACAATTTTGAAAAATCAATATAAAGCAACTCAAATGTAAGTCAAAGAAACTGTGAAAATGAAGTCCTAATAAAGCAGAGAAATAGCAAGCACACTATAAATAAAACCTTAATCTTTTACTGAGGTCACATACAAAAGTTCAAATACAAAAAGCAGACAAACTTCCACAAATGTTTCAGAGACAGAGAGGTTCCCTTTCTCAATGTGACAGATAAATGTGCACATTGACAATCACAAATATATGCAGGCACTAATTATCCAATATTCAACATACCTTATGCCCCGTACACATGAGCGGAAAGTCCGCCAGCAGCTTTTGGTCCGAAAATGCAACTGTGTATTCTCCATCGGACTTTTGCTGGCAGAATTCCAGCCAGCAAAAGATTGAGAGCATGTTCTCAATTTTTCGGTCGGAAAAAGTTCCGATCGGAAATTCCGATCGTCTGTACCAGTTCCGACTTTCAAAATTCATACGCATGCTCGGAAACAATTCAACGCATGCTCTGAAGCATTGAACTTCATTTTCTCGGCTCGTCGTAGTGTTGTACGTCACCGCGTTCTTGACGGTCGAAAGTTCAGCAAACTTTTGTGTGACCGTGTATATGCTCCATCGGACTTTTGCTGGCGGAATTCTCTCCAGCAAAAGATTGAGAGCAGGTTCTCAATTTTTTGGTCGGAAAAAGTTCCGATCGGAAATTCTGATCGTCTGTACCAAATTCCTACCCATGCTCGGAAACAATGTGACGCATTCTCTGAAGCATTGAACTTAATTTTCTCGGCTCGTCGTAGTGTTGTACGTCACTGCGTTCTTGACGGACGAAAGTTCAGCAAACTTTTGTGTGACCGTGTGTATGCAAGCCAAGCTTGAGCGGAATTCCGTCGGAAAAAACATCCAAGATGGTGCGCGGCATAAGATTTTAGATTGCATTTTATTACTTTTTTTCATCAGGTAAATATAAAATAAAACTTATTTATATGTTATACTAATCACTGTCAGCCAGCAGGTGATGAGCTCCAAGATTTGGCACCAGCATCCTGCAGGGCTGTTTGATGGGCTGGAAAACATAATGTCAAATGTTTCAGAGGAGAGAACTCGCACCTCTCCTGATCATATAGCAAACAAAGAAATATCTGGCATAAATAGTCATACAAAGGCTGTCAATAAGCACGCAGATTAGTGCGAGGATTTCTCATCAGAAAGTCCAGCATTCTTTGAAAACTGGGAGTCACAGATGCATCATGTATTTATTTATTTATTTCATAAATATAGATTTTTGTATGAATAAACATATTTTATAAATTTTTAAATGATAAAACAAACATTAAATGAAATTGACACAAACCACTACACTTCCTATTTAATGCAAAGAATTTAAGTCTGCTCTATCCTCACCTGAACTACTTCACTCTGAGAGTACGAGAGAATCCTCATCTATTATACTCTGCAATATGAATAATTATATCAGGAAAAAAGCTTTAATTGCATGTAATTCGATACATCCGCTGTGTACTGGTAATGACGTTTTCAATCTCTATACTGTTTTCAAGGAACATTAGAATCATTTATCAGAAAACATTCATTTCAGTGTCTTTTTAGGTCATGCACACATAGAGATAAGGGTCTGAGTTATAAGCAAAAGACAGTAGTAGCCAATCAGATTCCTTTATGTACTTGAAAGAACTCCAATTGGTGCTTACAGTGATTTAATTTAGATTCTGTGCTGCACACAGGGCCACCATTAGAAATCATGGGGCCCCATACAGCCTGCCTAATGCCTCGTACACACGATCGGATTTTCCGACAGGAAATGTGCGATGACAGGCTGTTGCCGTAAAATCCGACCGTGTGTACGCTCCATTGGACAATTGTCGGATTTTCTGCGGACAAATGTTGGAGGGCAGGTTTTAAAATTTTCCGCTGACAAATGTCTGTTGTCGAATTTTCCGAGCGTGTGTACACAGGTCCGTCGGACAAAAGCCCAAAGTAAAAACACGCATGCTGGGAAGCAAGGACGATCTAGAAGCGGTCGGTCTTGTAAACTAGCGTATTCGTAATGGAGAATTAACATTCATGACGTGGCAAATTATGAAATCCCGAAATGCAGCGCACAAATCTCTTCTTCTTTAATGGGATAATAATGAAGCTGCTTTGCTGGTGATACTGATGGAGTTATTGCAAACAAATTTTCAAAGGCTTTTTTTTTTCTAGTGGTATCAAGAATAATATTATTATGTTTTTTTTTTTTATTATTTGGGCAAGTCACCACAACACCATTACTCCGTAGTTTTTAAGATCAAAGATACACCTATGTTGGTGTCCCTTGTCAATTTTACATTGTATTTTTTTAATGTAACTGTCTACTCCCAAACTGTCATTTGAAGTAAAACAAGTATTATTCTACACAATTTTTTTATTGTGCATTTAAAAAAAAAAAACAAATACAATTAGACATGCTGCCAATATAACTTAACCAAAAAGTGCATTCTATGCATCCAAAAATATAGAAAATATACCAAATCAAATCATTATTCAACCAAAAAAATAATGTCAAAGCAATAACTCCAAGGCCAATAAGAAATAACACGTTATCTCCTCCGATTCCGCAACATGTCTGGTTGACGAACGGCCGTTCAGAAACGAACTAAAAAGCACGAAATGAAAAGTGCGAAATGAAAAGCGCGAATCAACACTCACCAAACTTCTACTAACACAAAATTAGCAGAAGGAGCCCAAAGGGTGGCGCTAAAGAGCTCAAAAACAACGTAGTACATCTCTACGTTCGTGTTTGTTGGCCAACAATTCCTTTCCGCTTGTATGCAAGACAAGTTTGGGCCAACGCCCTTCAGACATAAGTCCATTGTTTTGTTGGCCAACAATCTGATCGTGTGTATGGGGCTTTAGGCTTCATGTACACTACAGCTCCTAAGCTTAAGTTTTTGCCAAAGCTCCTAAACTCAACTTTATAAAAGCCTTAAAAAATGTAAGTACCCTAGTTTGCCATCCTTTCGGGGGCGCGTGCAATTTTGAGTCTTGACATTTTTGGTATCTGTTTACACGATTGCAACATCATATTTTATATTTTACCAAAAAAAAATATTCGGCCCGTATGTACCAGCCATAATTCTGCCCACCACTTGAAGATTTTCAACTGAAATCCTTTTTTAGGCCTGAAAAGTTTATGGTGAAAATCAACCATTTTTCATTTTGGTGAAATTGGTATCGCTGAGTTGGTTGGTTAGTTATTCTATGCTATTACCTGTAAATTTGTGTTCTATTAATATACTGTAAATGCCTCTAATGCTGTGTACACACAATCTGACTTTCCGACGGTCTTCCCGACGGACTTTCGGCAGAGTTCCGACGGACTTTCCGAACGAACGGACTTGGCCACACACAAGCACACCAAAGTCCTACGGATTCGAACGTGATGACGTACGCCAGGACAAGAATAAGGAAGTTCATAGCCAGTAGCCAATAGCTGCCCTAGCGTTGGTTTTCGTCCGTCGGACTAGCACACAGACGAATGGATTTTTCGACTGGACTCGAGTCCGTTGGAAAGATTTGAAACATGTTTTATTTCTAGGTCCGTCTGACTTTTGGGAAAAAAAGGCAGCTGGAGCCCACACACGATAAAATTGTCCGACGGATTCCGGTCTGCCGGACCTAGTCTGCCGGAAAGTCCGATCGTGTGTACGCGGCATAAGTGCCGGTGTCCATTAGATTAAAATTTGCTGATATTCCCAGTGCTATTGAAACAGATGCTGGGTCATTCGTTAAGGTTTTGGACCCACCCCTACTCCTCTTATGTTATGCTCCCACCCTATCTCTCATGTACTGTATATACTTGTAATGCAGAGCACACTAAGCATAGTGGTGCCGGTCACATTATCTAAAGCAAAGTTGGGCAGGGGTGGTATTAGGCTGGGTCAGAGCACAGGGAAACATTTGCATACATATCCTGGGCTTTATCATTTAACATCACAAAGGCACATGATCCAATATTCTTACCCAGACTAATAACACTTCTATGCACAACTCTGCTATTGCACTCTCTATTGCAAGTGAGTGTAGATGCATGGGCAGTACAGGATAGTAGGGCACTTTTGGAAAAGAGGCCCAGTTGTGTTTGTGAACATAGATACCCCTGTTTCTACTGCAGTGGCTATTTTCCTTTTCCTATTTTAAAGACAAATTCCTTTTAATAACTTAAAGAGTATGTAAACCCTCACCTTGTAAAACAACCCACTCAATTTAACCCTTTGTGCCGGTGCCTCCCGGCCCTTTAAAGGGTTTTAAATGGTGGGAGGCGGGCCGGAGTTTATGGTCATGTGACTGCGGTGATTGACTGTTACGTTAGTCACATGATCGCCAAGCTACCGATCGCAAGCAGTGATCGGGAGCTTTCCGTTAGTCGGCGATAACTGTGCTAGAAGCACGCAGGGTGTGCACTTTTGGCACAGCTGTTTTTGCAATTTTGCACGTAAATATGCGGCCGCTCGGCGCCAAGGCCCACCCGCCCAGAGGCTGCACAATTTGCGTGCTGTCGGTGCCAAGAGGTTAAAATATAAATTAAATATGGAAAAGCTCCCCCAAGGCGTTTTTTTTAGCAGCAAGAAGGGATTGAATTGATCCAAAAAAAGGGAGGTAACTGTTTGTAAAATTATTTTATTGTCATATGAGATTCCAATAGCATGTATAAATAAAAATATGAGCTCTGGTTAAATAATACAAAACACATTTCATCATAAATAGCGATGTTGATACAGTGGAGCAAAACATTACATTACAGAATGCCAGCCACATAGATATTCTGACGCGTTTCGACCTGTACTGTTATGGTCTTCCTCAGGGGGGTTAATTATGCTAAAAAAAATTATAAACATTAAGAAACTCAAAACTCAAAACATTTCATAGTGCACACACATCTATGTCCATGGAAATGGTATAATCACCGCTAAGCGGTAAATAAACCATTGCCGTGTACATAGATGTGTGTGTGTGTGTGTGTGATTTATGATGAAATGTGTTTCGTATTGTATAACCAGAGCTCATATTTATATTTATACATGCTATTGGAATCTCATATGGCAATAATAAGAATTTTACAAACAGTTACCTCCCTTTTTTTTTTTTTTTTATAAATTCAATCCCTTTTTGCTGCTAAAAAAAACCCTTGGGGGAGCTTTTCCATATTGCATCTTTTTGGGGTGTGCAGCCTCTTCATTTCCAAATGTGTGATTTTTCCTTTTTTTGTTATATAAATGAAAGGCCAAACATTTATGTATAGATATAAAAACAATTATAAACACTCCCCCCCCCTTTTTTTATAAGTGATTGCATAAGAGCTGGGGGGAGGAGAAGCAGCAGCACACTGAGCTTCCGAGTGATTTGCTGTGCAGGGGGGGGGGGGGGTTTGTCAGGACAAGTCTGATCATTGGAGGAGAGCACACGAGTTTCCAACACAGCTAGACCATGGTGTGTTCTCCTGCTTAGTGTGGTCGGTTTTTATTAGGAAAGCAGAGGATTCCACACAAAGGAAGCAATACAAAGGGAACAGGACACCTTTCCTACAAGTACATGGCACGGTAGGCACATATCAGGAATATGAAATGTTGGGGTAACATATTCTTTCATTTTAAGTGTTTTTGGTTCATTATTTGTTCTTCTCTGCTGCTGGTGATTTTCTTTTTTAAATCTGTATGTCAGTTTTCTAAAAGGAAAACTTACCACGTGAGCGAAAAGTATGCAAAGCCATGTGAACTATCAAAGTCAGACATTGTGAATCTTATCTAGATCAATCTATAGAAAACACAGCCTCAGCACTCTGCTTGGGTTCATTAAAAAGTTATTTCATAAAGAATTTGAGACTATTTGCAGAAGAAAAATCCCAAATCTGAGCTCTCCATTGTTGAGTCCTCACAAGTCTGTTAGCATTGAAAAGGCAGTATTAAGCTCGGATACAACTGACTGGCTTCAGGAATATAAAAACCAGATGATAGAAGCCTATATTTTCCTAAATTGAAGCAGTAGCTCAAACTTTCCCTGATCTCATGGGAAGATCCGGCATCTAGTGGGATGTACGATAACCAAATTCCACAACCTCCTGGAAACCGACTCGGAATCCTCTACTATCCTCCTACGTAGGAGAACAGCTTGTGCTACACCTGAAATATTGCTGAAATGTGGAATTAGGGATCACATGGAAATGCTTACTTGCTTCCTAACACTTGGTTTACATAAGTGGGTGAAAAAACCCTTGATTAATTGGATCTTGTTGGTTTCTTCCAGTTTGTAATGAATCATTTTCCTGTGACTGGGGTTTTGGCCAATAACCACAAACTTTCTTCAGCACATTAATCAGAATTCCTATATAGATAGCAAGTGAGTTCTGTGAAGTCAGCATGCAGATGTCATAAAGATTACTGTACTTTGCCTTGCAGACTGCTGATGTAGGAACCTTACTAGCTTTTGTCTTGCTGGATCAGACAGTTTTCATGGACATGAATGCAACTCCAGTACTGAGAACATCTGCACTGCCATTTCAAGACATGTGTGTGTTCGATGGTTGAAAGCCTAACTCCGAGCAGAAAAAAAAAATTCCTTGCAGTGGGGTACTGCAGAGGGTTGTTTTATCTGGGGGGGGAATTTTTTTTTTTTACTCACCTGTTCCTCCACTCCCCCTGCAGGCGGCGCTCACCCACAGTCTGGCAGTGGACTGTCCCCTGGTCTCCTTTTGTCCAGAGAAAGACTATGGACCCAGCTCTGGTCTTGATGTCATCAGGACTCTAGACCACTGGATCGTGAAGTTGCAGAGGAGTGGTTATGTATATCTCCTTCAATTGTTCCCCTAGATCAGTGGTTCTTAACCTCAGTCCTCAGTCCCCCCCACCAGGCCATGTTTTGGGAATTTCCCTTAGAAAAAATAGCTGTCCAAAATACCAAGCCATTGACTTAGATTTAAAGCACCTGTGCAAGATAAAAGGAAAGCCTGCAAACATGGCCTGGTGGGGGGTACTGAGGACTGAGGTTAAGAACCACTGCCCTAGATCTAAACAACTAATTAAAGTGATTCTAAAGGCAAAAGGTTTTTACCCTAATGCAGGGATCTCAAACTGGAGGCCCTCCAGCTGTGTAGCAAAACTACAGTCCCACAATGCCTCTGCCTGGAGGAGTCATACTTGTAACTGTCAGACTTGCAGTGCCTTATGGGACTTGTAGTTTCACAACAGCTGGAGGGCCACCAGTTTGAGAGCCCTGCCTTAAAGTGTTACTAAACCCAGGACCCTGCATTCACTATGTAGCACTGGCTCCTAATGAGCAGACGCTATTGTTTTTTCAATTTAAGTTGTCTGAGGCGGCAGTTGGGCTTCAGGCTAATTATTCTAAAAGTTCTGGTTTCTGTACCAGTTCAGCTGAATTGCACTGGTTTCTCTTTGACCGTAGGTGTCGCTGTCACCACCGGAAAGTGTAGAAACGCAGTTCAGCTGGTTGTATTGAATGCCACCTATTGCTCGGAAATAGCTCAGTGGGAGTGTTCTTCCTGCTGTGCTGTTTGGGAGATGGTATTTAAGGTACCGATGCCATTTTTTGGGGTTTTTGGTTTCTCTGGGTTCTCCTTTACCCGGACCTCATGTCCCTCCTGGCCTGGGGTGTAAACCGCATGCATCCTGTGCCTCGGAGCCGGCTGACCCGAGGCTATGCTACTGAGAGAGTAGTCCCAAAAAAGCTTTGGGGTCTACTAATCCAGGGGTGGTCCTGTGCCAACAAGTCAAGTACCACACCGGCTGCTAGGTCAAGTGAGAGAGGCCGATCCAGTGGTTGCTGGATCCAGTCAGTGGAGCTGTTGTCCCCTGGATCTGAAGAATACCTTTAACCTACACTTACTAAATGCCTGAACTCACCCTCTGACCCTTTATTGAAATACTTTGCTTCTATTTTAAATAAATAACCAAATAACCAAGATACTCAGTATTGGAAATTCATATTCTTTGGGCCATTTTCCAACGGGACCCCTGAGACGGAGATCAAGCAGGTGAGGTAACTGTAAGCCCAAACAAAACCAGCAGCTTCTTCGGGGGTTCTTGCTACAACTATATCAGGTCTCCCACTGTACACAGAACATGGAATTTTAATTATTTTAGTAAAGATAAACTGTTAAATACCTTTTCTCATCAGCAGTATGTAGCAGTCTTGTGACTTTTATCAGTGTCCCACGAGCACTGGTTAAATCTTGTAGGAGGAGTTTTCATTCTCCTCTGACTGTCCTATAGGCTTCTTGACTCCTGACCCTCTGTCTGGACAGTGCTGATCACATGCACCCCCCCCCCCCAAAAAAAAAACACTCTAGCAATACACACCAAACTGAGCATGTGCAGAGTGCCCACAAGGCTCTGTTCTATCAGCAGATGGATTGGGGACAGTAAAAGTAGGATCAGAGAAGACAGGATCAACAGCTTTTTTACGCAATGCAGATGATTAATCCCTTAGGTTTCACAGAGAGTATAACAAGCATACTTTACTGCATATACAGACAGATTTTACTGTTGTGGGTTTAGTAACACTTGAAAGCATAGAAAGCATTAAGGTAAAAAAAACTTCTATGTTCAGCCCAGCCCCTCCTTATACCTACCTGAGCCCGATCTCGATCCAGTGCTGTGCCCAAGAGCAGCAGCTATCTTCTTTCACTGGATATAGAGCCAACGGCATTAGCCATTGGCTTCTGCTTCTGTCAATCACAGCATGTGAGGAGAGAGTGAGGGCGGGGCCCAGCCATACTGTGTGTGTGAAGGGACACACAGAGCTTGGCTCGGAATCAGGTCCGCTTATGTCCAGGGCAACCGCCTGTCCTACCCACCCTTTGTCCCGGCCCTGCACATGACACACAGGCCCAATGTCGGACGATTTTTTTTGAACTGGCAAATGTCTCCAGACATTCAGGCCATGTGTACCCAGCTTAAGACATGTTGAAAAATCAGCCTCAGCTTAGTATCAAAATGTTTGTGAGAACTGAAAATGTATTAAAGGGAAAGCTACAATACACATTTTTGCCTGCTGTTTTACCTGCCAAAGGCTTGTTATTCATGTCCATCAATTCTGAGATTTACACAGCTCTGCCATAACACTCAGTCCAGTCTGGCAGGGTAGGAGGCCTAATCATTTTATTTTCTTCAGTTAATGTGAAACCATTTTAGCAAAGCAAGGTCACCAATGTCACTCATGCCCAATGGTCAACTTTAAACGTATTTCTCGGTAAATGTCCTTTACAAATTGATTCAACTAGGGTACTCCATTACTTGACTCACATATGAAGTGAAAATAAAGGTCAGGGAAACTATTCGATGGCTTGCAGAAGGGAGCTCATTAGTAGTCCATAGGGAGGGCAGGACGCTGGGCATTGACACATTGTCCATAGCATCTACCGAAGAGAGTTGGGTTCCATTCTTCACAGTTCTAAATATGTATTGTTACAATTATCTGATTAGGGTGGTAGGATAGAAATAGGAAACACAATATCTGTCATTATGTTATATCATATGTCAGACACACAAATTGTTCAAGGTAATTCATAGTGTCTGAAAATTGTTGTCACTCTCCTTATTCTTTACAGCTACTTATATCCCAACTTTGATGGAAGACTCACATGGCAATATTTATGTGCTCATAGGTGGGTGGAAAAAACTTTGAATAGTTAGATTGTGTTGGTTTGTTCCCATTTGTTCTGAATTACTTCTTATAAACATTACTTTACAAGCCCATTGGCAGGTAAAACCTTTCCCATATATGTCTTTGAACTGCATATTTAGCTGTTTGCAGGAGTTGCAGGAGTTGCTTCTTTAAAGTGCAATGTCAGCAAAAAAAATTATATATATATATATATTTTTTTACGTTTTGCATATCTGGATTGACAACATTCTTACCGAGAGAGGAATTGGGAGAGTGGTTTCATAATTATCAACCAGCTGTGCAACTGCAGGGCACTAATGAGGAAAGCTGCTGGGCCTGCATCCCTTTAGACGTGTTCCTATTGAAAGTATCTCACCAAAAATTATTTTTTTTGTTGCAGGGGATGCCTGAAATCTGACTTGTATCTTAGGCAGACTTCTGGGAAAAGTGGTAAGCCAATAACACAAGCAGGAAATTATATTTCTGGGGAGAGGTCAGCTGTACAGAACAACTCCAGGTAGCCATATTGCATTGCATTTAAAGAAAATTACAGTGGCTGCAGATTGAAAAGGCAAGGTAATTTTTAATAATATTCAATTACAATATGACTTGTATTGCAATTGTACAAGCTATAATATTTTTTCTTTTCTCTGTGCTATTTTTAGAGTTACCCTTTAAGAAAAAACCATACCATAGCTGGCCGGTGACCCTGAAATTCAGAAATCAAACCTGTCATACAATGATAGATGTTTCAGGGGGTTTGGCCAACGGGGAGGCGAGATCCGTATCTGGTAGTCTCGCCCATGTTGGCGGGGATTCTGGTCCAGGGTCTACGGCCTACTCTCAACACTTTTTCATGTACCCTTCCATAACCATGCCACTTCCCCACTGCCCCCTTCCAAGCCTCTTCTCATATCAACAAAAGCTTGCCACCTATCTCTTTATTGCTGCAAAGTGTGCTATTGCCAGAGCTTTTAGGAAGCCCTTGGTTGGGTTTGCAGAGGTGAAGAGCATTCTGACTACCCTCATGTTGAATGAGAAGATGACCAGTATACTTCCTGATTCTCATGCTAAGTTCCTCAAAGTGTGGAATCCCTGGTGGTCCTATGCTCTCCCCACTCTGGCCCTGTCCAGCTTGGGTATTCCAGACTGCCTTAGAGTAAAATCTAACCTGCAGGCTTCACTCTCTCTTCCTGCCTAAGCCTACATCTTCTTTTTCTATTCTTTTTCTATTTTTTTTCTTGTCTTGACCATCTCTTTTTCTCCCCCGCCTAGCCCTGCATCTCTTTCCTTCCTTCTTTATTCTACTTGGTTCTCACCCTTGCTCCTCCTTCACCCTACCTCACCCTCTGTTTGCCTATCCCTCCCTATTCCACCCTCCCCTGCAACCTTTTTTTCTTTTCTTTTTTTCCTTCCCCTTTCCCCCTCTCCTCCACCGTGGGATGACAATCCCACCCCGTCGTCTCACTTATTACAACTAGAGCCGATGCTTCTACTATTCACTTTAAAACATTGGAAATGTGTTTTGTTTGTATTTACAAGTAATTTGATGTTTGTTTCCATGTGCAGGATCATTTTGCCTTCTTTCTCATCAAGCCTGTAATTTGGCTTTGTTTAACCCAATAAAAACTGTAAAGTGTTCTCTGATTGGATGAGGCAGAGAGGTGGGGTGATTATGTCACGCTCTTCACTTCGTCCACATCAGAGAACATTTTGCATTCATTCAGAAAATGCAAAGCATTCTTTTTTTTTTATAAAATAGGGTTTTATTAAACTCAAAACAACCAGTTACACTCACAGTTATGGATGAGTATTTCACATGACACCGGACTAACGTACACAGTGTGCATAGGCAATTTCAATACGTTCACAGTCATAGTTCCAATTATTATGTAGCGGCCATAACTCCTTGAGGGGCGGCCTTGACTTTTGGGCTTACCAGTTACCTCCTCGTGGCTTGTCAGTGAATGTCCAGGGGTTCCCAGCGTTAGTACCCAACAACTTCGGATGCTGACACATAAAAGTCCTTTTTAAGGTTCTTAGTCTGCAGTGGTAACATCCAACATAACACAGTCTCAGATAGGAATAGAGGGCACGGGTGAAGAAACTCAGGCACCTTGAACTGCTGACATCCACTGAATGTCTCTAATCAACCCAGAGAGTAGCCACTCGCAGCTGGGCACTTCAATGCCGGATAAACCTCTAGCCAGAGGTCTAGCAGCCAATAATGTGATCCAGAAACTTGCAAAAGTCTCTGACACAGAACAAACTTGTAACTGAAGATGAATAGGAACCTTTCTCGCAGTACCTGGAACTTTCTCTGTCTCCTTGGCAGTACTGTGGAAGTGTGGATTCTTTAGTATCCATACAACTCAGCTTCCAGGCTCTTACTGAGATGCCAGCTTGTTGGCCCCCCTCCAAAGAGTCCTCCCCTGGTCACTTGTACGAGCTGCCGTGTCCCTCCAATACTGAGAGCACACCAGGATGCCTTGAATCCTCCTTCATTTACTGGGCCTCGGGCTAACCGGCTCCGAGACTCGGGAACAGATGGATCCCCACCCCAGACCATGCGGGTCTATGGGGCTAGTCAGACTGACCATGTTTGCGGGACGGCAAACGCTATTAGGCCCGGGACCCCTCGCGGGGCTACCCCGGTCCAGAACCAGGAAGCAAGACTACGACCGAACCCCGAACGTGTGACTTCAGCACCTTAAGTACCCTTCCCCAGACTACACAGCGGGGCCAGACGCACCCACTGATTGGCTCCGGGAAAGATTGGTACACAACACGTCCAACCAGGCCTGGTTCTCAACCTGTCATGGGTACCTCACTGCACCTATGACCAGGCAGAACCCTAGTACAACCCAGTCAAACTGATGCCAAAGTAAACCTGTACAATTTACCCTCAGAACCCCATTACTGTTCTAAGGGAAAAAAATACATTTCCACTTATAGCGCACACTTGTTAAAGTGCGACCGCTACAACTATAACAAAAAATAATAGACATTTTATCAACATACATTGATATTAGGCCACCTGAACTCAAATACAGCCATTTATACATTAGCTGGTCTTGGAAGAAGAAGAACTGCAACAACCGCATCTGCACCAGTTCTCGATGGCTAAGATCTGGAGTGTCTAACCATGGCACTCATAGCCTCTCAAATTTACCCAAGCAGCCTCTGTGTTAGTATTTGAAAAATAAGATTATTACCCATATAAGCCACCCATTGCTGGAACGAAGGAGGGTCAGGAGATTTCCAAAGTAGTAAGGGTTTGTTCACACTTGACTAAATTTCTAATGCTTAAAGCAGTTTAACACTGCCTCCTAGGTTTTTTTTTTCTTTGTACAATGTGCATGATTATGAGCTATAAATGCATTACTCACATGTTCCATTTTTCCATGTAACTGCTGCCGGTTTTCTTCCCCAAATAAAACTTATATAAAATATTCCAGATGGCTTCCATCTTGCCTGTGGGCATCTGAAACCACACAGGCCCCTTTCTTCCTGGTTGCTGGCCCAGAATGCACCGCCGTATTTGCGCCAATCTCACGTTCTCCGAAACCTCGCGAGATTTCGGCCACATCTGCCGACAGTGCTGACGGCGTCCCCCGTGGCTTCATGGGAAAAATGCAAAACATTTCCCAGGGGTCTTTGCGGAGCCGGGGGACAGCCGAAACCACGCCTACTCCCACGGGATCATTTGGGGATCTGTATGCATAACTGTTTTAAAAAAGATGAATATGTATTTGTGAGTACCAAACCACTTTAACAAATGCGCCTATAGCATTAGTATGGGCGTTAGACTCGCCTTAATGAGCTTTAGTATGGGCGTTAGACTGGCCTTTTACAAGCGCTAATGCTCCCCAAACACCCTATGGGCAGTTTTGAAGCATTTGATGAGTGTTAAGGTGCGCTAAAACCGCTCCATAAATGCCTATTCCATTAAAGGAAATAAACGAATCTTAACGTCCCACAACCGCACCGCAACTGCCTGCCAGCGCGTTTAGGAAGCGTTAACGTAGACTTGAATGGGAGGCTTTGAAAGGCTTCAAATGCCTCCTAATACGACATGAGGCTTAAATTTTTAAGTGACGTGATGCTAGCGCTTTTTGTTTTGATAGTGTGAATAGCACTGTGTGCTGTCCATTGTATCATATGCATTGGCATTTGAGCAGCATTTTTAATGCCTCTCAAATGCTTGCTTTTAAAGCCAGTGTGAAGTTAGTCTAAAAGCGTTTTATGGGCCTGAAAGAGAGCAGGGGTAAACGCCACTCTTATGGGTTTCTATGGGAGTAGATCACTAAGAATGCCCACAAAGCCTTCTCTAAATGGTGCCCGTGCCAAGTGGGCGACCTCCTGTGTTAACAATGCAGGGCAGTTGCTCAGTGCGGGTCCCGGAGGTCACTGGAGTAGTGGTGTTCTCTTCAGTGATTTCAAGCTTCCTAGGTCATCGACCAGGAATGCTACATATATATGGGAAAAAACAAGGAACACCACTCAGGTGGGTGAATCCAGATAAATGAATGAGTGAAGTGAATTGAAGGACTCATCTCAAGGGTGTTAGCCACAGCTCGCCCGCCATACAAACTGCAAAAAGAAAGAAATGGCTGCACTCCAAGAAGATGAATATGAGTCCTTTATTATTCCATCCAAGTGACACACCACAGGAAAAAACGACAATCAAGGCATCAAGGCAGACATGTTTCACAGTATCATGTGCTTAATCATTGCCACATACATAGTTACAGTGGTCCAAGCTGGACCAATGGCACTATGTATAATAAAGCCAAGCCTGAAATTTTTCTTCAAGGTTTCTGAAGCACCTGTAATGTCACCATCCATAGACGATGTTTGATATGCACCAAAATTCACTTAGAAAACATCAGCAGGGAAATACAGCAGCTGCCCTTTGTTAGGGATAATGACTCCTGTCTATAACAGAAGCTCAGCTGAAATATAGTTGGACAGCTGTAGGCTGTTTATTTCAGTGCAGAGAATGCAATCTTAGATCCACAGCTGCAGAAAAAGTTTGTTCCAGTTACCATTAATCAATTGACTTTTCTAGCTAAAGAAACATTTATTGGCAAACCCCGATCTCCCCCACACTTCCCATAATGTAAAGCTCAATGTTCAGTGAGTCAGCACAGATTATTCCCCGCAATACTAAGAAACGAGAAAGAGAAATTCTCCAATAAGGATGTGTTCTAACATATGCTACTGACTTGGATAGGTTGTACTAAGTTGGGGAACATGAGTGAATGCCTAAAATATTACCTGCCAGCAACAGTATAACTTAGCAAATAACTCCAGACAAATACAAAAAAAAATACATAATAAGGCTAAATACATAATACAAAAAAAAAAAAACATAAAAAGGCTTTTTAATTCCTTCAGAAGTAAAAAAATTGTAATTTCAGAAACAAAATCTGTCACATGTCTTTATATCATCAGAACAAGTTTGAACATTTCTGTGTACTATAGCAAGTGGATCAGATGCACTCATTACCCTCTTCAGAGAAAACCCAATCAATTCTTGAAGCAATGTAGAATCAGGCCATAGGTAGACTGGGCCAGGGGGCATTTCTGACGCCCCATAAAAAGGCTGCACTGCTTCCGCCACAGACATGCCTAAAGGCTTCCTGGTGAAGAGGAGTAAAAAGTCCCCACCGGTGTCCTACCGAGTGTAGGACGAGGGCAGGACGCGCGCCCCCCCCTCCGGCATGGATGGTGTCTGAGCAGAGGCTAACTCCATGCCCCACCAAAGGCTCGCCTCCCCTGGCCAGCCCTGACTGAGCTGCCCAGCTCCTCTCTGCAGCCCCCGGCCACCCCCTGCCGGCCAGTTTGAGAACCTGGAGTCGGTGCAACAGGCACTGTCCAGCTCCACCCGCCCGGTTAACAGAGAGTATCTGGAGTGGAGCTTCAGCCTGGAATTTGGAGTCAGGAGGAGACAGGGAAGAGTTGTACTTGCCCCCTGAGCCGAAAGTTGCCAGTCAGCCCCTAAATCATGCCATCCATCAGTCCACACAAACCTGACATTTCATTATTTGACTGAATATGGATAGTTAGAGTGAATATGTAGGGATCCTATCCCCTGTTTGGTAAAAGTGTTTGGTAAAAGTGTGTTTTGTGTTTTTGCAAGTCCTCTCACATAATACTGGGTTCAAGTTTTACATTACCTGCCAATCATTCTGTTCAGGAGACCTGCCTAAAGGGTTTAGTGCTGGTAGTTCTGTCTGTCTTGTCAGCTGGTCAACCCTTGGTAAGTTTGTCAGCTGAGCTCTGTTGTTGGGAAGCCATCTTCATTGGACAGATGCTGACTATTGAGAAAGTCTGGTTTGAGGCCCAAGGGCTGAAGACCGAGCCTAGAGGGTATTGCTCTTGTATATTGCAGGTGTTGTTCCTGAAGGCAATGTTGGCCTAAATATTTCTCCTGCTGAAGTCAACACTGGAATGGAGAAAGACTAGAACCTCCAGTTTTGTGACTGATTTGCTCCAGAAGAAGTTTTGGATGGATAGATCTAGATGCTATGATCAGGGGTATTCCCATCACTCATGGTAGTGGCGGGACTGAGGCTCTGCCATGCCCCTGGTTGTGACCCACCCACCTACTGCTAGCTGATGAGCGTCAGGAGGTCCAAGAAGGATAATCCACCTCCTATCTACCAAGCTGCAATAAATGATTAAACTGTATTGAAGTCTAGACTTGTATTCCTTTGGAGATGTAAAATAGTTAAATGACATATCTAGGGACAAGATAAGGAGAGCCCCTCTTATGCAGTAAGACCCCTATAGGTGGAGGCACGCTAAAGAATTAAAATGGTAATTCAAGTCAACATTATTTTTTCCTAAACCACATAAAGATAGCATAATACTACCCTCTCCCCGGACTGCCAATGCTGCTGTTCAATAGTGCCTCCGTTACACCTCCATCCAGAGTGAAGGCACCCTAAGACAGAAGGCGTGTTACTTGTTGAACCACCTGGTGAAAATTAATGAATAAGAGTCTAAAAAAAGAAAACACAGCCACCATATTTAATGATTGATAAACTGTAATAAATAAAATGTTTGTGTTTAATTCTAATTTAAGGTAAACTCCAGTATCTTTTTGGATTTAAACTCAGTCAGAGGACTCAGGATACTTGCCATATTTCTTTAACTTTCAGCCAGGGTTTACCTTGCACAAACGTCTGTCCTACCCACTCCGAGGTGCCAAGATTTTGAAATGATGCAGGAACATCTTAAAGCCATATCACTTATTTTTGCATTTCAAAAATATTCATTTTTTTAAAGCTTTCAAGTTGATTAACTGATTTTTATAGGATAATACATGACACAATTCATGAAACATTATCTACTGCTTTAAGATCTGTGCTAAATTAGCTTGGGGGTCCCCAACCACTGGTACCGGCCCGTGGTCTCTCTGCAACTGTGATGCGAGTGCCAGCGGGCAGGCGTCATGAGAGACAACGGGCGGCCCAGCAGCATGAGAGAGACAACGGGCACCCTGCATCACCGCAGTTCCAATCTCACACTGTGCAGGCGTGGGCAGCAGAGAGATTACATCATCTCTCACTGCGGCCCTCACTCTGGGACCCAGCCAATGCACATGTGTTGAAAAGCTAGAGAGAGAAGCCTCCTGTGCTGTCACTGTTGCCTGCCACAAAATTGCCTTTATATTTAAAAAGTGAAAAGCTGCATCTGGTATTTTTTAGTGGCAGGCAACAGTGGGAAGCTTCAGCTGGTGGCAGGATAGTGACAATCCGCATATGGTGTCAGGCGATGGTGTCAAGTGACAATCTGCATCTGGTGGCAGGTTATGTGGCAAGTGACAATCAGCATCAGGTGGCAGGCAATGTGGCAAGTGACAATCCGCATCTGGTGACAGGCGACATGGCAAGTGACAATCCGCATCTGGTGGCAAGTGACGTGGCAAGTGAAAATCTGCATCGGGTGGCAGGTGACGTGGCAAGTGACAATCTGCATATGGTGGCAGGCGATGTGGCAAGTGACAATCCGCATCTGGTGGCATGTGACGTGGCAAGTGACAATCCGCACCTAGTGGCAGGGGACGTGGCAAGTGATAATCCGCATCTGGTGGCAGGTGACATAGCAAGTGACAATCTGCATCTGGTGGCAGGCGACATGGCAAGTGACAAGCTCCATCTGGTGGCAGGTGATGTGGCAAGTGACAATCCGCATCTGGTGGCAGGCGATGTGGCAAGTGACAAGCTGCATCTGGTGGCAGGTGACATGGCAAATGACAATCCGCATCTGGTGGCAGGCGACGTGGCAAGTGACAATGCAAGTGACAATCTGCATCTGGTGACAGGCGATGTGGCAAGTGACAATCCGCATCTGGTGGCAGGCGATGTGGCAAGTGACAATCTGCATCTGGTGGCAGGCGATGTGGCAAGTGACAATCCGCATCTGGTGGCAGGCGAAGTGGCAAGTGACAATCCGCATCTGGTGGCAGGTGACGTGACAAGTGACACACTCAGGGCTCCCACTGATTCTGCATTATGGTAAGTTGAAGTATTTCAGTTTATATTACAATGTAATAATAGAAATAATGCACTTCAATCATTCTGACACCATATCAATAATGGTGCTGTGTTAAGTGAAACGTCATTGCCCCAACAAATTGCCCGCGAAAAAAACAACGCATTGCCCCGCTCGGGGGGCATCATTTTCTTCCCAACCTTTGGGACCGCTGAATTAGCTCATAGCTTTTTTCAAAAATGTTTTGCAGTTCACAAAAAAATGTTACTAAAAACTTTATTTCTTGAAGAGATGCAGTATTTTAGTAGGGAAAAACTGGGAATAGCTGTTAAGGAGCCAGCACCCTCCGCGACTTCAGCAATCATGACTCATCTACTGTCAGAGGGATTCCTCACTGACAGCAGAATGTAAACAAAAAGAAAAGCTGGCATTACATTTTTTTTTTTTTTTAAAGCGTAGGGTCCCCCCCCAGTCCATACCTGGTCCTTTTGGGGGGAACTTCACACCAAAAATATTTATAAAATTGCATTGGTCAACGACATCAGAAGGGGTGAGTTTCTGCTTTGATTATATTGGTCATTTGGGAGAAAAAAATAAAAAATTTTTGTAAAATTACTATGTTAATCTCCAGTGACCATTGCCACTAGAAAAAGTTATGGAAAATAAAATATTTATGGTTGTCACCTGTACAGGGGGTGAGAATAATAAAATAGTTATGGTGGTCACCTGTACAGGGGGTGAGAGGAAATTTCTAATTGGGGTTGGGGGATTTTCCCTTTCTTTTACACAATTTCTTCTCACTTCCTGTATCCCTGGACAGGAAATGAAAGAGAATCACCCCAGTGGGACACACTCACAAAAAAAAAAAAAAAAAAAACGACTGGGGTTTTAAACTTTTCCTATTCTATGCAATACGAAAAAAAATATTTGGGCTAGAAATATGCTTCAAAGCTGATAACCTGGTAATCAAAGAGTAGACAACCTGTAGGCAGCTGACATTTAGCATCTAAACAGTGTGTTAGTTTGCATTCTTAGAAGTTTATTATAAGGAAAAAAATAAAAAAGGATTGCTCTGCCAGGACGGCACAGCTGTATGCAATCACCAGGGTTCATTACAGCTACGTTTACTGTCTGTGTATTTTATTAAGCAAGCAAGATTTCTGCTGTCTATATTTGATTCTTTAACAAACATAGATGGGTCTTGTTTATTTTGACAGCTCTGATAGTGTTGTCTTAACTTCCATTTTCTGCTTAAATTTGAAGCAGACCTTCCATAAAATAAAATAAAATAAAATCTACCCTACCCATGCTGCTTTGCCAAGAATACAAAAAAAAAAAAAAAATATATATATATATATATATATATATATATATATATGTGTGTGTGTGTGTGTGTTATGCATATTCTGACAATAAGACAGCCCAGTCCTGGTAGAGTTCCTGATCTTCTAGTCATATAATATGTGATGTCAGTGTCTCCAACTCAGGGCTGCAGCACTAATCTCTGTCTTTATCTCTGTCTCTGTGCCCTTAAAGTGACGCTAAATTAATATCAGGGCCGGTTCTACCACTAGGCAAACTAGGCAGCCGCCTAGGGAGCACTGCTGCCTAGGGCGCCCGGCCACTGGTGTTCCTACTCTCTTCTCCCTGCAGCGAGTAACTAAGTCTCAGAATCAGCAAGCAGCCGCCACTCCGTTCCATTCGCACATAGTGTCAGAGGCGCATTGGTGCGGAGGACTGTGTCTGTGTTTCGACTCCCGAATGATTGAAAGCAAGCAAACATTCATTGATGGGCACTGGTAGGCTGCATTGATGGACGCTGGTGAGGCTGCATTGATGGGCGCTGGTGAGGCTGCATTGATGGGCGCTGGTGAGGCTGCATTGATGGGCGCTGGTAGGCTGCATTGATGGGTGCTGGTAGGCTGCATTGATGGGTGCTGGTGAGGCTATATTGATGGGCGCTGGTAGGATGCATTTTATGGATGTTGGTGAGGCTGCATTGATGGGCGCTGGTAGGCTGCATTGATGGGTGCTGGTGAGGCTATATTGATGGGCGCTGGTAGGATGCATTTTATGGATGTTGGTGAGGCTGCATTGTTGGGCGCTGGTAGGATGCATTTGATGGGCGTTGTTGAGGCTGCATTGATGGGCGCTGGTGAGGCTGCACTGATGGGCGCTGGTGAGGCTGCATTGATGGGCACAGGTAGGCTGCATTTGATGGGCGCTGATGAGGCTGCATTGATGGGCGCTGGTGAGGCTGCATTTGATGGGCGTTGGTGAGGCTGCATTAATGGGCGCTGGTGAGGCTGCATTTGATGGGCGATGGTAGGCTGCATTTGATTGGCATTGGTGAGGCTGCATTTGATGGGCATTGGTGAGGCTGCATTTGATGGGCGCTGGTGAGGCTGCATTTGATGGGCACTGGTGAGGCTGCATTTGATGGGCGCTGGTAGGCTGCATTTGATGGGCGTTGGTGAGGCTGAATTGATGGGCGTTGGTGAGGCTGCATTGATGGGCGCTGGTGAGGCTGCATTGAAGGGGGCTTCATTAAAATGTTGGGGTATATATGGGCATGGCAAAGGGGGGGGGTCAGGGGTGGAGCCAGGAGGGGCGGCAAATTGAGGTTTCGCCTAGGGTGTCAAAAATCCTTGCACCAGCCCTGATAAATATTTATTTATTTATTACAGGTACCTATATAGCGCTGTAAATTTACATAGCTCATTACATATATTGCACATTCACATCAGACCATGCCCTCAAGGAGCTTATCCATATTTTCAAACAAAAAATTCAACACACTTTTTTGAGTTAAAATACATACTTGAATAGAATTATAAAAAATAAAAAAACAGAGTTCATTGTCACTTTAAGAATACATATGTGAATAGCATATTTTTTTTTAAATCAAAGTCATATACTTATATTATATACAGTATATTTCTATATATTTCTATACTATTTCTCAGGGTGGATTTCATGACTTTAGTAAATCTGCCTTGAAGTGACTGCAGAAATGCTGCAGCAGGTAAGTAGCACTAGGATTTAAGAAAAGGTTATAGCGGAACTTCACTCTCTCAATCAAAATTGGCTTTTTTAGTCCTCATGCTGCTAGCATTAGTAAATAGATAGGAAAGTTTATCATATCTACTTGTTTTAAATGTTTTTTTTTACATTTCTTCAGTTACTTCCTGGCTTAGGCCAAAATTATGTCATACATCCCAGGAGTCTTCAGGAGGGGAGGAGGGGTTTTCTCAGCTAAGCACACCCTTCTGTCTGCATGACTGAGCTAAGGGCAGATGGATTCCAGGATGTAAATGCTACATGAATCACCTGCCCTTACTCAAGATGGCCGTCACAGGCAGAATGGCCTATGTAAACAAGGCAGATCACCATTCTGTCAGTAAGGAAGGCATGGATCCTGTGTTCCTGCAAAGCAGAGACACAGGTCTATGCCTTCCCCTAGTAAAAGCACCTCCCACACTGTAGTAAAACACCAGCTAGGCACACAGTTAACCCTTTGATCACCCCTGATGTTAACCCCTTCCCAGCTAGTGTCATTAGTCCAGTGAAGGTGCATGTTTTTAGCACTGATTACTGTATTGGTGTCACTGGTCCCCAAAAAATCACTGCCATTACTAGTTAAAAAAAAAAAAATTTCCCATAGTTTGTAGACGCGATAACTTTTGCGCAAACCAATCAATATATGCTTATTGGGATTTTGTAGCAGAATACATATTGGCCTAAATTGATGACTAAATTATATTTTTTACATTTTTTATTTGATGTGTTTTATAGCAGAAAATAAGAAATGATATATATTTTTTCAAAATTGTCTGTCGTTTTTTGTTTATAACGCAAAGAAAAAAAAAACACAGAAGTGATCAAATACCCCCAAAAGAAAACTCTATTTGTGCGAAAAAAGGAAAACATTTTTATTTGTGTACAACGTCGCACAACCGCGCAATTGTCAGTTAAAGTAACGCAGTGCCGTATCGAAAAAAAAAAGCCTGGTCAGTCAGGAGGGGGGGGGGGGGGGTGTAAATCTTCCGGAGCTGAAGTGGTTAAAGACATTTTTTTTTTTTTTTACTATAAACCATGGAAATAGTTTTTACACAACGCCTTAGCAAAACAAATGCCTTTTGGTTAAGGGTCACATCTACTGTCATTTTAAAACAATATAGTGCCTTTAAAATAAAACTGGAAGCCTCCTTGAAATGTGTGCTTTATTTTACAATACACAAATATGCAATACTGCGAGTAGATCTTATCAATGGATTTATTTTTTATTTTTTTGGAGAGGAAAAACCTGCTGTGGAACAAATGACACCAATAAAGTTGAAAGTCTTTTAATACATAAAACTGATCCCAGGAAAGAGGAAAGGGAAATAAAGTTGATTTTAAAAATGGAGCGTGTAGTAAAAAAAAAAAAAACAACGGCTATGTGTTCACAGGGTTCAGAAAAAGAACAGTTCGCATGTCAAGATTGGCCTAGGTTGACCTTTTAACCTTTAAGTATTTACTCTGTCTGCTGTCATTTCAATTGCTACGCCTTCAGGCTCCGCTAAATGTAACTCTACTTTAATATTTACTCAAGGATTTTTTTTTTCCTGCACTGCCCCCCTTTAACACCTAATAGCAATATATTTAATTGCATTTTTTTTTTTTTTTTGCAAAAATATCCCACAAAGTAATTTTTTTTTGTTCTTTTTACAGTTTATAGTTTATTTTATTTTTTTAATTATTCACTTTATCTGTTTATTAGAATTACTGAACATTTTTTACTTTATTTTTACATCTTTTTATTTTCAGTGTATATAGAGAGCGCTCAGATATTTTGCAATCCATCCAAGCAATACGATCCATAGGGATCACTTAATATGTTCCTATACTAAAGTTCATAGTACCAATCAAAAAAGATCATAGTGGATGGAGGTGTTTTGTGTTAGTGGAAAAAAAAAAAAAATCCCACGATGATCTATCTATTCCCTTTTCAGACGTGATCACAGCATTCGTGGCTCAAAAGGGAATAGATAGATCATCGTGGGATTTTTTTTTTTTTTTTTTTTTCACTAACACAAAACACCTCCATCCACTATGATCTTTTTTGATTGGTACTATGAACTTTATTTTTATTTTTTGATTGGGACTATGAACTTTATTATTGGATTCATTATTTGGTTTAATCATGTTTATGCACGTCGGGGATATCTAATCATTTTTTGGATTTCTGCACAGCAGCACTTTTTTGCACAGGAGCACATTTTTGTATTTTTATATTTTTATATCTTTGATTCAATTTGCATGAATTTATTTGCACATCCTATGTTGGGGATTTATTAGCATATTTGGGATTTATTTAGTATTTATTAATTTTGCGGTTTACACGTATTTATATAATATCAACTTTCATGAAGGTATATTATATTATATGTATTTCACTAGCTAATTTTATATTCCATGAAAATTCTTATTTCATGAAAGTTTATTACACCAATTTTTACTAAGACAATTTATATTTATATTTTATATTTTTCAATCACAATTAACCACTTTTAATAGAATAGTTTAACCACTTCAATACCAGACCCTTAGACACCTTCCCCCAGGTCAATTTTCAACTTTCAGCGCTGTCGCAATTTGAATGACAATTGCGCGGTCATGCTACATTGCACCCAAACTCATTTTTTATCATTTTGTTCCCACAAATAGAGCTTTCTTTTGGTGGTATTTGATCACCTCTGCGATTTTTATTTTTTCCGCAATAAACAAAAAAAGACAGAAAATTTGGCAAAAAAACAAGTTTTTCTTTGTCACTGTTAATTTTTTTTGTAAATAAGTGTGTTTTCTTCTTCAATGATGGGCACTGATATGGCGGCACTGATGGGCACAGATGAGGTGGCACCAATGAGGTGGCACTGATGAGGTGGCACTGATGGGCACTGATGATGGGCACTGATAGGCGGCACTGATGGGCACTGATAAGTGGCACTGATGGGCACTGATATGCGGCACTGATGGGCACTTATAGGTGGCACTGATGGGCACTCAAAGGCGGCACTGATGGGCACTCATAGGCGGCACTGATGGGTACTTATGGGTGCCACTGATGCATACTTATAGGTGGCACTGATAGCTGGCATGGATGGGCACTGATGGGCACTGATAGGTGGGCACAGATGGGCACGGATGGGCACTGATAGGTAGCACTGATGGACACTGATGGCACTGATAGGTGGCATTGCTGGGCATCCCTGTTTTATAATGTAAATATGAGGTGCCAGTCAGTGCCCATTTGTGGGCACTGATTGGCATATTTTGGGCATTTTCTTAACATGTGGATGGCCATGGGGGATGTACCTGGCCATCCACATGCTGGGGGCTTCCCTGGTGGTCCTGGGGGCTTCCCTGGTGGTCTAGTGTGGGCACCTGAGGGGGGGCTGCGCTGATAAACAATCAGCACATACCCCCCATGTCAGACGCGAGTGAGGAAAAGCCAATCAAGGCTCTTCCTGTGTACATTGTGATCAGCCGTAATTGGACATGGCTGATCGCGTGGTAAAGAGCCTCTGCCGGAGTCTCTTTACCGAGATCGGTGTAGCGGTGTGTCAGACTGACACACCGCTCCACCGATCGCCGCGATGCACGCCCCCACGGGCGTGCGGCGGCTGTTATCTTGAAGGACGTCATATGACGCCCAGTCAGGATAACGAAATCACTTCACGGACGTCAATCTGCTTTTGACCGGGCGGGAAGTGGTTAAAGGAACAGCGCCACACCTACGTTTATTACAATCTCCTCTATCCATTTACCCCACTTAGGTGGGTGTAACCAGTAGGGGCAGCAGTTCTCTCTTTTTTTCTTTAAATATTTTCCAACATCTCTTTTCTGCTGGTATTCATTATTTCCATAACGCGGAATCAAACACTTCCTCAAGTCATACCCCATGATTTCCAATGAGTACCATTCATATCTGTGGGACTTTGATGCGATTTGAGGTCCATAGACCTCAGGATTTCACAGGCATTGCTTCAAGTCGCATCAAAGTGGCAACTTTCAAGTGTGAAAGTGGCCTTACAGTGACTCTGTTCTCTAAATAAAAAGTCCATTAAAGATGCCTGGCAAAAAAAAAAACTTAAAATACTCACCCTTTCAGCAGCCAGAGAGTTCAAACTTCAAACGTTACAGCCTATGGCTGAACCTCCATCATTTAACACTTCCAGGACTGTTGGATGTCTGTGTCCCCTGCCACCCATTGTGGTTCCACCCTCAGGCACCTACATAACTATAGAACACTGTAGTAATATAGGGGCCTGTGGGAGGAACCCATCATCATAACAGGGACCAGGCTTTTTAACACATTTGGAAGTGTTTCAAATGTGAATAATTTGTCTGAGGCTGTAGTGCTTGTAGGCACAGAAATTCAGACTTGCCTCCCACCAGAGAGGCAAGTATTCAAATAATTATTTTGCAGGCAACATTAAATTACTCTAAATACCCAATCATGTGCAATAAAAAAAAAAAAATATTTGCTTGGATATGATTGGATGAGTGAAATGAAAAGGAACACAAGAGGGCACGTCTAAGTGCAGCAAGATCAATGTATTATTAAAAAAACATATAATCCACTCACATGTAGTAGAATAAAAAGTGCATGTCATAAGTTCTGTCGCCATCATCCAGAAACCCAGGCAGTGCAAAGATCTTAAAGAGCAGAAGCCACCTAATAACAGAGGATAGCTCTGGAGCCGTTCTGACAGCATGGGAACTTGGCCGAAGGTGTCACATGCCAGAGTGGTGAAGGATACATGTTTACATTACGAACGCGAGTTTACAAGACCGACCACTTCTGCTTCGAGCATGCGTGTTTGTACTTTGGACTTTTGTCCGACGGACTTGTGTACACACGATCGGAAAGTCCGACAACACAAATTTGTTGGTGGAAAATGTAAGAACATGCTAGCCAACATTTGTTGGCGGAAAGTCCGACAACAATTGTCCGATTGAGCATACACAGGGTCGTCTTTTTCGCCAACAGCCTGACATCCAACATTTCCCGTCGGGAAATCCGATCGTGTGTACAAGGCATAAAACTAGGCTTGTCTTTTTTAATTTTCATTGGGTTAACAGGTCCCCTTTATCCATTCACTGGGGATAATTGTAGAAGACCATGTGAGTTATACTGTGGGCCCAGCACCAGGGTGGTATTTTTTGGGGGGTCCCACTCCTGAAGCACCAATCATGTGCTAAAGGAATTGTGTTTATAGCATTTGAGCTATGGTATGCCAGGTTGGTACGATTGACTACACTTTTTATAAATAAATAAGTAAAGTAGGTCAGTCTAAAGTTGCTTGTCCAAAATTTGTGGCTTTAAGGTGGTCACCAACCAGACCAATTTCTCAAACCTGGCAGATTCTTCTTCAGACACTAGAGTTGATTTACTAAAGGCACATAGACTGTTCACTTAGTAAAGTGATTTTTCACTTTGCAAAGTAATTTCCCCTTAGCTTAGTACAGGGGTCTCCAAACTTTCTAAACAAAGGGGCAGTTTGCAGTCCTTCAAACTTTAGGGAGGGCCAGACTGTTGCTAGTGGGAGACAATGTTCCAATGTCATTGGGAAAAAATAAATGCCCCATTGTTTGTTTCAGTGGGAGTAATTGTGCCCATCATTGGTGTCAGTTGGAGGCCTAGCGCACCATCACTGGTATCATTGGGAGAAACCGTGCCCCATCATTGGTGTCAGTGGGGGGCCTAGCGCACCATCACTGGTGTCATTGGGAGAAACCGTGCCCCATCATTGGTGTCAGTGGGGGGCCTAGCGCACCATCACTGGTGTCATTGGGAGAAACCATGCCCCATCATTGAGGTCATTGTGCCCAATTGTTGGTATCAGTGTGAGGAACAGTGTTTCCTAACTGGTTTCCTTGCTTTTTAATTGGGTATTCTTCATAAGTGAATTTTTACTGCATTTACTAAGCTAAGTGAAAATTCCCTTGCAAGGAAAAATGTACTTCCTAAAGCAAATATTCTCCTTAAAGTGGTTGTAAACCCACAATGTTTTTCACCTTATTGTAATCTATTAATTTAGGTGAAAAACCTTCTGTGCTGCAGCTCCCCCTTTTTTCTTACCTGAGCCCAATCCGATCCAGTGATGTGCACGAGCGCAGCGGCTCCAGCTTCTGTCTCTCTCCTCATTGGACAGATTGATAGCCATTGGCTCCCACTGCTGTCAATCAAATCCAGTGATACGAAAGGGGAATGGGCCTAGTCCCGCTGTCTGTGTCAATGGACACAGCAGCAGGACTCGGGAGCGAGCCCACATGGGTGCCCTCAGAGAAAGCAGCTTTCCGTGGGGGCACCCGATGAAGAGGAGGAGCCAGGAGTGCCAGCGGGGGTACCCCAGAAGAAGAGGATCGGGGATGCTCTATGCAAAAGGATTGCACAGAGCAGGTAAGTATAGGCATGTTTGTTATTTTTATTGAAAAAAAAAACAAATTTATGGGGTTTACAATCCCTCACTTGTCGACTGGGCCATAGCCGAAAGATGGCTACAGTGTGGTCGGCTTATTCTGGGGGGGCGTCCTCCCAGAATCCAGCTCTCATGCACCCCCTGGTGCACGCTCCTGGAAATATCCGTGACCGCCGTGTCTGGAAGCCCCGGCGCATCACGGATCATGGTAAATGGCCGCTGGCAGAGGCCGTTTACCAAGTGATCGCTCGGTCAAATGACGGAGCTATCATTTGTAAAAAAAACGGCGGTTCCTCCCTCCCCTCTCTGTACCGATCTGTACAGTGCGAGGGGAGAGGGGGAGAGATCATTTGCAGCAGCGCTGTGGGCTGGATCTGTAGTGCCCACAGCGCTGCTCAGTGCCCATACTGTGCAATACTCTGCAGTAATTGCAATAATCTGCAATACTTTGCCAATACTCTGCAATATTCTGCAATACTCTGCAATACCCTGCAATACTCTGCAACACTCTGCATTACTGCAATACTCTGCAATACTCTGCCAATACTCTGCAACACTCTGCCAATACTCGCCAGTTCTCTGAAAATACTCGCCAATTCTCTGACAATACTCACAAACAAAGAATTCTTTTTTTTTTTACAGAATTTTCAGTCTTTTTTGATTTATAGCGCAAAAAATAAAAAAAACAGCGTGAAAAAAGGGACAAACATTTCATATGGGTACACTGTTGCATGACTGAGTAATTGTTATTGAAATTGTGAGAGCACCAAAGGCTGAAAATTGGTCTGGTTAGGAAGGGGGTTTAAGTGCCCAGTGGTCAAGTGGTAAATAAATCAACCCCACTGCCTTTTAACCCTACCTTTCAATACTACAAAGTACAAAGATATGAACTGGCAGAATCAAAATTACAACGTGTTGTATTTTTAAAAACACCAAATACAATGCAAATAGGTCTCAACAAGCAAATGTTAAAAAACAAAAAAACAATGTTGTCTATTTTTTTAAGCTGATTTTAGAAAACAAAAACAAAATCAATACAAAAGACACTAAGGCCCCTTTCACACCGGGGCGTTTTTCATGCGGTGCAGCGCTAAAAATAGCGCCTGTTCACCGCATGAAAAAATCCGGCCCCTTTAACTCCAGTGTGAAAGCCGGCGGGCTTTCACACTGGAGCGGTGCGCTAGCAGGATGAAAAAAAAGTCCTGCTAGCAGCATCTTTGGAGCGGGATAGGAGCGGTGTGTTCACCGCTCCTATACCGCTCCTTCCCATTGAATAGAATGGGACACCGCGGTGAAACCGCGGCAATACCGCCGCAAAGCGCCGCTGCGGCGGCGCTCTGCGGGGGGGGTTTAACCCCTTTTCGGCCGCTCGCGGGGGTTAAAACCGCACCGCGAGTGGCCGAAAACCACGGTGAAAACGACGGTAAAGCAGCGCTAGATATAGCGCTGCTTTACCGTCACCGCGGCTCCCCGCCCCGGTGTGAAAGGGGCCTAATGGGACTACTCTAAAAATAAAAGAACAAAAGTCAAACAACACATTACTAAAACCTGATAATGAAGAGGATTGTTTGAACAGCCACAAAATTGTTAAAATATAAACTTCTATTGTACTTTTGACTCGAGATTTGCAATATGTCATAAGACAAAGTTCCATGAGAAGGGTTCGTGTTAATGTTACTGAACTACACCCCCCCCACCCTTCATTACAATGAAGGATCTGATTGTGTGCTAGCTGATGTCCTCACATTACCAGATGTTTTTCTGTCATATTTTCTTGTTTGCTTGTGAATCCCAGATCTAATCCGGGACTGACAAGGTCAAGAAAATGAAGCTACTTTCTCAGATCTATGAGCATCAAACAAAAATAAAAGTGACTGTCAAACTCTTGCAGATGGAGAATTTTGCATACAAAATGTACTGCAGGGAGAAGATATATTTTTTCTCTTCCTTGAAATCTACATAAAATAAATATGTTTGTGGGGTAAATTTCATTATCAGGTTACTAGCGTTACCAGAAAAAAAAAAGGATAAAAAAAAAATTACTGAACAATTACAACAGCAAGCAGCTACTGTAAATATTTGGATCCATTGTTTGCAAATTGTATGTGTTAAATTCTCTCCAGTCGGTCTTTGCAGTGGTAGGAGGTGGCTATTTGTGTGCAGGAATTGGTGTTTTGAGTACATATGTACTTAATAAACATTCTTTAGTTAGTTCTAATCCTTATACAAAAAGAATAAACATGCACTCGTACACACGATCGGACTTTCCGACGGGAAATGTTCGATGTCAGGCTGTTGGCGGAAAATCCGATGGTGTGTCCATTGGACAATTGTTGTCGGACTTTCCACCAACAAATGTTGGCGAGCATGTCTTCAAATTTTCCACCAACAAATGTCTGTTGTCGGACTTTCCGATCGTGTGTACACGGTGTTTACGGTCTTGTAAACTAACGTTTGTAATGGAGAATTAACATTTGTGACGCGGCAAATTATGAAATCTCGAAATGCAGCGCACAATTCTCTTCTTCTTTAATGGGATAATAATGAAGCTGTTTGCTGGTGATACTAATGGAGACAACATTTTCAAAGGCTTTTTTTTTTCTAGTGATATCAAGAATAATATTATTATGTTTTTTTTTTAATTTGTGCAAGTTACCACAACACCATTATCCCGTAGTTTTTAAGATCAAAGATACAACTATGTTGGTGTCCCTTGTCACATTGTATTTTTTAAAATGTAACTGCCTACTCCCAAACTGTCATTTGAAGTAAAACACATAGCCAAGTATTATTCTACACAATTTTTTTATTGGGCATTAAAAAAAAAAGAAAAAATTAGACATGCTATCTGCCAATAGAACTTAACCAAAAAGTGCATTCTATGCATCCAAAAATATAGAAAATATACCAAATCAAATCATTAGTCAACCCAAAAAATAATGTCAAAGCAATAACTCCAAGGCCAATAATAAATAACACGTTATCTCCTCCGATTCCGCAACGTGGCTGGTTGACGAACGGCCGTTCAGAAATGAACTGAAAAGCACGAAATGAAAAGCGCAAATCAACACTCACCAAACTTCTACTAACACGAAATTAGCAGAAGGAGCCCAAAGGGTGGCGCTAAAGAGCTGAAAAATCACGTCGTAAGTCTAGTACGTCACTACGTTCGTAATTGTTGGCCAACATTTGTGTGACCGTGTGTATGCAAGACAAGTTTGAGCCAACACCCTTCGGACAAAATTCCACGGTTTTGTTGGCCAACAATCCGATTGTGTGTACGAGGCATGACAAGGTTTCATTATCTCCTGCTTTCACTGGATTCCTTGTTCAAAAAAAAAAAGAAAGAAAGTAACTTAAAGTGGTTGTAAATGCAGAAGGTTTTTCATCTTAATGTATTCTATGCATTAACTACTTTCAGACCGGACCAATTTCCAGCCAAAGGACCAGGCCCCTTTTTGCGATTCGGCACTGCGTCGCTTTAACTGACAATTGCGCGGTTGTGCGACGTGGCTCCCAAACAAAATTGACGTCCTTTTTTTTTAGAGCTTTCTTTTGGTGGTATTTGATCGCCCCTGCGGTTTTTATTTTTTGCGCTATAAACAAAAAAGAACGACAATTTAAAAAAAAAACGCATTCTTTTTTATTTTTTCCTATAATAAATATCCCCCAAAAATATATAAAATTTTTTTTTTTTTCCTCAGTTTAGGCCAATACGTATTCTTCTACAGATTTTTGGTAAAAAAAATCGCAATAAGCGAGTATTGATTGGTTTTCGCAGAAGTTATAGCGTTTACAAGATAGGGGATAGTTTTATAGCATTTTTATTAATAATTATTTTTTACTAGTAATGGCGGCGATCAGCGATTTTTATTGTGACTGCGACATTATGGCGGACACATCGGACATTTTTGACACATTTTTGGGACCATTGTCATTTATACAGCAATCAATGCTATTTAAATGCATCGATTCCTGTGTAAATGACACTGGCAGTGAAGGGGTTAACCACTAGGTGGCAGTGTAGGGGTTACATGTGCCTAGAGGTGTGTTTCTAACTGTGGGGGGGCGTGGCTGTCAGCTAGTGAATGCTGATCTCTGCTTCAATAACAGGGAGCAGAGATGGGCGTCACTAGTTGCTAGGCAGAACGGGGAGATGCTGTTTCTATCCGCATCTCCCCGTTTAGCCTTCCCGTGAGACGATCGCGGGTATCCCCGTGGCGATCGAGTCCACGGGACCCGCGTCCGGCCTCACGGGGGTCCCGACCGGCGCGAGCGCATGCCACTGGTGGCGAGCGCCTGATGGCACGGCGGCATCTTAAAGGGGACGTACCTGTACGCACTTATGCCTGTCCTTGCTATTCTGTCGACGTACATCGCCGCGAGCCGGTCGGCAAGCGGTTAAGATAAAAAGCCATCTGTGTGCAGCAGCCCCCCTCAGCCTCCCTAACACTTTCCTGAGGACCCTCTCCATCCAGCGATGTCCACGAATGTCTCAGCTATCCAAGATTCTCCTTCCTGATTGGCTGAGACACAGCCATGGCGCCATTGGCTCCCACTGCTGTCAATCAAAGTCAGCTAGCCAATCAGGGGAGAGAGGGGACAGGCTGGTTCAGGGTTCTGTGTCTGAATGGACAAAGGAAGCTGTGACTCGGCTCGGGTTCCCCCATAACAAGCTGCTTGCTGTGGGGGCACTGAACAGGAGGGAGGGGCCAGGAGCACCGAAGAGGGACCCAGAGAAGAGGAGGATCTGGGCTACTCTGTGCAAATCCACTGCATAGAGCAGGTAAGTAGCACATGTTTGTTGTTTAAAAAAAGAAAAAAAATAGACTTTATAATGACTTTATAACAGAATTTCAACCAAAAATTTCAACATAAATAATCCATAAAAATAAATAAATTAATTTAATTGAAAAGCCCATTGAAAGATAACTAAACAAAACCAGCTTTTGATGCAATGGTAGCCTTTAGGCCGGGTTCACACATGTCCGGCTGCGGTTTGCAGTCTGGAGTCCGGGGCGTTTCTGTTCACCGGTTCAGGTGCGACTCAGGTGCAAATTTTTGCCTGAATTCACACCTGGACTGGACCCAAAAGCACAGGACCATTTTCAGAACCACACTGCGGCCGCCCCGGACATATGTGAACTGGCTCCATTGAAATCCGTTCACATTCACATGTTATGTGACTTGGATGCGGTTAAAAATGCATCCAATTCGCATCTATGTGAACCCAGCCCCAGCCCACAGATTTCCCCCACAGTACTAGATGTCCTTTGTCTGATGACCAATATCATTCAACCCACTTAAGCTGGGTACAAACAGGCCGAATGTCGGGAGACATTTACGGGTTCAAAAAAAACATCCGATATTTGGCCTGTGTGTATGTCGGCCTGTCTGACAGAACCGGCCGTTTGGTCGGCTTTTGTCGCACGTGCATGCTGGAAAACCAGCAGCCAACCAACTTCCAGTCAGCGCTCTCAACCAATGGCAGAGAGTGCTAATCTGAGTCTTCTGGTTGGGGGGGGGCATCCCGTCAGAACACAATAGCTCAGCGGGGAGATAGCTTTACTAATTTTTTTTTTTTGTTCAACCTAGGAAAAAAAACTAATAGCGTGTACCAGGCTTTGCTCTGAGCCAAGGCCACCTTGGGCCACCTCAGCCTGACTAGCAGTGTTAATTTTGATGTCAAATTTTCAATTTAGTTTTAGTCATAGTCTTTTGACTAAAATGCCATTTTAGTTTTAGTCGTATTTTTTAACAACCAGAATGTTCCTTTATTGAACAAAGGAGTTTTAGTTTAATCTGAGTTGCTTTCGGGTTTTTTTCGCTATTTTAGTCGACTAAAATCTCCCGTACATTTTATTCAACTAAAATGTAATGGGTTTAGGTAAATTGTAATGCATTATTTAAGCATTTGTCTAGAATTGCCAAACTTATTATATACTCCTGGAGTAAAAATCTAATAACATGTTATTATTTTCATCAAAAAACTGAAATATTGCTTTTTGACAAACAGAAGTGCAACTTTAAAATATATATTTAAAAAAATAAAAAAAAACTGTAAGCTCTTTTGGCTGTAATACCATTGCACATATTAACTACATATATTACCAACATTAACCTCCTTGGCGGTAACCCCGAGCCTGGCTCGGGTCCAGCTTTTTGTGCTGGGAGCGGTAACCCCGAGCCAGGCTCGGGCTTGCGTTGCAGGATGCAGGGGGGAAGTTACTTACCTTTTTCCCCTGGATCCTGCGATGTCTCCCCGCTGTGTAAGCGAGCCGTCTGCTCGCTCGATTCACACAGTGCCGGGTGCCGCCGATCTCCGTTCCCTGTGACGTTACGACGCACGGGAGCGGAGATCGGCGCCAAATTCAAAAAAGTTTAAAAACACAGTACACATACAGTACTGTAATCTTACAGATTACAGTACTGTATACAAAAAATACACATCCCCTTTGTCCCTAGTGGTCTGTCCAGTGCCCTGCATGTCATTTTATATAATAAAAAGATTTTTTTTCTGCCTGGAAACTGGAGATTGTCCATAGCAACCAAAAAGTGTCCCTTTATGTCAAAAGTGGTTTTAGACAGCTAGAAAACACTGATAAAAAAATAAAATCACAATTTATCATCAAACAATAAATTTAATGACAGCGACTATTCTGCAACTGAGCAAATTTCTGTGTTTTTGATTTGATTACATTATTGAATCATTTTTATATATATTTTTATTATATTATAATTTATTATTTTGTGTTTCAAACTTTATCATACCCGGGATGTCTACTAGACTCTGGTTCGGACAGATTTAAGTGAGTTATTCATAAGAATTGCATGCCTACAATATAAAAACGCCAAATTTCCATGCAAAATAATTGTACCACTTTCAGCACTAAATTCCAGCCAGAATCATACCGCCAGGGAGGTTAAGAAAAAAAAATAAGAAAAGCCTTTTCCTTAATTTTTTCTTCTTTCGGCAGTAGATGCCCCCTACTTTTTATTAAGTGTTCATTTTGACATCAAATTTCAATTTAGTTTGATTGATTGATTGATTTTTGGACATAATTGAAAAAAAAAATGTTTGCAGAAGATTATTAAAAATAGATATTATCGATTTGAGTAAAGGTATAGAGTGTTAGGATGTGGTATCACTGATTAGGGATGGGTACAATTTCCCAGATTAGTTTCATCAGGGGTTTGGCATACCCTGTTTGAATTTCAGTGAACCTGAACTAAACTGGGGATAATAGGCCTTACCTGTGTATGCCTAACTTTTATTTACCTATTAAACTATTGGGCATGCGGGGGATTGGAGTAGACATGTTCAGAATGAGAATATTTGTTTAGTTTCTTTTCGATTAGTTATTTACATAAAGTAGTTTAGTTAAATTAGTTTAACCCGTTTAATTTGTTTTTGGAATGCGTTTTTTTTTTTTGTATTCAAATTGATTCAATTCTTTTGGAATTTGAATCGATTCAAATAGTTTTAGAATCAATTTCGAACAGTTTTCAAATTCAAATAGTTATCAAATTCGAATAGTTTTTGAATTTGAATAGTTTTCCAATTTTCGAAGATAATAAAATAGAATAGAAAATAAAGGAATAGAACAGAAAAAAACATAATAGGATAGACAGGAATATAACAGAAAATTTAATAATAGAATATAATAGAGTAAAACAGAGCAAAATTGAATAGAAAATAAAAGAACAGAATCATAAAATATAAAGAATATAACCATCTTCTGAAATTCAAATAGAAAAGAATATAATTCAAAAAACAATAGAATAGAATAGAAATTTGAATTTGAATAGAATATACTAGATTAGAATAAAATGGAAAATAACAGGATAGTATAGAAAAAAACAGCAGAACAGATAGAATAGAAAGAATATAACTATCTTCCTATTTTAATCTATTCTTTTCTATTTTACTCACATTCAAATTGATTCTATTAGAATTTGGGGAAATGGTTATATTCTTTCTATTCTATTGATTTTTTAATTCTATTATTTTTCCATTTGTTTATTCTATTCTATTATTTTATATTCTATTCTTTTCTATTCAAATGTATTCTATTAGAAATTCGAATTTTGGAAGATGGTTATATTCTTTCTATTCTATTCTGATTTTTTTCTATACTATTCTGTTATTTTCTATTTTATTCTAATCAATTATTTTCTATTCTATTTAAATTCAAATTTATTCTATTTGAATTTTGGGAAATGGTTATATTCTTTCTATTCTATTCTATTGTTTTTTTTTTTTATTCTATTCTTTTCTATTCTATTATAGTCTATTATATTCAATTTTTTTTCCTATTTTCTATTTTGTTATGTTTTACTCTATTCTATTCTATTTTTTTTTTTTCTATTAAATTCCTTTATTTTCTATTCTATTTTATTCTCTTTGGAAAATGGCAAACTATTCAAATTCAAAAACTTTTTTAATTCGAATTTGAAAAACTATGCGAATTCGAAAACTATTCGAATCGATTAGAATTCGATCCAAATTTTTTTTTCTGTTATTTCGGATTTGTTTAAATTTGGTACTATTGTAATTCAGGAATTCAGAAAAATTTTAATTTGTCCGAATTTTAATTCGGAGCAAAACAAACTGCACATGTCTAGTGATGTGAGTGATATAATGATTAGGTTTAGGTGCACACTGTTCTTATATTTCTTTCAAAGGATGCAGTAGCCTGATATAAACTAAGAACAGATGGCTAATAACAAGTTAATGCTGTGCTTTGAGAACCCCTTAAAAAGGTCCCGTCAAAAAAAAAAAAAAAAAAAACAATTAACTCTCATTTATGTATAAGACAATCACATTTCAATAAAATAAAGTACATATACAGTATTTTATTGCATGCAAAGTTGTGTTTATGTGAATATATCTGGGAAAGGGTACATAGCGTTCATCAGATTCTTAAAGGGGTCCATGTTTAAAAAAAATGTTAAGAACCACGGCTCTAGAGTGATCATTTAGGACTGTTGTGTGCTTCCCCATAGACAATGGATCATTAAGAATCAACAAATCGGGATTTGTAACACGGGATACAGTACAGCAGAAATTTTTAAATACAGGGTACATAAAACATTAAAGAATTGATTTGAGAATTGATTCTCTATTTCCAGTCTATAGACTTCTATAGACTTCTATATACTGTATAGAAGGTGGATCTATATATAAGCCACCATCTGTTTGGTATAGATATACTTGGACTTTGACCAATTTCTATTTGTCTCATTTGTTATTTAAGTAAATACGTCTACCCAAGACAATGGATTGAGGTTTGTGGGAACATTTTCTGTGTTTATAGACCTCGGATACAATTTATTGGTCCATCTGTCTTCCATACATACTGTCATCTATTTGGTTGGAGATCTATTTTACTTATAATGATTACCATACAGGCAAGTTATAATCTTGCTTTTTATTGATGCATCTACGAGTCTACTGTGCAGTTAAACTATTTTTAAATAGTTTTAAATGTGTGGGTTTACAGGGGGTACATACAAATCGCTTTTGTTTTTATCTAATAAAGATTTATATATATATATATATATATATATATATATATATATATTTATATATATATATATATATATAAATGTTTAACATAAATGCTTTTTTATTTTATTATAGATTTTATATTGTTATTGTTTATTTTAAAATAAGCATATCAACATATGCACTAACATTATAATTTACATTTAAAAAATGCATAGTGGAAACAGATCATAAAACAGTTTTTAAATGTTTCTTAAAGTTCCATATTTTAAACATTGCAAATTTAGGGGAAAAAAATGATAAATAAAAAAAAAAATATTTTAACAATTAAAAGAATTATTAGGGGGAAGGGTTAGAAGGAATCAGTAGGATCAGGAAATAGGTATTGGAAGAATAGAACTGGTGGGAAGATAGAAATAAAGTGAAGGTTCTGAATAAGATTTAAAATTATATAAACCATGGAAAATCTGATAATAGAAGAAATTAAAAAGCAATAAAACTCCTGTAAAAATGCCACTATGATGTAAAACCGAGAAGGAGACAGCTTAATGAAAGTAAAGCTGAATAAGTCTCTCAACAGTTTATGCTGAAATGGAATTTAAAAAAAAGGAAGAAAAAACAAAACAAAAAAAAAACAATGAAAAAAATTACGAAAGCACAAACAATTTGACCTGAAGAAATTTGAAATAAGTTTCATCTATTTTCAATTAGAAGATGCAAAGGAGGACATAAAAAAAGCAAAATAATAGTAATAACAATCATGAAAATAATAGTAATAATAAATAATACAAATAATACAAAAAAATAGGGAAAACACAAACAATTTGACCTGAAGAAATTTGAAATGGGTTGTGTCTAATTTCAAAAGATGCAAAGGAGGACATAGAAAAGCAAATAAATAGTAATAACAATAATGAAAATAATAGTAATAATAAATAATACAAATAATAATAAAGGAAAACACAAACATTTTCACCTGAAGAAATTTGAAATGGGTTGCATCTCATTTCAAAAGATGCAGAGGAGGACATAAGAAAGTAAAATAATAGTATTATTATTATTATTATTAATAAAATACACGATTTATATAGCGCCAACAGTTTACACAGCGCTTTACAATGTATAAGGGGGACAACACAATTACAGTACAGTTCAATACAAAAGGTACAGGAGGGCCCGGCTCGTAGAGCTTACATTCTACAGGGACAGGGTGGTGGTACAAAAGGTAATAGCTGCAGAGAATGATTTGATGGGGGTGGCATAGTAATAACAATACTGAAAATAATAGTAATAATAAATAATACAAATAATAATAATAATAAATAAAATATGAAACTAATCATACAAAAAAAAAAAAAGAATAAATATTAAAATACATTTTAAAATAAAAATAATAGTAATAATACTTATACAAATGTTAAAAAAAAAAATCACCTGAAGAAAAGCAGCTGTGTGCAAATTGTAATCTTGGTACACTGTTAGCATAGAGCAGTGATGGCAAACCTTGGCACCCCAGATGTTTTGGAACTACCGGCATACCCCACTTTTAAGTACGCAATGGGGTTTATTTACTAAAGCTGGAAAGTGAAAAATCAGGCTCACTTTTGCATAGAAACCAATAAGCTTCTAACCTCAGCTTGTTCAATTAAGCTTTGGTAATAAAACCTGGAAGCTCATTGGTTTCTATGCAGAAGGGAGCCTGATTTTGCACTTTCCAGCTTTAGTAAATAAACCCCATTGTGTACTTAAAAGTGGGGTATGCCTGTACATTTCCCATGATGCTCAACTACACTGCAGAGTTCATGAGCATCATGGGAAATGTAGTTCCAAAACATCTGGGGTGCCAAGGTTCCCCATCACTGGCATAGAGCATCTCCTGTTCCCCTTAGAGGTGAACATGGCTCTAACTGTGCCACAACCTGCGGTCAGGGTTGACAACTGTCAGTAAATTTACAGACAGTTTGTAAAAATCAGGGATTTTTACAACTGTCTGTAACTATCAGGGGCTGATAATTTGCCATACTGTGTTCACTTTTTAAGTGTAAACCAAGTAAATGATTTGTTATGAGTATTTTCAGTGTTTCCATATTGTGTTTATACTGTTTAAATATTGGTTGTCTTAATTTTGAATAGGAGTTCTGTAATTTTTCACGTTGTCAGTCTAAAATGTGCTCCGTCAGTAAATTTTCCACGTTTCGTCAGTAAAAAATGCTGCGGGAGTTTGGCAGCCTTGCCTGCGGCCCGAGCAGGGTGGAATTACAGGTTGTCAAGCTCCACATACCTGATGCTTTTGTACATACAGAATTATCATTTCCACTTAAATATAATGGGATTGTTGAAAATATATATTTGACCAGTTGATGTTACTGATGAAAATGTAAAAAGTGTTGGCGACAAGAGGAAAGCAGAGATGGATATCGGAAATAACATGGGCTTGATGATTACAGGTTTGTCATCTGGATCACAGATTTGGCAAAGCACACTTAACAAATAGGCCTTGTGTGTTGTGTGAAAACTTAGAGGCCAGTTTACAGCAGTGATACAGAGCAGGCAGCAGAGCCTGGACTGATTGGTAGAGATGCGGCCCGTAATCTCCATAATCAATCCAAGCAATAATTATATTCAATAAGCCCGGGATTTGCTGTCCACTCTCATTACAGTGATAAAGGCCAGAGAGAGGAAAGCTATTTGCAGACCTTCTTCCAGCATTGGCAGCCACTGCGTTCTTCAACTCCAAGCATCACATGATGCAAAGAAAACCTACTTAAAGCTCTTTTCCTCAAGTTAAACCTCAGTAGTTGTCCTGATGACCAAGCAACAAACTGAAAAATTAAGTAAATCCAAAGCCATTTTTTGGGTAGGAAGTAGGGAAGGGTTTAGAACTTCTATTGGGTTTTATTGCTATCTGTATCCCCACATCCTCTCTTTTTGTTCTGGAGGCTATTGCGACCAGGACAGAAAATTATGTATAATCCAAAAATATAAAAGTATAATCCAAAATTTTACAGTAGTCAACAAAACAGGAATAGATGGGAAATCTTTCAAAGGGGAACATCTGTTTCTGTGACGTTGATTTTACAAGGGGTTTTCCAAAGCTTTGGAGATATTTCCTATCACTTCCTTTAGTGTTTCCTTCATGAAAGGGAGTGAGGAGAAATCTCACCAATGAGACAAAGACAGCAAAAAAGTTTGTATTTAGATATATGTTAATATTTTTTTAACTGCCAGGAATCCATAATCTGTAACTTCTAATCTTAAACCCGTACCTATACCTAGGTAAGCCCATACCTAGGCAGCTATAGAAGGCAACTACTAAAAAGAGAACCTCAGACCACCATGTTTATTATCAGGGACATCATCATAAGGTTGGTTTCGCACTTGCTGAGTAGATTTGCCAGTCTGCCAGTAGGCAGCAGTCAGCAAGCAAAGAAGGGGACCTCTTGGTTTTCCTACATCATAGTTGAACTGGAGTTGGTTCCAAATTAACCCATTACCAATTCACTTAAAGAAGATCTAAACCCTAACTGGATTTCTTTAGGGAAGTAGTTACAGCAAGTGCCTACTGCTATATCTACTGTACACTGCAAAGTTACTCTGTACCAAAGTATGTGTTTTATATCCCCTTGTAAAAAATAAAAGACCACAACATGAAACTAGGCCTCTGAAATAAAAACTCTACCTCCCACAAATTACCCCCCCCCCCCCCAGGCAAAAACCCCAATCCTCCCCTCTCCAAGCAAAAGCCAACCTAACCCTTCCCTACCCAGTAAAAACTGCCACTTCTTCAAGCATTTCCTTTCCACCATGCACCTCCCCCCCAGCACAAAGCCCCCTCCTGAGTAAACCCTCTCCCCACCAGTCAATCCTTCCCCTCCCAAGCAAAATTCCCCCTAGAAAAAAGTTCCCCTTTCATACAAACCCCTCCCCAACACAAATCTTCCCCTTCTATAGCAAACCCCCATTGCACACTCTTTCCCCATCCTGGAAAATTATCTCCCCCTCCCAAGCCAAAATCTAGCCTATCCCCAGAGAAAATATCCCCTTTCCCCTGCCAAAATTCCTTTCCTAAGCAAAAACCCTCCCCCCCAAAAAATCTCCCTCATTCCAAGCAAAAAATTACCTTCAAAATCTCACCCCTCCAAACAAACCTCCACATCAGCACAAATCTTCCCTCTGCCGAGCAAAAGTGCCCCCTTAGAGAAAAACTCCTCTCCCCTTTCTGCACCCCTTCACCACCTGCACTCTGCATCCCCTGTATCCCCAACTATCCCAACATTCTGCACACCCTGTATCCCCAGTATATCTCATTCTGTACCCCAATTATTCCCCATTACCCAGAACCTGCATTCCCTACTACTCTCTCTGTACTCTCATTACCACTTGCTCTATACCAACCCCACAGTCTGGACCCTCTGCACCCCCTATTACCCTATACTCTGTACCTCTGTACCCTCTGCACTCTGCACCCCCACTTACTCAATGTTTTTTACACCACTGCACCCCCAATTTTCTGCATTCTGTACCCCCACTACTTCTCAGTTTACACCACCATTACATCTTACTCTGAACCCCCTGAGTTTCCCTGACATACTGCGCTCTCTACCAATCATATCTGGTCTTTGAAACTTGAGATTAAGCTTCACCTGGAAAGAATGCACCTGCTGGCCTCCAGGGGTTCTTTATTTAGTAGTTGTCAGGGTGCCCTGTGTACGGCTCACAGCTGATCCTCTGAACTTCCTGTGCTGTGAGCTCTTCCCAGCCTGGAGTGAGGATTCTGGAAGTTGTTGTGTGAGAGGAATGGGAAGTGGAGAGAGTGGGGGCTTAGGGATGGGGTCTCTGGGCCTCCCACAGGCAGCACCTCCTGGGCCCGAAGTAGGTCAGGCCCGGTACAGCAGTACCTCCTATACTCACCAATCAGCATCTATCTATCTATCTATCTATCTATCTATCTATCTATCTATCTATCTATCTATCTATCTATCTATCTATCTATCTATCTATCTATATTGTTATAACAGCTGTCTGGAGAAGCTGCCATACTGACACCCAAAATCTCTTAGAAGGACAAGAAATCAAACCTATCTTCTAAATCAAATAAAGAAAAGTTTGTGAGTGATGGACTTTTTCATAAACAAAAGGAGCTGTTTTTTCTTCTCAAAGACATTTGTATAGCTGGTGACACATATTTATTTCCAGCTGTTTGGCCCGATCATAGGATGACCAGATGTGTCCAACTGGGCCACACAATATGAGTCACATGGGGGCCAGTCACAGTGACCAGCAGCTGATGACCACACAGCAATATCCGTACTGAGATTAAAAGCAAGTCCCTTCTCAGGGTTCAATGACAGAAATATTATATATATATATATATATATATATATATATATATATATATATATATATATATATATATATATATATATATATATATATATATACTGTATATGTACAGTATATATATATATATATATATATAATATATATATATATATATATATATATATATATACACACAGTATCTCACAAAAGTGAATACACCCCTCACATTTTTGTATATATTTTATTATATCTTTTCATGTGACAACACTGAAGAAATGACACTTTGTTACAATGTAAAGTAGTGGGTGTACAGCTTGTATAACAATGTAAATTTGCTTTCCCCTCAAAATAACTCAACACACAGCCATTAATGTCTAAACCGCTGGCAACAAAAGTGAGTACACCCCTAAGTGAAAATGTCCAAATAAGGCAACCATTATTTTCCAGCACTTCCTTAACCCTCTTGGGCATGGAGTTTACCAGAGCTTCACAGGTTGCCACTGGAGTCCTCTTCCACTCCTCCATGATGACATCACTGAGCTGGTGGATGTTAGAGTCCCTGCGCTCCTCCACCTTCCATTTAAGGATGCCCCACAGATGCTCAATAGTGTTTAGGTCTGGAGACATGCTTGGTCAGTCCAACACCTTTACCCTCAACTTCTTTAGCAAGGCAGTGGTCTTGGAGGTGTGTTTGGGGTTGTTATCATGTTGGAATACTGCCCTTCGGTCCACTCTCTGAAGAGAGGGGATCATGCTCAGCTTCAGTATGTCATAGTACATGTTGGCATTCATGGTTACTTCAATGAACTGTAGCTCCCCAGTACCAGCAGCACTCATGCGGCTCCAGACCATGACACTCCCAGCACCATGCTTGACTGTAGGCAAGACACACTTGTCTTTGTACTCCTCACCTGGTTGCCACCCCACACGCTTGACACCATCTGAACCAAATAAGTTTATCTTGGTCTCATCAGACCACAGGGCATTGTTCCAGTAATCCATGTTCTTAGTCTGCTTGTCTATTCAGCAAACTGTTTACAGGCTTTCTTGTTCAACATCTTTAGAAGAGGCTTCCTTCTGGGACGACAGCCATGCAGACCAATTTGGTGCAGTGTGCGGCATATGGTCTAAACTGACAGGCTGACCCCCCACCCCCACCCCTTCAACCTCCGCAGCAATGCTGGCAGCACTCAAACGTCTACTTCACAAAGACAACCTCTGGATATGACGCTGAGCACGTGCACTCAACTTCTTTGGTCGACCATGGCGAGGCCTGTTCTGAGTGGAACCTGTCCTTTTAAACTGCTGCATGGTGTTGGCCACCATGCTGTAGCTCAGTTTCAGGGTCTTGACAATGTTCAAAGGGCAGCACAATGGTGTAGTGGTTAGCACTTACACCTAGCAGCAATAGGGTCACTGCTTCAAATCCCGATTATGACACCATCTGCCTGGAGTTTGCATGTTCTCCCTGTGCCTGCATGGGTTTCCTCCCACACTCCAAAGACATGCTGGTAGGTTAATTAGACCCTGTCTAAAAAAAAATTTGGCAAAAATATGTGTTTGTGTTTGTAAGCGTGTTGGGACCCTACGGGGTAAGGACCACGCTATACACCGGCAGCTATAAGCGCCCTGAGGACGATTCAGTTCGCATTGGTTCGCTATACAAGTCACTTATTCATTCTTATAGCCAAGGACATCTTTATGTAGAGCAACAATTCTTTTTTTTCAGATCCTCAGAGAGTTCTTTGCCATGAGGTGCCATGTTGAACTTGCAGTGACAAGTATGATAGAGTGAGAGCGATAACACCAAACTGAGACCTTGTAACACTAACAAGTCACATGACACCGGGGAGGGAAAATGGCTAATTGGGCCCAATTTGGACATTTTCACTTAGGGGTGTACTCACTTTTGTTGCCAGCGGTTTAGACATTTATGGCTGTGTGTTGTGTTATTTTGAGGGGACAGAAAATTTACACTGTTATACAAGCTGTACACTCACTACTTTACATTGCAGCAAAGTGTAATTTCTTCAGTGTTGTCACATGAAAAGATATAATAAAATATTTTCAAAAATGTGAGATACTTTTGTGAGATACTGTATATATATTTATAAAACATTTTTTTTTTAACTCTTTTTTGCTTTAAAGCTCGCAGAACCAGAGAGTTTAGGCAAGTTAGTTGTAAAACATACAAACAGGCCAGTTATTCTTGAATTGGAATCTGTGTTATATACAGTATAGTTGTTACAAGGAATGTCATATGTTTCTATTTATATTTTCTTTTTTTTCTTAAAATAGTAGTATGGGTTTCTCAAAAAAAAAAAAATAGCTCACTAAGGTGGATGCAGCATCGATCTGATGCTGAATCTGTCCCCCGCCTCCTATACACTGAGAACTGAGCAATAAAACACTGCTGATTATAGTTAGGTGAACAGTTTGGCCCGAGCATCAGTTTGGGACGGACATTGGCTGTTCGTCCTGTTCGAGGGGTGTTCACCCCACCAAATGCCCTGCAATGCACTGTCCAATCAGGGCGCAATATTAGCTGGTTGTTAAGGAGCGGGGCCAGGACCCCGACTGCAGACAGGACACCGACTGCGGCGTCCTTAACAACCGATGAGTCATCAACTGTCAATAGGCTTCCCCACTGACAGCTGAGTAAAAAAGAAAACTGCCCCCACCGTCTCTAACACTGAGAACCAATCCTTTATACACTGCTGATCGCTCGGTTTTTGGAGCTCCCTGAGCAGAGAGCTGGTGACTGTCAGTCACTGGCCACTACTTACTGGAGTGCTGGGCTGTGGAGGGTGTGGGTCACTGAGAAGGCTGAGTCAGGTACCCGTCCAAGCATGTAGGCAGATCCTGACTTCATTGTCGTGATCTTTTCCGAGCCTGTGACTTCAGCCGATACCGGGTTTCAGCCCGTTGTCTGCTGAAAACATGTCACAGGAGTGCAGAACGAACGGCACTTCTGTGATCCACAGGAGTACAGACAAACAAGCTTTGACTGTACTTCTCCTTTATAGCGGAGCTCCAGCCAAAAGGGAAAGTTGCGCTTTAAGGCCTCCTTCCCCACTCCTGGTGAAGAAATGGCAATTTTGGGAAGTGGGTACATGATTTTGACAGGTACCCGGCTCTCACTTCCTCTCTGATTGCCTAGGCGATCGGAAGTTCTCCTCTCCCCTCCCTCCTTGCAGTCTTTTCGGACATGTGACAGGTCCCAGAAGACTACTGGACCATTTACAAGGTTCAGCGTCGCTCACGCATATGCAGTGGGCACCCGGCTGTGAAGCCACAAGCTGTCACTGCTGGGTGCCCACAGTTAACATGCTGGCGCCAGGGACTGGCAACAGGAGGGGAAAACTGCCGGAGTTTCTGTAGCTGTTGACTTTTAATTTTAACACAGGAGACACACGATAATACATATGAGGAGAGCAACCTAGGGTGACAACTATGGCTCCCTCTATAGATCAGTGGAGGTGTGACGTAGCCACCCAAGGACAGGAAAGGGGTTATGAATGCAGGACTTCTAGCTAAAAATTTTACAAAAGAAGCTTGAAAAAAAGCCACCACACCAAGGACTAGTGAGCTACAATATATTATATTTTTGTTTTGATTTTACATTAACTTTAATATCTTTGTGTTGTATGGTATGATGCTGAGGGACCGTCCACAGACCAGAGTTTCAGGGAGAAGAGGACAACATCAGAGCCAGCCAGAGCAGGGGATAGGGTACGTAATCCTTCCTTTTCTCCTAAACATTTAAAGAGTAACTACACTTTTGTTGAGAAAAAACATTTCACTCTGGGTGATCTGTGTACATTGCAAGGATTTTATCAAACTTTGTTGCAGATTTCTACCTTTTGTTATTCTGAAGAACAGCTGTTTGTCTGTGAAGTGAATCTGATAAGGGCTCGTTCACAGCATCCATGGAGACTCTGCAAGACACACAGAAAACATTGGTTTCCTATGTGTCTTACACACACCAAAACAGTGGTGTGATGTCCGGTGCGGAGCTGTGCAGCATGTCTGCAGCTTCCCTCACAGCTGTGCACTGGAACTCAGGCAAAAGGGACAGCATCGCTCTGCATGCCTCTCATGTGACAGGAAGTGGGAGGGAATGCAGCGCGGTGCTCTGTGAGTTTAAAGCCCGCCTTCTCCTCCTCATGCTGGATGCCGACTGGAAGGCTGCCTCTCTGGTAGGTTTGTAAAGCTGGAAGGGCACTCAAAGTGGAGAATAGAGCGGCTGTGTGCAATGAGGAGGACACAGATGGTGGGCAGAGATGCAGGTAACAGAATGTAGGTATGAGATAAGGGGGATACTGATGGTGGGAAACAGACAAGTGGGCACTAAGAGTGGGGGAAAATGCTTGTGGGGGACAAATGAGGGGGACGCTGATGGTGGAGGACAGATAAGAAGGGACTAACGGTGGGGGACACAGATGGTGGGGGACACTGATGATGGGGGACAGATGAGGGGGATACTGATGGTGGAGGACAGATAAGGGGGCACTAACGGTGGGGAACACTGATGGTGGGGGACAAATGAGGGAGACACTAATAGCGTGAGACAAATGAGGGGGGCACTGATGATGGGGGACAGATAATGGGGACACTGATGGTGGGTGTCCCTCAAGTGGATTCTCCGATGAGGGGGAAACTGATGTGGGGGCTCTAATGAGGCGTTTGTGTTGTGAGGGGGTCACTGATGAGGGAGTCTATGATGCAGGGGTGATAACACAGGATGTGATGTCAGTCTATGTATAAAAAAGACGTGCATTAAACTGATGTCACCGTGCATGAAAACTGATGTAAACTGATGTCTCCTCAAGTGAAATCTGTGTGGTTTTCCCATCAGTTTTCATGCACGTATAGTGTGAACAAGCCCTTAAAAATTATCAATTAGTTACTGCATTTACAAGGCTCTAATAAGGAAAGTGGCATGGTCTGCATCCCTTTAGATGTGATTTCCCTTTGGGAGTGTCTAACCAAAAATGTAATTTTTGTTGCAGGGGATGCTGAAAATCTAACTTGTATCTTAGTGCAGACTTCTGGGAAAATTGGTGAGCCAATCACTCAAGCATTTCTGGGGACATCCTGTACACCATCTGTATACAGAACACCTCCAGGTTGCAATATTGCATTACATTTTACAGAAAGTTACAGAGCTGCAGGTTGAAAAGGAAATTCAATTTTCAATAACCGTCAATTACAATATGACTTGTGGCACAATTGTATACGCTATATACAGTATCTCACAAAAGTGAGTACACCCCTCACATTTTTGTAAATATTTTATTATATCTTTTTATGTGACAACACTGAAGAAATGACACTTTGAGTGTACAGCTTGTATAACAGTTTAAATTTGCTGTAGTAACCGGCCGCCCCGGCACAGCCATTGAATATATAGCAAAGGATGTGTGCGCCAAAACATAAAAAAATCTATTCGGTGCAAATAATGATTCAAACAAAGACTAGGCCCAAAGCCTGGCTCTGCATTATATATTTTAAAATAAACAGCTAATGCGCACACCTATTTTTGATCAACCGCAGTAGTGAGCAGCTGCCAACATCAAACAGGTTACCACAAACCCACAGATAGCAAAGGATGTGTGCGCTAACTAAAATAGCATAAAAAAATTAATTTGGTGCAAATAATGATTCAAACAATATGCAAAATCCAATGTAGCTGAAAGTTCATCAAAAGTGTCAATTAATATTGAAATGTTCATAAAAATATTTTCAGCAAAAAATTCATATATAGACTATGCTTATAATTAAAACCATTATATCCAAACTATGTCCAGGACATAATGGTTTTAATTATAAGCATAGTTTATATCTGATTTTTTTGCTGAAAATATTTTTATGAACATTTCAATATTAATTGACACTTTTGATGAACTTTTAGCTACAATGGATTTTGCATATTGTTTGAATTATTATTTGCACCGAATGAATTTTTTATGCTATTTTAGTTAGCGCACACATCCTTTGCTATCTGTGGGTTTGTGGTAACCTGTTTGAAGTTGGCAGCTGCTCACTACTGCGGTTGATCAAAAATAGGTGTGCGCATTAGCTGTTTATTTTAAAATATATAATGCAGAGCCAGGCTTTGGGCCTAGTCCTAGGGGGCAGGTGATAGGGGGACACCAGGGGGGAGAGGGGGGCTGGAAGATACAAGACAAACAGGGGGCCCAGGGAATGAAGAGGCTCCTGTAGGAAGAAGAAGCCCTAGGAATGAAGGGGGTGTTTGAGATGTAGGGGCCCTATAAGAAGGACCCCATGGAATGAAGGGGCCCCCAATGGGAAGAAGGACCCTATGTAATGTAGGGGGTTGTATGGGATGTAGGGGGCCTAGAAGAAAGATCCTATAGAATGTAGGGGGCCCCAATGGGAAGAATTGGGGTTATGGTTTCTGCATCAGTCTTAATGACATCAAAAGACCCTAAACCGCTGGAGCATGGGGGAGAAGACTCTCTGAGAACCAGTCTAGCAGGATGGAGGATCAAGTAAGCAAATCTTTCTTTTTCATGCTGCCTGGACCTAAACAAGCCCTTGCCATGTGGGCACGATTTTATTGTCACATGGCAAACTTACCTTTGAAGCGAAGCCCTCCATCAGCGTGCTGTCACTGTTGCCGGGGACTTCCCCCTTCACCCGGTCTTCCTTCTGGGTTTGCATGCTCCTGCTGTTTGGATAGCCGGGCCATGATGACATCACTCTCATGCAAGTGCACAGGATTTGTGCGTGTTTGCAAAATTAGAGTGGGCCGGTCTGGATGAAGTCCAGGGCCAAATTTTTGTCCCAGTCCAGCCCTGTCTCAACCAAATAAGTTTATCTTGGTCTCATCAGACCACAGGACATGGTTCCAGTAATCCATGTCCTTTGTCTGCTTGCAAACTGCAGGCTTTCTTGTGCATCATCCTTAGAAGAGGCTTCCTTCTGGGACGACAGCAGACCAATTTGATGCAGTGTGCGGCGTATGGTCTAAACACTGACAGGCTGACCCCCCACCCCTTCAACCTCTGCAGCAATGCTGGCAGCACTCATACATCTATTTCCCAAAGACAACCTCTGGATATGACGCTGAGCACATCCACTGAACTTCTTTGGTCGACCATGGCGAGACCTGTTCTGAGGGGAACCTGTCCTTTTAAACTGCTGTATGGTCTTGGCCACCGTGCTACAGCTCAGTTTCTGGGTCTTGCCAATCTTCTTATAGCCTAGGCCATCTTTATGTAGAGCAACAATTCTTTTTTCAGATCCTCAAAGAGTTCTTTGCCATGAGGTGCCATGTTGAACTTCCAGTGACCAGTATGAGAGAGTGAGAGCGAGAACACCAAATTTAACACACCTGCTCCCCATTCACACCTGAGACTTTGTAACACTAACGAGTCGCATGACAACAGGGAGGGAAAATGGCTAATTGGGTCCAATTTGGATATTTTCACTTAGGGGTGTACTCACTTTTGTTGCCAGCGGATTAGACATTAATGGCTGTGTGTTGAGTTATTTTGAGGGGACAGCAAATTTACACTGTTATACAAGCTGTAGACTCACTACTTTACATTGTAGCAAAGTGTCATTTCTTCAGTGTTGTCACATGAAAAGGTATAATAAAATATTCACAAAAATGTGAGGGGTGTACTCACTTTTGTGCGATACTGTATATATTTTTTCTTAATTTGATATTTTTCCCACGTGAGTGGAGTTACCCTCTAACCCTCACTGTGTGTGGAGGCCCACTACAAGGGGGGATTGTTTCCAGTTCCTGGAATTGAGATTTAACATGTTAAAGCATATATAAGATTTTAGGTACAGGGCCTCTTCTGTATAGTTTATAACCCCAACCTGGTCCCTCTCCCTTCTCAAAGGCTTTCCACGGTCACTCAGATGTTAATTCTAAACAGTGAGGGCTTTAGTCAAAGATCAAATGTCAACCAAGCAGGGAATAGTGTAAAGTCATTGCAGCAAGAGTAGAAAGTAAGCATAGCTTCTTAAATTGGATTTCCCATTTGCAACCACTGAAACACAAGTTTATCCTGCTCTCCCGGCTACCAAGGAAAGCTTTGATTCATGGAGCAAATAGGTTACTCCCACAGGGACGTTCAGGACATTGATGTAGCCTTTATCTTGTTTAGGCAAGAAAGATGGTTTCAATATATCTTAGTGTGATCATGATTCATCTTCCCTTTTAGCAAACCTTGACAGGAAAAGCACAGGCCGACACGTCTCTACCCCACCTACATTGGGAATGAGTGATGTCACGATCAGGATGTAATCGAATGTACATATCCACTTCAGCCCCGGAAGATTTTACCCCCTGAGCATTTTTTGCGATTTGGCACTGCGTCGCTTTAGCTGACAATTGCGCGGTTGTGCAACGCTGTACCCTAACAAAATTGACGTCCTTTTTTTTCCCACAAATAGAGCTTTCTTTTGGTGGTATTTGATCACCTCTGTGGTTTTTATTTCTTGCGCTATAAACAAAAAAAGAGCAACGATTTTAGAAAAAAGGCAATATTTTTTACTTTTTGCTATATTAACTTTTATGCTATATTAAATATCCCCCAAAAATATATAAAAAAAAATAGTTTTCCTCAGTATAGGCCGATATGTATTCTTCCACATATTTTTGGTCCCAAAATAGTGTCGAAAGTGTCCGATCTGTCCGCCGCAATGTCACAGTCCCGCTAAAAATCACTGATTGCCGCCATTACTAGTAAATAAAAGAATTAATAATAAAAATGCCATAAAACTAACCCCTATTTTGTAGATGCTGTGACTTTTGCGCAAACCAATCAATATACGCTTATTGCAATTTTTTTTTCCAAAAATATGTAGAAGAATACGTATCGGCCTAAACTGTTGAAGAAAGTTTTTTTTATTTTTTTTATTTTGGGATATTTATTATCGCAAAAAAAAAAAAATATTGTTTTTTTTTCAAAATTGTCGCTCTTTTTTTGTTTATAGCGCAAAAAATAAAAACCGCAGAGGTAATCAAATACCACCAAAATAAATCTCTATTTGTGGGAAAAAAAGGACATCAATTTTGTTTGTGTTCAACGTCGCACGACCGCGCAATTGTCAGTTAAAGCGAAGCAGTGCCATATCGCAAAAAATGGCCTGGTCATTAAGGGGGTAAATCCTTCCGAGCCTGAAGTGGTTAAACTCACTTGGTGCATTGTCTGCATTAAATTAGCCTCAGAACCTGTGTAATTCATATGTGTTTGGGTTTAAAGGGATGAGTTGGCAACCCTAGCGCAGAAATGTAATCCAGGGACAAGCCAGGGTCGGTACAGGCAGCATTCAGGTGAACATAGTAGACCAAATGGCACTGACATACTGAACTAGTGCAGTTTAAATAGCCCTTCTGGCGCTAATGCGTGCACGTGCACCCGCTTGCGCACATGTGCATGCACTTGCTCCACAAGCAAAGTTTCTTTAGTTTGAGCATCTGCATTCACAAATGTTCTTTTCCTGACAGGTGCTGAGAGGAGGAGTTTCAGGTGGCGGAGTCAGTACAGGAATCACTGCTTGCAGGCAGCCAGGTACCATGGGATATGTAGTCCTTAGAAATTGCGTAGAAGCTGCAAAGCATGCAGGGAATCCAGGAAGTTGTGGAAAGAGACACAGGGCTCTGGGCTGTGATTGGACACAGCTGATCAGCAGGCCCCGGTCATGAATCATTGGTTGGCTGGGACATGCTGACAAACTACCGCTGTGTACAATCACAGCAGGTGTCAGAAGGGGGGGGGTATTGGTTGGGGGATGCCCTAAACCCGGACCCCGACATCGATATACCAGTACGTCTTTTTGCCTGTACAGGTCACTCGTCTGCAGTACATCACGGGCAAGCGGTCCACAAGTGGTTATAGTGGACCAAGCAGTCAAAGGCATGGTCTGCGTATACTGACCGTGCTCCTTTCCCCTTAAAAAAAATCACATAATGACAGTAGTTCTAAGGAAAAAGTTTGATTTGCACTTGCCTTACCCCTGTCTTCCATCCATGGCGCCCGCCTAGGCCAGGATGACATCACACTCCTTCCAGCTAGATCCAGGAGAATACAGAACGGACAAAATCTTGTAAGGTAACGCTCTTGCGATGGACTGTAATGTACTTTCATGAATTGTGGCCTGCTTTGCATTCTCCAGGAATCTTCGGTGACGGGAGGAAGATGCCCAGTGATGCAGAAAACTGGAAAAGGTCAAATTGGATACATCTAAATTCTTTGTTCTCAGGAACTACTAACATTTGTTGATTTTTAAAGGGGGAGGGGATCGGATACTATACGTGGACTTTCCATGGTACAGCAAGATCCGCTCTAACTGTGTTTATAAGATATCAAAAACACAAGGAGTGAATTCTTTTTTAGAGTCTTCCGACTCGTTGGGGTTGAATTACCAAAGGAATAGAGAATTTGGAAAGACCCCGAGGTTTATATACTAAGGAAAAATACACTGTGCACTTTGCAAAATGCAGTTGCTCCAGAGCTTAGTAAATGAGCAGAAGCTCTGCCGACTTTCATCAACCAATCATGTGCAAGCAAAAATGCTGTTCTTTTTATTTTCCTTGCATGTGATTGGGTATTCTCTGCAAAGTGAAGCTTTACCTCATTTACTAAGCTCTGGAGCAACTGCACTTGCAGAGCGCACAGTCTATTTGCCTTTAGTAAATCACCCCCCCATATTCACAAAGTATACACAAATTATTATTTTCCTAGCTTAGTGAATAAGGTGAAGCTGTCCGCTTCAACCATCCAATCACATGCTACCAAATATATGTTTTTCTTTGTTACGTTTTCAAAAAGAACACAGCTTTATCGTATCTTCCAAGGTAAACGTACATTCAATTTCCAAAGTGAGCTTTTACTTTGCTAAGTGAGCAATCTTAGTAAATCAACCCCATAGACATGCATTGTAGGAATCAGTAAAGCATAACGTCTATGCTCGGAAGCAGAGCCTGTATATATAATACTCAATATTACAATGTTCCATGTATGTATATAATTACCAGGGATGGCTTGTACTTTAAGGGCGCATTAACGTTGCCCCCCTATCCATGCGTCCGGACCCTTTCAAGATGCTGGATGCATGGATTTCAACAGGGGGGTGTGTTTTTTTGAAGCACCAGGCTTCAAAATAGGGTGGGCTCGGGCACAGAGAATGTGAACGGAGCCCAACCAGGTGTGTTACAATAGTGAATGAATCCTCCTCCAAGGCCAATCAGGAAGAGAGTTGTGAGACACGTCACCCGATTGGCTGTAAGGACAGGAGATCCTATTGGATGTCTAAGAGGAGGGGGTGAGTTGCACGGCCGCAGCTATGGAGGAAAGGACACATGAGCCGCTGCCTGATGCCCGCCGCCCGATGCCTGTCGATCGATGCCTGCCGCCTGATGTTCGATGCCTGCCACCCGATGCCTGCCACCTAGATGGGGTAAGACAGCGGGCCGAGGAGTCTGAGGTGCCACCGGCCATGCGGGCGTGGTTGTTTGCCGTCCCCCCACATAAAAAACACCAGCCACCACTGATAATTACAAACTATATATAAAAACAAGGTTTTATTAAAGAATGGGACACCATGATCGATAACATACGTAAATGTACCGGCTCAACGTCTATCAGAGAAAGACCCTTGAAATTGCATACAAGATGGTTTATGACCCCCTCCATGATACACTCCTTTTACCCATCAGCATCTCCCTGTTGTTTCAGGGGCTGCCCTGATCAGGGTACTTTGTTGCAAATCTTCTGGAGTTGAGTTGTAAATATTTGCAACCTCAGTGGCATCTAACAGCAACAAAGATATCGCAGTTAGCAGGGAAAAAAATCCCCTTAACTCCTCATTTATGTCTTTTATTTACCTCTATACCTATTATACCCCGTCCTTGCATTAGATTACTACACACCCTTTTTTGTTCTATCCAATGGATGACAGCTCATGATTGGCGCTCTACTTCACTTCCACGGCCACAAGTATTAGCAAGAATGGAAATGATTAAACTATCTGAATGCATTTATCACACACTTAATAATTCAATGCATATTTTCAATAAAAAATGGGATCAATGGAACAGGTCTATGTCTCCAACACTATAATATTATTTTATACTTTCTTGTATCCTCAAAGATAATTTTTTTGTTATAACCCCTATACTAATGTTTCATTGTAAATATTTATGTAATAGCATATCATTGAGATTTTTTGATTAAAGCGGAGTTCCACCCGCACCAAAAATATTAAAAGTCAGCAGCTACACAATACTGCAGCTGCTGACTTTTAATAAATGGACACGTACCTGTTCCAGGTTCCAGCGGTGTAGGCAGAAGATGACGAGCGACCGCTCTCGCCATCCTCTGTCAGGGAACCAGGAAGCAAAGCTTGCGGCTTCACTGCCCGGTTCCCTACTGCGCATGCGCGAGTCGGCCCTGCGCATCTTTATTGGTCCCCGTTGTGTCTTGGGAACTGTGTGTTTCCCAAGACACAATGGGAACCCTCAGATATGGGCGGGCATCCTCGGATATGGGGGGGGGGGGGCAGATACCTGTATTATACAGGTAACTGCACCCCCCCCCCCCCAATTGTGGCACCGGAGGGGGGGAGGAATCCGATAAGTGGAAGTTCCACTTTAGGGTGGAACTCCGCTTTAAGCTAGTCATGTTTAATACGTATTGGTTTATTATATATACTGCCCTCACTCTATACCTCAAGACCTCAGTCTTATTTTGATAGGTGAATTGTCATTTTATTGTACATTTTTATATTCCTATACATTTGTACATGTTTTTGACCTTCCTAATAAAATTGTTTGTAAACAATAAAAACAAGGTTTCTCAATTACTGACACATAATAAGGGCATTTTGTTGTTACTCATCGTAAAAGCCCTTTCATTGATGACACAGCTTCTACGCATTCTTGACCAGTTTATAGCGCCACCTACAGGAGAAGGACAATAGGCACAGCACCGTCTATGGGCAGTCCTAACTGATATAAACCCCCTCTCTGCTATAGGCAAGCCAGGTATTTCTGCTTAGTAATTCAAGAGAACGTTAGAGAAATTCCCTTGTTGACACTCTTTTCGAAGATCGCCGTTTGTGATCACGGTCACTTCCGCGTGGAACGTGTCAGAGCTGGTGGCCTTGTCCTGTAAGTCTCCTTATTTGGCCTTACACAGGTATAAGGTGGTTTTCCATCCGGGTCCTTCTTTCTTTCCGAAGGTGGTATCCAATTGTTATCAGAATGAGGATGTTGTCCTACCTTCACTGTGTCCACGTCCTTTGCTGCACTCTTTAGACTTGGTCCAACTGTTCGTGTGCACCTGTCTGCTACGGCTTCTGTCTGGAGGTTGGATTCACTGATTACAGGTGGGCCACAAAACAGCCTGGAGGCCTCCTTTGCCACCATTGCTCAATGGATCATGCAGGTGGTGGTTCAGGCTTATGTCATTTGGGCATTAGGTTGGAAGCAGAGCCAGTATATGTAATTTACATCATTACAATATCCCATAAAGGTGTACAGTATAATTACAAACTATACATAGACACAATGTTTCTGAAAACTTTATTACATAATAAAAATTTACATCACATTTAGTTATTTTATATACATGCTTTAAGTGTATGTAAACCGTAACAATAAACATCTCAACAATACAACTATCAGTCCCTCCCCTCATGCCAGGGTACTAGGTATAGCCCCAAACAGGCAGGGCCGGTGCCAGACTATTTTGCGCCCAAGGCGAGACCAGCTACTTGCGCCCCCCCCCCCCCCCCCCCAAAAAAAAAATCTAAATTAATTCAATATTTTTAGCACCAGAACTCCTGGTGGAGGGATGGAGCCAGGAGGGGGATGCAGCCAGGTGGAGGGATGGAGCCAGGAGGGGGGTGCAGCCAAGTGGAGGGATGGAGCAGGTGGAGGGATGGAGCCAGGTGGATGGATGGAGCCAGGTGGATGGATGGAGCCAGGTGGAGGGATGGAGCCAGGTGGAGGGGTGGAGGGATGGAGCCAAGTAGAGGATGGAGCCAGGTGGAGGGATGGAGCCAAGTGGACGGATAGAGCCAGGTGGACGGATGAGCCAGGTGGATCGATGGAGCCAGCTGGAGGGGTGGAGGAATGGAGCCAAGTGGACGGATGGAGCCAGGTGGATGGATAAAGCCAGGTGGAGGGATGAGCCAGGTGGAGGGATGGAGCCAGGCAGAGGGATGAGCCAGGTGGAGGGATGGAGCCAGGTGGAGGGATGGAGCCAGGTGGATGGATGGAGCCAAGTGGAGGGATGGAGCCAAGTGAACGGATGGAGCCAGGTGGATGAATGGAGCCAGGTGGATGGATGGAGCAAGGTGAAGGGATGAGCCAAGTGGAACTGATGGAGTTAAGTGGAGGGATTGAGCCAAGTGGATGGATGGAGCCAGGTGGACGGATGAGCCAGGTGGATGGATGAAGCCAGGTGGAGGGATAGAGCCAAGCGGACAGATGGAGCCAGGTGGATGGATGAGCCAGGTGGATGGATGGAGCCAGGGGGAGGGATGGAGCCAGGTGGATGGATGGAGCCAGGTGGAGGGATGGAGCCAAGTGGAGGTATGGAGTTAGCTGAACAGGAGGGGGTGGAGCAAGGTGAAGGAATGGAGCAAGTGGAGGGATGGAGCAGGTGGAGGGATGGAACCAAGTGTAGGGATGGAGCCAGGTGGATGGATGGAGCCAGGTGGAGGGATGAGCCATGTAGAGGGATGGAGCCAAGTGGAGGTATGGAGTTAGGTGGACAGGATGGGGTGTAGCCAGGAGGGGGTGGAGCCAGGTGGAGGGATGGAGCAGGTGGAGGGATGGAGCAGGTGGAGGGATGGAGCCAAGTGGAGGGGTGGAGCCAGGTGGAAAGGAGAGGGGGTGCAGCCAGGTGGACGGATGGAGCAGGTAGAGGGATGGAGCCAGGTGGATGGATGGAGCCAGGTGGAGGGATGAGCCAGGTAGAGGGATGGAGCCAAGTGGAGGTATGGAGTTAGGTGGATGGGAGGGGGTGTAGCCAGGATGGGCGGATGGAGCCAGGTGGAGGGATGGAGCCAGGTGGAGGGATGGAGCCAAGTGGACGGATGGAGCCAGGTGGAGGGATGGAGCCAGGTGGATGAATGGAATCAGGTGGATGGCTGGAGCCAGGTGAATGGGTGAGCCTGGTGGAGGGATGGAGCCAGGTGGGGAGATGGAGCCAGGTGGATGGATGAATCAAGACAGAGGGATGGAGCCAGGTGGAGGGATGAGCCAGGTGGATGGATGGAGCCAGGTGGATGGCTTGAGCCAGGTGGAGGGATGAGCCAGGTGGATGGATGGGGCCAGGTGGATGAATGGAACCAGGTGGAGGGATGACTCAGGTGGAGGGATGAGCCAGGTGGATGGATGGAGCCAGGTGGACAGGAGGGGGGTGCAGTCAGGAGGGGGGTGGAACCAGGTGAAAAGAAGAGGGGGGTGCAGCCAATTGGAGGAGGTCACACCAGTGATAAGGTTTTGAATCTTCATCCCCAGCAGGGGATTATTTAGGGAAAGTTGAATTTTAAGTATTTTTTATATAGTTTCATCTGACTTGCTGATTTATACAGTATATATATCCATTGTAAGATCTAATGAGCAGGGCCCTCTGATTCCTCCTGTATTGAATTGTATTGTACCTGTACTGTTTGCCCTCGTGTTGTAAAACGCTGTGCAAACTTTTGGCGCTATATAAATCCTGTATAATAATAATTATTATATATGTTATATACTATTGTGTTCTAAGATAGTTTGTATTCCCCAGGCCAGTACTGCAATGTCTACAACTTGTGCTGTACAATAAAGTAAAATGCTAACAGTACATAAATAAAAGTAAACCCAAATAAAAAAAAAGAGAAAGATATTATTAGAAAATGTCCCAGTAAAACATCTGGAATGACCAATCATGTTCACACACTGGATGATTTTCTGGAAAAACTCTGGGACCTCCTGCAGGCAGCATAATAATCAGAAACAGACCGACAGTACGGTCTAATTAAAGCCATCGATCAGATTTTGGGGATCAAGGTGCTTTAAGATCAAAGTGACTTGATACTGATTGTTGAGAAAACATCTTTCCGAGAATAAGAGAGTATATGAAAACCGGGCTCATTTACAGACGCGTTACAATAAATACGATTTTAGCACTGAACCGACAAAATAAAAACAGGTGTATAAATCTGAAATAGTTTTTTTTTTTCCGCATATGTGCATTTATCATTTTATAGCTTACTTCTGAATTTATGCTATCCCATCTTTAATATAATTTTTCATTAAAGAGACCCTGTCACCGAACAACACAGAAAGTATTTTAATTGTCTACTTGCAGTGTTTTACCTTCTGGAAATAATTCTTTTTTTGAAAATTCTTTATTTAAAGTATCCGGCATTTATAAAATAATAAGATATAATGAAGACATACATATGCATAGGGGTACAGTTGCAGTCAGTCAAGTGAGAGATCATCAATTACCCAAATCACAAAATGAAGAGACATCCAATCAGAAGTGTCCAAAACCACATAGACATCAGATAACACCCTGTAACATTTCATTAATTCCACAATGTCTGAGCATACTGAATGTGAAGGATATGATTGTTTTTCTATTTAGCTTGTGTGGGAGGCAGTGGCGGCTGCTTCATTAGGGGCGCCGCCCCCCTAATCCATGCACCCGGTTGCTAACCTACATGCAGGGCGCCGGACGCATGGATTTCAATGGGGGTTTTTTTTTTTTGAAGCACATGACTGGAGCCTGAGGCTTTCATTGGTTTCAAAAAAGGGTGGGCTCGGGGCACAGAGCACTGAGCCATGAGCCCACCCAGTTGTGTGACATTAGCGAATTAATATTCGCTAATGTCTTCCTGCTAATCCTCCCAGCCAATCGGGTCTTAGGACTCCCGGCCAATCGGGTCTCTGGACCCACTTCCTGATTGGCCAGGAGGAGAAACAGGAAGACATTAGCAAATATTAATTCCCTAATGTCACACAACTGGGTGGGCTCAGGGGCCAATCAGGAAGTGGGTCCTGAGACCCAATTGGCTGGGAGTCCTATGACCTGATTGGCCAGGAAGAGAAGCAGTGACCACCGGGACATGGATGAGATGGAGGATGGAAGCCGCAGCCACGACCTGGATGGGGTAAGTGCCGATCGATGGGGGGGTTGGTGTGGGATGGCTGATGTCTCAGGTTTGTTTGCTGCCCCCCGACTGATGGAGCACCAGCCACCACTGGTGGGATAGGTAAGTATAGAGAAGATACTGAACTAGTCAGGTAGGTGGAAGGGATGAGGAAGGGGGTGAATAAGGGAAAAAAAGAGGGGTGGTGGTTGTGGAGGAGGAAGGAGAAAGTAGGAATAAGTCAGACGAGGGGAAGAGGAAGCGGGGTTGCGAAACGCAGTGCTTTACTGGATGCAGGATCTGAAAAGGGCTTTACCCTTATCCGAGAATGTAAACAGATTCCAGTAAATCTAAGTTTTGGAGTAGGCCTCATGTTTGTTTTGCAAAAATAATTTCTTATACACTTGCAATGTGTCTTTAAACTTGTTGGAAATATTGACTACTTCAGGAATAGTCAATGCTTAACACAGCCCCCTCCCTCCTTGCACATCCTAGCTCTGTCCTCTCTTGAGGATGTCTACTGTCTGTGCTGGCCCAGCTCCTCCCCCCCTTTCCCCACCTCCCTATATAACTGTTTATGGACCTGCCAGGAGAGGAGTGATGGGAAATAATAAAGAGTGTCACTTGAGTGACAGCTCTGGATCTGCTAACATTAGATCTACAATGTCGTCACCTCTGGTCTTGTGGATATCTACACAAAGGAGGCTCTAACAGGTAAATAACATGCACAAAATATGTTACAAGCACATATAATCCAATGGCAAGATTTCTGCATTAATGACCTTGCAACAGGGTCTCTTAACAGGTCAGTTCTCCCAAAACTAATATTTCAGTTTTTGGTTAATGCTGGTGAGTTAAACTGGCTCACAGTTTCCTTTATCTCTTGGGATTTGAGTTCCTGGGTCTGCACACCTGCTGTGGCCATCATAAGTGGTTCCTGCTCCCCCTTTTGGACCTTTTTTATCTATAAAAGGTGTTGGCGCAAGAAAAGAAACACCCAAAAGATCAAGAATTCTAGCAGGGAGATCTCACTGTTGGAGTATCCAGGTTAAATGTCTGTAATGCTGCGTACACACGACCAGACTTTTCGACGGACTAGGTCCGACGGTCTTTCCGACGGACTTTCGGCGGAGTTCCGATGGACTTTCCGAATGAACGCACTTGGCCACACAGAATCACACTTAAGTCCAACGGATTCGAACGTGATGACGTATGACCGGACTAGAATAAGGAAGTTCACAGCCAGTAGCCAATAGCTGCCCTTGCGTTGTTGTTTGTCCATCAGACTAGCATACACACAAACGTATTTCTCGATAGGAACTGGGTCCGGCGGAAAAATTGGAAACATTTCTAAAGTCCGTCAGATTTTACGACAGCAAAAGTCCGATGGAGCCGACACGCGATCGAATTATCTGACGGATTTGTTTCGTCGGATCTTTGCTGTCGAAAAAGTCCGCTTGTGTGTACGCAGCATAAGGGTTCTTATTGATTCAGGTCATGGCATACCTGGTAATAGTCACATTCTTGGATAAGCCATGAAACACCTTGAACACTACAAAACAAGTCCTGTTGAATATCTACCACTAGATAGAATTAGTGATGAACTCAAATTCGGATTCAGTCTGAACCTGGAAATTAGCGGTCATTGCTGGGCAAATGATCTGCTGGTGGGAGATTCCCCACCCTACAGGTGATGTACCCAACTGGGCAGGGAAGCTCTTCACATCATTGACTTAATATGAGCACCTTCTGTGGCATCATAAGTGGTTCCTGCTCCTCTGTTGGACTTTTTTTTATTTATAGAAGGTGTTGGAACAAGAAAAGGTAGACAGGAACACCCAAGTTATCAGGAATTATAGAAAGGAGATCCCACTGTTAGAGTAGCCAGGATATATATCTGTAAGGCTGGCCATTTCCTTTAGACTTACCAAAACCATATACCGTATTTATCGGCGTATAACACGCACCGGCGTATAACACGCATCCCAAGTTTAGGAGGGCATTTTAAGGAAAAAAAGTTTTAGGAGGGAAGTTTAGGGAAAAAAAAAACTTACATTTAAGCGTCATTTGCAGCCTTGCCCAGCATCATTTGCAGCTTGCCCAGCGCCATTTGCAGCCTTGCCCAGTGTCATTTGCAGCCTTGCCCAGTGTCATTTGCAGCCTTGCCCAGTGTCATTTGCAGCCTTGCCCAGTGTCATTTGCAGCCTTGCCCAGTGTCATTTGCAGCCTTGCCAGCGTCTTTTGCAGCTTGTCAGTGTCTTTTGCAGCTTGCCAGCGTCATTTGCAGCTTGCCATGTTTAAATTTTCCGCCGGAGAAGAACGAGCGAGCGCCTCCATTAAAGACAGAACGCTGCCGGAAAAGCCCGAGCCGTCTGTTCGGCTCCGCTCGCAGTCCCGCCCCCCTGCTGTTTCGGAAGCGAGAGCAGGGAGGCGGGACTGCGAGCGGAGCCGAACAGTCAGATCGGTGGTCGTTTTTTTTTTACTGCGGTCGCAATTTTTCGGCGCCGTTTGATTTTTTTTGTCACTTTTTTTGGGGGGGATCCGCGTATAACACGCACCCACGACTTTCCCCCGATTTTAAAGGGGGAAAAAGTGCGTGTTATACGCCGATAAATACGGTAATATGAGGTCAAACCTAAACACTTTCCATGTGCATGCAATTAGGCAGGCCCTTGCACTACATAGTTGAATTTAAAGGAATTTGAATAAGAAAATTGTATAATGTGTGGTCAGCTTAAGGCCCCTTTCACACTTATACGACTTGTCCCACGATTTGGGACTGCAAAGTAGCATGACAAGTCGTTCCCCATGATTTCCAATGACAGCCATTCATATTAGTACGACTTCAAGTCGTTCCGACTTCAAAGTAGTCCCTGCACTACTTTGGTCAGATTTTGATGCCACATACACAGGCATTCCTTGAAATCACGGCAAAATCGCTGTAAAATCGCTGTAAAAGTCGCACAAGTGTTAAAGGGGCCTAAGGGTTTTCATTTATCCAGGTCATGGTATATCTAGTAATAGTCACATTCTTGGATAAGCCATGAAACATCTTTACATTACAAACAACATTACAAAACAAGTCCCATTGAATATCTACCAATAGATAGGATTATTGATGAGCTCAAGTTCGGACTTGGGTTTATTCTGAACCTGGAGGTTAGCTGTCATTGCTGGGAAAATGATCGGCTGGTGGGAGATTCCTCACCCTACAGGTCATGTATCCAACAGGGCAGGCATGCTTGTTACATCATTGTCTTAAAGTGATATTAAAGGTTCGGCCTGCTCTACCTGCTCTGTGCAATGGTTTTGCACAGAGCAGCCCCAATCCTCTTCTCAGGTCCCCCGCCGCTGCTCCTGGCTCCTCCCCCTTGACCAGTGCCCCCAATAGCAAGGCACTTACTATGTGAGCACTGGTGCGTGCTAGCTCCCGAGCCCTGCAGTATACATCCATAAGACACAAAGAGGTTGATTTACTAAAGGCAAATAGACTGTGCACTTTGCAAAGTGCAGTTCCCTCTGCCAGTGCAGTTGCTCCAGAGCTTAGTAAATGGGCAGAAACTCTGCTGACTTTCATCATCCAATCATGTGCAAGCAAAAATGCTGTTTTTTAAGTTTTCCTTGCATGTAATTGGGTATCCTTTGCAAAGTGAAGCTTTACCTCATTTACTAAACTCTGGAGCAACTGCACCTTGCAAAATGCACAGTCTATTTGCATTTAGTAAATCAATGTCAAAGAGCTGTGGCTTGGCCCTGCTCCCAGCTCTCTCCTCATTGGCTCACTGGCTGTGATTGACACTCTTGTGCACATCGCTGGATCAAGAGCGGACTCAGGTAAGTATCAAGGAGGGCTGTGGGGGGGAGCCGCACATAGAAGGAATTCATGAAGGTAAAAAACCTTCACAACCACTTTAATATGAGCACATTGCCATACTAGGTCAATATCATTGACCTTAACAAAATAGTGGCCCTTTGCACACAGACACCAACTCCTTGTTGCATAAATGTGAATGAAATGGGTAAATTATGTTCTCCACCTGTATAGAACTCCTCAGATGCATTTCACCCTTTCCTGGGGTTAATTGTCATTGATCTAATATGGCCATGTTAGGTCATCAATGTCACAAGCATCCCCACCCCTTTGTATAAGTGCAGCTAACGTCCACAGCTCATTGGCCCAACGATGACAATGAACGTGTTTGGACCAAACTAAGCTCATGCCTATCCAGGAAATACAGGATAAAATTGGTATGATTCAGCACATTGGACCCCAACTATAACTTAACCACCTCCGGACTGCCCACTGCACACAGGGCTGGTGCAAGCATTTTCGACACCCTAGGCGAAACCTCATTTTGCCGCCTCCCCCCCTTGGCTCCACCCCTGACTCCACACCCTTTGCCCTGCCCATGTATACGCTACCTTTTTAATGAAGTGCCCATCAAATGCAGCCTCACCAGTGCCCATCAAATGCAGCCTATCAGCGCCCATCAATGCAGCCTACTAGCCCCCATGAATGCAGCCTACCAGCGCCTATCAAATGCAGCCTCCCAGCGCCCATGTATGCAGCCGACCAGCACATATGAATGCAGCCTACCAGCACCCATCAATGCAGCCTACCAGCGCCCAACGGTGCACCCTACCAGCGCCTATCAATGCAGCCTACCAGCGCCTATCAATGCAGCCTACCAGCCCCCATCAATGCAGCCTACCAGCGCCCAACAATGCAGCCTACCAGTGCCCAACAATGCAGCCTACCAGCGCCCAACAATGGAGCCTACCAGTGCTCATGAATGCAGCCTACCAGCGCCTATCAATGCAGCCTTCCAGCGCCCATGAATGCAGCCTACCAGCGCCTATCAATGCAGCCTACCAGCGCCCATCAATGCAGCCTACCAGCGCCCAACAATGCAACCTACCAGCGCCCATCAATGAATGTTTGCTTGCTTCCATTTTATTGTAGAGAGACGAGAGTAGGGACACCAGTTGTCAGGCACCCTAGGCAGCTGCCTAGTTTGCCTAGTGGTAGCACCGGCCCTGACCGCACATATACTCCGGCAGGGCGGCCCAGCTGCGCGAAACAACATACCTGTATGAGATACTGTAGGCGCTGTGTACATTTATTTTCTCCATCAGCTCATCCCCCACAGTTATTACCTCTTGTATCTCTGAAACCCTTCCTCCCAGATTGTAAGCTCGAACAAGCAGGGCCCTCTGATTCCTCCTGTATTAAAGTGTATTGTATTTGTACTGTCTACCCTCAAGTTGTACAGTGCTGCGTAAACTGTCAGCACTATATAAACCCTGTATAATAATAATAATAGTGTACAACTCAATTTGTTTGCCACGAACAATGACAGAAGGTGAAAGATTACGTTGGAAGCTCTGCCCCAAAGCTTACCCCTGCTCTGGTATCCAGGAGGTCAGCCTGAGAATCTGCTGGGGGGCAGGAAATCAAACACGAAATAAAGAGATAGAAAAACAGTTGTTTTGTTTCAGGATGGCTCGGTGTGAAGTCTGCCTCATTAGCATTTATAATGAAAAGAGGTCTCCAGCCTCCCCTCCCAGCAGGAGTCCGCACACACACAAACCTTCCCTAGAAAGCTGCAGTTTGACATTCCGACAGCCCTAATCCCAAACCTCCCACAGGTAAGATTGTAATGTAAAGGACCCGTGTCAATGGAATGATTCCATTCTTTAAATACAGTGTCCTTAAGCTATTATTTAATGAAATCTTCCAGCAGAATGGAGAGGCTTAAGCTGTATTTGCCTTGTGCTGGAGGTAATAATCCCCTGCTAATAATTTCTGAAATGAAATCAGGAGAGTGTAAATAGACTTTGCTTGGAAACAAAAGACTGATATTGCACTATGCAAATCCTTAAATTATTAGTCTAGCTAAGACTCAACACAGACCCTTATAATTACAAGTAAGTGTAGCGCGCAGCTGTACCGAGACACTTCTTTTTTTTTTTTTACTGTACTTTATTTTAAGCCATTTCAATCTGAAAAATAAAATACTGTAAGGATTATACCAAGTATTATATGCAAGCATGTAAGCATTAACCTCCCTGGCGGTATTATTCTGTCTGGAATTTTGTGCTGAAAGCGGTACAATTATTTTGCATGGAAATTTGGCGTTTTTATATTGTAGGCATGCAATTCTTATGAATAACTCACTTAAAGGGGTGTTTCAGCTTAAAAAAAAAAAAATTAAAAGTCAGCAGCTAAAAAAAAAGTCGCTGCTGACTTTTAATAAGTACACTTACCCTCCCAGGGCGCCCGCGATGCCGTTCGTGGAGGCCGAGATGTCCCTCGGCGTTCCGGATCCAGCGCCGCCATCCTCAGTAAGGGAACCGGCTTTGCGCGGCCTACTGCGCATGCGCGAGTCGGCGCGCGGCCTACTGCGCATGCGCGAGTCGGCGCGCGGCCTACTGCGCATGTGCAAGTGGGATTTGTGAATGGGGAACGCAATGTGTTGTCGGACACCGTTCCCATAACACATTGCGCCCCATTCACTAGAAGACGGAAGAAGAGAAGATCACCGCGGCGCTGGAGGAGGCAGATTAGGACAATCTGCCTAGCAACAGCCATTTTTTTTTTTTTTTTTTTTAATTGTTACTAACATGTTTTCAAGTTTTCATTTTCAGGGTGTCCCACCACTTTAAATCTGTCCGAACCAGAGTCTAGTAGACATCCCGGGTATGATAAAGTTTGAAACACAAAATCATAAATTATAATATAATAAAAAAATATATAAAAATGATTCAATAATGTAATCAAATCAAAAACACTGAAATTTGCTCAGTTGCAGAATAGTCGCTGTCATTAAATTTATTGTTTGATGATAAATTGTGATTCTAATTTTTTATCGGTGTTTTCTAGCTGGTCTAAAACCACTTTTGACATAAAGGGACACTTTTTGGTTGCTATGGACAATCTCCAGTTTCCAGGCAGAAAAAAATATTTTTATTATATAAAATGACATGCAGGGCACTGGGCAGACCACTAGGGACAAAGGGGATGTGTATTTTTTGTATACAGTACTGTAATCTGTAAGATTACAGTACTGTATGTGTATTGTGTTTTTAAACTTTTTTGAATTTGGCGCCGATCTCCGCTCCCGTGCGCAGGGAACGGAGATCAGCGGCACTCGGGCACTGTGTGAATCGAGCGAGCAGACGGCTCGCTCACACAGCGGGGAGACATCGCAGGATCCAGGGGACAAGGTAAGTAACCCCCCCCCCTGTATCCTGCAACGCAAGCGCGAGTCTGGCTCGGGGTTACCGCTTTTGGTACTGAAGTTCCTGCCCCGAGCTAGACTCGGGAATACCGCCAGGGAGGTTAACCTATGAGAAACATATTCTTATAAAATAAGCCAAGATTTAACCATTTGCCGACCAGCCGCCATCATTTTACTGCGGCAGGTTGGCTCTATTGCGCGAATCGCCGTAGCTGTACGTCAGTTCTTGCAATAGATACAGTGGGCATAGCGCCAGAGCCGATGTCCACTGGCCACCCACGATCGCTCCTAAGAGAGCCAGAACTGGGATCTGTCAATGTAAACAAACAGATCCCCGTTCTGACAGGGGAGTAGGGAGAGATCATCTGTTCCTAGTAATCAGACGAAAAATAAACTCAGCGCTTGTTTGAGGAGAGACCCTGGAGGTGTAGCTGTCATCTCCGATCGTCCCTGTGTTCTCTGCCGTTCTCAAAGGCTGCGAATGCTGGAATCCACTTGCACGAGCTGTCAGGTGCACTTCGGACGTTTAGGAGAAAACCGGATTACTATCATGCTTGTGTTTATGCTCCCTTTGTGAGTAGTTTCACTTTTGACTTATCATTAAATGGTTTACCAATGCTGCACTTAGAGGCGCTGTGTTTCTTTTCCTTTGTTTCCCTAGTGATCAGGAACAGCGATCTCTCTCCTCCTGCAGTCAGTCCCATCCCCCTACAGTTAGAAACATCTCCCAGGGAACACATTTAACACCTTGATCACCACTAGTGTTAACCCCTTCCCTGCCAGTGTAATTTATACAGTAATCAGTGTATTTTTATAGCACTGATCGCTATATAAATGTCACTGGTGCCAAAAAAGTGTGCAATCTGTCCACCGCAATGTCGCAGTCCCGCTAAAAATCGCTGATCGCCGCCATTACTGGTAAAAAAATAAAAAATAATAATAAAAATACCATAACTCTATCCCCTATTTTGTAGACGCTATAACTTTTGCACAAACCAATCAATATACGCATATTACGATTTTTTTTAACAAAAATATGTAGAAGAATACATATTGGCCTAAACTGGGGAAGAAATTCGTTTTTTTTATATTTTAGGGGGATTTTTTTATAGCAAAAAGTAAAAAATTTTGAATTTTTCAAAATTTACACTCTTTTCTTTGTTTATAGCCCAACAAAAATAAAAAACGCAGAGGTGATCAAATACCACCAAAAGAAAGCTCTATTTTCGGGAAAAAAGGACATCAATCTTGTTTGGGTACAATGTCACACAACTGTGTCAGTTAAAGCGGCGCAGTGCCGTATCGCAAAAAAATGGCCTGGTCATTAAGGGGGTAAATCCTTCCAGTCCTTAAGTGGTTAAATTATTATTTAATCTTTTTTTTTTAATGTAACAACACACTATGGGGTTAATTTATTAAAGGCAAATAGACTGTGCACTTTGCAGTTGCATTCTACAAGTGCAGTTGCTCCAGAGCTTAGTAAATAAGTTAAACCTTCACTTTGCAAAGAATACCCAATCACATGCAAGGAAAATAAAAAAAACAGCATTTTTGCTTGCATATGATTGGACGATGAAAGTCAGCAGAGCTTCTGCTCACTTACTAAGCTCTGGAGCAACTGCTCTTGCAGAGTGCAACTGCACTTTGCAAAGTGCACAGTCTATTTTCCTTTAGTAAATGAACCCCTATGAGTTGATTTACCAAAGGCAAATAGACTGTGCCCTTTGCAAGTGCAGTTGCACTCATTTTCCTTTGTAAATGTAATTTGGTGAAGCTTTACTTCGTAAAGAATATCCAGTCAGGTGCAAGGGAAATTTACTTGCACATGATTGGATGATGGAAATCAGTAGAGTTTTACTACATTTACTAAGTGCAACTGTACTTGCAAAGTGCACTGTTTATTAGTAGTAAATCAAGCCCTATGTGTTTTATTATGTTATACATGACATATTTGTATGCAGTAGGGATGAGCTTCAGTTTTGGATTGAACATGAGTTTAATATTAACCCAGCCAGTTCACTGTTTGTCAAATGGCTGAACAAACAAGTCATACATGACCGGTTCACTCTTCAGAACCCCCAGAAACAAACATCAGCCAGGGATCTGTCATTTTGCAGCAGATGTGGCTGGTGTTTTTTAAACCAATCAGCTGGGCGTTCATTGACCAGATCTGGCCATGACCAAATTTGTTCATTGACGTCACCCAGGATCCCTGGCCAGTTTGTAGACATACAGCAGCCTGCTTAGAATCTGTCATTTTTCAGCCATAGGACTACAGCAAAATGACAAACCCCCAGCCGATGCAGTACGATGGGCGAACATCAACGGGCTACAGGTCATCATGACTGATGAGGTTCTACATCACTGATCAATGACCGACATTGAATTTACATTGGGGGACATTGTTTATTGTTTTATTTTTTTTAAAAGAACTTGTGGGTGTTTCAATTTACGTTCTACATTTTTTTTTCGGGGATGATTAACAAGGGGCACTATGAGGGGGGTAGATGTATGGGGTCACCCTTATTTTTTAAGGAGGCTTCCAGAGTCCAATACACTCCCTCCTAAATAACTACATTCCTTTAGGGAACAGGATGAGGCCCTTGAGGCCCCTGCAGGAGGGGAGACTAATACCAGCTATTTTATTATTATTTTATTTTTAGTAGGAAAGAGTCCATTTTTTCAGTATGTGATATGAGTTTTCCTCACTTGGGGTCCCTGAATGGGGGGAGTGCAACTGTCAGCAAGACAGGAGGATACATACAGCAATAAAACGCTGTCAGATGTTCTAGCCCTTGTTCAATCCAATAAAAAAATGTGTTTCTGTTTATTTAATAGGTAGAGTCTGATTGAGGCTAATATGTTAAAGGAGACCTGTGCTGAGAGGATTACAGAGGTTTCCATTGCTGACCTCCTTCTAAGAATACTAGTCCTTGAGTGTCTCTGGTTGTGGTATTGTGGCTGTTTTTGTACATTTTATATTTGTTTATCATGGCAACTTGTACTGATAAAAGCAGTCTTTCTCAACCAGGGTTCTGTTCAACCCCAAGGATCCTCCAATCTTCCAGACGTTGCTAGGGGTTCTATGAGCAATGAGCATCGTCTAGCTTCCAAATGAGTGACCACTGACTACAATGATCTTTGTAGCTATATGTAAGGAGCATTCTTCCCAATGACCACCAATGTAAGGAGCATTCTTCCCAATGACCACAAATGTAAGGAGCATTCTTCCCAATGACCACCAATGTAAGGAGCATTCTTCCCAATGACCACAAATGTAAGGAGCATTCTTCCCAATGACCACCAATGTAAGGAGCATTCTTCCCAATGACCACAAATGTAAGGAGCATTCTTCCCAATGATCACAAATGTAAGGAGCATTCTTTCCAATGATGAAAAATGTAAGGAGCATTCTTCCCAATGACCACAAATGTAAGGAGCATTCTTCCCAATGACCACCAATGTAAGGAGCATTCTTCCCAATGACCACCAATGTAAGGAGCCAGTGGTGTAACTAGAACCTTCAGGGCCCCGGTGCAAGAAACCATGAAGGGCCCCCCTGAACCGCAGCCGAGGCCCTTCCCTCTGAGTCCGCTGGTGGAACTCCAGGGCTCGGTCACAGGTACGACTTTTGTGAGCCCTGTAGTTCCACCACTGGTATCAGCAGTTTTTTTTATTTTTTTTTACAATTTTTAAAGAGTCCCATTGGGGGACTTTGGTGAGATATCAGAGGTCTAAACAGACCTATGATGTTACACCTTTGAGACAAAGAGGAAGAAGAGAAAGGGAAATTGGGTCCCTGTCCTCTGGGGAGAAGTGGGCCCTGTCTCCAGGAGAGATTGGGTCCTTGTACTTAGGGGAGATGGAGTCCCTGTCCCCACGTAAGTAGGAGTCCCTGTCCCTAAGGGAAATGGGGTCCCTGTCCTCTGGGGAGAAGTGGGCCCTGTCCCCAGAGGAGATGGGTTCCTTGTCCCCAAGGGAAATGGGGGTCCCTGTCCTTTAGGGAGAACTGGGCCCTGTCCCCAGGGGAGATGGGGTCCCTGTCCTTTAGGGAGAACTGGGCCCTGTCCCCAGGGGAGATGCGGTCCCTATCCTTAGGGGACATATCTTCCAGAAAGACCTGTCAACGTCTGTGTATGACGGGGAGGAGGTGGGGTGCTGGCAGACAAGCCTGCGGTGTCCTTTGGGGAGCTGACTCTCATAGGGCTGCACTGCATCTGTTTGCTTAAAGTTTGTTTGCCCGGGAGAAGCATGCAGTGCAGTGTGAGCAGACTCAGGGGGCGGGACTCTGGCTGGGGAGGACAGACGCCGGACTGAGCAGCACTGCATGGAGCAGGAGAGGGGGACCCGGAGGAGCGACAGAGGACACAGGTTGTGTGGGGAATGCACAACTAAAGAGCAGCCAGTGCGGTAGTCGAGCACGGAGCTCTGCTAGTCACCCCCCACCTCCAGCCACCCGTGTGCCCAGTGCCTAACCGCCTATGCTGTCACCGGCCATATGTAGAGGGGGCCACATGGGCCCCTTGCAGCACAGGGCCCAGTTGCGCTTGCGACTGCTGCACCCCCTATAGTTACGCCCCTGTAAGGAGCATTCTTCCCAATGACCACCAATGTAAGGAGCATTCTTCCCAATGATGACAAATGTAAGGAGAATTCTTCCCAATGACCACCAATGTAAGGAGCATTCTTCCCAATGATCACAAATGTAAGGAGCATTCTTCCCAATGATCACAAATGTAAGGAGCATTCTTCCCAATGAACATCACACTAATGCCCTGCACACACGATAGGATTTTCCGACAACAAAACCGTGGATTTTTTTCTGAAGGTTGTTGGCTCAAACTTGCAAACTTGCATACACACGGTCACACAAATGTTGTCGGAAATTCCGAACATCAAGAACGTGGTGACATACAACACGTTCGACGAGCCGAGAAAAATGAAGTTCAATAGCCAGTGCGGCTCTTCTGCTTTATTCCGAGCATACGTGGACTTTTGTGCGTCGGACTTGTGTACACACGCTCGCAATTTCCAACAACAAGTTTGTTGTTGGAAAATTTGAGAACCTGCTCTCAAACATTTGCTGGCGGAAACTCCGACAACAAATGTTCTATGGAGCATACACACGGTCAGACTTTCCGACAACAAGCTCACATCCAACATTTGTTGTCGGAAAATCCTATTGTGTGTACAGGGCATAATATTCTGTGAGTTGTAGATATTAGTATCAGGGTTCCCTGAGCCAGGAAAGTAATTTCAGGGGTTACCCCATGGTGAAAAGGTTGAGAAAGGTTGGATGAAAGCCAAATGCATACATTGCATCATCACAGAAAAATTGTGCGCTTAGTGCAAAAAGAGGTAATGCAGCAACCTATATTCTGCACACAAAGGAATTACAAAAATAATTAATCTAAAAAGTGCTCAAAACCAATATCTCTGTAGTGATCAATACAAAAATGTGTGTATGAACAAAAAAAAGTTAACTCTTATTAACCCATAAAAAACAATGCACACAAAATAAATGGTAAAATAACATATAATTCACTTATGCATAACAAAGAAGTAAACTTCAAAAAGAAATATATAAAAAGTCTAAATGTGAAATCTTGAAAATGATGAACGTCGACGTGTAAGAATCCCAAACCACCCCACAGACAAGTTTGCAGTTCACGTAAAGGAGTTGTAAAGTCAGAAGGTTTTTTATCTTAATGCATTCTATGCATTAAGATAAAAAGCCTTCTGTGTGTAGCAGCCCCCCTCAGCACCCCCCTAATTACTTACCTGAGCTCCATCTCTGTCCAGCGATGTCCACGAGTCCCTCGGGTGTCCGGGACTCTCCCTCCTGATTTGCTGAGACACAGTAGCGGCACCATTGGCTCTGGCAGCTGTTAATCAAAGTCAGTTAGCTAATCAGGAAAAAGAGGGGGCGGGGCCTAACAACAGCTCCGTGTCTGAATGGACACAGGGAGCTGCAACTCAGCTCGGATGCCCCCATAGCAAGCTGCTTGCTGTGGGGGTACTCGGCAGGAGGGAGGGGCCAGGAGCAGTGAAGAGGGACCCGGGAAGAGGAGGATCTGGGCTGCTCTGTGCAAATCCAACTGCATAGAGCAGGTAAGTATAACATGTTTTTTTTTTTTTTTAAAACAAGACTTTACAATCACTTTAAGCCTAGCACACACACAATGAGATTATTGGACGAATTATTGTTTATTTTTTTTTGGATGCTAGTCTCCATATCAAAAACGAATAGGTTACTAAACAGAATAAAAATTCGGAAGTGATGTAATGTGTTTGTATTGTATTTTCGGACGAAAACTGTACTGATTGAACAAAAATCGTACAATCTGGTATTGTACGAGAAAAATTGTTGTGTGTGTCCCTTCAGATAATTTTGGACGACAGCTGTGTACTAACAATCAGATTATCATATGATCACTTTGAAAGCGGTATTTTTTGTATAATATTCTAATTGTGTGTATGGGGCTTTACCAAACAGTAATGATCTCTAAATGATAAAAGGTCAACAGCGCAGAAATCATCCAATACATCCTCTGTTGATCCCTGGTTGTGTAAAGGCCCGTACACACGATCTGACTTTTTGACAACCAAACATGCAAATTAGCTGTTTTGGACCAACATCTGACCGTGTGTACGCTCCATTGGACCAACTTTTTCCAGGTTTCATCGGACTTTTGTTGGCTGTGCGAACGGACCAACTTTCTGCCAACAAAAGTCCGATGGACCAAAGTCCGACCGTGTGTACACAAAACCAACGGACTTTTGTACAAAGTACAAACACGCATTCTCAGAACCAATGCAAAAGATCAGACAACAATACAGAAGTTGACCAAAGGTGGCGCAGGAGTATTTGAACTTCCTCTTTTGAAGTGTCGTCAGTACGTTGAAATGTCACTACGTTCATGTTTGTTGCCTAAAAAGTCAGATCGTGTGTATGCAATACAAACTTGAGGCCAACGCCCTTTGGACAAAAATCCACGGGAAAGTTGGTCCAAGGTCCGATCGTGTGTATGAGGCTTTACTCTAACTTTTGTGAGTAGATCTACTTTTAACAAATCATGCAAGGCAAGGTCCCTCTACTGACTAATCTACAAATCTCCATATATATATATATAGCATTACAAAAAGCGAAAACCGCAATAATAACTAAAAATATGTGCGCCATGAAAATGCACTCTACCTTCACTTTTAAACAGATGTGACCCATTCTAATACTGAGAAGTAAAAGGTTCTCACACATAGGGCAGTACTAGTTTAAGAGTGGAAGGTATTGCTGTGTGATTATGTAAAAAAAGAGACATATAAAGTAGTTATATTCACATGACATGACCGAGTTCTATGTTTGGAACTGTTCCATGCATTGCTGTGTCCTTTGTGTTCTTACAGCTAATGGAATCTTGCCGACTTTTACACCTAGTTACCAATCCCCTGCTTGTTTTACTTCACATTTTACAACTGAAGAGTAAATAACGGCTATTCATTAAGCCTACCCAGTCATAAAATAAGATTAATTTAAAGCAATAAACCTGCCTAAGATTGGTTTATCTCCATGGTGCAACCTTCTCAGGGGTAAGGTCAGCTACAGACCTGACATGATCACTGAAAGAACCAATCATCCTGTGTGTGATCAAGAGATGGTTTTGTCTGTGGACATTTTTGCAACTTTTGGTCATTGGCCTAGGTGCATGTTTATGTCACAATCATTCTACGGCATTCTACAAAAACATGTGATGGCTAATATTATCTCACATCTATAGATAGCTGAAACCTAATCAAATATATAATAAGCAGAGGTTGGACAATTCGAAAATGATCCAAATGTTGAACAGTGTTTTCCGTATGTTGTCCAGAAAAAGACCAATGCCACGCAAAACGTATGTCTTTGCTTTTCATGATGGCTGGAGAGAAACAGTTCATGCAACCTTCAGTTTTCTCCTTGGGAACTTAAGGCCCCTTTCACACTGGGGCGGGAGCCGTGGTGACGGTAAAGCAGCGCTATATTTAGCGCTGCTTTACCGTCGTTTTGCCCGCAGGAAAAAGGGTTAAAATCCCCCGCAGATTGCTTTGCGGCGGTATTGCCGAGGTATCACCGCGGTGTCCCATTCAAAATCAATGGGAAGGAGCGGTATAGGAGCGGTGTATTCACCCCGCTCCAAAGATGCTGCTAGCAGGACTTTTTTTGCCGTCCTGCTAGCGCACCGCTCCAGTGTGAAAGCCCGCCGGCTTTCACACTGGAGTGAATGGGGCTGTTTTTTTCAGGCGGTGTACAGGCGCTATTTTTAGCGCTGTACCGCTTGAAAACCGCCCTAGTGTGAAAGGGGCCTTAGTGGTAAGATATCTTCACCAGAATGCTGTGGACATTACAAAATCAAATGATGGTGTCACCTTTCTCCAATAGATTTTCCATAATGTTGAATCAACAAATAATTAGGTATTCCAGTGGTAGGAAAATCAAACCTTCATTTTAAATTTATGAGAGGGGACAAAGACAAAAACTGCTGTGGGGTCGTCTATCTAGTAAAGTTGTTTGTGACAGAAACTAACCCACAATGCCAAGAAAGAGCTTAACCTCCCTGGCGGTATGATTATGTCAGATTTTTACGTCTCAAGGCAGTACATTGTTTTGCATGGAAATTTGGCGTTTTATATTGTAGGCCTGTAAATCTTAGGAATAACTCCCTTAAATCTGTCCAAACAAGAGTCCAGTAGACATCCCAGGTATGATAAAGTTTGAAACACAAAATCATAAATTATAATATAATAAATAACTATAAATAATTATAACAAATAATTATAATAATAACATTTATTCAATAATGTAATCAAATCAAAAACACTGAAATGTGCTCAGTCTCAGAATTGTCGCTGTCGTCACTTTCAGTGTTTGATGACGAATTTCCCCACAAATCACTATCGCTCAATTCTGCAAGTGATTCTAATTTACTATCGCTGTTTTCTACCTGGTCTAAAACTGCTTTTGACGTAAGGGACACTTTTTGGTTGCTATGGACAACCTCAAGTTTCCAGGCAGAAAGAACAGTATATATAATATAAAACTGCATGCAGGGCACTGGACAAAGTATTAGGGACAAAAGGGATGTGAAATTATTTGATACAGTAAAGTAATCTGTAAGATTACAGTGTACTGTATGTATTGTGTGTTTTTTACTTTTTGAATTTGGCGACGGCACTGTGATAGATCGAGCAGAGGACGGCTCGCACAAACAGCTGGGAGACATCGCAAGATCCTGGGGACAAGGTAAGTAACTTTGCCTAGATCCTGTGATGCAATCCCGAGTGTGGCTTGGGGTTACCACTTTTGGTACTGAAAATTCACCCCTAGCCACACCTGGGAATACCACCAGGGAGGTTAAATATCAGTTTTAGTTGAAGTTGATCAAAATGCTTTTCTAACAGCTCATAATAAAACTCTCTGAAGGTATCTGTGTGAGTACCCCACAGACACCCTAGTTATGACCCTACTGAACGTGCCTGGAGGACCTCAAGGTGTGGTATGGTGGCCACCAGTTGTTCATCACTGAGAAATCAGTTTGTCCAGCTATGAGCTTCTGAAACTGGTGCAGCCCAAGTCCCAGTGCAAGCAGTCATTTTTTACAGTGCTAAGATCGTCATAACCAAAAGGTGCTCTTAGCTAGTCGCGACCACAGTGGATGGTGCTCTTCAAAACCACAGTAAAAAGAAGAAGGTCACCAGCACTCCATTGTAGACAAGTAATCAAAACATATTGTGTAATATCACATGGGTCAAGCAAAGTCCACATTTCGGGGCTGCACAAGGTCCAGTCACTGTGTCACCTTGAGGAAGCGACACTGACTGGCCCAAAATGTGGGCTTTTTTTGACCCATGTGACATTGTACAAATAAATACCTTTGATTATTCATCTACAATGGAGTGCTGATGACCTTCTTCCTTTTACTGTGGTTTTGCAGGGCTCCATCCACTGTGGTCACTACAAGCACCTTTTGGTTAAATTGGTGCTGTAAGGAATGTAACCCAAAGCTGTATTATTACATGCTCACATGAATACTTGGGTTGGGACTTGGGCTACGCCAGTTTCAGAAGCTCATAGCTAACCAAATCGATTTCAGTGATGACAAACTTGTGGCCCCCATACCATAACTTGAGGTCCTCCAGGAATATTCAGTAGGGCAATAAATACTGTGGGTACTCACACAAATATCTTCAGAGATTTTCACCATGAGCTGTTGATTATTCATCTACAATGGAGTGCTGGTGACCTTCTTCCTTTGAATGTGAACATATAATGCTCCATACAACCATTGTGTACAATACAAATATGAGATTGTCTTGGCCCCTTACATTGCAGACCTAGCATCAATCACAGCCACAGTAACCTTGGTATCTAACTCTACCTGCCTCCACTGTATAGATTGTGTTTTGTATACTGTCCCAGCTAATAAATGTCACTCAATGTGTATTCACACCTCACCTTACAATTTTCTTTTATGGTCCTCATTTGCTTAAAACAGCCCCAGGAAGATTTTATTAGCTTTTGAATAATACCAGTTGATACGAGTATAGGGACCTTGATGTAATGATTGTATGCTCTAATAGAGGTGACTGTCCCTTCCACTGCTCTCTCATAAAGCCCTATGTGTCATGTGTATTAGAAAGGCCAATGGACACTGCCACTATCTATTCACCACAATGAACTTTTTTTCCTCCCCTTTCAGCTTGGAATTCCCTTAAAACTTTTTATGGCTTTCTCGTGTTGATGCTCTTTTCTTTGAGAACTCTTGGCTGCTATTGTGTTTCTTAATTAGTTGCTAACAGCAGCATAATAGGGCCTTGATGGATAACGATGTCATTAGCACTCACCCCTGCCATCCGTGTCTCCAGCAGGGCAAGGGTTGCCCCATGTTGAGTCCATGAGTTGTAGATTTAGTCTAAAGACGACAGATTTATCCTTCCAGACATTTCAGTCTCATTATTTCCTCTCAACGTCCAACAAACTCTTTTTTTGTCTTTCCCTGTAGCAGAAAACCATTCATAAAGGACAACGTAAAGTCTTCTTCTAGGTTTCTAGCTATTTATGTGATTGGGGAATAATCATATTAATGGAACATTTCTTGTATAATTTTTGCTCCATTTTTACGATATGTTTATTTATTTTTGTATTTATTACAGGTGCTTATATAGCACTGACAATCTACGCAGCGCTTTGCGCTACATTAGCATGATCGCAAATATGTTTCTTTAATTATGCCTCCGATAGTGACACACTATTTATTAAAATTCTCAGAGTATTTTATTACAAAATTCCTATATTCTTATATTAAAACTGCCAAATGGCACATATAAAAAGTACTAGACATTAATTCAAATTTGGAATTTTTTTTCGTTATTTGGAAATTCGGATGTATCCAAATTAGAATTTAAATGAATCCGAAATAACGGGAAAAAAAATTCAGACAAAAATTGCATTTGAATCGTTTTTGAATCGTTTTTGAATTCGAATAGTTTTCAAATTTGAATTTAAATACTTTACGAAATTTGAATAGTTTTCAAATTTGAATTAGAAAACTTTTTGAATTCAAATTGTTTTCCAATTTCCAAAGAGAATAAAATAGAATAGAAAAATAAAGGAATAGAATAGAAAAATATATATATATATATATATATATCTATATAGCTATATATATATATATATATATATATATATATATATATATATATATATATATATATATATATATATATATATATATATATATATATATCTATCTATCTATCTATCTATCTATATATATATATATATATATATATATATATCTATCTATATATATATATATATTTATATATACATATATATATATATATATATATATATATATATATATATATATACATATATATGTATATCTATATAGATATAGATATTTTTTTCCTATTCTATTCCTTTATTTTCTATTCTATTTTATTATTTTTGGAAATTGTTAAACTTTTCCAATTCGAGAACTTTTCGAATTCCATTAGAAAACTTTTCAAATCATTTCGAAGACAAATAAACTAAACAAATTCCGAAAACAAATTAAATGAATGAAACAAATTTAACTAAACAAATTTATGTAAATAATGAATCTAAATGAAACAGAACACATTTTTTCGTTCTGCACATGTCCAAAAAGTAAATTACAAAAAAGTGCAATCAAGGGCACACAATAGTCATACTGAGAACAGTAGTCTACGCGTTTCGCAGGACACCCCTCTTCTTCAGGACCCTTCAAACCCCAGAAACATAGCAACAATTTTTTTTTATTGTGCAATGGAAATTGCCATTCTGCAACAAAAAAACAAAAAGTAAGAAAAAACAACTCCAAAAACCAGGTGTCAGGATACAGAAGAAGTGCTTACTGAACACCTGTCAGCAACTCCTATATGGCCCTCTGAAAAGCAATTTATCATGGATCACCTTTCAGGGGGCAGTAAGAGACCTAACTGGAACTTTAATGCTGTCTTTACATTTTTTTTTACTCTTTCTTGCATCTCAGCACTGCTCATCTCCTTCGGCCCCTACTAGCAGCTCCCTGTCAACATGCACCCACTCCAGCGGCCACTGGTGAATTCCTGCTGCAAGAAAATCAATAACAGGATAAGCCCTTTCAGTGTTTCCCATTTATTTCATATCTTCATCCATCTATTTAAATATTTTCAGGGACAAAACACTTTTAAGGACAAATCTTGAAACTCTGAGGCTGACAACAGAGCTGTAAAATGTTAAGGACCATCGGCCGTCATCTGCTGAGATCAATGGCTGGCGCTGTACGCGGTTTGATTAGATAGATTTCTTTGCACAGATCTGTGTGTACATTACAATGATGTAAAAAGTCTGCGCACATGTCCAACATCTGTATGACAGCAATAATAAAAAGCTGGAAAAATTCACCTTCTTAACCTAACACGGCTGATTACAAGGACGACGCGGCGGCACCCAACGCGATACGCTGATTTCACCATTTCTGAACCTTCTCTCCCTTGTCCCCTCTTTAGGTGATTTTTTTTATCATCAAATTAAAAATGGTAAATATGTAATATTTCTATTTCTATACAAGCAATTCATCATCGCATAAAATATTGAGCAATGCAACGCACATGGTATTGTTTTGTGACCAATTAAAAGTATTGATAAAAAAAGATAGAATTATCTATCAGTTATAGATATATACATTGTATTAAAAACGATCACTAAATTGACTTGAATTACAATTAGTTCACCCTTTTTCTTTTTGCGATTTTTATTTAATTTGAATAATTTAGATTGATTAATGGATTGTATGATCATATTGATTTGTACATACCTTTAATTGATCGAATGAGGGATCTTCAGTTTGTGATCAATATTTAGTTTGATTGCATTAATGAATGGACTGTATGATAACATTGATATGTGCACACCTTTAATCGATTGGACAAGGAATTTTTATTTTGTGATTATTATTAAATTTGATCAGTTCAATTGCATTGATTAATGGACTGTATGATCATATTGATATGTGCACACCTTTAATTAATCAGATGACGGACCTTCAGTTTGTGATTATTATTTAATTTGATCAGTTTAATAGCATTGATTAATGGATTTGTATGATCATATTGATTTGTACATACCTTTAATCGATCTAATGAGGGATCTTTATTTTGTGATTAATATTTCATTCAAACAATTTTATTGCATTGATTTCTGCATTGTATAATCATCTTGCTATGTACAAACCTTTTCTCGATCGGATGAGGGATCTTCATTTAGTGATTATTATTTCATTTGATCAGTTTAATTGCATCGATTAATGGATTGTATGATCATATTGATATGTACGGTACATACCTTTAATCGATCGAATGAGGGATCTTAATTTTGTGATTATTATTTCATTTGACCAGTTTCATCTGCATTTATTAAATTAATGTGTAATCATATTGATATGTACATACCTTTAATCCATCGAATAAGGGTTTTTTATTTTGTGATTAATATTTAATTCAAACAATTTTATTGCATTGATTTTTGAATTGTATAATCATATTGTTATGTACAAACCTTTTTTGCGATCGGACGAGGGAACTTCATTTTGTGATTATTATTTCATTTGACGAGTTTAATTGCATTGATTAATAGATTGTGTGATCATATTGATATGTGCAAACTTTTAATCAATCAGATGAGGGATCTTTATTTTGTGATTATTATTTTATTTGATACGTTTAATTGCATTGATTAACAGAGTGTGTGATCATATTGATATTAACCTTTAATTGATCAGATGAAGGATCAATTATTATTTAATTTGATCAGTGTAATTGCACTGAATGAATTGTATGATCATACTGATATTATTATTATTATTATTATTTAAGGTACTTATATAGCGTTGTCAATTTACGCAGCGCTTTGTACGTACCTTTATTCGATCAGATGAGGGATCTTCAGTTTGTGATTATCATTTCATTTGATAGGTTTAATTACATTGATTAATGGATAGTATGATCATCGTTATACTGATAGGTCCCTCTGATCCCTCCTGGATTGAATTGTATTGTAACTGTACTGTCTGCCCTCATGTTGTAAAGCGCTGCGCAAACGGTTGGCGCTATATAAATCCTGTATAATAATAATAATAATAATATGTACATACCTTTAATCGATCGGACAAAGGATTTTTATTTTGTGATTATAATTTGATCAGTTTAATTGATCAGTAATATTGATTTGTACAAATCTTTAATCATATTGATAGATAATTGGCAACCTTTAAACGATCAGCTGGGAGATTTTGGTTTGTGATTTTTGATGACATTGGATCAGATTAGTTTTAGAATGATAGATTGTACAATATTATTGATACATATGTGGCCACCTTTAGCGTCCTGCTGCTCCAACACCTCTCTGCTGACCAGTAAGTCCTTCCTTTGTGTCCAGTTTGTTTATCTGGAGACAGTAAAGAGATAAAAGATTGAATAGATTGCGGTGTAATGACATCAGATAATCATCACCGCCCCCCCCCCCCCCCAAAGGTCGGTAATCTCATCTAAACACTCACCCGGCCCACTGTGTTTATTCATCAAATACACAGAGATTCCCAACTCTACATGTCACCAGCATTGTTTATCTGCCTAATTATTTATTGTATTGCGCAATTAACACCATTATTTCTGCCATTTTATGGTAATATATTTTGGGTAGCGAGTGATTACATGTAATGGGGAAAATACTGATTGTAAACAGTAAACATGGGATCAACACTTTCCCACCTCCTTCCTTATAAACCCCATCAGGCTGGAGGTAAAGTAGATACATTTCATTTGCTAAAAGTTCTGTGAATTTGCCTCATTTGTTTCTTAATAAAATAATTGCATCACTTTGTTGCATCTCGGTATTGCTGATCTCCTGCAGACTCTTTGCAGCCACTTCCTTCCTACGGGCTCTCCAGTGATGGGTGACTGGCATTTCTCAAGACTGGTTTCCTGATGGGGACGTGTTCAAACAGCCACTTGTAGGGTCCAGTGGAAGCCCATATGGCTCGGTGACCACTGCAGGAGCACAACTGAGAGACAGGGACAGAGTGTTGTCACCCTATAACAGGAATTGCCTGAACAATAGACATGTGCGATTAGTTTCGTACGAATTTCCGTAAATTCATACATTCGGGAGGATCCGAAATACGAATTGCTATGCTTCCGAATTTTGTACGAAATGCGCAATTTCGTTTATGAATTTCAGATCCAAATTCCGTTACAACAGAAACGTGACTGGTGTTTTGTTGACCAATCTGAGGTTTTCTTTTGCTGCTGAGTGAGGGTTGGGAAAATGACCTCTTTTAATATGGGAGTGGGAGACTGGTACAGAGGAGGTCTAGGGCTAGAATTATTGCTCTCGCTCTAATGATCGCGGCGATATCTCACATGTGTGGTTTGAACACCGTTTTCATATGCGGGCGCAACTTACGTATGCGTTCCCTTCTGTGTGCGAGTTCAGAGGGACGGGGCACTTTAAAAAAAAATGTTCTTATTAATTTTACTTTTTTTTTTTTTTTTTACACTGTTCTTTTAAAAAAAAAAAAAAAAAATTGGGTCACTCTTATTGCTATTACAAGGAACATAAACATCCCTTGTTATAGAAAAAAAGAATGACAGTACCTCTTAAATGTGAGATCTGGGGTCAAAAAGACCTCACATCTCATATTTACATTAAAATGCAATAAATAAATAAATGTCTTTTTTTTTGCAAAAAAAAATAAAAAAAATTCCCCTTTAAGACCACGTTTGACGTTGCTACCGTCATCCAATGGTGTGGAGGCGAGAGGGGGCCATCTTTTCCTTCCCTCACTCGGCATCTATCTGCTGCCATAACAAACAGCCAATGTACAACGGCGACGGGCGGTCCGCAACTGGTTAAAAAAAAAAGGGACATTTAGGGGTTGATTTACTAAAGGCAAATAGATTGTGCACTTTGCCAGTGCAGTTGCTCCAAACCTTAGTTGTAGTAATAACCATTTCTAATGACAGTTGTTGGTGTTGCAAACAAAGAATCTCCCTCTTGTGGCCATTTGTTTATCAGGCAGTGCAGTCAGCATCCCCGAGGAGGTAATGTTGTGATTATTAGGTTATGGTGATTATAGACATAATGAGGACTGCTGTCCTATCTGGATGATTGCAATCAATCTGACAAACATTATTCATTATTCAATCATTACTTCAGACACCTCCTGAGTAAAAATTGATTATCATGATTGGATCTTTCAAGCCGATCAACTATTGTTCTCTAAGATAAGGATGATGTTAGTAGTGTCTGTTCAGTACATGAATATTCACTCTTGGTTAACATGAACAAAGCACTCTAAAGAGCGATTTCGGAGTGATCAGATCTCCCCCCATTACCATCTAATGTATTTGAGTCTATTTAGCCCCAGAAATCAATTGTTTTCAAGCAGTCTAATGCCTAGTACACCGATGAGAAAATCAGACGACAAATCAGGCAAAAAAACAGACGAAAAATCAGACGAAAAATCAGACGAAAAATACTCCTTTTGCATCGATCATCCGATAATCTGATCATTAGTGCACAGCTTTCGATAGCCGATCACGACAGTTCATTTTTGCGTGTGTGCATATATATATATATATATATATATATATATATATATATATATATATATATATATATTTATATTTATATATATATATATATATATTGGCTATATGTATGTATATATATATATATATATATATATATATATATATATATATATATATATATATATATATAGCCAATCACTATAAACGTTATATAGTGATTGGCTAGGTTATACTACACTGATCACATTCATATATATAAATGTACAATAATAATATTATGATTGGTTATCACATTCACATGAATTTGATTGTATTTCAATGGACCAGATTACAAGTTTGCATGGTGAAAATAGAGATATGATCGATCCCTAGCGATTGTATCTTCCAACTATCAACCGAAATCGACTGCCCCATGTATATCAATCGATTGAATAGGTTGTCCACTATAGATCAATTATTCCTATCAGGAGAGAGGTTGATCGGAAAAGAATTCCATTGTTTATCATGTATGGCCACGATTAACCCTCTTTATCCCAGAATTAGGCGTATGTGGCTTGATTCTCACTTACAGGTGTGACCAAACGCTGGCCTGTTTCCACGTGTTTTTTCGCACGTTCCTGTGTGTCGTGTGTAGGGCAGCCCACCTAATTCAATGAGCTGCCCTAAATGCGAGAACCACAGAAAAGCAGTCCCTGACTCTTTCCAAAAATGTGCCGAACCACATGTGGCAGCATGCTTTATGTCATTAGTGAAAATGTGATGCGTTTGTAGTTGTATGGAGGTACCGATAGCAACTAATGGCTCCGGCACACGTCTTTTTAATGGAGGTGCGTTTTTTATGTGTATTGGTAAAGTACACAATTTATAACGATGCTTAAATATCATAGAAAGGGCTCATTCACACTATTGCAGCGTGTTAGTGCATGCACGTTAATGTACGTTATGCCATGCGGTAACATGCATGCGCTAACACATCTCAAATAGTGTGAATCCCCTTCTAAGACTATTTAAGCATCTATCTATATATATATATATATATATATATATATATATATATATATATATATATAAGATATATATGATATATATATATCTATATGTATATAGATCTATATATATATATATATATATATATATATATATATATACATATATATATATATATCTATATACTGTATATATATATATTGTAAGCTCCTTGAGGCAGGAACTGATGTAAATGTACAATATATGTATAAAGTGCAGCGTAAATTGACTACACTATATAATTAAGCGCCTGTGATAAAGAAAAGAATAAATAAATATATATACAAATATATAAATAAATATATATATATATATATATATATATATATCTTGAATAATAATAATATATGTGTGTATATATATATATATATATATATATATATATATATATATATATATATATATATATATATGTGTGTATAATATATCCACTTTCTTATTAGATTGTAAGCTCTCAAGAGCAAAGCCCTCTTAACCCTCTTGCATTCGATGTTCGTGTACTGTCACCCTTTATTATATAAAGTGCTGCCCGGACATTGTCGCTAAATAAATCCTGTTTAATTAAAAAAAAAAAAATAATAATAATAATGAAGGTTCAGCTGCATTGTCTATGCTCAGCAAAAGCTGACATAGTAGGATAAAAAGGGTTAACTGTTGATTCCACTCAGATACAGGGCACCGTATTGATGAGCATTGTAGAAGGCAAGCACTGTGACTAGGGTGCTGGTCACATTGTACTATTGAAGCCAGAAGCCTCCAGATCCCTCACTTGTCCATATCTGCCTGTACAGAGACTGCTTTACTAGGAGTTAAACTGCTGGGGGCACCCGTTCCTCTTTGAATGCCTGTGCTATGTTTACAGGCAGGGTTCAGTCTCCAGCGTGGATCAAGAGAGAAAGCAAGTAGCCCAGTCTCAGCTCATCCCTAACTCTACAAGATCTGGAGACACAAGGAGATGCAATGCCCCCAATATACAATGCATGCCTCTTGCAGAAGGGGAAGTGTTGTATCCCACTATGAATGACTGATGCTGTCACTCAGCAAGAGGCTGGGCTTAAAGAGAACCCTTTCCAAACACGCCTCCCCCCTCTCCTCATTCCTGCTCTGACAGTCCTGCAGCCAACATCTATAGTGAGAAGAGGCTGCAGAGAGGTGAAAGCACCAAACTGCTGCTTGCAACGGAGCAACAGGACAAAGTGGATGCCAAGAAACGATCGGACAGCGGTTTTGCAGAAGTGACACAGTACGTCCCCTTTAAAGGTACAGAGGCAAGTGTCAGCGCTGCTTTCCTTATATGGGGGGTGTCCAGCAGTGCCAAGAATTAGGAATACAATGTGAAAAAAGTCTTCTGCAGATCTCATCTCTCCACCCAAACTCAAGATCCACAGACTGGACCCCTGGACACAACCTGAGAATGAGGCGCAGGAAAATTGCCGTGGTCGCTGGTTTCTGTTTGTCCTTTTTCCTTGGTACTGTGCTGAATTTGCTCTGTGTGCCAGGGTTTGACCATATCCAGCAGATACAGGATAGGGGAAGCACGGTACCACTTGGCGCATCATGGCAAGGCCAGGGGGGCTCCTTGGATCTACTCAAGCAGCTCCAGGAGAGGTACCAGGAAGTCGTCCGCTATAGGGAGCATCAAGCTCCAGTATCAGCTTCAGAAAGGCTGCTGAGACCTCTGGAGAGGAGGCTGATGGACCTAGCCCAACAATCCTCCGAACACAACCAAAAATGGGAAAGCCCAAAGCGGTCTATCTCTGATCAGAACATTCTATCTCCATCTCACCCTGGCTCAAAAATAGATTTGTCTCTGCAGCCACCTTTGTTAGGTTGCCAGGACATTAGCAAGGGGACCAACGTGCATTATTTGGGTTCTGGTTATACCAAAGCTGTATACAAATTGGTCTTGAATGACACCCTGTCTGTGGCTCTCAAATCCGTTGATTTTGGTGGTCACGACATTCAGAATTGTGTAAAACGATACCGGACTTTGGAGGACTGCTACAGGCTGGCTTCATTCAAGATTGTCAAAGAAATGATCTTACTCCAAAGACTTCAACATCCAAACATCCTGCAGGTAAGCATGACAGTCCATCAACATTCAGAATTCATTTTGTTTTGGCCAAGTTGATTAAGCCTATGTGATGGTCAGGTCAGAAGAGTTTTGTACTCATGGAGGCTCTTAGATGTTTTGCATCTTCTGAAGACAGGTTAAAGTTTTATCTTGTATTTCAGAGGGACCAGACTTGTGTAGATTCTCAACTTTATAACTTATATTTTCCAACTTAAAAAATTCAGCTTGAAAATATAGAACGAACAACGGGAAAAGGTTACTAAAACAAATATTATTTAAAATAAATAATCTGCCCTTATAATCCATAATTAGCACATGTGCCATTTAAACATTTGAATCAGTTGTTTGTCAAAAAGTCCATCTTCCACCCAAAATCCTGGATGTTTTTTTAATCATAGACTCCGGAGGTTGCTGCAATGATGCATATTTTTATGTAAAGCTATATATGTGAATTGTATACTCCAGATGAACTTTGTGCGTAAGATGTGAAACAGATTTCAGGGGTGATTTAGTATATGGAATACATTTCAAGTCGTGCTGTTTACTTCAAATTCTCAGTGAGGAAAAAAAGAAAAAAGAAGAAATATAACCTCAACATGACAGGGCATTTTTAGTGAGCACTGTTATGGAGCCATATGTATGAGGGTAATGTAAATAATGTCGAAAAACATACGCCCAGTGTAGTCACATAAATGATTACTCCCAATTTTTTTTAGCAGAATTATGAAAAATTTCCACCATGCTGGAAAATTTCCACCACTCTACATTTTCCTAACTGCCCATTAGACAGAACACAATCTTTTCAGGTTAGGCGAAATATCTATTTATAGTATTAATTTAACCCCTTGTAAGTCAATGTTGTGGTGTGGACATTTTGGGGTAGATTTACCTAAACTGGTGCTCTCAGAATCTGGTGCAGCTGTACATGGTAGCCAATCAGCTTCTAACCTCAGCTTGTTCAATTAAGCTTTGGCAATAAACCCTGGAAATTGATTGGTTTCTATCCAGAAGTGAGCCTGATTTTGCACTCTCCAGCTTTAGTAAATAAGCTCCTTTCTGTGCGGTGGCTAGGCAGCGCTCAAAATTTTGCAGGCAGCAAGAAACCATCGCCTGAGATACTCAGGTCACGTCTACAGAACACTTCTCAATGTCGAAATTGGTTGGTTATGACCGCTTAGAATGTACTTGTCACCCCTTCTTTGGAGTAAAGGAATGGTTCTTGGACCACTTAAGCATCACATGCGTGCATTGGCCAGTTGGTAAGGCAGACTTCTGCAGACCATGGTGGCATTCTTTAAGCATGCCTCCAGCCCTTGTTGTCAGTGTCAGATCTGTCTATGTATGGCCAGCCATCAGAACTATAAAATATCCATCAGGCACAACAATGCACTTCCCCCATTCGGTCTGCATGCTGAAGTTAAAATATCACCTTCAGAGTCAATTAAGGCAATGTAACATCACCGGGCTGTGCTGCCAAGTAAGGAACAGTCTGAGACTTTCGCACGGCCTGCCCCTGCCGTGTTTATTTACTCTCAGCATAAATGGTTGCACGTTTCTTTATGAATGAATTATTTTTAAAACTCCCTCTAGAAAGACAATCCCGAGGCTTTAAAAAAGAAGGGAAATATTTCCCCGTCGAGCTTTAGCCAAGGAGCCAATGGCAGAGCCTGGTTCCAGTCAGTGAGAAGTCAGTGCCTAAGTTCATTTACTTGAAGCAAGAGAAGTGTAAATCAAACACAGCCTTTCAAGAGTGAAAACAAGGCTATCTGTGTGCCATGGACAAGGCGAATCCAGCATACAATCTTTACCACTATTGATAATTATCAAAATATTGTGCGGAACATTCTCTGCCGCCGAGAACAAGTGTGACATTGTTAATTCAGGAACTTGACAAAATTTTAATTGCGCCACTTTTTTTTTTTTTTTTTATGAGTACACCTTACCTGTGGCTTATACTTAATAGTAAATTCAGAAAATCAAGAGCAGTGTTTCTTAACCGTAATAAATATGTAGCACTTTATCACCCCAAGAATGCCCGCTGTCCTTTGCCCGGGCAGCTTTAAAAGGTTTATCAATCAGCGGTGCCCATAGAAACTTATAAAAAGTTTTTTGTTTTTTTTTAAGAATTTTATTTTTGCTAAAATTTCAAAAAGTTTAACAGTCTTCTGACTCTGTCCCGGTGGCTCCTTTGGGTGCCAGCCATGGGGAAGATCCTTTGTAGAGTTTGCAAGGACTGACATACATTTAATTTTATTTTGGATTATTATTATCTTAATGTATTAATCATCTGTAGTACTTATTTAAAGGATTGCCTGCTTCATTCAGTGAACACACATTTTGCTAATTTCTTCTACCTGCAGTTATGTTACAATATTATTACACTTATTGTACAGTAGTGGTACAAAAGTTGTGCAATGGAGATCTTAAGTGGGCTAACTTTAGGTGTCCCCTAATTTGGAGATGTGACAGCTATTTCATATTTGATATAAAATATATTTCTTGATTCTGGCAAATTAAAACTAATTTAACAGAGGTTAATTATCTCTCTCTTTAACAACTTCACATAAAACGCTGGAACACTGGGGTTGATTTATTAAAACCGGAGAGTGTAATATCTGGTGCAGCTCTGCAAAGAAACCAATCAGCTTTCATGTTTTATTGTCAAAGTTTAATTGAACAAGCTGACTTTAGGCAATGATTGGCTACCATGCACAGCTGCACCAGATTCTGAGTGCTTCAGTTTTAGTAAATCAACCCCACTGACAGAGGTCTTTGGCTGAGAAGCTTAGATTCTATACCTGGTCAAAGACATCAAGTTATGAACAGATATTGTCAAACTGATAGATGCGATAGATGAGATATCTGTGAAGGTTCTCATTTATCCAGATCATGATTGGTACAGATAGTAGTAGTTATTCACCTTCAACTGGACTTGTTCTGTAATGTACAAGATGTTTCGTAGCTTGTCCATGCTACTCACTCCTTGAGTTCTAATGAGTGCCAGGAAAATACCCCAGATGAGATATCCTCAGCTTTCCTAAATTATGTAGGACCAGACATTTGTAGCTTAAACTGTTATGTGAACAACAGCACTGGTGGAAAAAAAGCCTGTTGGTTGAAAAATTCCAGCTCAGGCCTCATAACATATCTGCCAAGGCTCTGGAGGTTGACAATGCTAATGATCATCATCTGATACCTATGGGTACATTATTGCCCTTACCTTAGATTCACAAACTCAGTCTAGGGTTAGTACAGGCTGAAGCTAATAATATATTATTGGGCGAGAAAGTGAAAGTTTAAGGAAACACATCAACACAGGTAGAATTAACTAACTGTACTCTGCTGGTGCTCTTGTTAAAAATAAACCCAGCACTTTGAAAAGTTGGAAAATTATTTGATCATTAAAAAACAACAGAAGCTTGAGTAGTCTATGGTCCTTTGTTTGAAGAGTACATAAAAGTCCCACCTTGTGGGCAAGGCATGCTTGGCCTACTAGTTCCTTAATGGCTGTAGACTCAGCAGAGCCAAATCCAGTGATTACAGAGTAATGGACTGAATTTGCTTATTGCCTTATAACATTTATGTTCTTAAATATTATTTTTCTGCCGCATGCATGTTGTAAATACGACCTCATCTTACTATCAATGTGTTGTGATGATATGGTAGTTTTCCCTAATCTATACATAGCACGATTGCATTATCTTGATAGTGTACAGTAGTTTAGATTAGCCTATATGTTCTGTGGTTTTCTTAATTTAGCATTAACCACAACAAACGTAATTCAGTTGTCACAGACAGAGATCAGAAGCATTGCTGACCTTCTGAAGATCAAAGCTTGACATGTGATGCTTTATATGAATTTAATATTGATTCGTTACAACATTTCCAACGCTAGACCTTTCAGAGGTTGCCAGTTTGTCCTTTACCTTTTAATTCTGAAAACTTTATTACCAGAGTTGCTAACTGTCTCTGATTTCCAAGAACATTATCTCATTCATCTGTGAGCCAGATTCGCTGCTTATCTATTATGTTCACTTTACTTTTTAAGTTAGTGCTTAGAATTGTTGGACAGTAGCCTTTAAAGATTTAAAATGTTTCCTAATTAACTTGACAATTGTGTGTGAAGCATTCACTTCTTTTCCAAGGCAACGTGGCCAGGGACAAGTCTGTTTGCTTGGAATACACCAGAAAATGACCCTGGTTACATTGTAAAAGATTTGTATGAGATGCAATTATATAGAAAGTGCAAAGAAGGCATTTTAAGTGCAATAATATCATATACATTAATAATTTGTTAATTGATAGAGATGCATTTAATAGACTGATGACATTTGGTCCCGATTTTTTGATTTTTTTGAGCCCAATTGCCATGACGTCATAAGGATCTCCCAATGGGGACAAGTCAATAAGGCAATTGTGACACGTTTCTGGTGATGTGTATGTAGGCAGAAGCTTTGCGCCAATGAAAACACTTTTTCTTTGTTAGTACCAATGCATGTGAATTAAGTAAAATGAAGTAGTTCTTATTAATGATAATTGTAGTGTATGATATGATAATAATAATAATAATAATAATAATGTATGCTAATGTATACGCTTTTGTTGCAACAAATTCACAAAGAATATCTGCCATATCGATGATAAGGCGAAGTGGAGGTGCATAAGACTTCCTTCATCTTGGTGTAAATTGTCGATTGTGTTGGATGTGTACTTATTGTGTTGCAGCTTTGAGACAATTCTACAGCAAAGTTTGGCTTTCAGTTCTTCTGGAACTGAGATTTGATATGTTTCCATTGCTTCTCCAAATTTTCCAAATAGCTTTTCTTCCTGTAAAACTTCACCACTTTGCAGGAGAATTTGTTGAGACAGAGTTGCAACAAATTCATATACACGTTACCAATAATTACATGGATCTTTACAAAAATCCGCCCTGAACCTTCACCTTTAACACCTTGAGGAGGATATCCGCCCAAGGGTGATACCACCAGAATCCTAGCTGCAAAACTAGCCAGTACATCAGGAGTTAAAGACCTTAAATCTTTACTAAGGTCTTATTTGAAATGGCAATATAGCTTATACAGACTCATAAAATAAAATACCAATGTTTCGGAGATGCTGGTTCCCTTAATCAAGGCGATTGACCAAATTAAACCATTTGTCGCACTACAGCGAGACAGATTTCTAAAGGGCATCTACAACACTCTTTATGAATTTCAGGGAATGTGCTCTATATTATTCATGTTCTTTGTGGGTAAAAGCAGATCATCTAGGAGTCTGATGGTTTGTTTGTGGATGCATGTCTGTGAATTTAGGCTACCTGTAGAAATAAGATAGGGGTCTGGAGGAACACACACTTTTCAGTAAAAAAAATTCTTTTAGAAAGGAACATCTCCAGAAAGATGGATCCCGGGCAGAAAGACAATCTTTTTGCATGTCTGTTTATCAGTCTTGGGATAAACAAGGAACTGTATACAACAGATATGTGTATTTCCCACATTAGTTAGATATTATTTGACAAAATGTGCATATGAATTTTTTAAACATAAAAAATCTTGATTCTTTCAGAAATGATCCCATCCTATTCCTTTGCTGTATCAGAAAAGGGATTTAAAAGAATGTTACATGTATTTCAAAATGTACTTATCCATAGCTTCTGACTAATACATTTTCCAGATTAGAATTTAAAAAACACTGACCCTTAGGCAGTAAGGAAAACAACAATGGACAAAGGACAGTAATCCATAAGGAAATCAGCAAGCATCTCTTATAGCATTGACCACTCGGGGCTAGTGGATTTGAAATACGATTGGTTGTTGTGGGTCATTGCAGTTTGCACTGCAGCATTTTCCACACCTTTGGCTTCTGTGCTATTTAATAAAACCGTGCAAGAAGCAAAGCCCAAAGTGAATACCAATAGCAACTATTCAGAATTTATTTTGGACTGGTGTAGTTGGTGTGGTTGGTATGGTGTAGTTGGTATGATTTGATTTGTGTGGTGTGGTGTGGTTTGGTTGGTATGGTGGTGTTGGTGTGGTTTGGTTGATATGGTGCAATTGGTATGGTTTGATTGGTATGGTTTAGTTCTTATGGTTTGATTTGTGTGGTGTGGTTGGTATGGTTTGGTTAGTATGGTGTAGTTGGTGTGGTGTGGTTGGTTGCTTAGAGCTACTCCACTTCGCGCTTAGACTTCCACCAAACGTCCCATCTTTCTGAGATGAGAAAATGGAACACTTTTTAGCACGTAGTACAAAGGCGAAGGACCCGCCCCTGCCACGCCACCAGTTAAGCAGAACATAAAGAATGATTGCTGTTTTTTTCTTTTTTTTCTTCTGGCAATTTGAAATATCTAATGCAACAATATAGAGGTTGGATAAAAAGTTTAATGCAGTAAGACATTTTGATGTTACAAAGTACATTCTTTTTATAGAAGTTTGTACATCAAGCTAAAAACAAAGCTCCTGAGGTGGAGAGATTTGTTTCCAAAAGAGGGACACTGCCTCTAAAAGAGGAAGAGTTGGGAGCTATGCTTTCTCCCCTTCATTGAATAGGCCCACACAAGTCTGTTCACCGCGATGCAAGGATTGGATCTCATTTCACTGGCTTTTTTTTACAGCTCAAAGCACATTGTAATGATGCAGAATGTTGACGGTTTCCATCCAGGCTAGCAAAGAATAACATTATAACAGAGCATATTACCAGCATCTAGGCTCATGGAACCTGGCTTGCTCTATGTCACTGTTGAGAGGCACCATCTGCTTAACAGAAAACAGACAGACACACGGGCTTTGCTGATAGGCATCTCCAAGCCAGCCCTGAAAATCATGACTTAGCAGAAGCTGCCACACTTTGCATCCTCCCAGGCTGCAGCCTCTGCTCCCAGCCAATGGAAGATGGAGTGCTTCATTAGAAACAGATTAGGGTTCATGGACTCAGTACACAGCAATTATGTCATAAATTAGCAGTCGAAAATCACAAGCTGTCTCGGTGCAATAGGTGAGGGTAGCTAAGGTTGCTCTTGACATTCATCAAACAAAGCTCCCCCCCCCCCCCCTTGTATATGCAGAGCTTAAAAGTAAAATGTGCTAACCTGGAATTTTCATCACTTTTTGGAGTTGCTTTAAATTTATTTGTCGTTATCGGAGGCATAATGAGAATCCTCAAGAGCCTGAAGCAGAACGCAAGGTGGACCCCATCATGGTCAGACATAGAGAATTGACCCTAATGATAATTAGACTAAAGTAGTCAGTAGTAGTGAATAAGTCAATGACTAATGCAATACAATTTTTTTCATACAATTTTTCATACAATTTTTAATTCAAAAACACATCCATATACTGATGTTCCAGTAGATTTTTTTTATCAAAATAGTAAACAGAATCACCTTATTGTAGGTTATTATGAAACACAGGAGCAGACAAGCACATAAATATGCCACCTCTATAGCTTTTTTCATAACCATTATATTTTAACAGACTTAATTCTTTATCTATGTTATAAACTAGGTAATCCCATATAAAAAGTGTTGGAGGCCATAAAGATTTTTGTCACACTTCTTACATTGAAACCCCCAGGTATTCTATGATATGATATCTGGAAAAAAAATCAAGCTCATAAAGATACATATACAGATTTCACATGTGCAAAAAAAAATATATATATATTTTGGGTTGATTAGTAAAGAGGTCATTCACCTAGCAAACGGAATTCTCAGTTTGTATAATTGACGTTAGTTAATAAGTTGAAGTTCACTCTGAATAGCCAGTCTTGTATTAGAAAAAAACCTCTTTATTTAAATTTCCCTCAAACGTGATAGGTATTAAAAGGTAGGTATTCAAAGTGAACACAGCTCAACCTTCTTTACTAACATTCGATTTACAAAGGGAACATACGCTTAGCTAAGGGAACTGCCGCTAATCCCTTAGTAAAGCATCCCCAATATGAATAATACGTTTACCTATATATATAAATATGTATATATATTATATACAGTATATATATATATATATATATATATATATATATATATATATATATATATATATGAAGGTGAAGTGCACTTGGATCCAACGTTGCAGTTCTAAGCAATCAGGCCCTTCCACAGGCCATATATAGAGAAACAAACAAGTGGGATTGCTGCAATTAAAAAATGTATTGTAGAAATTGAACTGATGTATTTTTTACAATCATTTTTTTAAGTGCAGCAATCCCACTTGTTCATTTCTCTCTCTCTCTCTCTCTCTCTCTCTCTCTCTCTCTCTCTCTCTATATATATATATATATATATATATATATATATATATACATTTGATATATCAAGATGGATATTTATGTCTACATATAGTGATATCATGATATAGCAAGACAGAATAATTATTTATACATTTATGTCGACATATATAGATATATAATGGTGGATATTTATTTCGACATATACAGATGTTTACAAAGTCTTGGATTGCAAATACGCACATCAAAAAAAAAAAACTGCCCGATTTTTTTTTTCTACCCTTGATCTATGTATTGATATGTTTCAATGTAACAAATATACTTCCTCACGCTTGCTAACACATTTAATTAAAATTCAAAGGGTTAGTGGTGTCTTTAACATTCATGAATACATTTTTAATATCTCCATTAACCCAACATAAGACAGGAGTTCCTGATAATTGTTTTCCTGATGTGATTACTCCAGATAAAACACTGGAGAACTTTTGCGAGCACTCCTGAAATCAGTTATTTTCTACATTACTGAATTTCAGATTTGTCAGAATAATAAAACACAGTTCAGCATTTCAAAGTTTATTGATTTTTTATGACACCATTAACAAACAGTTTTTTTCCTGATTGCCTAACCTAATAGTCACCGGTATTTTCATTATTGCATGTAATCAGTCCATAGATATTTCCATAAAGTGGCGATAAACAAAACATGGTTGTTCATCTAGTTATACAGGCACACCCCACTTTTAAGTACACAATGGGGTTTATTTACTAAAGCTGGAAAGTGCGAAAATCAGGCTCACTTCTGCATAGAAACCAATGAGCTTCCAGATTTTATTACCAAAGCTTAATTGAACAAGCTGGGGTTAGAAGCTCATTGGTTTCTTTGCAGAAGTGAGCCTGATTTTGCACTTTCCAGCTTTAGTAAATAAACCCCATTGTGTACTTAAAAGTGGGGTATGCCTGTACTTGATTGGACTCACACATTGACTACAAGTTTGCTGTAAAAATTATTTCAATTCCTAAGATCCAGGAAACAAAAGTGCATCTCAAGGTTTAAACCTGGAATCCTAGGGTCGCTATTCACACGCATTTACTTTTTGCACTTTTTCATTTTTTTTTTTTATTTAAACTGTTTTTTGATCACTGATTGCATTTGGACGGTAACAGTTTTAAAGGCTTATTTATATATTTTAAAGCACTATTAAATTATTACATTTAGAATAGCAAAACAGGACATAATTATAATAATAATAAACTCCAAAAAACAGGCTCGGCAACTGCTTCAAAAGCAACGCCTCTGACAACATAGTACCTTTTTCAATTAATGTATTTATATTTATTTATTTTCTAAAAGGTAAAATAATTCCCTGTTATTAGTATATTTTGTCACTTGTACTTTTCGTATAAGTGCTGAGAAATGAGGTTGATTTATGGCTTGTGTATTGTGTTAGCATAAACAGTTTATGTATTCATTGATCACTGCCCGTGACAGCAGACAGGCAGAGATTCATTTCGTATGCTAGTGGCCTTTATAGATATAGAGGGCTTTAGGTTTGTGTTTCTGTCCCAACCACTCTGTCATAGATTTATACACCCAATTAATTTGGGGAAAAGATCAAACAAATACTGGAAATCTCCACTCAACCTGGTTGGACATCTGAAGAAAGAAAATGTTATCTCTGCCCATGGAAAATGTGAATTAAAAGGGGTTTTCTAATATGACCCAAAAGTTGTCACCTGATGATTTCTGTTGGGAGGAACCCATGATGACCACATGTTTCCATTACAGCCCAATTTTATTCTTCCTTCTTTGAATATAAGTAGCTTAAAGCCCATCTCCAGGCAAAACAAAAAGGCCGACCATACACGGTTTGAATCTCGGCCAGTTCAGCTGAAACCAGCTGAGATTCGAACCATTAGTGGGCAGGCTGAATGTACCAGTTGATCAATACCCCCCTGCTGGGAGAAGGTAATCGCTCGTCAGGGGGGATTCCACTGTTAGTTGCTGTCTGTGCTGATGGAGGAATTGTGTCAATTTATTTCCTGAAACCCATGGCTGCATGAAATAAATTTGCACCATCTATGGCCTGCCTTAATCTCTGATCCTCCCAGCACAAGCCCAGTCCGGCACCCACCCGCTCCAGTGGTCTTGAGTTGTGGACTGTTCCTGAGATCAATTTTAAGAGCAGGCTCCATAGACGAGGAACAGTCCAGCAATGGACTGTAGGGGAGCACCATTTTCCGATGCAATGAAGGATTGCGTGAGTATAAGCTTTCCCCTCACTCCTAGACAAAACAAGCAGTTGGCCGTGCAGTGCGGGCACTCGGAGTTGGGCTTTACAGCTCCAGGCTAAATAAATGCAGTTCTGTAATTGTTACTACGCAATTCATATATATTTTTACATGCAAGCAGTGACTATACATACTTTTGACTTGTGAATGGAAGAGGCAACACAGGCATCCAGTCAGCAGCAGCATAATGCTAACAATGAGCATGTTGGTTGGTGGAGAGATCAGTCACAGAGAGATGAGCTTATCAGTGTTAACAAGTGTTACTAAACAGCAGCAGAAAAAATAACTCAGGTCTCTAGACTGCCAGACAGGGCCGTACTGTGTGGTAGAGCTGTTTAAATCTCAGAACTGGATAGACAGAAATACAAACTTGGCAGGGAGCTCCCTTATATATATTTCATCTGTGCTTGTGGCTGTATGCCTGGAGTTCAGCTTTAAAGTTTGTTGTAAACACCAGATGGCAGTCAGATGCCCCACAAACTAAATTACATTTAGAAAATTACATTTATCAGATATAATTCTGTTTGTTGAAGAACAATTTTTTTTATCCTGATTGGAGTTTGCCCCTAATATTTTTAGGATGTGATATAGGAAAGCAGACCTCTACGCTAGAGTAAGCTCCTCATCCCTGCACATATTTTATTATTATTTTTGTTAAACCCCTTTTACGTTCCTTAAATCCAATATTCTGGCTAGTCACCTGATGATCCTAGGTCCTCCTCCTCCTCATCTTCCAGCTGAGGCAGTCTTCAGTACGCTGGTGTTATGAATTCTCTTCGGAATTTCACTGCAAACCTGATGACATAACCCTGGGGATCACCCCTCTCTTAGACTTATACTGTAAATCCAGGCCAACCTGATGACACAACTCTAGGGCTTGATCCCTCTCTTCGGAATTGTACTCTAAACCCAGGCCAACCTGATGACACAACCCTGGTGGTTTACCCCTCTCTTCGGAATTGTACTGTAAACCCAGGCCAACCTGATGACACAACCCTAGGGCTTGACCCCTCTCTTCGGAATTGTACTCTTAACTCAGGCCAACCTGATGACACAACCCTGGTGGTTTACCCCTCTCTTCGGAATTGTACTGTAAATCCAGGCCAACCTGATGACATAACCCTGGTGGTTCACCCCTCTCTTGGACTTTGTACTGTAAATCCAGGCCAAACTGATGACGCAACCCTAGGGCTTGACCACACTCTTCGGAATTGTACTGTAAATCCAGGCCAACTTGATGACACAACCCTGGTGGTTCACCCCTCTCTTGGACTTGTACTGTAAATCCAGGCCAACCTGATGACGCAACCCTAGGGCTTGACCCCTCTCTTCGGAATTGTACTCTAAACCCAGGCCAACTTGATGACATAACCCTGGTGGTTCACCACTCTCTTGGACTTGTACTGTAAATCCAGGCCAACCTGATGACGCAACCCTAGGGCTTGACCCCTCTCTTCGGAATTGTACTCTTAACCCAGGCCAACCTGATGACACAACCCTGGTGGTTTACCCCTCTCTTCGGAATTGTACTCTAAACCCAGGCCAACCTGATGACACAACCCTGGTGGTTCACCCCTCTCTTCGGAATTGTACTGTAAACCCAGGCCAACATGATGTCATAACCCTGGGGGGGTATGTCTATTACAGCTATAAAAGTGAACTGTTTTTCAGAGGGTGTTTGACAGATTGTGAGGAGGTGACATCTTGCCTCCTCTCCTTCTGCTTTAACTCTACAAATACTGACCCACTGTGCCGTAACTATGTGAATTACCCACAGTTGCTGCATGGCTCTATTCCTTTGAATGTGTTTGACGATGGTACTGCCTGCTAAAAGCAACATATCCTTGGCCGTGACATGGGTATAGTTTCTGCTTTTACTACACCACCACAGGCTGGCTTCAACAAGAATGAAAGTTCCAACCCAGAGGACGTCAGTAGGACAATGTGCTTATCTATGCCCTCAGAAGCCCCCTTTTATTTTGGGGTAACATTTGGTATCCCCCCAGATAAATAAGAGTAAGCCAACAGATATTACTGCCCAAGTTTCAACAGCCTGGGGCATTTGTAGAGGTCTGTAGCACACATCAAAAAATGAGGCTGGTTAGGTGGTGATCACATTTATGTAAGTAAAAAAAAAGAGCGTACAAAAATCAGCGCAAGTCGCACCAAACAGCATTAAAGGGAATTGTGCTCAGCGAAGAAGTCTATGTTTTTGCTAACGCAGCATGTCCCATACTTCCTTCTGTCAAAATAAAATGGATTAGAGCGCATTATCCTGTAACCTGCTTCAGTCCCGTACTGTAAAATGCGGGAAGAATTACGAACTTCTTGGCTAAATGGAACAGTTCAATAACTTTCAGGCAAAGAGAAGTCTGCAGCTCATTATATTCAAGATAAATGTCAGAATATCTCCCTTTTCGTAGATACAACTTTTCTAGCCATTGCTCAAGTTACTTAAATTCCTTTTCTGAAAAGCTTTTGAGATGGGCAGGTGCACTCCTATTAAGATGGAAATGTATTTGGTCTGGAGGGTTGTTCATTAAAGTAGATTTAATAATGAGGGGCATTTGGAAAAAAAAAGGGGGATTTGGGTCACTGATTTACTTTAACACAAGGCTGAGTCATTCACTAATTGCCTTCCAGTTGCTATGTATCATATTCTGTCTGACAAAACTTTTGTTTCATCCACTTGAAAGATAAACGTCATGTTTCGGGTAAGAAAAAAAAAAACTTTATTTTTCACCTTCTGGTGGACTGAACAATGCAAACCTGACTGCCCCAATAATCATTTTTATTATTATTATTATATGGGATTTATATAGCGCCAACAGTTTGCCCAACGCTGAACAAAATTAAGGCAGACAAGCTAGAGCTTGCATTTTTATATTTTAAATAAGTACAATATTTGTAAAAAATAATTTTCACCTTCTGGTGGACTGAACAATGCAAACCTGACTGTTCCAATAATATTTTTTTATATTTTAAATAAGTACAACATATGCAAAAATAAACTTACAAAAAAAAATTGATTTTTTACCTTTTGGTGGGCTGAAGTATGGAAACCTGACTGTTCCAATAATATTTTTTTATATTTTAAATAAGTACAACATATGCAAAAATAAACTTACAAAATTTTTTTTATTTTTTACCTTTTGGTGGGCTGAAGTATGGAAACCTGACTGTTCCAATAATATTTTTTTATATTTTAAATAAGTACAACATATGCAAAAATAAACTTAAAAAAAAACTAAATTGTTTACCTTTTGGTGGACTAAACGATGGAAACATGACTGTTCCAATAATATTTTTTTATATTTTAAATAAGTACAACATATGCAAAAAAAAACTTAAAAAAAATAAAAAAAAAATTTACCTTTTGGTGGACTAAACGATGGAAACCTGGCTGTTCCAATAATATTTTTTTATATTTTAAATAAGTACAACATATGCAAAAATAAACTTACAAAAATTTTTTTATTTTTTACCTTTTGGTGGGCTGAAGTATGGAAACCTGACTGTTCCAATAATATTTTTTTATATTTTAAATAAGTACAACATATGCAAAAATAAACTTACAAAAAATTTTTTATTTTTTACCTTTTGGTGGGCTGAAGTATGGAAACCTGACTGTTCCAATAATATTTTTTATATTTTAAATAAGTACAACATATGCAAAAATAAACTTAAAAAAAAACTAAATTGTTTACCTTTTGGTGGACTAAACGATGGAAACATGACTGTTCCAATAATATTTTTTTATATTTTAAATAAGTACAACATATGCAAAAATGAACTTAAAAAAAATAAACTTTATTTTTTACCTTTTGGTGGGCTGAAGTATGGAAACCTGACTGTTCCAATAATTTTTTTTTTATATTTTAAATAAGTGCAACATGCAAAAATAAACTTACAAAAAAAAACTTTATTTTTTACCTTTTGGTGGGCTGAAGGATGCAAACCTGACTGCCCCCAAAATAATTTCTATGTTTTAAATAAGTACAATTTATGCAAAAAAAACCCATAAAACTTAATTTTTCACCTTCTGGTGGACAGTCTGATGCAAATCTGATGTTTATATTTTAAATAAGTGCAACATATCATTCACTTCTGATTTGATGCTCCTCTAGTAGATGTGTATCGCCACATCGTAAAGAGTAAATAACAAAAATGTGGATGATCACAATACATTAATAAGCATTCAAGCATTACTACTACATTGTATATTGCAACAATCCATTACTATGAATATGAATAAATAAATAATAAAAAAAAAAAATCTATGTAGCTCTATGTAGCTCTGACTCTTCAATACATTTTAGCTGTTTTTTTTTTTTGTTTTTTTTATCTAACTAAACTTTGACACCCCCACCACAGTTATACAGCAGGAATATATAGAAGAACATATTAAATGTAAAGTTCACTGACCAGCTGTAATTTCTTTCCCTACTCCATGACACTGGATGAATTTCATATGGTGTACATAGTAAATAGTACTTTATCTTGCATATGAAGAATCATTATTTACGAGTCCATTTTATGTATACAGGGTGTGCCAAAAGTCGCCATGCATAGGAAAAATTTAAAATTTCAGCTAAATATACATTGATTTACAAAATATACATAATATAATAATAATATATAAAATTACTGAATTTTATAAAATATTTACAAAATATTCTCTACGTGTTGGCTACCTCTTTCCACACACACGAGAAGTCTTCTCCCCCACTCATCACTAACACGTTCCAAGATGTCTGTTGTTATGTAATTATAACAAATATTAAAAATATAAAATATGAGTTTGCTAATAATAAATATTTTCTATGTAAGGAGACTTTTGGGAAACCCTGTAGTGTAATCTATAAGTAGTTGTAGGTGATATAGACAACTAATTGAAATCACTGAACTATTATTTGGCATTTTATTTAATTAAAATTGACATATTTCTGGAGGTAGAGTTGATGTATTTTTTTTTTAAATAATTTTTTTTTTTTAAGTTTTTTTAAGTTTTTTTTTTTTTAATCATTTTGAGAGTTTTACATAGTTACAAATAAAAAACAAGCAATTACAAAACCCCTGTTACCCAAAAGATGCCATAACAGTGGGTGAATACATTAAAGCACAAGTATAGGCTGGTAAGACTTATGTACATGTGGATTAATACAAATGATGTATGAATTTTTACCTAAATATTTGCACTAGGACTTTGAAAGTCTGAATATTTGATTGTTTTTTGGTCAAAACAGATTTTTTTTGCTGATTATTTTCACCATGACTTATCAAAAAGTACAGATGTTTGCTATAAATATGACGCCTTTCAGAAAAAAACACTTGCATTTCTGAATGAAGCATGCAGTTGCTAGAAATGTTTTTTTTTTTTTGCTTGACCTCTGTGTTTTTAATGTTATAATACTGCATACAAAGTCAATGGAAACCATAATGATTTTGGTTGATATTTATTTTTTTACGTTTTTAAACTGAGTTTTTATATTTCTTACTATTTTCATAAATTATTTATTTATTTATTATTTATTTATATAAATGATTATTATTATACACGATTTATATAGTGCCAACAGTTTACGCAGCGCTTTACAATGTATAGGGGGGACAACACAATTACAGTACAGTTCAATACAAAAGGTAGAGCTTACATTCCAGGTACTTATATAGTGCCATCAATTTACACAGCCCTTTACATATACACTATATTACCAAAAGTATTGGGACACCTGCCTTTACACGCACATGAACTTTAATGGCATCCAAGTCTTAGTCCGTAGGGTTCAATATTGAGTTGGCCCACCCATTGCAGCTATAACAGCTTCAACTCTTGGGAAGGCTGTCCACAAGGTTTAGGAGTGTGTCTATGGGAATGTTTGACCATTCTTCCAGAAGTGCATTTGTGAGGTCAGGCACTTCTTGGATGAGAAGGCCCGGCTCGCAGTCTCTGCTCTAATTCATCCCAAAGGTGTTCTATCAGGTTGAGGTCAGAACTCTGTGTAGACCAGTCAAGTTCCTCCACTCCAAACTCGCTCATCCATGTCTTTATGGACCTTGCTTTGTGCACTGGTGTGTAGTCATGTTGGAACAGGAAGGGCCATCCCCAAACTGTTCCCACAAAGTTGGGAGCATGAAATCGACCAAAATGTCTTGGTATGCTGACGCCTTAAGAGTTCCCTTCACTGGAACTAAGGGGCCAAACCCAACCCCTGAAAAATATCCCCACACCATAATCCCCCTCCACCAAATGATTTGGACCAGTGTACAAAGCAAGGTCCATAAAGACATGGATGAGCGAGTTTGGGGTGAAGGAACTTGCCTGGCCTGCACAGTCCTGAGTCCTGACCTCAACCCGATAGAACACCTTTGGGATGAATTAGAGTGGAGACTGTGAACCAGGCCTTCTCGTCCAACATCAGTGCCTGACCTTACAAATGCGCTTCTGGAAGAATGGTCAAACATTCCCATAGCCACACTCCTAAACCTTGTGGACAGCCTTCCCAGAAGAATTGAAGCTGTTATAGCTGCAAAGACTGGGCCAACTCAATATTGAACCCTATGGACTAAGACTGGGATGCCATTAAAGTTAATTTGCGTGTAAAGGCAGGTGTCCTAATACTTTTGAAAATATAGTGTATGTTAGATAGCACAACTGCCAAAGTCTTTGTAATGTCCATCCTGTCCTGAGGTCGGAAACCGTTCTGTCAAATAGGAGAGCCAGGTCAGTGGGCACACTTTTGCTCTCAAGCCCCGTTGGCTCCATCCATAGACATAGATAGTGTGGCTTTGCCATGCTCCCCGCTCCATTGTCACAGGATTTAATTGACAGCAGCAATGACCAATGGCTCCTGCTGCTATCAATCTGCCCTGTGAGGAGGGAGAGAGCTGTTGCACAGCGCTGGATCGAGAGCGGGCCCAGGTAAGTATAAGAGGGGCTGGGGGAAATCCTGGATACATAAGGTTTTTTTTACCTAATGCATAGAATGCATTAGTTTGTGTGCTGAGAGTGCGCTGACTGTGCGCTCCCAGCACACTGATCGAGCTGTCACCGGCAGCTCTCTGTATGGTTCCTGATCAAAAGAAGAAGCAGCGCCACCTTCTGGGCATTAAAACATACTTAAAGCGCCACCTGGGAGATGGTCTTAAGAGTCTAGTGACATAAGAAAGAAAAAGTAACCCAAAGAAAAAGTCTTTCATCAGTCTGTGCTGAATTTGTGAATTCTCCTTTCTGATTGGTTCCCAGGTTTGTCGTACTTTTGCTCTGCGTTATGATTTATGGAGGTTATTTTTGTTGTTTGTACGAGCCGAGGTGCTCTGTTTGTTATATCTGCCACCAGTTGAAGTACTGTATTTGCCAGCAGAATCCTGTTAAACGTTTCCATGGACGAGCAATAAATAACTGTACGACCTTCTGAAAATAAAAACGTGTCCGTTTAAGCAGTTAAGCCCCGCTAAAATCATGCTAATAGCTCATTAAACAGCAGCAAAGACAATCAGAAGCAGACCTTGTTATTATACTCTGGAAGTGAACAGTCTCAGTTTTCTACCTCTGTTTGTCTAGAAACATGAAGATTTTAATTAAAGGAATCCATTTGTAAAAAGTTTAGGTAGCAACAGCAAAGAGCCAATACAAGCTAAATCAGGCATGCCAAACTTTTTTGGGCTGCCTTGGACTCACTAACTGTCTTTGCAGCCATTTGCCAGTACAGCGTATTTTTAGTGAACACATAATTTGAGTTAGTATTACAGGGTTTCCCTGAAAATATGCTTTGATGTGACTTTTGAGTTTTTGCATGCTTGCTTTTCCCTAGTTTTATTTTTAGTTTTTAAATGTTTTAAAGCACAGGATGTTCCCATATTATGGCAGGCTTAGCTCTGAGTTTGCCGTCCTCCGGTGGAATGGGTACTCAAATAACATCGCCACTTCTGAACCTGTCTTCTTTCTTTGTCCATTGAGCGATAGTTGGCCATCTTCTTTCTTTGTCCATTGAGCGATAGAGTTGGCCATATTCTCTCTTTGTCCATTGAGCGATAGTTTGCCATCTTCTTTCTTTGTCCATTGAGCGATAGTTGGCCATCTTTTTTCTTTGTCCATTGAGCGATAGTTGGCCATCTTCTTTCTTTGTCCATTGAGCGATAGTTGGCCATCTTTTTTCTTTGTCCATTGTGCGATAGTTGGCCATCTTCTTTCTTTGTACATTGAGCGATAGTTGGCTATCTTCTTTCTTTGTCCATTGAGCGATAGTTGGCCATCTTTTTTCTTTGTCCATTGAGCGATAGTTGGCCATCTTCTTTCTTTGTACATTGAGCGATAGTTGGCCATCTTCTTTCTTTGTACATTGAGCAATAGTTGGCTATCTTCTTTCTTTGTCCATTGAGCGATAGTTGGCCATCTTCTTTCTTTGTCCATTGAGCGATAGAGTTGGCCATATACTTTCTTTGTCCATTGAGCGATAGTTGGCCATCTTCTTTCTTTGTCCATTGAGCGATAGAGTTGGCCATATTCTTTCTTTGTCCATTGAGCGATAGTTGGCCATCTTCTTTCTTTGTCCATTGAGCGATAGTTGGCCATCTTCTTTCTTTGTACATTGAGCGATAGTGGCCATCTTCTTTCTTTGTCCATTGAGCGATAGTTGGCCATCTTCTTTCTTTGTACATTGAGCGATAGTTGGCCATCTTCTTTCTTTGTACATTGAGCAATAGTTGGCTATCTTCTTTCTTTGTCCATTGAGCGATAGTTGGCCATCTTCTTTCTTTGTCCATTGAGCGATAGAGTTGGCCATCTTCTTTCTTTGTCCTTTGAGCGATAGTAGGCCATGTGAGCTGGAGTTACATTATCCCAGCACTCAGCTGGCTTAGAGTCCATCAACACCGCTGGCCATTTTGGCCGGAAGAGAAAAGTGTTTCGCACTTTCAAAAAACTCCTGAAGAAGCTCCTCTGAGCGAAACATGTAGAGTAAGAAGTGGTTGTAAAGGTCAAAAGAAATAATACGTGATTCTTGTAAATACTTTTTGCATTTTTAAAGGATTGTTTAAATAAAATGTATATTTTTCTAAATTGATTGATTATTCTATCTTTTGGTACCTTAAAAGTCTTCCTTCATTTTGTTGTTTAAATGGGATGTGGTCCCGCATTTTGATCTCTCGTCACCCAGTTCTTTAATATATACTTTAAAAATAATGGACAATCTCAAAGCACCCCATTCTAAAATGTAAAAACTATTCTAATAGTTTTACATAATGTAGCAACATACACAAGTCCAAGTAGAACACCCAACGTTAGAGGTGATTTATTTTTCAAAGCAAATACACTTTTTCAAACTGGTACTGACTAGTATTCCAATGTTTCTCCATCACTCAGCTAATGTGACCCCACTGCTGATGGAGAGGGGCAGCGGACAGTCAAACAAGGATGCTATGCAGGCAATTGACATCCTCCTTATCAACTGATGACGCTATTGGTCGTTAGGATGCCGGCAGCTAGAAGGTTGCAATGATGCACAATGAAAACCTGTAACTTAGTGTAACTAAAAGGGAGCCTTTATCCACACGCTGGCTTGTATACAGTTTTTGGGCAATTTTTAGGCATTTTGCCAAGGCACCCTTGAAGAGACCTCAAGGCACCCCAGGGTGCCTGTGCACCCTGATTGAGAAAGGCTGTCCTAACTTACTGTTGAGTTTCCAGGACAGGAAGTGAAAGAAACACCTCTCTAACTAGTCACACATGTTAAAAAAAGAACACATTTACAGCGATTTTAATCCTCCCTCTACTCTATCCAAAAAAAAAAAAAAATAAGATTTGGCTTTAGATATACATTTAAAACTATTTATGTATGATATAAAAAACGCATTGTTTTCAATAGAGGGTTAAGCAATAGAAAATGCTCACTTAGCTAAGTGAATATGATGAACACATATTCATCATGTGCAAGGGAAAAGAAAAAAAAATATTTTAAAGAATAGGCCATCCAGCCATATTGAATCATTGGTTTCTTTTTGTATAGGTGTCCTAGATTAAAGTGGACATCTGTCTAGTCAATTTACAAACCCCTCTCATGGTTCAGACATAAATGTCGGCATTGTGCAGTAATTGACGTCTTTCATTTGGATGTTAGAGAATTACGAGAAGCTTGATGCTTCAGTAGAGAGGCTTTTCAACACATTTTAATATTTTTTTTTTGGCTTGCTTGGAGGCTCCTTCAACCGAAGGAACAATTTTTCTTTTCCAAAAATGCTCTATTGTGCTTCATATAATGAAAGAGTATTGTATTAGATGATAAGATGTTCTCCATGTCAGGCTGCCTTCACGATGAACCAAAGGTGTAAGCAGTCTTTCTCCTTAGTGCAAAAAAAAATAAGTATAAGATTTTACCAAGGCAGAATGGGGTTCTAGGAAAGGTCACTGATTTGGCCCTCTCATTCCTTAGACTGGCATTATTAAGGACTGCAGTACGCACACACAAGAGTACAGTACTGACATATCCTACCCATTAGTAACCAACTGCCTACAAGTACAACCTCCCTGGTGAGGTGACAGGCAGGTGCACAACTTTGAACAATTGTGCTTTCCCCCTGGTTTATTGAAGGAGCATGAAGGTTGTAGCTGGGCCCCCTGAACATCCACTTGGCCCTAGACTTTTTTAAGCTCCACATTATAGTGCGCACACTCAAAACTAACACCAGGTGCAAAATAAAAAGGGCACATGGTCCTCTTCCATAGAGAATGGACCCTGGCCCTGATCCCCTGGGGTGCAAGACACCTGACAGGGACTGAAGTACTTGTGGTTTGCCTGGCCACAACTAGGAAGACCTCGATTCTGAGGAGGCCTGCTAGAGCAAGGTCCACCCAAGTACTAGCTGAGGCTCCCCTGAAAGGAGACCCCATGGGAGGGGAAGAACCTGACCAAAAGTTCATGTGCCCCCCCCCCCTCAAGACTTTCAGGGCAAGTCTGTGGACCTACTTCTGCCTAGGATGTTTAATGACTGGTTGAGGTTGATTTACTAAAAACCGAAGAGTGCACAATCTGATGCAGCTGTGCATGGTAGCCAATGGTAGCCAATCAGCTTCTAACTTCAGCTTTTTCAATAAAGCTTTGTCAAAAACCCTGGAAGCTGATTGGATTCTATGCAGAGCTGCACCAGATTTTGCACTCTACAGGTTTAGTAAATCAACCCTTTTGTGGCCTATGGTTAGCTAAGGAGAACAAGAAGGGAGGGTCCACAGCTCTACCATGAAAGATCTTGATGCTGCTTACTGAATAAAATGCTCTTGATTTTTGGGGTACCGGATTGCCTAAAGTGTATTTCCATCTTTCTATATTTCGTCTTTGTCCCCACACTATCCCCCATTAAAGCGGAAGTAAACCCATCGATTTAACAGTTTAGAAAAAAAAAGGCATGCCGGGAATGCTAACTGCACATTGGCTGTGCTTTCAACCAAACAGTCAAACCATCCAATGGCTGGTGTCATAACGGATCACATGTGCAGCACTGTGGCAGTTGAAGATTAAACAGAGGCAAAGATGGCAGCTTCCTTGGCTGAAAACGATAGGGGGGTTTACTTCCACTTTAACACACAATGCAAAAGTGTGGTTTCTAAAATGTTTACCGTTTGTTTGGACAACTTTACAGCTGATAACGAAGACCTGCAAACTCAGTACAGATGGGGTTAATTATATTGAACATTACTCCACAGCCCCCTCCAAAACTTCACAAAGCAAGAAGAGCCTGTAGGGATTTTTACGCAAGTAAAAAGCACCTAAAAATGGAACCAGCAATTTTTTAATTTTTGTTATGCTATGTTAACGGGAACATGTAACAAATATAAAGTAGGTGTTATCCCAGTTTGGCTGCAAAAGTGGAAATACACTTTAGGATTTAAGTGAGAAACTATCTAGAAGTGACTGCGTTCTCCTCATACCACTTCTCTTCTAGGTCTATAAAGCCCACGGGTTGCTTTAAATAAGAACACATTTTGGAAGTAAATTTTTTCAGATTTAAAAAAAAAAGCGCTGCACCTGTGGCCCTTTGTCATGCAGATGAAGGTAATTGGTTTATATGAGACAAACTTTCACACCATCTGGAATGTCAGTGCACCTGCAGGTTTAAGCACCTTCCACCCCGTACTTATCTCGTTATGCGCTCTGTACCTTATCTCTGACCTGCATACATCCCAGCCGAATGAATTTCCTTGCAAAATGATGTGTTTGTGTTTTGAAGTAATTGTCCATCAAATGTTATGACATGCTTATAAAACTAAGCATTTCCACATTCAGATCTGCAATGGGTTTGCTAGTGAGACAAACCTTAACCCATTATTTTAGCTTCAGCCTTTAAGTGGACGTTTAAGGCAAACGCACATTTTTGAAAAAAATAAAAATCCAGATAAACAGCTATGATCACATCTGAAACACATACGCAGAAATTTGCTTTACCTCTCCAGAGATTCACGCCATGACTAATTTGTTATTAAGAAGTCAGGGCATACACGGAAGTGGGATATTTCCTGCTTTTTCAGATACCAAAACCCATAGCAGCCTATCAGAATTTATTTTGTTGGAATTAGGCCAGCACGAGGTAGATTCTGATTGCTTTGCTTGCTATTGCAGTTTAAAATGCAATGTCCTAGCTTTGTATTTAACACTTTAAATCTTGCACTGTTCTACTGAATGAGGCCAATTGCCATAAACAGGGATAATTTCTTGCTGAAGGCCCATAACTTTATGTTTAAAGTGGTTCTAAAGACTGAAGTTTTTTTTTATTATATGCATGAAGGTGAAAAACCTTCTGTGTGCCATGCCCCCCCCCCCCCCAGCCCCCTTACCTGAGCCCCCTCCGATCCAGTGATGTTCACAATAGCCTGAGCTGTATGGGGACTCTCCCTCCTCTTTAGCTGGGACAGTAGCAGGAGCCCATTGGCTCCCACTGCTGTCAATCACAGCTATTGGGTCACTTTAATTACTTTTTCCTTTTTTTTTCTTCCAAAAAGAAAACAAAGTGTTAATTATATATGTATATATATATATATATATATATATATATATATGTATATATATATATATATATATATATATATATATATATATATATATATATATTGCCTCTATGAGCTCTCCTTGCTCTCTCTATGATCTTTCGCTCCTTTTTTCTTTTATCTATATGTATATATATATATATATATATATATATATATATATATATATATATATATATATATTTATTTATGACCATATATTAGGTCTTATACATAAAGTACCTCTGTTATTTAAGGCATGAAAATGCCTGCTCTGCCACTGCAGTGCAGAGCAGAGTAGCAGCCACACCCCTCTGCATAAGTGTCCTCACATAGACTTCTATTGCAGAGAAGGGCAGAGGGTGTGTCTGACAAGATCTGTAAGAATTACCGAATGCACTGTGTCCAACTTTAGTGTTTATTGGATTGCACAGTCATATTTAGACTCCCTGTGCAACTGCTGTAAAGTAAGTGGAGGTAAGACATCGAAAATGGAGGTTGTTGGTAAAGTGCCTGTCTGACTGTCTATCTCTATATGAGACTTCAGTTGAGATGTAAGGTTTTTTTATGCTAGTTTTTTTGTTGTTTCCTTAATTGAGAAAAGTCATTTTGTGAATTGTACCATTAAAATACAGTTCACAGGGAACATGTAACATCAGTATGGAGAGTCTGGATCCCAGTAAAGTGATAACAACATTTTTATAGTTCAGCTCACACAGTGGCTCCCATCACAAAGCGTGTGGAATTTAATTTTAATTCCACCTTGAATCAGTCTTTTATTTTACTTGAGACAAATATTCAAACCAATTTTTGGCCCTTTAAATCACGTGACCATACTTCTCCCGCCTCACTTCCATCTTCTTTTTTATGGTATTGCATAATTTGACACTTTTAGCTGAACAATTCTAGACCACATTGCAAAATATGAGCCAGGCCCAGAAATACCAAACACAATAATGCTGCTTTCTTTTTGATAAAATTGCACAAAAAGATACAGACATGGCCTACTAGCTACTCAGATTGTAGATGGCATTTATATATATATATATATATATATATATATATACATATAAAAAGAGATGACTTTCCTTCTCTGCTAAATAAATCCCAGGGCCATCTTTACCAATGTCATCAAAGATAAAAAAAAATAGAAAATTAAGCTACAAGTCTATCATTTTCAGAACACCTCCTATTTTTACAAAAAAAATATTGTTATTTAATAATTGCAATTCGAACTGTATATATATATATATATATATATATATATATATATATATATATATATATATATATATATGATATCTCTATATATATATATATATATATATATATTAGTCTGGTTTACAGTTAGAATTGCAATTACTAAATAACAATATTTTTTTTGTAAAAATAGGAGGTGTTCTGAAAATGATAGACTTGTAGCTTAATTTTCTAATTTTTTTTATCTTTGATGACATTGGTAAAGGTGGGATTTATTTAGCAGAGAAGGAAAGTCATCTCTTTTTATATCAAAGCAATCAACAAGATCTCCATGTCACACAGAGAGTCTAAAAATAGAAAAAAACATAGCCTAGTACGCGTGGCATTTGCAAGAAGCTGGCATGGTGAGAATCTCTGGCAATCGGCAGCCCCAGAAAATATTTGGAGGTGGGAGGAGGGCATTGGATGTCAGGGCCTGCACAGCACAAGAGAGAGCGGTGCCTGTGATTACAGATAAAAGCAGTGACAGACACAAATGTCCCGGAAAGAGAAGTCCAGGCTATTGAGTTAAGAGCCAGGAATGAGGATGAGACAGGAAAAGGACATGGAGGAACTTGTACACAAGGATGGAACCAACAGAGAGTAGAAATGTTCACAGATAACACAAATGGACAGCAAGATAAGCCTGTATCAGTGATTCATTTGGTCTTTAGAACAAAAAAAAAAGACAGCATGAAAGAGTAAACTTTACATTCTAGATTAAACTTTAAACCGAATAACCAGGTAAAGATTAAGCTGCACAAACATACTCGGCCTAAACTTAAAATGTGGATCCACTCTAAAAAAAATTGGGGAATTAGGATGGATGTTGAAGGATGGATTCCAGGTCTCTTGACCTAAATCTGGCATTATATCCTATGACCTGTAAAATATTGTACATCTGCTTTGTTGAAGACTTAGTTGATGTCACCACTCCCATAGCTCCCAACTGTCCCTGATTTCAAAGGAACTGTCCCTGATTTGGAGCATTGTCCCTTTGTCCCTCTTTCCTCCTCATGTGTCCCTTATTTTGGTCTGATCCATATAGTGGTATATAAAATGCACTTTTTATCTTTCAAAAAGTGTTTCCCAGTGCTAAAACTTTCATCCAATTTCTAAATTGCTGCATTTGTACATTTTAAAAGCCAATATAAAGGAATAGTAGTGGTAAAAAATAAAAGACCTTGTGGATTTAATTAACTTTTTTGGGGTTATTTCTCCTTTAAGGGGGTGTGGCAGGGGGCATGTCCTATGCCTGCATAGGTTTGTTAGTAGGTGCCCCTCATTCCCATCTCAAAATGTTGGGATGTATGACCACCCCTATGTGCTGCCTTGTAGCTCTAATTATTGTGACCTTGCATGGAATTAACATTGGGCCTCCTAAAACAGTTAACAGGTATGTATATAAATATTCTAACACCCCCTACCTATCCTCCCTTATGTCTCCCAAAATTTTTACCAAGCATGTCAATTTTGAGTGTACGCCCACTTTAATGGATCTGGCCATAATTGTATATGCTTTAGTTACTTCCTTGAAGAGTTGTACATGAATTTTTGCAAAGTATACCCAGGTATGGCAGCCCTGGGTTGATATATACCTATCACCAGGCTTTGATACTACTCCAGTGGAACCTTGATCACTATAGTCCCTAAACGATCGAATCAGGTCCTCTCAGCTCAGGACCTCTGGAACCCTTACTACCCATATGTCCCCACACTTTTCCTACCCCACTCTTACTTGGTTAATAGGTTTGTTATAACCATCGACACCATGCACATTTTTTATCTTGCGTATTTACTAAAGGCAAATAGACTGATCTCTCTGCAGCTTAGTGAATGAGGCGAAGCTCTGCTGACCCCAATCTTGTGCAAGCAAAATGGCTACTTTTTTTAATTCCTTGCACGTGATTGGGTATTCTTTGCAAAGTTAACAAATTCCCTTGCAAAGTGCAGCTCCCCCTTGCAAAGTGAATAGCCTATTTGCCTGTAGTAAATCAACCCCTGTATGCACCCTCTATTGTTCAGGTATGTGATATACTAGCTGTATTGAATGGAAAATGTACCTCTATTTCACTTTGAATGCACATCATTTGTTGAAACTCAAGCTGGCCATAGATGGATTCAGCAGGGACTGGTCGAATTTCAATCCATGTATTGCTGTTCTATGGCTGTTCCCATTCATGAGAAGTCAATCTAATGATTGCTTTCTGTTAAACGGGCTTGTTGGATACGTTTTGTTTGATCAGCGCTGCAGTACTGATCAGTGTTTTCCTACAATGGAGGAGACCCCACAGTCAGAATACAAAAGCACAGTGGGGAGGATTCCTCTAGCCACCTCGCTTGTGTGGATGGGGGAAATCCATTCAGTTTTTTTATTTTTTTATCAGCCTGTTTGAGGATAGGAAAAAATGGATCCATGTATGGCTAGCTTTACCTCTGAAACTCAATAAAAACATTAAAAAAGAAGAGTTGTACATGACCCCATCCATCACTGATCCTTGTAGCCCATGCACATACTATTCACATATACCTGTTCCAAATTTCACAGCCAATTTTAGGAGAGAAGGTCTAAAAAGGTTTTCAATTTATAGTAGAAAAGCTTAAAACTTCTGCAGTTCCCTTGATGTTATGAATTCCAGTGCAAAGATTCCTCCTGTCCACTGGAGGCAGGTGCAGAGGTTTTGTGCTTTCAACAGAATACAATCCAAAACCTTTTTTTTTTTCTATTTCGATGGAGTGGGGAAAAGTTAGAATCTCAGTCAGGTCTTTATTGCTCTAATGCCCTGTACACACGATAGGATTTTCCCGACAACAAATGTTCCATGTGAGCTTGTTGTCGGAAAGTCCGACCCTGTGTACGCTCCATAGAACAATTGTTGTTGTCGGAGTTTCCGCCAACAAATGTTTGAGAGCAGGTTCTCAAATTTTCCAAGAACAAAACTTGTTGTCAGAAATTCCGAGTGTGTGTACACATTTCTGGCGCACAAAAGTCCACGCATGCTCGGAATCAAGCAGAAGAGAACTATTGAACTTAATTTTTCTCGGCTCGTCGTACGTGTTGTACATCACCGAGTTCTTGACGTTTGGAATTTCCGACAACATTTGTGTGACCGTGTGTATGCCAAGTTTGAGCCAACATCCTTCGGAAAAAATCCACAGTTTTGTTATCGGAAAATCCAATTGTGTGTACAGGGCATTAGTGTTCTTGTTTTGCCCCAAAGACATAATAGAAAGGGTTAATCCTACATTTGAGAGTTGTCAATGGAACAAGTTTTACCCATTAGAAGATATTCCCCCTGCTATGGTTCCTCCTGTGACAAACATAACATTTTGAATATTCCCTCATTTTCTGCCCGGATGATAAACAATGAGGATGGATGTCACTAACAAGGACATAAAAGGTCATTAAAACTTGAGGTTTGAACTTGAGGTTCGAACCCTTCCCCGCTTTTACCAAAACTAGAAAAACCTTTGTCTGGAGTTCTTTAACACAAACACCACCCAGTTATTTAAAGCAATACAAATCTGTTGCATCTGTTGTAAAAATCACATCTTCCTTTGCCATACAAGTTTGATACCAAGCCTTCTAGAAACTGTGTTCTCTTTCTTTTTTTTTATCAGATTTTCATATGTTTGGACAGATTTTTATGACATACATGTTTTTGTTCTTTTATGACGTTGGCTGGTTAACATACAGACATGGAAATCCATTAGCTGTCCAGTAAATTTTTATGTGCTCCATGTTGGTATTACACTTTCTTTACTTTCTATATATTTTCCATGTTCTGTGTAAATACTTCTGAAAATAGAGAATGAATGGTAAGAGCCGTAAAAGGTTTAACAACTTTAACAGTTGATGTCTTCATACATTTGGCTTCTATGAGGACTACGTTTTTATTTTTGTGCTTCAGGGGAGTGTTCATGTCAATGTATTTCTAACTGATACAAACGTTTTAAAGCATTTTTTCTAGCCTTGTTCAATTGCTTGAAGTGTATGTATAGCCGTTTTTTTTTTTTTTTTTTGTAGGCAATGGTTAAAATCTCTATTAAATGATTGCTGTATGTGTCCTGTTGGGGAAATTTCCCTTCACTTCATATTCTGCAGATACAATAGAAACTGAGAAGAAATCTCTTCTCTTAGGCCCCTTTCACACGGACGGTCCGTTCAGGTCCGCCTGTCAGTTTTTTAGGTGGACCTGAACGGACACTCCCTAGACCTCTATGGAGAGTCGGATGTCAGTGGGGACATGTCCGCTGACATCCGACCCGCTCCGATCTGAAAAAGTGTGACGGAGGAAAAAAGCTATTTTTCCATCCGTCTGCGGATTTGATCGGGTGACGACGGACTCTACGGTCCGTCGTCATCCGATCCCCCATAGGGGAGAGCAGGGCTCTGACAGGTCCGCTCTGACAGGTCCGTCCCTCTGAGTGCAGAGACAGACCTGTCATCTTCCTACTGTGCAGAGCGGGCTCCGTACACGCACACGTCCGTGTGAAAGAGCCCTTAGGTAGTGGTTACCTGAATAGATGTGCCCATCTGGAAGGTTTTTCTCTCACCTCCTATTCTGTTGACAACTGAATTTGAATTTCCCAGTACTTACTCTCTTGATTACAGTATTTCTCTATTAACCACTTCAACCCCCGGAAGATTTGGCTGCTGAATGACCAGACCATTTTTTGCGCTATCGCACTGCGTCGCTTTAACTGACAATTGTGCGGTCGTGTGACATTGTACCCAAACAAACTTGACGTCCTTTTTTCCCCACAAATAGAGCTTTCTTTTTATCATCTCTGCGGTTTTTATTTTTTGAGCTATAAACAAAAAAAGAGTGCCAAATTTTGAAAAAAAAACACAATATTTTTACTTTTTGCTATAATAAATATCCTCATATTTTTTTTAAAAAAGCACATTTTCTCAGTTTAGGCCAATATGTATTCTTCTACAAATTTTTGGTAATAAAGATCGCAATAAGCGTATATTGATTGGTTTGCGCAAAAGTTATAGCGTCTACAAAATAGCGGATAGATTTACAGCATTTTTATTATTATTATATATTTTTACTAGTAATGGCGGCGATCTGCGACATCAGGACTGCGACATTATGGTGGACACATCGGCCAATTTTGACACATTTTGGGACCATTGGCATTTATACTGCGATCGGTGCTATAAAAATGCATGGATTACTGTAAAAATTGCACTGGTAGTGAAGGGGTTAACACTAGGGGGAGATCAAGGGGTTAACTGTGTTCCCTGCTACGTGTTCTAACTGAAGGGGGGATGGGAATTGCAAGGGGAAGAGATAGATCGGTGTTGACCAAGGGCACTACTTGGAGTAGCCCTTGGATCATCATTTCCTTTTGCATGCTGGATCTTCTATCGCAGACTTTTCATCGGTAAAGAAAACCAGCTGAATATGTGGAGCTCACTAGCTGCTCCCATGAATTAGGCTGTCTCTTGCTATAGAATCTGGAGTAAAAGTCCAAAAGCGAAGAAAGTAATAAAAGAACCAAGTCAATGAGAAATTTTAAAATCATCCCTTGCAGTGGGGCTATGCCTGCACTGCATGGGTTGATTGTTCATTTAAAGAGGGACTGTACCTGAAATTTTTTTTTTAAAGCCAGCAGCTACAAATGCTGCAGCTGCTGACTTTTAATAAATGGACACTTACCTGTCACAGGTTCCAGCGATGTCGGCAGCAGAGGCCGATCAATCGATCAGCTCTCTGCTGCTGCCGGCGCCATTCTCGGTGAGGGAATCAGGAAGTGTCGCCTTTGCGGCTTCACTTCCCAGTTCCCTACTGCGCATGCGCGAGTCGCGCAGCGCAATGAGAATCGTCAGCGCTGTCTGCCGGGACACGTGTGTGTCCCGGCAGACAGCGCGCCGGGACAGGAAGTTGCGTAAACTCCCGACTTAGACAGGTATCTGCACCCCCCTCCCCCCTGAAAGGTGCCAAATGGGACACCGGAGGGGGGGGGGTGCCGAAAAGCGGAAGTTCCACTTTAGGGTGGAATCCCGCTTTAAGTTTTAGGGGACATGGAAAAGAAGATCTACTTACCCAATCCTCTTCTCCTCCGTGCTGCTAGACCGGTAACATTCAATGGGGTTGATTTACTAAAGGCGAATCCACTCTGCACTGCAAGTGCACTTGGAAGTGCAGTCGCTGTAGATCTGAGGGGAAGATCTGAAATGAAGGGAAGCTCTGCTGATTTTATAATCCAATCACGTGCAAGCTAAAATGCTGTTTTTTATTTTCCTTACACGTCCCCCTCAGATCTATAGCGACTGCACTTCCAAGTGCACTTTTATTATTTTATTATTATTTGCTTTTAGTAAATCTTCCCCAATGCCTTCTCCATTATGCTCCAGCGGTCTATGGTCCTGACATGATCCATAGTCCTGCATTGGATGTGATGATGCCAAGTCACAATCCACTGTTGCAGTGCGGGCGAGTACCATCTACCTGGGGAGCGGACGATCAGGTAAGTTAACGTGCTTTTAGCCTCCCCTAGACCAATTGAGCGGTTAGCCAATGCAGTGTTGGGCAGCCCCACTGCAACGGAGAATTTCTAAGTTTCCCGCAGTTGGGCTTTAAAGAGTCTGCATAAGTCTTAATTAGCTGACATCTTTTTAGATTGTAAGCTCTAACGAGCAGGGCGCTCTGATTCCTTCTGTATTGAATTGTATTGTAACTGTGCTGTCCGCCCCTTACATTGTAAAGTGCTGCGTAAACTGTTGGCGCTGTATAAATCCTGTATAATAATAATATTAATAATGAAGCAACCTCATTACAATATGAACTGATTAAAACTCATGCAGATTCTTTAACCCAGGGGTCTTCAAACTACGGCCCTCCAGTTGTTCAGGAACTACAATTCCCATCATGCCTAGTCATGTCTGTGAATGTCAGAGGTTTACAATGCCTCATCGGATGTGTAGTTCTGCAACAGATGGAGGGCCGTAGTTTGAAGATTTCTGCTTTAACCATTCGGCTTGGTGCTCTTATTACTTATTTCCCCTTTATACAAAAAAAAACAGACATGGGTTCTAATCCCCCACCACTCTATCCAATACAAAAAAAATAATTTTAGCTTTAGATACACTTTAATTCAGATGTTGACGGACTTTTTGCGAAGACAAGTTACATTATCCAGTTAGGGTGCTTTCACACTGGGGCGTTTTTCAGGAGCTACAGCGCTAAAATAGCGCCTGTGTAGCTCATGAAAAAAGCGGGTCCTTTCACTCCAGTGTGAAAGCCGGATGGATTTAACACTGGAGCAGTGCGCTAGCAGGACAGTAAAAAAAGTCCTGCTAGCAGCATATTTGGAGCGGTGAAGGAGCGGTGTATTCACCGCTCCTATACCCCTCCTACCCATTGAAATCAATGGGACACCGCGGGGATACCGCCGGCAAAGCCCCGCGCAGTGGCGCTTTGCGGGGGATTTAAACCCTTTTTCGGCCGCTAGCAGGGGTTAAAACCACCCCGCTAGCGGCCGCATACCGCGGCTAAATGTCGGTAAAGCAGCGCTAAATATAGCGCTGCTTTACCGTCGCTGCCCGCACCGCCCCAGTGTGAAGCCGGCCTTAGTAAACTCATGCATATCCAAACACTCTTTGCTTTGAAATGATAGGATTAGAAAGGCTATAATTCATTTGATCTAAGTTTGCATTGTTGTATAAAGCATCTTCATTTATATCTAGGCGCCGCAATTAGCTCTGAGGATACATAATAAATACTTTAAGTCAGGTTCTCCTAACAATCTGCTGCCACCACTTGTATATTTTCCATGGCGGATGGATGGGTAGAGAATTCTGCACGCAAGCTTCCTTGTAAATACTGGATAGTTTTCTGACTAAATAAGGTTTGCTTGTGGATTTTTTCTCGAGTCCCCAAAACCAAACCTTCCCTGTTAGCTCCACTCCATTTATTTATCCGACACATATGACTAAGTCAATAAGACAGATGAAGCTGACAGACTCCTTTTTTTATGTAACTCTGCATTAGCACAGCGCAGGATTCTGTAGTTTACATATACTTAGAAAGCGATGACAACTTAATAATGGAGTCTATTTTGTGTTTTGTTCGGAAGGCTTGTCGTTCTTTGTGTCGAAGGCTGACCTCTACATTTCGTTGTCAGGAAAGGGCAGCTATGTCACTTTAATTTGCGGTAATGTGGAATGCTGAACTGGCGTGCTATGGGGGCTGCTAGACTTGTGGAACAATAACTTGTTCCCTGGAAAGTCAAAGCAGATAACCAATTTGTATTATCTGTCACTGACAAAATGCAACCTTTGGAATATAGATTAACACAACAGTGTCTGAAGAAGCTCATGCACAATGGAGACATGAACAGACACTGCAAACACTGGAGAGAGCCAACCAGACAGCACTTGAGCTGTAGGCTGCCATCTAACATTGTGCAGACAGTCCCTTGTAGGCTTGTCGTCTGAGCTAAGGCAATATTAATGACCAATCAGACCATTACTGCCCCGTGTCGTATAACAGCAACATATTTCCAGAGGTTTTTTTTTTTTTTTTGGAAATATGGTGGCAGTAAACCTAAACTTGAATAGGAATTTCCCCCCCAGAAGGGTGGGGTTTTTAGGCAGCACAGTATAGAAGATTAAATAATTGATACAGCGTATGTCAAAAGTAAAATGTATAAATGTTTATTATATTGACACAATTGTGACAACATGGATAAAAGACATGAGCCCCAATAGGAAATACCACAGAAAAAACATAAAATACAAAAATATCAGCAGACAAATACTTTCAAAACAGCACAGTTACTGAAAACATGTCGATGTTAAGGAAGTAAAAGCTGACGCGTTTCAACCTGTATTTATATGGGTCTTCTTCAGAGGATTGTTTTTTATATGTCTGCTGTAATGAAGAGCAAAATAACATTGAAAAATAAAATTGTGGACATATGTAAATCACAGTCATCTCACTATGCACTAAAGCAGGAGATGTGGAGACCATCTATTATAACGGTGCGACATATATTTACCAAAGTGTGTATGGTTGATATCGTGGGTTTCCTTAAATGGGGATCCCTTAAAAAGATTCTCTCTCTCCGGGCGGCTCTGAGATGCTCCCTACCTGGCCGGGGTAGGTCAGGGCAGATGGCCTAAACTAAACCTAAACTTTAACTCAGTTCATAAACAAATAGACTTGATGAATATAATCCAAAGAGGTTCAGAGTTACTCACAGGTCTTGAATTGGAGGTAGCACAGCAACGGAAACGGTTATCGCGTCAACATTTTGACGGATCTATCACCGTCTTTCTTATGCCCCATACACACGGTCGGACATTCCGATAGGAAAAAAGTCAGATTGGATTATGTTGTCAGAAAATCCGATCGTGTGTGGGCTCTAGCAGACTTTTTCCGTCGGAATTTTGGATGGAAAAAATTTAAGAGCAGGACCTAAAATTTTCCGACAACTAAATCCGATCAGACTTTTTCCGATCGTGTGTATAGAATTCCGACGCACAAAGTGCCACGCATGCTCAGAATAAATTTGGAGACGAAAGCTTTTGGCTACTAGCCTCTACGTAGTCCAACAACTTTGTGCGACCGTGTTAATGCAAGACAAGTTTCGGCCAAAATCCGTCGGAAAAAATCTGACGGATTTTGTGATCGGAATGTCCGACCGTGTGTACAAGGCATAAATGCTCAGATATTTCAGGTGCTGTGCTGCCTCTGTTTCCAGACCCATGAATGGAACGACTTTGGAATTGTATGAAGATTACTTCAGTGAAGCCCCAAAGAATAATTACAAATATGTGTATTTTAAACATAGCTACAATGGTTCAGCTTGGACCAATGTATCTACATATATTCCATACTTGGGCAATGACCCTGGAAATCATTGAAGTAGATACCACTACTCCAGTGATCTCCACTTGATTCCAGGTCCCATGTTGAGTGGCTGGCCTGATGCCATGTGAACACAGGCCTCTTGGCGCAGGCACCATTCAGCGAATTCTTTATTTAGAGGTACCTATATAACACTGTAAATTTATGCAGAATTTTGCATATATTTTATACATTCACATGCTTGCAATCTAAGGCCTTAAACTCACATACTGTACATACATATATACACATACTAGAGCCAAGACAGAGAGGAGCCAGTTTGCCTACCAGCATGATTTTGAGTGTAAGAGAAAACCTAAGCAGGGGTAGGGAGAACACCGTGCCATGGTTGGAATTTGAGCCGACAACCATAGTGCTATAAGGCACACTGGAAATTCCCACCTGGCAGGCAGATTACTTGAGGAGATCATGGATGGCCTCTTGAATATGTTACAGCCTATCTAATTTCCGTTTGAATGTTTTCCTATGGAGAGGGCACTTACCTGGCTTTATACTACAAGGTATGATTAAAGGTTTCCATCTACTGATATATTCATCCCTGCCTGCCAAGATTTGTTGGGTGTCATTGCGGGTTCCCTTTAGATGTCAGAAAGCCCCAGAAGATATTGGAAATGTATTTCTATGGATTACTAGGCTTATACTCATTTTTATTTATCACAACCCCCTTGACACACCGAGGAGCTTCAGCCCCTGTGTCTGCCCCCCAGACCTTCAGTGACATATATGATTCTCCACCATATTGTTTAATATGATACTTTGTAAGCTGGTCCTGAGGAAGCTACGCAATCAGCAAAACGCGTTGACCAGCGTATGGAGTACACATGCCTCCACTTTCGATCATGGATGGCCTCTTGCATATGTTACAGCCTATCTAATTTCCGTTTGAATGTTTTCCTATGGAGAGGGCACTTACCTGGCTTTATACTACAAGGTATCATTAAAGATTTCCATCTACTGATATATTCATCCCTGCCTGCCAAGATTTGTTGGGTGTCATTGCTGGTTCCCTTTAGATGTCAGAAAGCCCCAGAAGATATTGGAAATGTATTTCCATGGATTACTAGGCTTATACTCATTTTTATTTATCACAACCCCCTTGACACACCGAGGAGCTTCAGCCCCTGTGTCTGCCCCCCAGACCTTCAGTGACATATATGATTCTCCACCATATTGTTTAATATGATACTTTGTAAGCTGGTCCTGAGGAAGCTACGCAATCAGCAAAACGCGTTGACCAGCGTATGGAGTACACATGCCTCCACTTTCTTAGCTTGGAATACGCTTATATCTGTAGGAGGTGTTTGTATAGTGGTCCCAAGTGGGACCTATGTATCATATTATTATATTCCTGTTTTTAGCCTATTAGTATTGTGCTGTGAGTTATTTTTAAAATATGTTCAATAAAGATTGATATATTTTTTTATACATTGGATTCTGTCTCGTGTGGGTGCCAGTAAAGTCTATTATCAGCAGGACTGGTTCCTGCAACTTGCACATCTATTAGGAAATTTAAATGTGGTGCGGGTGGAGGTCACCCCACTTTTCTTCTGGTAACTACTTAGCCACAGTGCTGCCCTTTGCATTTTCTAAATAATTGCAAAGTGTTCTCTGATTGGATGAGGTGGAGAGCATGACGTGGGGAGGAAGACTGGAGGACTATGAATTAACATAGGTGTTCCTATGTATTAGATCAGTGGCGGCCCTTTGCTTGCTTTTATCGGGCCATCGAGGCACTATTCCTCCCACCGTTACGAGGCACTATTCTGCCAACTGACATCAACAATGGGGCACCATTTCTCCCACTGACACCACCAAGGGATCACTATTCCTCCCAATGACACCAACAATGGGGCCCTATTCCTCCCACTGATACCAAATGCATCAAAGGGAGGAATAGTTTGTAGACCCCTGTATTAGATCACCCCCCTAATTCAACAAGCATTATATGCTGCATTAGATGAGGGATGGGGGGGCACATTGCAATTAATTTTATATATGCCCAGAGCTAGGCTTTAACAATATCAGCACACAGGATGTCATGAGAGAAGAAACAAAGTAGTATCAATTTGTCACAGGACAATCATTATATACTTCTACTGTCTTACAGGATATTTCTCTTCCTGTATGTTTGCCTTTTTTATATGTTGCTGTTTAGTGTTTTATAGAGAGATGCTCTGCTGATAAGACATTTATGCAATCTGCTTCCTGGGCTGTGAATGAACTTTGAACTTACATAAACTGTCTGCTGTAGTTTTTTTTTAAATTGCTATTAGAAAAATAGTGTAAAATTTACAATTGCATATATATATAAAAAATATATATATATATATAAAAAATATAAATTATATCATATATAAAAAAAAATATATATATATATATATAGTGATATAAAAAGTTACATTTTATTTTAAATTGAAAGTACTATTAAGCCCTCAGCCTCACTTTTTCTTTCTTTGGAGATATTTCCTCTTACAGCCTGCCTGTCCGTAGCAGTGGCAGCTGGTGCTAAATATTTCGTGGGGGGGGGCAGCAAACTAACGCAACCCTCCCCAAACGGATGAGAAGGCGGCGATCGCCGCAAGCGCAGCGGGAGACGGACAGCGGAGGGGAAAGTGGCGATCGTCGCAAGCATCCCCCACCTCCCCCTACGTTAAACAGACAAGAAGACAGCGGTGATCCACTAACGCCCCCCCCCCCCCTCCGCAGGACACATACCTTACCTTAGGAGGCATGGGGAAGGAAGAGCTGGGGGCATTGCTTCTCCTCCTGGTTGAACAAGAAGTGTGTCCTGAGACCCGATTGGCCATGGAGTCCTAAGACTCCCAGGCCAATTGGGTCTTCTAAGACTCCCTGGCCAATTAGGTTTCCGGACTCACTTCGTGATTGGCCGGGAGGAGAATCAGGAAGACAATAGCAAATATTAATTTGCTATTGTCACACAACTGGGTGGGCTCAGGGCGCAGTACTCTGCGCCCCGAGCCCACCCTTTTTTTTAAGCCAATAAGAGCCTCAGGCTCTAATCATGTGCTTACAAATTGTAGATTAGGGGCCAGCTCATGAATTAGGGGGGGTGCGGCCTCTGCGCCCCTTATGGATGGGCCGCCACTGGTCTGTAGGACGGGAAGTGAAACAAAATCTTTCCAATGGCATACAAAAGGCAAAACAATACAGGAGTTTTAACTTTTCCCTGCTCTTTCCCACAGAATTTATTTGAAAATATTTTATTTTTCATATGTACAGTATTGTTCAGTATAATTCTGTGATCGGACTTGCATATTTTTCTGTTTTTAGCTACACGGGTATTGCTACCAGGACAGCAATGACATAGTGGACACCCTCACCACTATCACAGAGCTGGGCTCCCCTCTGGAGATGATACAACTTCTACAGTCCTCCTGGGAAGACAGATTCCGTGTAAGTCGCCTACGCTGTATGGATCTTTGTTAAATATGTCCTGGCATAGACAGGTTCTCTTTAACACATATATGTGGACAAGTATATTATTTTGTACATTTCTGCAATGCATGCACATTTTACATGTTTTATCCCTTGAAAAACACTGAAAGTACAGAAAAATAACTGTTGATGTGCCAGGAATATAGCTTTCCTTTTACTTTCCTCTTTGACATGACAGATCGGCTCTGACTTCCTAAGCACTTCTTGTCAGCCATGACTGCTTTGATTCTGATGGACTACAAAGAATAAAATTAGAGAAAAATTTCCATCCTGTACCTTCAAATTTTCCCCTCACTGTGGAGCTAAGAAACAGGAAAAAACAAGGACTTTAGAGACAAATTGTACCACATTATTTGAATAAAATCCATATTTTATTTATAACAAAAGAAAATATAAAAAATTGCACATAGAAACATGCCACTAAAAACATGTGTACACGTATATACAAAATATGGCCGACAAGTGCATTGAATTTGGTACATGATGTCAAGTGTGTGACCCCCTGTGCATCAGCATGTTTCGCTGATCTGCTTATTCAGGACTCACAAGACAGGAAATAGATGAGAAACAGGTCTCATTATAGAAATTAAAAAATGCATAGATATAAAACATATTTCATTATATTTGCAGAAACACATATATATCATTGGTTTATCGTGTTTAATATATTCCCCTCACTGTGGTTTACTTGTGTTGTCCTTGACTATTGTTTAATGTTCCTTTTCAGCTGAAATTCTACTAGTGTATAACTCACAAGACAGGAAATAGATGAGAAACAGGTCTCATTATAGAAATTAAAAAATGCAACCACCCTATTGTAGCTTTACTGCTACAGGGTGGCTGCTTTGTGCAGGATCACATATATGTATATGTATACGTTTCTGCTGTAAACAAGGCAGATTGCCGTTCTGTCATTAGGGAAGGCATGGATCCATGCAGGAACACAGGATCCATGCCTTCCCCTAGTAAATACCCCCCCCCCCCCCCCCCATACAGTGCACAAACACTGGCTAGGCACACAGTTAACCCTTTAATCCCCCTGATTTTAACCCCTTCCCGGCCAGTGTAATTAGTGCAGTGACAGTGTATATTTTTCGCAATGATCACTGTATTTATGTCACTCGTTCCCAAAAAAAAGTGTCAAAAGTGTCAGTTAGTGTCTGATTAATATCGCAGTCCTACTGTAAGTTGCTAAATATATGAATAAAAATTCCATAAATATATCCCATATCGTGTAGACGCTATAACTTTTGCGCAAACCAATCAATGTACGCTTATTGGGATTTTTTTTTACCAAAAATATGTAGCAGAATACATATTGGCCTAAATGTATGAAGAAATCTTATTTTTTACATGTTTCTATGTTTTATAGCAGAAAGTTAAAATATTGTTTGTTTTTTTCAAAATTGCGCAATAGTGCAAAAAATAAAAATATCAAATACCACCAAAAGAAATAAAAAAAGGATAGTGCCTCTATCCTTTACTTCATTAAAGTGACCCTTTGAATATTATATAATGCGGTACTTATGAATATTAAAACAGAACCAATTGTTGTTTCTTTATATCCTGCAGATCTGCCTGAGCTTAGTCCGGCTCCTACACTATTTGGCGCACTCCCCTCTTGGCTCCGTAACTCTTTTGGACTTTCGCCCTCGCCAGTTTGTGGTCATTGATGGTGAATTGAAAGTAACGGACTTGGATGATGCCAGCATGGAAGAGACACCTTGTACCAGCAACGATAACTGTTTTATGGAGTTCCCGGCCAGAAACTTCACGCTGTCATGCTCCGTTGAAGGCAAATGCCAAAACATGAATGAGAAGAGGAATCTCTATAATGCATACAGGTATCCCAATAAGGATCATTAAACTCTTAATGATAAAGCTACAAGCTAGGAATAAGCTGCTGATAACATTCACAACTATGTGAGCCCTTTTTCTGCTTTGAGGAAGTCTATAAAGTCAAGTTTTGTTTTTTGAGATATTCAAATGTTATTATTTACCTTTATCAGAGAAAAAAATACAGAACAGACAAATTATTACTTAATATAAAAAAGTGGCATTACACCCAAACAAGTTTAGATGCGGAGATAGAATAATTATTAGATAATGGGGAATACCATTTACCCATGTCACACTGTATCCAATTCTTCTATTTATTGGTATCTCTAAAATTGTACAACTGCCCGTTATCTTTAAATGATTACACAAAACCTGGTACAACCATTTTTTTTTTTTTTTTTAATATATATAAAGCAAAATCAATTCATTCTTTTTCTATTCTTTCATTAATATGCTCAAAAGTAAAAAAAAAAAAAAAAATGTGTGTGTGTATATATATATATATATATATATATAAATATAAAAATATATATATATATATATAATATATATATATATATATATATATATATATATAAAAACTGAAGTCCAGTATTACCCTTAGTGTGGAACAGTTGACAGGCTCCTCTCCTGTATTGAAGTAGCTTACCCTAATTTCACCGAATACTGTGTACTGAAATTACAGCGCCTTGAAAAAGTATTCATACCCCTTGACATTACAACCAAAAACGTAAATGTATTTCATTGGGTTTTTTTTTGTGATAGACCAACACAAAGTGGCACATCATTGCGAAGTGGAAGGAAAATGATAAATGGTTTTCAACTTCTGTTACAAATAAATATGTGAAGAGTGTGACATGCATTTGTATTCAGCCACCCCTGAGTCAATACTTTGTAGAACCACCTTTCACTGCAATTATTTTTTGGGGATGTCTCTACCAGCTTTGTACATCTAGAGAGTTACATTTTTGCCCATTCTTCTTTGCAAAATAGCTCAAGCTCTGTCAGATTGAACAGCAATTTTCAAGTCTTGCCACAGATTCTCAATTGGATTTAGGTCTGGACTTTGACTGGGTCATTCTAACACATGAATATACTTTGATCTAAACCATTCCATTGTAGCTCTGGCTGTATGTTTAGGGTTGTTGTCCTGCTGAAAGGTGAACCTTCGCCCCAGTCTCAAGTCTTTTGCAGACTCTAACAGGTTTTCTTCTATGATTGCCCTGTATTTGGCTCCATCCATCTTTCCATCATCTCTGACCAGCTCCCCTGTCCCTGCTGGAGAAAAGCATTCCCACAGCATGATGCTGCCACCACCATGTTTCATGGTGATGTGCAGTGTTAGTTTTCCGCCACACATGGCGTTTTGCTTTTAGGCCAAAAAGTTAAATTTTGGTCCCATCTGACCAGAGCACCTTCTTCTACATGTTTGCTGTGTCCCCCACATGGCTTTTCGTAAACTTCAAACTGGACTTCTTATGGCTTTCTTTCAACAATGTCTTTCTTCTTGCCACTCTTCCATAAAGGTCAGATTTGTGGAGTGCACGATAATAGGTCTCCTGTAGACTGATTCTCCCACCTGAGCTGTGGATCTCTGCAGCTCCTCCAGAGTTACCATGGGCCTTTTTTCTGCTTCTCTGATTATTGCTCTCCTTGCCCGGCCTGTCAGTTTAGGTGGACGGCCATATCTTGGTAGGTTTGCAGTTGTGCCATACTCTTTCCATTTGCGGATGATGGATTGAACAGTGCTCAGGAGGGCTGAATACAAACGCACGCCTCACTTTTCAGATATTTATTTGTAAAAAAAAATTGAAAACCATTTATCATTTTCCTTCCTCGTCACAATTATGTGCCACTTTGTGTTGGTCTATCACATACAATCCCAATAAAATACAATTAAGTTTTTGGTTGTAACATGACAAAATGTGGAAAATTTCAAAGGGTACGAATACTTTTTTAAGGCACTGTATGCATTGAAAGCTGCAACAAGTCAGATAGAGATGCATAGAGTAGTAGGATATCTGCAGGCAAAAAGGGGCAAAAAAATACTAGACATGTGCAGAAAGAATGAAGAAATATTTGACGGATACAGGTTTTATATAGTGCCAACAGTTTACGCAGTGCTTTACAATATAAAAGGGAGGCAATACAGTTATAATACAATAAAATACAAGAGGATTAAGAGGGCCCTGCTCAGAAGAGCTTACAATCTAATAGGGTGGGGCAGGTGGTAGAAAAGGTTGTAACTGTGGGAAATGAGCAGATGGAAGTGGTAAAAGATTACTTGATAGGCTTCCCTGAAAAGATGAGTTTTCAGGGATCGCCTTAAGGTAGCTAGAGTAGGGGATAGCCGGACAGGTTGAGGTAGAGAGTATCAGAGGATGGGAGAGACTCTGGAGAAATCCTGGAGATGAGCATGCGAGGAGGAGACGAGAGCTTGAGAGTAGGAGGTCTTGAGAAGAACGGAGAGGACGGTTTGGGTGATATTTGGAGACAAGATTGGTGATGTACCTCGGGGCAGAGTTGTGATTGTCTTTGTTTATGTTTATATTCTATGACGGGCAGGTAGATCTTCATACTCACCAGGGGCCAACTGTCAAAGTTGGGAAGTAATAGCCGGCTTCAGATCTGATGTGGCATCATAAAAATAAGGCTGGCCATACACGGTTCGAATCTTGGCCAATTCAGCAGGATAGGCCGGTTGAGCAGAAACTGAGAAACTGAGCTGAATGTACCAAGTTGATTGTCGGCTTCTCTTGCTATTAATGCTAGGGGCTGCTATAGTCACTAGCGATAATCACAGTATACTGATAGAAATTTGCACCCTGTATGGCTGGCCTTAGGGGAAGGGTGATAACTTTGGAGGGAAGCAAGGCATGGATGCACCACTGCGGACTAGGTATATAAGTATATATTTTGATCAAATACAGGTAGTATATAGATCTTTATTGTTGTGATCTGATAAAATTTTTATCATATAGGTGGAAGGTCTTCTTTCATTTTAGGAGTGTGACAGTCTTTTATTTTATCCCTATGGCTCTTTATAGCTATGACCAGAGCCAGCGTACAACTCATACTTTTTAAACCTCATGATTTAAGCTCGACCTTTTGAACTTTTCTTTTCTGGTTCTTCTAATCTGCCTTGTTTTCACAATCCCCTTTGAACTAACAGAAGCTTTCCTTGTTGCCCTAATTCTATGTGTTCACAAAGGCCCACAGGCTCGGCGTTGCAGCGGCGAATAGCATCTCCTCCTTTCAACAGGCAGACAGCGTGTGCTGATTTATGACACTTCACATTAAACTGAGGCTGATGATTTCAGCCAACGTAAAAGGCCGTGATGAAAATGAACCGCAGCAAACAGACTTTTTGTGGAAACTCTTTATTCATCTCAAGCCGACCGCTAGTAAATAGATTATAGGGGTACTTGGCAAACTACGGCCTATCAAAACTCCTGACCGGTGGAGCGAGATGTTAAGAGAACAGGGCTTAGAGGGAAAATAGATATTTTGAGGTCATTTGTGAAAGTTAGCCTGCATGGAGTGTGTATGTTCCCTCTCTGCTCCCGTGTGGGGTTTTCTCCCTGGGTGCTTCAGTTTCCTTCCACACTCCAAAGACATGCTCCCAGATAGCAAGCATTTGAGCTGCAAGTTTGAAAATGACTTGCTAAGCTATTGCTAGACTTGCCAGGCTTCACAAGTTTGTTGCACAAATGCAGCAAGTCCGCATTGCATGACTTCAGATCAACTTTCTTTGCAAACATTCTGCAAGTCGGCTGCAAGTTCTGGCTCAGTTATGTTGTGCAATAGTCATCCCACCACAGGGGGCACTGTGGCTGAATTTTCATGCTGTAGACTTGCAGAGCTCTTGCTGTAGACTCACAACTGCAACTTTGCTCTTGCTAGAGACTTGCCACGCAAATTTGCTACAAATTGCAAAAGTGTCAACTAGAACTTGTGCTTTAAGTGCTTTGCAAGTGTACAACTTGCCAGTGAAAATTTGCAGCAAGTTACCAGACTTACAATTCAACACTGCCACAAATTTGTGACAAGTTATCCTTGCCATCTGGGCTGGTAGGTTAATTGGCTTCTGTCTAAGTGAGCCCCAATATGTGTTTACAAATTGGCTATGCACATGTGTTATCACACTCTGCATGCCAGTCCCAAGCCAAAGTAATTGAAGACTGCTAACCTCTTCGCACCAAGCGCAAGCAAATATGCCTTGGTGCCGAGTGGCCGCATACTTGCATGCAATAGCGCTGATTCGGCTGTGCCAAAAGTGCGCTCCCTGCGCACTCCCGACACAGTTACTGGCGGCAAATGGAAAGCTCCCATTCACTGCTTGCGATCTGGAACTTTCCGATCATGTGACCGCCGTGACAGCCAATTACGGTGGCCACATGACCATAAGCTCTGCCTCCCAGCATTCTAAACCTCTTAAAGGGCCAGCATGCACTGGCTCTAAGGGGTTAAGGAAAGACCGAGCCATCTACCTTGATCAGATATGATGCCCATAGAGCTGGCCTATAGAATCGTTCAGAGTTGGATACCAATGAACAGATATACAGTATACATGCATGCTATACATGAAAGTTAGCAAACAGTAGAGTTTGGAAGATAATAAAAGGAAACCTGACATGAAAACACTATGGAGGCTGCCATTGTACTTCTGAAAATGATTGTTGCCTGGCTGTCATGCCTGCCCTCTTAAAACTTGTGCACAAGTACAGCAGCCCTTGCGGCCCCTCTGAAAAGTAATTATTGGTCTTTGCTGAATACCACATGCTGTTTCATGTTTGCCACAGCCTCAAAGCACAGCATCACAGCCGTGGCATATGTACAGTTCTTAGCGATTCAGTCTGTGTTCAGGTGGGCAGTTGTGGAGGAAAAAACATGGCTCAACTGCCTGGTTTTACCACCCCCTGGCCACACATGTCAACAAGCCCTAAACTGAATGGGTCAATTTGCCTTTTTTTGCACTCTTCAGTTTTAGTAAATCAACCCCACTGTGTTCAATGACCAGTTTGGTTATAACCAGCCCTACATTCACAATGTGTGGCTTCCATTCCATTGAACAATATTAATCAATCTTAAGCCCTGTTGAAAGGAGTGTTACTTGGCTTCCGAAATGCGTTGGTCCGGCTATATATATATTTTTTTATTTAATTTTGGAATAAAGTTCTAGTAGAATATTGAAATTTCCAGTATGGCGTTTCAGCTTTGATTTATTTACAGTTATTTACATTTATTTGTAGTTACAAGCCAAGAGAATAGTGGATATCCTTTGGCCGGGAGTAGGGGGTCTCCAAACTTTCTAAACAAAGGGCCAGTTTACTGTCTTTCAGACTTGGAGGCCTGGACTAAGGCCAGTGGGAGTGGAAAATGCAATCCTTAGTGACAGTGGGGGGACTAGTGCCCCATCATTGATGTCAATGGAAGGAATATTGCCCCATTGTTGGTGTCAGTGGAGGAATAGTGGCCCATCATTGGTATTAATGGAAGGAATTATGCCCCATCATTGGTGTCAATAGCAGGAATTGTGCCTCATCGGTGTCAGCGACAGGAATTATGCCCCATTGTTGGTGTCAGTGGATGGAATAGTACCCAAGATACCCTTATGAATCTACCATTTTAATTTTAATAACAAAAGGCCATTTCTAAGGCTCCAGCATTTCCACTCCACTGGAGAGAAGAACTGTTGCCAGGCTCATCCACCTTACAAACCACCCCTCTCTGGCAATCCCTCCATTGGCTGCCACTCAACCAACAAATCAAATTCAAGATACTATCAGTAACTTACAAAGCCATCCACAACCTGGCCCCCAGCTACATCTCTAACTTTGTCTCAAAATACCAACCAACCCATCCTCTTCGCTCCTCCCAAGACCTTCTGCTCTCCAGCTCCCTTGCCACCTCATCCCATGCTCGGCTCCAGGACTTCTTCTGAGCCTTTCCCATCCTCTGGAATGCTGTACCCCAATCTGTCCGACTATCTCCTACCTTGTCCACTTTCAGATAATCCCTGAAAACTTGTCTCTTCAGAGAAGCCTATCTGGCCCCCACCTAACAACTGTACATTTATTTTCTCCATCAGCTCATCCCCCACAGTTATTACCTCTTGTATCTCTTGACCCTCCCTCTTAGATTGTAAGCTCTAATGAGCAGGGCTCTCTGATTCCTCCTGTATTAAAGTGTATTGTATTTGTACTGTCTACCCTCAAGTTGTAAAGTGCTGCGTAAACGATCAGCGCTATATAAATCCTGTATAAAAATAATAAAAATAATTTGCATCGCATTCGGACCAAACTCGTGCAGGACCCTTTTTTTGGTCCGCACCAGAATTCCTGTCCGAATTAACAGTTTGCACTGCGATATGCGAACTGATCTGGTTAGTCATTAACTTTGTATTGACACTCCCAGCAGTTTGCATAGGGCAGTGTAAACTGCCTGCCGGAGACATGCGATGCGGGGACCTGTATTGGATTCGCAGGGTTCCCACATCACTGCAGTGTGAACCGAGCCTAACCGTCACACTACCCGATGAGCAATCTCATATTATTAATTATCAATCAAAAGTGAAATAGTTGGGTAAAACTTCTAACTTATGATGCAGATCTGGTCTTTTCTGAAGAAGAGGCCTGGGCCATGAAAGACCATTACAGGTATGATTTCAGCTCTACATTTTCCTACTACTGTTTTATTCATTATGATTTTGATATTCCTTTCCAAGACCTCTGGCGCTAGTAGTCTGAAATACTGGCAAAACACACCCAGAATTAGAATTTCTTCCATGGGTTATAGAAGTGCCATAAATTTCCTCCGAGTGCCAGACATCCCTGCAAATAGCCACAATCTACTGAGCTCGGCAGCGAGTGGCTGTGTTAATGGAGCATTTACAGGTGATTACAAGGCAGCCTTGTGTCCCGCGGCCCTTGTCTCTGCAGTGCCAGGCTCACATATTAGGGTCAGTTATGGATTTTTTATTATGATATATGGCTGTGCTTCCTGAACAGGGTGAGCGGCTTATTGCTTTTTGTATTTTTTTTTTTTTTAAATAGTGTAATTATATGAACGGAGCCACTTACAGAACAAGCTGCTTCATGTTGTTAAATGTGGACTTTTTTATTTCTTTGCAGGTTTTTCTTTACATACCTCCTGCCACATAGTGCGCCTTCCTCTCTGAGACCTCTTCTGGATGCCATAGTCAACGCCACAGGTACATAGGGAATCTACCTCTCTGGCTGGCGTCAGCCTATGATCAGTTAAAGACCAAATTGAACTTCTCTGTAAAATGCTGTGAATACATTCCAGATGCTGTACACAAAGAGTGATCGCAGTCCTCCCATTCATTTAGCTTGTAAAGCAGCCACTACCATAGTAATGTAGCTTATTACTCACCATCTTGTTGCAGGGAAGGTACGCTGCTCCCTGTGTGGCTGCAGTGGCCTCCCTAAAGAGGTCCAACAGGCCCCCGGCGGAGTCAGAGCAAGAGCTCTCCAATCAACCACAAGCATGAGATTTGAGTGGGAGTTGGATCAATGCAGAGAATCCACTGAGTCCACACAAAGAGCAGCTTTGTTTCTCTGCAGCAAGAAGCCAAGGGACAGGCTACTTTATTATAGATGTGGCTGCTTCACCAGCTAGACAAATGGTAAAACTGTGCCCACTTACTGTCTTATTGCACCTGGAATCAATTCACTGTGTTTTACAGTTGAGTTTAATAAGGCATTAAACTGTTTAATGCATCAACATATGTTCCTTCCTCTCTCTCTCCTCTCTTTCCCTTTCCTTTCCTGTTTCCTTTCCATTTCCTTTTCTCTTTCCTTTCCTGTTACCCTTTATTTTTCCTTTTCCTTTTCCCTTTCCTTTTCCCTTTCCTTTTCCCTTTCCTTTTCCTTTCCTTTTCCCTTTCCTTTTCCTTTCTTTATTCCTTTTTTTTCACTTTGCTTTCCTTTTCCCTTTCCTTTTTGTCCCTTTCCTTTCCTCTTTCCTTTTCCAGTTCCTTTCCTTTTTCCTTTTCTTTTCCTTTATTTCCTTTTCCCTTTCCTTCCCTTTCCCCTTTCCTTTCCTTTCCTTTCCTCTTTCCCTTTCCTTTCCTTTCCTTCCCTTTTCCTTTTTTTTTTCCCCCTTTCATTTTTTCCTTTTTTCTTTTCTTTCCTTTTCCTTCCTTTCCGTTTCTTTCCTTTTCTTTTTCCCTTTCCTTTTCTCTTTCCTTTTTCTTTTTTCCTTCCCTTATTCCTTTTCCCTTTCCTTTTTCTTTTCTTTTCCCTTTCCTTTCCTTTGCCTTCCTTTCCGTTGCTTTCCTTTTCTTTTCCCTTTCCTTTTCTCTTTCCTTTCTTTTTTCCTTCCCTTATTCCTTTTCCCTTTCCTTTCCTTTTTCCTTTTCCCTTTCCTTTTCCTTTTCTCTTTCCTTTGCCTTCCTTTCTGTTGCTTTCCTTTTCTTTTCCCTTTCCTTTTCTCTTTCCTTTCCTTTCTTTTTTCCTTCCCCTATTCCTTTTGCCTTTCCTTTCCTTTCCCCTTTCATTTCCTTTTTTCTTTTCTCATTCCTTTTCCCTTTCCTTTCCTTTGCCTTCCTTTCCGTTGCTTTCCTTTTTTTTTTTTTCCCCTTCTCCTTTTCTCTTTCCTTTCTTTTTTCCTTCCCTTATTCCTTTTGCCTTTCCTTTCCTTTTCCCTTTCATTTTGTTTTTCGTTTTCTCATTCCTTTTCCTTTTCCCTTTCCTTTCCTTTGCCTGCCTTTCCGTTGCTTTCCTTTTCTTTTCCCTTTCCTTTTCTCTTTTTTTTCCCTTCCCTTATTCCTTTCACCTTTCCTTTTTCCCTTTCCTTTCCTTTTTTCTTTTCCTTTCTCTCTCTTTTTTCCTTTCCCTTCTTGTCCTTTCCTTCCTTGCCTTTTCATTTCCCTTCTCACTCAATCTGATCATTCAGCTATTGTTTGGATTGGGATTGTACCTCCACATTGACCCTTATCTAATATCCAAGGTCAGCCTAACTCCAATAGAAAGTACTATATACATTCAAGTTTAAACTATTACTAAAGGCAAAAAAAATGTTATTTTTGTTTTTACAGTATCCCAAAAAAAGTTTTAGCTTTAAATACACTTTAAAGGCTCTTTGTATTTTTTTCTAGCCTTCTATATGGTTCATTCCACAGTATAAACTGCCACTGTTATACTGAGAGCAAAGCACAAATAACATGTAACAATGATCCTAGAACTGGGAGGCCCCTGACTCTTTTTTTAATAAACCTGTTTTCATTTCTAGGAGAGCTGCGCTGGGGAATCGATGAAACCGCCGCACAGTTTGAAAGGGTACTTTACTTATACAAGAGCGGCTTGTATCTCTCCAATGCCACTAATGCACCTAAAGCTGGTAAGTATTCACTTTAAATGATGTTCATTTAACTTTCTGCTGAGTGATACGTGTCATCACAGTGTAATTATGTCTTCAGGAGCTGCACAAGATACAAGACGTCCTTTGTGACTGGTGCAGTGGTAGCCTCTATCTGTGCTTGTACCTGTTTTTTTCCACCAACACATTTAATAAAGGAATGTATAATAGTGTTCTTTTTAGAATCTCCCTTCATCCAATGAAACTTCAGGGAGTGTAAAAACCAAAGCATGACCCAAATCTAAAATCAGTTAAAAAAAAAAAATCCTCCAAATTTGTTAAAGTGTATCCAAACCCAGGATCAAACATTTAATATATTGCATAATATATAGGTTAAGAATATTTTATGCAAAATAAGCTGTGAAAAAAAAAATACACGCTGACACTATACAGCATTAAAGCAGGGCTGCTGGAATTAAATTAAATTAACAATTGTTAACACATTGTATCAAGTGTTCAGTAAATGTCCTCAATGCTGTGATTACCCCATTTAATTATTTTCCTAATTTAAAAAAAATATATAAATATAGGTTCCATAATAAATACAAAATACATATTAAAAAAATGATATACATAAAAATAATAAATAAAGTTCCAAAATTAAATCCTGAAAAAAAAAAATATATATATATATATATTATATTTTAAGGAGAGGATGTTATAAAATAATATGATGTTCAATTTGGGGATGAAAGATATTTATATTTATTTGTATAACTGTTTTAAAAAATTAATAAAGAAAGATTGAAAACAAAAATATAAAAATTCACGACGAGTCCGCGGGACCCGCGATCCTACTCACGGAGCTCCAGGCAGGGACCTGCGCGGCCCGTCGGTAGCGAACAAGTGACCACACAGCGGCAAATTCAAAGGGACGTACCTGTACGCCCATTTGCCCAGCCGTGCCATTCTGTCGATGTATATGTACATGCGGATTCCCGTACTTCTCGTTTAAGGATAGGTTCACAAGGCGGCAGTCTCTGCTACATGATCTGTGGTTGATTGCTTTTCAGACAGTGGTAGATCAGCGGCTTTCAAGAATTCAGGAGGCAATAATGCCACCTCCTGAATGTTTTCTTTTTCTGAGCAGTGATTTTGCATGATGCTAATACATCCCAACCATAAGACAAGCGTTTGGCTTGCAGCTGCAGCGCTGTCCCATTACTTGTATTGGAGGAGTTTGACAGGTGGTGCCACCCATCAAACCCAATAAGCCGTGTTATATTTGCTGTCGCTGCGTGGCATAATTATGATTCCTTCCAGCTGCTTTCCTAGGCTTTCAGTGTGCGGTTGGGGCAGTAGTATATTTAGGTTTTGTGCTGCCCTAGGCCTGACTAAACTCGTGCACCCCCTAATTTAAATATGACCCACCCCACTTCCTCACACCTCTTGCTGTTTAAGACCCACCTTGAAATTTTCAAGTGAGGACACTAGTTCTGGTGGGGGGGAGGCAATGGATTCCATTAATTTGCATAGATTTCCTCTCACTTCCTGTTTGGCTATGGGGCAGGAAGTGAAGGGATTCTCTGCAATGGGACAGGGATGGTAAAAAATAAACTGACAGGGGCTATAACCCTCCCTTACTCTATCCAAAATGAAAAAAAAAAGTGCTGCCTATAGTTCTACTTTAAGCACAAATTTATGATAATTTTATGGAGAGGACTAAGAAGTTATAACCATGCCAATGGTACAGCAGAAAACATATAGCACAGTAAGGTTTGTGGTCCACGATGATACTACAGTCAAAATTAGAAGCGGCGCCCCCCCCCACAGTTGCATACTGGAAGCAGTGCACCTGTTTTATGGGGGACGCTAGACTAATTTGCCTCTCAGCCCAGTCTGCCCCATAAGACTGGCGCTACACTAACAGTGTAGCGCAAGCTGGCAGGGGCTCTTTCCATGCTGCCCCCCTGCAAAGTTCTGCCCTAGGCCTGGGCCTTATTGGCCTAGGCCAGAACACAGCGTTGGGTTGGGGGCAGTAAAAACACAGCTGAATAGCCTTGTTTTTTTTTTTTCCCTTCGCACCAGGAGGGGCAGACGCTTGCCTCCCGCACACCATCACGCTCTTTTCATAGGCGTTAGAGGATGCCTTTTCCGAGACCGGGAGGCTACCAGAGATACTCAAGAAATGCCCAATTTACCGCCTGTGTTAAGGAGGCCTAAAAGAAAAACAAAATACATTTCAACATAACACGTATTTTTCTCTGTTATAGAAAAACGCTAAGCGCATTCCTTTCTGGCCTGCATTTGTACGTTTCAGAAATACAAAGTCGTCTATACTGTAAATACCTGCATATAAATCACAATGTATCAATGCCGCACAATAATAATTGTAAAACTAGGAAATGAAAGTGTTTGTAGTAAAGCAGAACACATGCTTTCTGAAAGGCCGAATTATCCCCTTCTGCGGTGTTTCAAATCCTTAATAAAATGCTTGTTATAGCGAGGAGGGGGAGAGGAGCGAGCAGTATAACATATGGCGCAGTCGCCCTTCACGCATCGCCTTCACTGTTTTCGATAGGAAAAAAAAAAAACACAAGAAGTCCCTTTGAACAACACAAAGTGTGAAAAGTGATATTAACAATTACTCTGCAAATCCAGTGAAACAGCACGTGAAACCCAGCGTTCACATAAAACAAGGTTTAACAAGGTGAACCCTGATCGGGTTACAAAAAAATGTAGGCCTTAAGCTTTAAAAATGTTGGAGTTGTAAAACATTTATTGCGCTTTAAATTATAATGTACTCCTCGCGTTGTTTTCGGCAACCCCGGCGCACTGTACAGAAAGGGCCTACAAAGCTTTTCCCTGTGTGAAGCCAGAGAGCGGAACAAGCTGGCCGGTCATGGGAAGAGTACTGTCATTATCAGATTTCCTTTGATAAATTAGGATATTTCTATGAGATCTTGCTGCTAAATAACAGTATAGAAAGCTTTGCTTACGTATTTCCCTTAAGCCGGCCATACGCGGATTGAATCTCAGCCAGGTTTAGCAGAAACCAAAATAAAAAAATAGGCAGCGCTTATAATAATAAAAATAAAATATGTACATGAATCTAGACAATATTATAATAATGTCCACCACGTGAAAACTGACAGAAATGTGGTAAAAACCAAATGGTCTGGTGAATATGGACAATGTCTGTGAGTTGGTGATTGTAGGCCAGTAGACATCAATGAAGGTCAACAGGTGAGGAAATCTTGTGAGAAGACTGCCACCAATTATCTGAAGGCTTACCGTATATACTCGAGTATAAGCCGAGTTTTTCAGCACATTTTTTCTTGTGCTGAAAGTGCCCCCCTCAACTTATACTCGAGTCAAGCACTTTTCTGCAGCAGAAAATGACATTTTCCGACCCGATTTTGGGGCCCCGTATCTCGGGGCCACTTGGTGCTAGGAACCCCAACTTTGGTATGCCAACCCAGTACTACAACATATCCAAAGATGGTGTTTCTATCACCAAGTGGCCCCGAGATACAGGGCCCCAAAGTCGGTTCGAAAATGTCATTCTATGCTGCAGAAAAGTGCTTGACATTTTCCGACCTGACTTTGGGGCCCCATATCTCAGGGACATTTGCTGCTAGGAGCCCCAAGTTTGGTATTCAAACCCAGTGGATCTAGCACTACAACATATCCAAGATGAGGTTCCTAGCACCAAGTGACCCCGAGATACAGGGCCCTAAAGTCGGTCAACTGTGTCCACCTGCAGCAATGTCATTTCGGGACCCTTTGGGTCCAGAGACCCCAAATTTTGGCTGCAGCTAGGGGGCATCTAGGAACCCTTAACTACCAAGTTTGAAGTTTGGGGGACCTATGGCTGCAAATGGGCACAGTGAGGCATGCAGATGGGCACAGTGAGGCTGCAAATGGGCATTGTTGACCCTCTTTTCCACTTACAGTAGCTGCGCATTTCTCACCCTAGGCTTATACTCGAGTCAATAAGTTTTCCCAGTTGTTTGTGGTAACATTAGGTGCCTCGACTTATATTCGGGTCGGCTTATACTCGAGTATATACGGTACTAGAAAATTTGGACTTGAAGGGGCTTATACCTCTCAAGTCAAAAAGGCTTAGGTGTCAAACACCATGGTTGATGTAAAACCAACGACAATCCGGAAAGCCTTGATCACACTGAACTTGGTACGGTATAGGACACCAGTATTTGTTCAAACAGACATCAAAGTATGGTACAGCCGATGAGGAGGACACCCAGGGAGGTTAGAATCAGCTCACACGGTAAAACTAAACTGACAAAAAATATTCCACATAGTGTGATAATGCTTCAGATCTTTTAATTAAAATTATTTAAAAAATTGAACACTCACATGTCAATCAAGGATTAATGGCATAAGATGGCACAATGGTGATAGGGGCACTTCACCCTAGATTTAGCAGAAGCCGACCAATATTCGAACCATTAATGGGCAGGCTGAATGTACGAAGTTGATCGATCGATCAGCTTGGCTACAACCAGCCTGCTGGATTATCTTACGATTAATTATCACTTGCAGCTATAACTGCTTGCAATAATCGCTGTCTTATCTAGCTTCTAATAAAAACTGGTCAAGAACGGTCAGACATTCCCATAGACCACTCCTAAACCTTGTGGACAGCCTTCCCAGAAGAGTTGAAGCTGTTATAGCTGCAAAGGGTGGGCCAACTCAATATTGAACCCTACGGACTAAGACTGGGATGCCATCAAATTGGGTGGCACAGTGGTGTAGTGGGTAGCACTCTCACCTAGCAGTAAAAAGGGTCACTGGTTCAAATGCCAACCACAACACTACCTGCCTGGAGTTTGCATGTTCTCTCTGTGCCTGCGTGGGTTTCCTCTGGGTACTCCGGTTTCCTCCCACACTCCAAAGACATGCTGGTAGGTTAATTGGCTTCTGTCTAAATTGGTGCGTGTAAAAGCAGGTGTCACAATACTTTTGGTAATATAGTGTATATCACATTAAGTGGTTATAACGTGTTACTGTAATGCACTGTAGATGTGCATTACACTTAGTGGGGGCCTGTAATGAAGGGCACAGGGGCGGAGCCCCCTATCAATCCGTCTGACCCCCTAATCTACATGCTGTGCGCCAAATGCGGGGATTCCAATGTTTTTTTTGAAGCATGTGATTAGAGACAGAGGCTCTAATTGGCTTCAAAAAAGGGTGGGCTCGGGGCACAGAGCTTACCCAGTTGTGTGACAATAGCAAATTAATGTTCGCTACTGTCTTCCCAAATTCTCCTCCCGGCCAATCAGGAAGCAGGTCATGAGACCCGTCACCCGATCTTCCGAAAGGAGTTCCAATCCTATTGGCCGCCTAGGAGGAGAAGAGGAGATGCATGGCAGAAGCCATTGTGATGTGGAGGAGCAGGAGATGCAGGGGAAGCCGCCGCCCGGAGCCCGGAGGAATCGCTGCCTGACAGATGGGGTAACTGTGGGGCTGGTGACCGCCCGGGTGGGGGGGGTGTGCGGGTGACCAGACGACCGCGGGTGGCTGTGGGTGCACTGTTTGCCGTGCCCCCAAAAAAATATGCCACCAGCCGCCACTGATTACAATGCAAAGTCAACTGCACTAACTTCTCATCTGCAGTACACTGTGTTAAAGCGGTTCTGCACTGGGGTTTTTTTTTTTTTTTTTGGGGAATATGCTAAGGGGTAATAGGAAAATTGGGGGACTCACCTGTTCCATCTTCATTCGTGATCGCTGCCGGTTTTCGTCCGATGAAGTTCTTTTTATTCTGCTTGTCTGCTGGGGGCCATCTTGCCTGTGGGCATGTGAAACCCCACAGGCACTTTAGATGGCCCAGCATGCACCGCCGTCACTGCGCCGAGCTCGCGCGTGCACAGTAACGGCAAAGTGCAGCTCACGTTCTCCGAAATCTCGCGAGATGTCGGCACATCTGCCGACATCTCGCGAGATTTCGGAAGATGTGTCCGAAATCTCGCGAGATTTCGGAAGATGTGCCCGAAATCTCGCGAAATTTCGGAAGATGTGCCCGAAATCTCGCGAGATTTCGGAAGATGCCCGCACAGACTCCTGGGATCAATGACACAAGATCCCAGGAGACAGTGCGTCGTGACGAGGATCCCCGCACAGACCCCGCCCACCCACGCAGAGACAGAGGACCGGAAGTCATCGATTACAAGGTAAGTGAAAAAAAAAAAAAAAACATTTCATTTAGTACTCTTTGCCTGATTTGGAAGGCAAAGAGATTTACTAAATAAAATGTGTGCAGAACCGCTTTAATAAGCACACCCCAACACACAGATAATATATACTTTTTGCATTGCTTGCGCTACTCTTAAAAAAAATCCGCAGGACCTATTTTATTTTTTTTCTACATTGAGGAACATTGAAAGACTATTCATTTTGTGTTCCGGTGTGAATGACCCCAAGGTGTATGAGATCTGAAATATTGCTAGGAATGAAACCTTGTGAAAGCAATATGATTGTGTAATATCAGACAGCCAATAAACCTACCCAAGGAAAGTTCAAAAGTTTCTGTTGATTCGCACAAAGACAAGGATGGTGTGAACTGTTTAGTAAAGGCACGCAGTGCGGCCCCGGGGGTCGCTGACCCAGAGTGTACCAGCAGGTGATAGCTGAAAAGGAACCTTGGGCCGCCTTCCAACTGGTAGCTAAAATTGGTAGTAAATGCAGTCAAGTTTGCTGGGGCTGAAATAACTGGTCATTAAGAGCGATTAAAATCAGATTGAAGGTAATCCCGGCTATGTAAAACAATGAAAATCTGGTCACAAGGCTTTTTTGGGCCGGGAACAAATCCTCATTAAAGAAAACGCTACAGCCCGGGTGAGGTATGCGCTTCTAAAGAATCCGTCAAATGTCCATAGAGCGATGGTTTAACCCTTTGGCTGCCAGAGCCATTTTTTTCAAAACACACATAAAACCCCAAACATTATATTTTCTGGAAGCAGAGAAAATGGTGGTTGTTTTTCTGTATGTAACAGAATATTTGTGCTGCTGTTGATCAAATCTACACTATATTGTCAAAAGTATTGTGACACCTTCCTTTACACGCACATAAGTCATATGCCGCGTACACACGGTCGGAATTTCCGACAACAAATGTTCAAAGGGAGCTTGTTGTCAGAAATTCCGACCGTGTGTATGCTCCATCGGACATTTTCCGTCGGAATATCCAACAAACAAAATTAGAAATCTGTATTTCCAATTTTCCGACAACAAAATCCATTGTCGGAAATTCCGATCGCGTGTACACAATTCCGACGCACAAAATTCCGCGCATGCTCGGAATCAAGCAGAAGAGCCGCACTGGCTATTGAACTTCAATTTTCTCTGCTCGTTGTATGCGTTGTAAGTCACTGTGTTCTTGACGTTCGGAATTTCCAACAACATTTGTGTGGCCGTGTGTATGCAAGACAAGTTTGACAAGCCAACATCCGTCAGAAAAAAAACATGGATTTTGTTGTCGGAATGTGCGATCGTGTGTACGGGGCATTAGTCCGTAGGGTTCAATATTGAGTTGGCCCCCCTTTTTGCAGCTATAACAGCTTCAACTCTTCTGGGAAAGCTGTCCACAAGGTTTAGAAGTGTGTCTATGGGAATGTTTGACCATTCTTCCAGAAGCGCATTTGTGAGGTCAGGCACTGATGTTGGACTAGAAGGCCTGGCTCACAGTCTCTGCTCTAATTCATCCCAAAGATGTTCTATCAGGTTGGGGTGCAGGCTAGTCAAGTTCCTCTACCCCAAACTCGCTCATCCATGTCTTTATGGACTTTGCTTTGTGCACTGGTCCAAATTATTTGGTGGAGGGGGTGCCCCCATAGCAAGCTGTTTTCTGTGGGGGCACTTGGCAGGAGGGAGGGGCCAGGAGCACCAGGGAGGGACCCTGAGAAGAGAAGGATCTGGGCTGTTCTGTGCAAAACCACTGCACAGAGCAGGTAAGTATAACATGTCTTTAGTATCACTTTAAGGACTGGTAAGCTATTAAAGTGATTGTAAAGGCAGAAGGTTTGTTATCTTTATGCATTACGATAAAAAGCCTTATGTGTGCAGCAGCCCCCCTCAGCCCCCCTAATATTTACCTGAGGTCCCTCTAGATCCAGCGATGTTGCTGGAGTGTCTCGGCTGCCTGGGACACCACTGCTTACTGGCTAAGACAGCGGCGCAGCGCCATTGGCTCCCGCTGCTGTCAATCAAAGTCAGTCAGCCAATAAGAATAGAAAGGGGGCGAGGCCCGGACCGTGGCTCTGTGTTTGAATGGACACAAGGAGCTGTGGCTCAACTCGGGTGTCCCCATAGCAAGCTGCTTGCTGTGGGGGAACTCAACAGGAGGGAGGGGCCAGGAGCATTGAAGAGGGACCCGAGAAGAAGAGGATCTGGGCTTTACGATACGCATTATGATAAAAAGCTTTATGTGTGCAGCAGCCCCCCTCAGCCCCCCTAATACTTACCTGAGGTCCCTCTAGATATAGCGATGTTGCAGGAGTGTCTCGGCTGCCTGGGACACCCCTCCTTATTGGCTAAGACAGCGACGTGGCGCCATTGGCTCCCACTGCTGTCAATCAAAGTCAGTCAGCCAATAAGAAAAGAAAGGGGGCGAGGCCCGGCCCGCGGCTCCGTGTTTGAATGGACACAGGGAGCTGTGGCTCGACTCGGGTGCCCCCCATAGCAAGCTGCTTGCTGTGGGGGCACTCAACAGGAGGGAGGGGCCAGGAGCATTGAAGAGGGACCCGAGAAGAAGAGGATCTGGGCTACTCTGTGCAAATCCACTGTACAGAGGAGAAAAGTATGACATTGTTATTTTTAATTTTAAAAAAACGATACTTTACAATCACTTTAAATATTAAATTTTTGTTCTTGGGTTTACATAACTGTTGCATGTTGCAAAATAAAATAAGTGTACAAACGTTTACATTGAAAATTTAGTTATGCTACATTCCTTTTTTTCCCCGTCACATTATTATTCTTTGCCACTCTGGGTCTCCCAGTATGATGTATGCATCTTTTTAAATTTATGACTGCGTTTCTTGTATTAGGCAAGTATTTATTTGTTTTAAACATCATTAGTCTGGAAATTGACCAGAACTTTGACCTTTCTGATGATGTGATTTACTGCTGGGAGACTTCAAATTCCATTGACTTCATTTAAATAAGCTTCCCTTTTTTTTTTTGTAAAGAAGACAAAGCCCCTAGATCATTAGCTGGGAGATAGGGGCTCGGCGTGAGCCAGACAGAAATGGCGTTTACTTAGGATCAGCCCTGCGCTCTTCTAGACCAGGACCGAAGTTTCTAATGGCAGGAAGGCTAAAAAAAGTTTTTGTTAATAGCTAGGAAACTATAAACAGTTCTGCGTTACATGTGTTGGAAACCAATGTGTATATTTCACCCAAGACAGGAAGTTGGTCCTCCCAAATACAGAAAACATGAATCCCATTGACAGGGTTCACAAGTAGACCATGCAAGAACGATATTGTGATACAGTCTGCTGAACTGGATAAGAGCCTGTAAGGATTAAAAGGAGTGTATAGTTTTACTTTTTTTTAAATATTCTAGATATACTGTACTGGTAAGAGAGATCGGGTTGATGTAAATAGTCTTATGAATGTCTGGTTCTTCCATGTATCAAATTAAATTTTTTATGAACATGGGGACAGACATATTAGTTCATTATATATATTTATGCTCTGTCCACTCAGGGCTGTCTTAATGCATGGGTACCCCTGGGCACTGATACACATGATAGTCTTGCATTACATCATATTTGCCAACTGTCCCGGATTTCTCAGACCAGCCATGCTTTTACTAAGCTGTCCCAAGCCAGTACTAAGCTGTCCCAAGTCTGTACTAAGATGGCCATGTCCTAAGAAGCATCCTGGAACCTGTATTCTACCCTCCTGATCCCAGTGTTGTGCCCTCCTAAACCCCCTGCACTGTGCCCTTCTGCCTCCACCCCTGTACTGTGCCCTTCTGCCTCCACCCCTGTACTATGCCCTTCTGCCTCCACCCCTCTATTGTGCCCTTCTGCCTCCACCCCTCTACTGTGCCCTTCTGCCTCCTTCCCTGTACTGTGCCCTTCTGCATCCACCCCTTTACTGTGCCCTTCTGCCTCCACCCCTGTACTGTGCCCTTCGGCCTCCACCCCTGTACTGTGCCCTTCTGCCTCCACCCCTCTACTGTGCCCTTCTGCCTCCACCCCTCTACTGTGCCCTTCTGCCTCCTTCCCTGTACTGTGCCCTTCTGGTACTGTGCCCTTCTGCCTCCACCCCTGTACTGTGCCCTTCTGCCTCCACCCCTGTACTGTGCCCTTCTGCCTTCACCCCTGTACTGTGCTCTTCTGCCTCCACACTCTACTGTGCCCTTCTGCCTCCACCCTTGTACTGTGCCCTTCTGCCTCCTTCCCTGTACTGTGCCCTTCTGCCTCCACCCCTGTACTGTGCCCTTCTGCCTCCACCCCTGTACTGTGCCCTTCTGCCTCCACCCCTGTACTGTGCCCTTCTGCCTCCACCCCTCTACTGTGCCCTTCTGCCTCCTTCCCTGTACTGTGCCCTTCTGGTACTGTGCCCTTCTGCCTCCACCCCTGTACTGTGCCCTTCTGCCTCCACCCCTGTACTGTGCCCTTCTGCCTCCACCCCTGTTTTGTGCTCTCCTGCCTCCACCCCTGTACTGTGCCCTTCTGCCTCCACCCCTGTTCTGTGCCCTTCTGCCTCCTTCCCTGTACTATGCCCTTCTGCCTCCACCACTGTACTATGCCCTTCTGCCTTCACCCCTGTACTGTGCCTGTTGTGTTGATTAGTCTTTGATTTATGGAATGCTTTTTTTTTTTTTTTGTTTAAAATTTATTTTTTTGAAAGTACTAAAAAAATATATATTTAATTCTATCAACTATTTATACTTTCATTGTTATGAGTAGGTGTGTAAATTGGGGAAGGCTAGTAGGGACCCAGGGGTCCATGAGGCTATTAGGATGGCCCTGTGTCCACTACCTTCCATTGCTTTTGTTTTATTACTCTTGCTTGCAAAAAATTCCTATTAGTTGGCTCTACTCCAAGTATTGCTGATGTCTCATGTCAACTGTTGTTTAAATGTTACTAAACCCACAACGGTAAAATCAGTCTGTATATGCAGTAAAGCATGCTTGTTATACTCACTGTGGAACCTAAGGGGTTAACCCTCTGCATTGTGTAAAAAAAAAAGGCTGTTTGTTCCTGTCTTCTCTGATCCTCCCCTTCTTCCACTGCCCCCTGGACAAGTCCGGATAAGACAGAGCCTTTGGAGTCAGGCTGCACAAGCTCAGTTTGGTGTGTATTGCTAGAGAGGTTTTTTTGTTTTCTTGGGAGAGTGCATGTGATCAACACAGGGCCAATCAGCACTGTCCAGACATGTTCAGACAGAGGGTCGGGAGCCCTACAGCCTCATAGGACAGCTCAGTGCAGTATGAAAATTCCTCCTACAAGTTCCACCAGGAACTGATAGAAATCACAAGACCGCTATATACTACTGATGAGAAAAGGTATTTAGCAGTTTATATTTACTAAAATAATTGCATTTCCATGTTCTGTGTACTGTGGGAGACCAGATATAGTGAATACAGGGTCCTGGGTTTAGCAACACTTAAAAGTGTTTGTTAACCCAAAAAAAAAGATTCAGATCCTGGTCCCTTAAAGCAGATTAAACAGCACAGTGCTGTGTAATCTTCCCCCCTATAAGCTGTAAAAAAAAAAACCTCCCTAAACCTGCCACTTCCTGTATCCCCTCTCTGTACTGACCACAAATATCAGGGCTGCTGAGCCCTGACCACCGTGGTCAGAGTGCCTCCCTCCATCATCCGCAGCTGTCCTCTCTAAAAAAATATAGTAAATGGGTGTTCTGGATCTTTTGGTCCTCTCCTGACATTTATATTTTATTATTTTATGATTTCTATATATCTGTATAATATATAATTGCATCGTATAAATATGTAATCATATCTAATAACATAGCTCAGGCTTGCTTGAAACCTTGCGTATACTCTCATGGTCTGAATATATGAGACTTTTGTTTTCAATTAGATTTCAATTGGCATCAAACGATTATATGGTATTTGGAAAGCCTTAAGGGCAAAATTATAAGGTAAATATTGTTCTAATCTACAGCCATTTCCTAGATGCTGCTCCTCTAGCAGAACAAAACAAGCAGAAACAGACATCCCGAACCTACTCAAGAGAAATAAGAGTAGCACTCAACCTTCATCTCAGCCGTCGTTCTGTGCGCCGAGCCAAAGCAGTTTAATCCATTCCATGGTGCTTTATTGCAACAATTAGTCAATATGGAACCTTAATATCCCCAAAAATATTCCTAAGGGCTCTTTCACACGGGTAGCCAGAGTGCAATAGAAACAGGCAGTTGAGCTGTAGTTTTACTGCCCCTCCATGACCCATCTAGATTCTACAAATGCAGCCAGACGGGGCTTTGCTTAGAGGCTGCATAAATTTATCTCAGCTTGCAGAGGTCAACAGGAGCACCTTGCTCTTTCACTCCTTCCCGCCAAACCTATTTTAATTTCACGGCCGGATGGAGCCCCATTATCCTGGGACGTCATATGATGTCCTTACAGGATCACACGCCACACACACGCCCAACGGGCTATGCTCCGGTGTGAATTATAACCGATGTGGCCACCGGACACAGCAGATGACAGATCACTGTACCAGCCATGTGATCGCTGTGGCCAATCACAGCAAATCACATGAGAATTGTACACAATGAAAGGCTTTGATTCATGCCTTTCATTGTGTACTATTGTGATGAGCTCTGTGATTAGTCACAGTGATTACATAGTACAAATAGGGTTAACCACAGCCCATCTGTACCATGTGATAAGCTGTGGCCAATCACGGCTAATCACAATAGTAAACACCGAATGAATAGTGTGTATTCAGAAAAAAAAAAGGTTGCTTATTACTGTAAAATTTAAAATACAGTGTGACATAAAATATTGCAACAATTGCCATTTTATTCCTTAAGGTCTCTGCTAAAAAATATATATGTTTGGGGGTTCCAAGTATTTAGAAATAAATACTGATTTTAACTTTGTAAGAAACAAGTGTCAGAAAAAGGTTTCAACTTAAAGTGGTTAAAGTGGTTGTAAACCCATAATAAAAATAAATAAACAAATAAAAACCTGCAAGACAAAGGCATAATGAGCTAGTATGCATAGGATACTAGCTCATGGCTCATGTCCGTGGGACGTCCTCCCAGAATCTTGCTCCCGTGCGCCCCCTGGGGCGTGCACTCGGGAACATCCGTAACCGCCGGGTCCAGAGGAACATCACGGTAAACGCCCACTGATAGCGGCCGTTTACCACGTGATCGCTACGTCAAATGACGGAAATGACGTAAACAAACCGGCGTCACGTCATGATGCCGGTTCCTCCCTCCCCTCTCTTTACCGATCGGTACAGTGAGAGGGGAGAAGCGGAGAGGGTGAGAGATGGCAGCAGCGCTGTGGGCTGAATGTGTAGTACCCACAGTGCTGCTCTGTGCAACACTGTGCAATACTCTGCCAACACTGTGCAATACTCTGCCAATGCTGTGCAATAATCTGCCAATACTCTGCCAATACACGCCAATACTCTGCCAATACTCTGCAATAAATTTTAATAGAAACAAAGAATTTTTATTTAATTTTTTATCGAATTTTCAGTCTTTTTTGATTTATAGAGAAAAAAATAAAACCCCCAGATGTGATTAAATACCACCAAAAGAAAGCTCTATTTGTGTGAAAAAAGGACAAAAATTTCATTTGGTATGTAATTGATATCAGTACATTGTTGCATGACTAATTGTCATTCAAAGTGTGAGAGCACCAAAAACTGAAAATTGGTCTGGGTAGGAAAGGGGTTTAAGTGCCCAGTGGTCAAGTGGTTAAACCCTGATGACGAGATCAGAGCTTAGCCCCCGAAACGCGTTGGCTTCTGATAGAAACATCTTTGGAATAAACATATTTGGACTTGAATATTACGGCGTAGCACTTAAATTTTAGATCTTTTCATCAGGAAAGGGTGAGCATGACCAAGACTGGTATGAAGAAAGAGAAATGCCAAGGAAAGAGAGAGAGCATAAGAGAAAATAGGAAATGAAACAGAGAGGGAGAGAAAGAGCGGGTGTGATCTCTCTCTCTCTCTCTAGATTTAAATCTCACCCTTCGCAAACACATGCACTGTACAACCCTGAGGAATAATTATTTACATAGGCTTAGTATAAGCATGACCGTGTGGTTTACATATCGCATGCTACGTACAATTGCAAAATATGAATCTGCTGAGTTATTACATCTATGGCATGTTTATAAATGAGCTAAGTTGTAATATTTAAAAGTGATTAATTCACTGATGGTTTGGGCAATAAAGGCAGCTCAGTGATGGCTGGAGGAACTCGGAGGAGCTGTGAACAGAGAACAAGAGGGTGGCTTTTAAAGCCATCTGAGACTGAAAGGCAGCCAAAGCAGGCTGGTAATATATTAGTCAGTACAGAAGAGGGCGAGAAAATAAAGTGACATTTTCCATGTTCTCTTTCTCATCGTCGATTAGAGAGAGTCAGAGGGAACTTCGGTTGGCAGAGAGAGCTAGTGATTTTTTTTTTCCCTTAAAGGGGGTATTCATGTTACAAAAAAATCGTGAGATTTGATTTTCTGGTATTGTTGTAAATGTGGTCTCAAAGTCATTTTTGGCATGATTTATTCATCTTGCTCATAGGGACTCTGTCAGCCTCTCAGTTCGCCTGCTGGAACCCTAAGGGCTTAGTCACACCAGCGGCTGAGGGGCGGTAGAAACCTTGGTTGAGCTGCGTTTATACCACTTCCAAACTGCTCTACCTTTAGCTGCAGAGGCGGTGTGTACAACTGCTGCAGCAAGAATTTTACCCCCTATGCCTGCCAAGCACAACCCATTCAAGTTAATGGGGCCACCCTGCAAGTGCCCTGCAACCACTTGTAATGCATGCGGCTGCGGCATGTAAGGGCAGGATTAAAGCAGGCAGTGGGGAGGCAATACAACACCTTTTCATTGCCTTTCAAACGCTCTCTGAAGAACAAACCAGAGGTGTGAACAAGCCCTAAGGCTCGGTTCACACTACTGCGACCTAAAAGTCGTGTGACTTACGGTGCGACTTTGCCAGGCGACTTCCTGGCGTTTTGAGCACTACTTTGAAGCAACTTTTTTGGGGAGTTCCTGGGTAATTTTTCTGTAATGTTGACTCCAAATCACATCAATATAGATGAGGATACAACTTGGAGTTCCATTAAAGTCTATGAGCACAAGTCAGATAGAAGTCACCTTGAAGTAGTACAGGAACCATTTCTAAAGTCACCCACTTCAGTATAAGACAGCTCCCATTGACTAAAATGTGTCATGTGACTTGGGGTCTCACAAGTCAGATCCCAAGTTGCGGCAGTGTGAACCGAGCCTATGAATAGTCCCTAGGTAGTTCTGTGTGTCAATGTTAGAGCTTACCCAGTGTTAATGACCTTTTTCCACTCCTACATGTCAGTGGATTGGCCTGGTGATTGGCTGATCCTACCTAGGCACACGGGATGAAGGGTCACCTGTCCCATAACTGAAAGTACAGAGAGCTTCAAGGAGAGAACAGTGATAGAATCATTGGGCAGTAGGGTGAAGGGGGGGGGGGGTATTACATAGAAAACTTTCACTTGCTCTTAATAGCCAAAGTCACGGGTTCCTTTTAAAGTAAACTGGTAATGGGAGAAATATATAGGATGTGTGGAGACAAGGTCATCCAGTGCCCAGGGTGTAGATGCCAACTTGCACATGACCAGGGAGAGGAAGTACAATAATTCATTTCCATCAGGTGCCCATACTGAGGGTGGTCTGCTGCTGCTCTGCATCAAGAGAGGCATTGATCTACAATTGCTCCTTGAAGCCTAGTAGGGCACTGTCCTGTGCTTTAATGCTCAACGTTCTATCACAGGGCATCTGCTGCCACTCTGAAGTCCTGGAAACAGGGAGGGAGGGGACAATGCAGCTCACCACCCTCGACACACACACACCACATAAAACTCTGCACCTGGGGCAGCTGCCCCTCCTGTCACCCCTCTCCCCCCTGTGTATGTGAGCTGCCATTGCTGAGAGCTTTCTGAAACAGTGGCCTGGCTGTCATGCTGATCCAATGGCTTCAATCATTTCTGAGTTGAAGCAAGTATTGTATGCACTATGCATTTTTCTAATCTGCATGCTGCCTCCAAATCACTTATTTAGAAAGTATTGAAGTCAGGAACAACCTAGCATCTAGAATTTTCAGGAGTAGCAATTGCAGAGTTTATACCTTGCGGTACAGGTGTACTTTGTATATTTACTGGATATACTAGACCAGTGTTTCTCAGCTCCAGTCCGACAGGTCATGTTTTCAGGCTTTCCATTATTTTGCACAGGGGATTTGATCAGTTTCACTGCCTTAGTAATTACCACAGCGGTTTCATCTGAGGGAAATCCTGAAAACATGACCTGTTGGTGCGCCTTGAGGACTGGAGTTGAGAAACACTGTACCAGACAACTGTATTTGTAGCAATAAGCCTCATTGCTGTAGGATTGCAGCAGGAAAATCAGCTAACGGTTGGATGTTCTTGGCTGATTACTATTGTTTTCCAGTAAAATAAACCAGAGCCAGGTGCATAGAAATATAACTCCGTCTCCTTCATCCATAGGGATAAACATGCACATTCAGCCAATCCAAATGATCATTTATAGAACGATCTATACATAGCACCATAGTGCTGTTGTCCCCACACTACCCCGCTGTATGCATCAAAGGTTGAAAGTGGAAACTAACCCCCAATGACTAGAATTTTATGAAAGCTGTAACGCGTTAAGGATGAAATCTCCCACCCAAAAAAAGTCAGACGCTACAAATGCTGTAACTGCTAACTTTTAATAAAAGGACACTTACCTGTCCATGGATTCAGTGCCATCCTCACCACTGGTTCTTCACCAGTCTTTGGGTCCTCTGCGTCAGCATGTTTATTAAAGGGAAACCAACTGTGAAGCCCTGCGGCTTCACAACTAGCTTGCCACTGTGTATGTACAAACCACACTGCACTTGTGAATTGTCCCGCAGTCTTCTGGGACATGAGACATGTTCCAGAAAGGCTACAGACAAAGAGGGTGATTTGGGCGGAATTGGGAGTGGGTATCAAAACCAGGTACCTGCTCCCCCCAAAAAAGAAAAGTTTCCAAATATGGAAGGGAATGGGGGGTAAAGGGGGGTAGAAAAGTGGAACTTCCCCATTTGGATGAACTTCCACTTTAATACAGTTGTTTTCAATAGACCTTTCATTCACATAATACCTGGTGATCCTGCCATGAAAGTCCTATTATAGAAATACAATGGTTTTCCAGGTGTGTTCCTTCATTGTCACCCTGTCACATGCTTCCCTACTGAAGACTACAAGTGGCACACATTGCACAGGCATGGTCCACTGTTGTCACTATCAGGAAGCTGGTCCAGGTCAATGATGACCCTGTGCATTTAGGCAAGAAACGGCTCACAATGACTGTGAGAGATCAGCAGCACTGAGGTGCAAAAGGTCAAAACAGTATTTTATGCAAATAATAAAAATTATAGCTGTACGTGACTCATGACTATGTAGCAAACTGCATGCCATTTAGTTAGGGCTTCAGCCTATATTCATTATTAGTTTTGAATGGAGAACAATTAAAGTGATTGTAAAGTCTTATTTAAAAAAATATATATAAATTAGCAAACATGTTATACTTACCTCCTCTGTGCAGTTACTTTTGCAGAGAGCAGCCGGGATCCTCCTCTTCTCGGGTCCCTCTTTGCTGCTCCTGGCCCCTCCCTCCTATCGAGAGCCCCCACAGCAAGCCGCTTTCTATGGGGGCACTGGAGCAGAGTCACAGCTCCCTGTGTCCATTCAGACACGGTGCCCCCCGACCCGGCCCCGCCCCTCTCTACCGCCAATTGGCTGACTGATTTTGACTGACAGCTGTGGGAGCCAATGGCACCACTGCTGTATCTCAGCCAATCAGGAGGAGTGTCCCATACGGCTTAGACATTTGTGGACATCGCTGGATAAAGATGGGGCTTAGGTAAGTAATTAGATGGTGCTGGGGAGGCTGCTACACAAAAAAGTTTTTTTATATTTAGACATAGAATAAATTAAGAAAAAAAAAAAAACCTTCTGTCTTTGCAACCCCTTTAAGATATTGGGACTGGTTTTCGGATCCAGAAAACGGATTTGTTTATAAAGGCAATGCACAATGTACTCATTCATTTTCTTTTATCAAGTGTTATAGTGAACACACTTATCGACTGAAACTAGGAAAAACAAATTACCACATTATTTGCCCAGGGGCTGTTTTTATCAAGCGTTATGATATCTACAGCAAATGTCAGCACTTTGCCTAATTTACAGCATGTGTTAACTTATAATGCATGTCCGAGGAATTAAAAGGCCTTCCAGCAAACATATGGGCACTGGCCAACTTTATTTTTGCCTCTAGTTATAGAAAGACACCTTCAGACCGGCTCTCCAAACATAAAATGTTGCAAGAAGGAAAAAAAAATTACTTTCCCGACAAAATATCCATGACTATTGCAATTCTGAACGAGAGATTCTTTCTGCAGCCAATTAGATTCAGCGTACATTGTAAGTTTGAATGTGATTTGTAGTTATGAGAATTAGGCAAATGGAGTTGATTTACTAAAGGAAAAGCAACATTTTTGTGGGAAAAAAATATAGCAAAAAAATAAATAATATAGCATACACAATAGTCATGTTGTAATTACATTTTATTAAAGAGAAAGTAAACCCTGATGTAAACCCTGATAAACCCTGATGTATGTATATATATATATATATATATATATATATCACACTTTAAAACAGCGGTCTAAAAATGTATTTTAAAAAAAATAATTAAATTGACCCCAAATCATTATAGTTTATAGTCATTATAGTTTTTTCCTTTTCATAACAGGTTTGGTTAATTGATATAACTATATTATATATATATATATATATATATATATATATATATATATATATATATATATATATATATATATATATATATATATATATATATATATATGTATATATATATATATATATATATATATATATATATATATATGTATGTGTATATATATATATATATATATATATATATATATATATATATATATATATATATATATATGTATGTGTATATATATATATATATATATATATATATATATATATATATATACGCATACAGTATGTGTGTGTGTATATATATATATATATATATATATATATATATATATATATCACACTTTAAAACAGCTGTCTAAAAATTTATTTAAAAAAAATAATAAAATTGACCCCAAATCATTATAGTTTTTTCCTTTTCATAACAGAATTGGTTAATTGATATAACTATTTTATATTTTGGAATATATTTGATTATTTTGCACTACATTCATGCTACCTTGTACTTAGCATTGTATTTATTAAATATTGCAGCCCTTGACACCAACTTTACTTCACTTCTCATAAACTCTTGGAATATTTTGTTAAGATTCTATGGGGTTGATTTACTAAAACTGGAGAGGGCAAAACCTGGCTCAGCTGTGCATGGTAGCCAATCAGCGTCTAACTTCAGCTTGTTCAAGTAACCTCCCTGGCGGTATGATTCTGGCTGGAATTTTGTGCTGAAAGCGGTACAATTATTTTGCATGGAAATTTGGCGTTTTTATATTGTAGGCATGCAATTCTTATGAATAACTCACTTAAATCTGTCCGAACCAGAGTCTAGTAGACATCCCGGGTATGATAAAGTTTGAAACACAAAATAATAAATTATAATATAATAAAAATATATATAAAAAATGATTCAACAATGTAATCAAATCAAAAACACTGAAATTTGCTCAGTTGCAGAATAGTCGCTGTCATTAAATTTATTGTTTGATGATAAATTGTGATTCTAATTTATTATTGGTGTTTTCTAGCTGGTCTAAAACCACTTTTGACATAAAGGGACACTTTTTGGTTGCTATGGACAATCTCCAGTTTCCAGGCAGAAATTTTTTTTTTTTTTTTTATATATATATATATATATATTATTTTATAAAATGACATGCAGGGCACTGGGCAGACCACTAGGGACAAAGGGTGTGTGTATTTTTTGTATACAGTACTGTAATCTGTAAGATGTGTGTTTTTAAACTTTTTTAAATTTGGCGCCGATCTCCGCTCCCGTGCGTCGGAACGTCGCAGGGAACGGAGATCGGCGGCACTCGGGCACTGTGTGAATCGACCGAGCGGACGGCTCGCACACACAGCGGGGAGACATCGCAGGATCCAGGGGAAAAGGTAAGTAACTTCCCCCTGTATCCTGCACGCAAGCCCGAGTCTGGCTCGGGGTTACCGCTCCCAGCAGAAAAAACTGGACCTGAGCCAGACTCGGGATTACCGCTAGGAAGGTTAAGCTTTGATTTAAAAAAAAAATGGAAGCTGATTGGTTTCTATGCAGAGCAGCACCAGATTTTGCACTCTCCAGCTTTAGTAAATCAACCCCAATGCATCTGTCATTTTAATATTCCATACAAACCAGCTTGGGTGTTGGTCCTCGAAAATTACGCAACTTACACATTTCTTAAAGAGACTTAAAAAAAAAATATTTGAACTTTGTTCATGCTGGTTCTTTGGCTTGTTTGAGAAATTCATATTGTTAACTTTTTTTTTTTTTTCCACATACACATAGATAACTCTCAGCCTGTTTTGTTTCAAAGCTGCAAAGGGATTTCTCCCGATGCATGCTGTTTAGTGTAAAGCAATTGTTGTATCATGTGCAATGTTTGAATATGAATGTATCAGGTCATTATAAATATTGTTTTTAAGAGTGTATAACAGAAAAAAACATTGATGCGCAAACCTCTCTTTCATGTGTGCCCCTCCCCCTTTACCTGCAAGTTTCATAGCAGCTGGAAGGTGTAGTGACCATAGAAATGAGCAGACCATAAGAAATGCTGTGAGATACCTCCTCAGGCCTTCAGACTGCTATATCAATACACTATATTTTAGTGTCCTTCTGTATTTGTATATCTTTGCAGTAATGTATACTTTTTTTTTTTTGGAAATATTGAGGAAGAGTTAACATTTCTGTCAGGTTTTTGTTCATGTCTTGGACCTCATTGGGGAGATTTTTTTTTATACTTGCTGCCCCTATGGCACCAGTACAAGAAATGGGGGTAGCAGGTGTCACCATAACCAGGAGAACCAGTAACCCAGAATTTCCAGCTCTACCTCACTACTAAAAAATGTGTTTCAGCCTGGACCTCCTTCTAATCCTGACAGCTAGTAGGGGAAATCTCCCCAACTGGGCCACAGAAGGCTTTAGGCTTTCTCCATTGAATATACTAGATGAATATACAACCAAAAGAAGAGATGGTATACTCTCCATTGACCCATGACTCATACATCCTCTCACCGCAACCAACTTTAGTCTCTTTAGTATTCAACAACCCAGGAGTGTTGGATGCCTGTGTTCCCTGCTATGTGCTGGTTCCATCCAACCCCTATGCCACTACAGGACCGGCAATGGGGTTGATAGATAAAGCCACAGTGATGTGGTGGACAAAAAGCATCCAAAACCTCCTGAGGTTTTCAATGCTGAAGAGACTAAGGGAGGCTACATTTCTGGAATAGAGTGAAGGAAAAAGTCACAAGCTATCGGAATAGTGAGTTATCTGAGTCTTACCCTTGTTTAAAGACCAGACATGGTCTATTGAAGATAATGCAATCCTTGAGATATGAATGTCTGTAATGTTTACTTTTTGCTTTGTTTCAGAGTATAATCGGGTAGAAGGCGCTTCTATAGTAGATGAAGACTACAGATGTTGGCCATCTTATCATCATGATGGATGTCTTCTCTCTGTGTTTGATCTAAATGAAGCAATAGATGTTTGTGAAAGCCATTCCCAGTGCAAGGCCTTTGTCTGGACCAATCAGACAACATGGACAGGTAATGCACATTTTTAGTGTACATTTAATTCTATGAATTAGTGTTAATCACTTTGGAATGATTTCAAAAAGCTGGTGCAAAGAAAACCGAGGTAAAAGTGTGGCTGTGGCCCAAAGCAACCATATATCTCCATGCTTCATTTCCTAGTACGGTTAATGTTGGGTAACCATTTCTATGAAGAATTAGACTTAAGGGATGACTTTTTTAATAGCTCAAGAAGAAAAATACTGTGTAATAATTATTTCTTCCCTCAGTGGGATGAATCCATTGGAATTAAAAAAGTATGGTCCCAAATAGTCTGTGTTGTGCATAGCAGTTTTTCGACACTCTGAGAAGAAAGGGGAAGAATCTGAATGATTATTATGGAAGGTGTAAACTATCTGATAGATTTCTTCTGGTGTGAGCCTGATTCGTAGTTACTCCTGCTTCCAGACCTCTAAAGAAGACTGGAGCCCAAACTGAGAACCCTACAGAGAATGATCCGGGGTCTTTTGAATGTTCCTGCTGGGCTTGTGGAGATTTCTGGTGACTAGGCCTATATTTGTTGCAAAACCGCATAGGCCCAAGCCCTGTACCTCCAAGACTTTCTGAAGCTGCACAGATTACCTACCCCCAGATTTGGTTACAGGAACATTGGCAAGTACAGCGGTCAACAAAATATTATTTGAAGTAACAGTGCACTTGACAACTTACTGTAAGTGCCTGGTTATCATTTCTAGCCTATAATAGAAAGCAATATCCACCAGCCCCACTTGTAGAGCTCTAATGAATGTAGCCACAGAAGTCTGACCTGACAACCCCTTCTTACAAATGCGTCTAGGATGGTGATTGTTTAAGCTGTGATACCATCAGGGGCAGAAGTGTAAGCATTAGGACCTGCATCAAAGGGGTCTGGACAGAGTCGATATCTTTAGTTTGAGATGCTTCTGAAGTCACTAAGGCCCCTTTCACACTGGGGCGGGGAGCCGCGGTGACGGTAAAGCAGCGATATATTTAGCGCTGTTTTACCGTCGTTTTGCCCACGGTATTCGGCCGCTCGCGGTGCGGTTTTACCCCCCGCGAGCGGCCGAAAAAGGGTTAAAGACCCCCCCAGAGCGCCGCCGTAGCAGCGCTTTGCGGCAGTATTGCCGCGGTTTTACCGCGGTTTCCCATTCAAATCAATGGGAAGGAGCGGTATAGGAGCGGTGAATACACCGCTCCTATACCGCTCCAAAGATGCTGCTAGCAGGACTTTTTTTGCCGTCCTGCTAGCGCACCGCTCCAGTGTGAAAGCCCGCCGGCTTTCACACTGGAGGGAATGGGGCCGGATTTTTTCAGGTGGTGTACAGGTGCTATTTATAGAGCTGTACCGCCTGAAAAACGCCCCAGTGTGAAAGGGGCCTTAGAGTTAATTGATAGGTGTATTTGTCCTGCAGTTGACCTCCAGTTGACATCCTTCTGACCTGCATTTGATCTGCTTCAAGTGGGTTTTGCCTTCCCATAGACTAGTATGAGAATGCTAAATCCGGTTAAAGCTTACAAAAGCCCATTGACTTAGGCTCTTATTGTGCTTTGACTGTGATGAAATCTCTGCTCTTCTGTGTCTGATGGAGTAAAGCTATACTCTTGGGCATGGCATATGCTGGGACCTATGGTTCTTTGATAACTGGAGGTCTGCACATTGCTCTATGCTTTTTTTTATTCATACATATGATTTACACTGTAATAAAGAAATCTTTCTAAGACATGAAAAAAGCAAGAGTGAACCATCTGCAGATAAAAAGGTGAGAATTCCTTTGTGTCACTGAATAAGTCAATGACTTAGATTCAGCCATGCAGATGGTGCCCAGTTCAACAGTCATTAGATCAGTCAGAAGTATCTGGGGAGGAAAAACATACAACGCTCTAGTGAAAGATAGGCCAAAATGAATGTGGAAGTGAGGAAGGATGGATGGTGTAATTGAGACTAAGCAGACAGCCAGCAATTCTCGGCTCCTCCGTACAAAAAGGCTGTTATATATATATATATATATATATATATATATGCAGTACACAGAAGAATAGAATCTGGCTTGGTAAATAGCAATCAGGGAAAAAATCTGAAAATGTGCCGTGAAATCTAATTAAGTGATTTAAAAAGTATTTTTTTTTCATGTTTTATTCAATTATGATTTAAATACTAACTATACTAGACATCTCAAAGGCTAGGCCTGTAAAGAAATACCTTTGTAAAAAAATAAAATTATATATGTATATATATATATATATATATATATATATATATATATATATATATATATATATATATACATAAAATAGTTATATCAATTAACCAATCACATTATGAAAAGGAAAAAACTATAATGATTTGGGGTACATTTTTTCTTTTTTTAAATACATTTTTAGACAAACTGTAAATATATATATATGTAATATATATATATATATATATATATATATATATATATATATATATATATATATATATAAATATATATATATATATATATATATATATATATATATATATAATAAATAAATAAATATATATATATATATATATATATATATATATATATATATATATATATATATATATATATATATTTATATTATATATATATATATATATATATATATATATATACATATATATATATATATATATGATATAATTATATATATAATATAAAATATATGTGTATATATATTATATATATATATATAAAGAAACAAAAACATATAAATTTACAGATAACTTTGCCATGTTTGCATGTCTGATTTTGTAATAATCTGTGCTTAATGTTAAAGCTATCATATAGATCTCAAGGTGAAGTGGAAAATAGTGGCCCTGATTCATCAATTTTCCAACAATACCAAGGGTGCCCTAAAGTGCAAGTCATGCAAGCCATAAGCATGTCATTAAGCCCACGTTCACATTGGGCCGATTTGGCATGCGATTTGACAGTTCCTGTACTACTTTTGGTGACTTTTTGGGGGGCGATTTGAATAGACATCTGTGCAGGAACCCGCACAGATATCTGTCAAATTGCCCCCAAAGTCAGACTGCATTGCCGGTTTGAAATTGTGCGAGTTCAGCAGAACTCGCACGATTTTTAACTTGCAGCAGTGTGAACCTGGGTTCAAGCATGCCTTAAGTGCCACTGCCACTTAATGAATCAGAGCTAAAGATATAATTAGGCACATCAAAGGCCCATCAGTTAGAAGAAATCAAGCAGCTTGCTTTACTCATTAGTACACTGGTTATTGTGCTGTAAGTGAGACAAAACTTAGTTAACTGTTAAAGGGGTTGTAAACCCTTGTGTTTTTTCACCTTAATGCATCCCGGATGCATCCTGGACCCCGGATGTCCGCCGGCCACCCGGGATCACTCCCTATAGAGACTGGACAGCAGTTTGCCGATTTAAACAAGGCAGATCGCCGCCCTGTCAGGCATGAACAGAGAGATCTTGTTTTCCTACTCATACAGTGAGTCCATCTCCCGCACAGTAAGAAATCACCCCCTAGGGACACACTTAAACCTTTGAGCTCCCTTGGTGTTAACCCCTTCCCTGCCAGTGTCATTAGTACAGTAACAGTGCATATTTTTAGCACTGATCATGTCACTGGTTCCCAAAAAAGTGTAAAAAAATGTCAGTTAGGTGTCTGATCTGTCCGTCGCAATATCGCAATCCTGCTAAAAATCGCTGATCACCGCCATTACTTGTAAAAAAATTAAATAAATAAAAATGCCATGAAAATATCTCAAAGTTTGTACACGCTATAACTTTTGCGCAAACCAATCAATATAGGCTTATTGGGATTTTTTTTTTTCCAAAAATATGTAGCAGAATAAATATTGACTTAAATTGATGAAGAAATTCTTTTTTTTTTTTTTTTATTGGATTGTTTCATAGCAGGACATAAAAATAATTGTTATTTTTTTCAAAATTGTTGGTATTTTTTTGTTTATCCCACAAAAAATAAAAACCACAGAGGTGATTAAATACCACCAAGAAAGCTCTATTTGTGGGGAAAAAAGGACATCAAATTAATTTGGGTAAAGCGTCGCACAACCACGCAATTGTCAGTTAAAGTAATGCAGATCTGTATCACAAAAAATGGCCTGGTCATGAATGGGGTAAAAAATTACAGGGCTGAAGTGGTTAAGGTAAAAAAAAAAAACTTAGAACCACTTTAATATTGTGAGCATTCAACTCCACATTACAAAAGGCAGGCACATGGATCTTGATCACAGGTATGTCTTTTCTTCATAGAGGGGTATATATATCCAACCCGTTTTGGGGCAATTACCATATTTCCTTCATAAGGGCTGTTTGTCTGGAAACTTTATTCCAAAAGTCAAAATTATATAGATAGCATAGCACTTTATATCTTATTTTTTTTCAAATGTTAATTTATAAGAGTATCAATAAGCATATTAGTCTCATTCATCAAGCCGCAAACAGTTTTCAAGGCACCCTAATGCCCCATACACACAATTGGAATTTCGGCCAGCAAAAGACCGATAAGAGCTTTTCGGCGAAAAATGTGACCGTGTATATGCTCCATCGGACTTTTGCTGGCCAAATTTCTGCCAGCAAAAGTTTGAGAGCTTGTTCTCAAATTTTCGGTCGGAAAAAGTCCAGATCGGAAATTGCGATCGTCTGTAGCAATTCCGACGTGCAAAATTCCTACGCATGCTTGGAAACAATTTGACGCATGCTCAGAAGCATTGAACTTAATTTTCTTGGCTCGTCGTAGTGTTGACCGTGTGTATGCAAGCCAAGCTTGAGCGGAATTCCGTCGGAAAAAACATCCAAGATTTTTCCGACGGAAAATCCGCTTGTGTGCACGGGGCAGAAGGTGTGCTTTAGGCTTGCTGCCGTAAGTGCAGAGTTCTCTCAATACAGAGTCTAAATAACAGCTTTGAGTCCATACCAGTGGGTACAGTAAGCCTTGATGAAGGGGGAGATTTGAGGAATATTAATTCCTAAGAGCTGCTGACGAAAAATCTATCTTTTTTGTTTCTTTAAAAAACAATATTTTTTCTTTTCGTTTTGCTTCTGTAGGTCGACAACTTGTCTTCTTCAAAGCTGGCTCAAGAAGTCTCACCCCTGACCAAAACAAAGTTATATATCTAAAAACGACAGATTGACGGACACTTTTCTTAGGAGGAGAAACGTTTGATCAAGGTGTGACGTGGCTTTATTCGGAGGAGAAAATGCACTAATAATCATTCTAATTTCTAGAGTGCGATACATTTTTACCTTAATTGCCCGGGTGGATGTGCAATAAATCAGCAAATTTTTTATGTGACTCAAAAAAGCAAAAAAAAAAAAAAAAAAAGTTAATGTGATACACTGTTAGAAAGGAATATATTGAATAACGTGGTGATTATCTTCAAATTGCGCAGTGGAACTCAGCAGTGACATTGAAGGATTGGTACCAGCGCAGCAATGTCAGCAAACTGTCGGCTTTACAATCGGAAGGACTGTTCTAAACATTGCACTGGTGATTTTTATGCAGTGTTATTATTTACAGGGATGAGAAGGTGATTATTTGTTGTGTTGTATTATTTGTTACTTTAATCTTAAATTATATTTTCATCATTGTAATGCATTTTAAAAAGCAAAGTGCCCGTTCACACCTCACGTGCTGTGGTAACACTATATATGGTATGTCATTTATTTTGAGCGGCACCTCAATGTGTATACACAACACAGGTAATTAGGTAGGGGGGGACCCTGTAGTGAAAATACCTGGCACTATCCCCATATAAATTGATAATTAGAAGGTAGGTCCCAACATCTCCTCAAGTTGAGGAGAAATGGGAAAAAGGGTAACTTTTAGGTGCCAAAAAAGAAAAAGTGCTACATAAATAAACTCTTTTTTTAAAATGACCTAAGTTTATTCATACTAACGTCATAAAAAAACATGTATATAATCAAGACATATTAAATAGTAAAGTCAAAACATATTATATGACCATTCCCTGCAGACAATGGGTGGACTGATGCAGATGGTACAAAGGATCAATGCGTTCCGCTCCAAATTAAGGACTTCTTCAGGATCCATGTTTCAATTTTGATAAATCAAATAACTTAAGGAGCGTTTTAAGTTGTCTGTGCACACATATTTTTCTGCCTAGTCTGTGATCTTTTGAGGCACACTGAATGGGTCACATTCTGGTGATCTGCAGTTAAGTTATTTGATTTATCAAAATTGAAACGTGGATCCTGAAGAAGGCCTTTATTTGGGGCGAAATGCATTGATCCATTGTACCAGCTGCATCAGTCTGCACGGAATGGTCATATAATATGTTTTGACTGTACTATTTAATAAGTCTTCTTTTTTGGCACCTAAAAATTCCCCTTTTTTCCCATTTTCTCCTCTACGTGAGGGGATGTGGGGATCTACCTTCTAAATATGTATACACAACACAATTCGCACTAATGTGCGCCAAAAAGCACAATGGGGGTTGTGGCACACTGCAGTGAAAACAAAAAAAAGCAGGTGAGATTGTTGCTATGTTGGTGCTCATTCAAACTAAATAGTCTATGGAAAAGTAGCGTAACGCACGATAAAGCATGTTACAGCACATGCTTTCCCACACCATGGTATAATGTGATCAGGTTCTGACAGTGAGCTTCTACAGTTTGATACCTTTAAATGTAGACATCTTGTCTAGGAGTCGACACCAGAGGGTAAAGCTTTATCCCTGCTTCTCTCTGCTCTGGTTTCTCATTGTTATAAGGTTATGGGCAACATCGCTGTGTTTCCTCTCCTCCTTGTCCAATCAGAGAATACCCTGTATCCATTTGAAATATACAAGGCATTCTGTGAATGCTGACAGTGCCCAATGAACGACCTACTGTGGTTGGAGTGTAGAAGGGAAGCCGCTCAACACTGGAGGGTTGGAGCTATCATTGTAGTAGCGCTAACTACTACAGTGATTGTCAACTTCCCCAGCGCCCTTCAGGTATGAGATATTTATACTTACATTGGGGTTGATTTACTAAAACTGAAGAGTGCAAAATCTGGTGCAGCTGTGCAGAGTAGCCAATCAGCTTCTAACTTCAGCTTGTTCAATTCAAGTGGTTGTAAACCCTCACATATACCCAGTGAAGAGAACAGCCTCAGATAATACACAGAGATTCTACAAATTCTCCTACATATTTTATATTTTAAATACGTTTAATTTGTACATCTGCAGTACAACCCTTCCAAAGTGCAGATTGTGTTAAAAATCTTTCTTTATCTATCAGCAGCACAGAAGAGAAGGCAGAGAGACTGCAGTTACACTGTATGAGAGCTGATTGGAGGAAAGGCTAACCCCCCCCCACCTCCGCACAGCAGAAGAACTGCTCCCCATACAACTTTATCTAATGTGTCGGGAAAACTTCTCAGAAGTGACACATGCTGATAACAGAGGAATAAAGCACCAGAGAGAAACGACACTTAGAGCTTTGGAGAGAGATGAGTAAACACTGCAAATATATGTGCTTTGTTCCAATTCCATGACTGGGGTTGACAACCACTTTAAGCTTTCACAAAAAAAACCTGGAAGCTGATTGGTTTCTATGCAGAGCCGCAACAGATTTTACACTCTCCAGTTTTAATAAATCAACTCCATTGTGTCAAGCTGGACCAATAAAGATCACAACTTGGAGTTTAGCTTTAAATGGCAGCGGCGAATATAAAATGCATGGTGTAAGCCCTTCGTTAACACTTACCATGGCTATCCATGCCTGACATGATGCCATATGGCCCTCTCTAAATTGGCAAGCTTTCGAGAGATGACAAGAATCCATTTTGGGGGCACATCATCTGCCTATTGCAGGGCTAAGGTGTTAAAGTAGAACTATAGGAGAAAACTTTTTTTTTAAATTTTGGATAGAACAAGGGAAGATTTATTTTTTCGCCATCTTTGTCCCATTGCAGAGATTTTCCTTTACTTCCTGTCCCATAACCAATCAAGAAGTGAGAGGAAATCCCTGCAAGTTAAGGGAATTCCCTGGAGACCCCCGGGTCACCGGAATTATTGTCCCCAATGGAAGATTTCCCCTCTATTATTTTTTTGGGGACAACCCAAAATATGGGATTTTCTTTTACTTTTACTTTCAATGATAAAGGTAAATGGGACAAATAGAAATGGTGAGTCTCCCTAACAGGGGCACAGCAATAAAAACTGACAAGCATTCTTATTCCTCTCTACTCTATCCAAAAGAAAAAGAAAAAGGTTTTGCCTTTTTAGTTTTACTATATTAAATGTATACTTTAAAAGTTTGTGGTGTGGGCATGGCTGGCATGATGCTAGAGATTTTGAATAGGGACTCATTTTCAGAACGATTTTGAAACGTCTTAGTGACAGGTACGTCAGTATTTTTGTTCAGCCATCTAACGCAAATGTCTTTAATTTGTCCCCTTTTTAAAATTGCAAACTTGCAGCTTGTCATCTAATCTAATACTGTCTAATTTAAAAAAAAAAACCTCCAATGATTTACCAAAAAAAAAAGCACGATTTTAATTTATTCAGCTTTCAAACCAAATATATTACACACAATTGGTGTAAATAACTTAAGAAAGGACAGAATGTAATAGATCTTTTTGTTGGTTTTTCTAAGGCTGATGTCAGCCAGGCGATTTATTTGCAGCGACCTCTCTCGCTAAAAAAAAAAATCATATTTATTTTTGAATCTTTCGTCAATTTGTAGCTTAGTCTCCCAGGGATTGAGTTTTAGCAGCATTTTGTGTTGATGGCAAGATCACGAGGGACAATCGTTCTTTATTCACCTCTATGAGCTAAGCTACCAATGGCTATAGGGGAGCGATTTGAAGCAGGGCCAGCCCAATGCTGCAGCCCTAGTTTAGCCTGTAAAAGTGACAGATCACTTCTTAGCAACAAATTGCAAGCAACTCTTATGATTAAATTGCTAACTACTAATTGCATCACATTTATATCAATATTATTTATAGCAATATCAATTTATATTAATCATTGCTACAAAACCGATCATCTGACATCAGCCTAACTTGTTTTGCAATAAGCTTAGAATCTCATTGATTGCTGAAGAACTTCAAAGGGGCTGATTTGTGAGAGCGGGAACAGTGGATCATAAAGGCCACCTCTAGGAATGAAAAATTAAATTTTCTCTTGCAGCACACCCCCTCCCTTCACTTTACTAAGTGCTCTTTATTTCTAGGGAGTGAAATAAGGAGAAATACTTACCTTATTCCACACTCCAGAAGTGTCCCTCCAGTGGGGCAACCAGTGCCCAGCAGCCTTCTCTCTAAGCAATGGTTGCACACTCTCCCTCACCATGTACAATGCAAAGTAAAAAGCCCTATATTGTACTTGATGATGCCAAGGGACTACCCACAGAACAGGGCTTTGGAGACAAGAGGGCATGGCCAGAGCGCGGGATAGACAAGGGGTCTCCAAACTTTCTAAACAATAGGCCAGTTTACTATCTTTCAGACTTTAGGGGCTGGACTATGCCTATATGTCCCATTTCTGGTGCCAGTGAAAGGAATGGTGCCCTCTTGTTGGTGACAGTGGAAGGAATTATGTCCCACATTTTGGTATCAGAGGAAGGAATAGTGCCCTCTTGTTGGTGACAGTGGAAGGAATTATGTCCCACGTCTTGGTGTCAGAGGAAGAAATAGTGCCCTATTGTTGGTGTCAGTGCAAAGAATTATGTCCCATTTTTTATGTCAGTGGGAGGAATAGTGCCCAATTGTTGGTGTCAGTAGGAGGAATAGTGTCCTATTGTTGGTGTAAGTAGAAGGAATTATATCCCACTTTTGGTGTCAGTGGGAGGAAATATGTCCCATTTTTGGTCAGCGGGAGGAATAGTGTCTGATTGTCGGTGGAAGGAATTATTTTTCCCACTTTTGGTGTGAGTGGGAGGAATAGTGCCCTATTGTTGGTTTCAGTGGGAGGAATAGTGCCATATTGTTGGTGTCATTGGCAGGAATTATGCCCCGTTGTTAGTGTCATTGGCAGGAATAATACCTCAAGGGCCGGATAAAGGCAAGCAAAGAGCCATATCTGGCCCCTGGGCAGCAGTTTGGAGACCACTGTCCTGAACATACCAAGTATACAACCCTTGCAGTTTTGGGGACCCCACTACAAGGGTAGATTTTTGCAAATTCCTGGTATTGGTAAATTAGATTCATCTAGGCAATGGAATTGGTAATTTGTTAAGTTACTACAAGCATTAGCCCTTCAATTACTAGAATTTATTTCCACTATCTTTATAATATTAGCCACACATTTGCTTTTCAAAATGTTTGAGAAGTTCTATTTTAAAACTATGGTCAATGTTTTAGTGTAGTTATCTACATTATACAATCCGTAGTTTAATGGCAACAATCATTGGAATACAGGGAAAAAATAAACTAAAAGTGCCCCTGGACTTCCAAGCAGTCAATGAGATCTCTCGTTTTTCGCATGCAGTTTAGAATATGGAAGTAAGTACTTGACATACTGTTATCCATCTCCTCCACTTCATATGCTTTAATGACGTCTACCCATGAACCGCCTGCTTTGATCTTGCGAAGGTGACAGGTTGACTCTAATCTAAATTGTTTGGCTATATTATTTTATATTATGCCCATTTCAGTGCTACCTACTTGATGTGAAAATGTAAAAATGTCAACCTTACAATAACGAGTGTGTTATGATCTGGTCGAGTGGTTAAGGATATGTATACACTTATGTAGTGTTGGGATTTCAGTGCAGTGACTATATGATATGAAGGAATTCATGGGATCTACAAATAGGACACATCACTTTCAAGGGTTTCTGGTACCTTCTGGATTTAGCATGGAATTTATCATGGGGTCCAAGGCTAATAATACTTAGGGTCTCTGACATGGACCCAAGCTGCATTCATCATAGACTGAAGGCACTCACTTGTAAAAGCACCACTGTGTAAAGTGTATACATACTCTAAAGAAAACTACCATCAAAATACATTTTAATTGTATAAAATTACTTGTAATTGAAGTCTGTAAATTATTTGACAAAGGTACATTGTTGTATAATTCTATGTATTTTATTGTGCTCTTTTTCTTAAAGGATACATGCACCTTAGATAACAAGCCCTCCAGTCCCTCTGCAATGATAAGCGTAATAAGGCTTCATAAATCAGATGACTGGAAATCCTGTTATTTACTATATAAACTGCCCATAGCAATACAGTTGGCTTTGGGCAATCTGAGCTAAAATGCCATCTGAGCTAGAATGTGAGCAACACGTGTTGTGATGGGGCAGGGACCTCAATAAAGCTGATGCATGCATCAAGATGCCAACTAGGACTTCCATTGTTCTTTATGGCTGATGCTCATCCTTACCCTAGAGCAGGGGTCTTTCTAAGCAAAGGGCCAGTTTATTGTCCCAGCATTAATGGGAGTAAACAATGACTCAGGTTTGGTGGTCAGTAGGAGCTAAAAAAACATTACAAAGCAAGTGTGGTTAGTAGGAGGAGGGATAATGCCCCATCATTGGTACTGGTGGGAGGAATAGTGCCCTACTACTGGTGTCAATGGAAGGAATGGTGCCTCAACCTTGTTGATAGTGGGAGTAATAGTGACCAAAGGGCTGGGTAAAGGCAAGCAGAGGGCCACATCTGGCCTGCAGGCCGCAGTTTGGAGACCACTGCCCTAGAGGAAAGTGGTGTTATTGGAAAAAATAGTGCCCCCCTCCTTGATGTCAGTGGGAGAAATAATGCCCCACTACTGGTGTCAGTGCCAGGAATGGTGCCTCAAGCTTGTTGAGAGTGAGAGTAATAGTCACCAAAGGGCCAGATAAAGGCAAGCAAAGGGCCACACCTGGCCCATAGGCCGCAGTTTGGAGACCACTGCCCTAGAGGAAAGTGGACAAAATAGCACTTTACCCATAGGGTTATCTCACTAGTATTACTATCTTAAAGTATTGACGTTGGTGTAAATGATCTGGAGATTTCTACACCTCATAGGATCTCCATGGTCTCCTAGGCTTGAAAAGCATAGTAACAAAAATTGAAGATACAACTTTTTTCCAATAAAATCAGGGGGACAATCCACAAAGTAACCAACCCAGCAGTGGTGTGGCATTTCAATTTTTGTTACATTACCCATCCTTACCCTGGCACAGGTGATCAGCTGTAGCTTAACATGGACCTAGCATGAGATATATTTTGCTCACATTGTGGTTGTACAACAAGTGGTTGTAAAGGCCCTTTCTTTACATGTACCAACAGGTAAGCTTTCAATCAGGCTTACCTGTAGGATCAATGAATATCTCCTAAACGTTCACTGTTTAAAAGATATTTACATCAAAAATAGCCAATGACATTCCCAGTGACGATCTGCATTCCAGGGCATACAGTATGCTGTGGATTGCAGAGCGACATGTCGTGGACAGGGCTCCCGCGTGCATGAACTGGAGTGACATCTTTGCCGCTCTGGCCATCTAAACGCCATTTGACAGCACTGTGCTGGAGGGCTCTGTTTACAGGTAAGCCTATTATAATGTGCTAGTATGCTGTGCATACTAGCACATTATGGCATAATACTGCAGGGGGGCAGTTTTCTACCGTTGCAGGTGGCATGCATTTGTAACCCTTATGGGTAATATTACCTCAAGATCACAGTTCTCCCCCTAGCAATGCCTTTATCTGCTTTTCTCATCTGAAGGACAGCTCTAGTTTTCTTCAGCATTCATTCATGGTCATCATCTACTTCCTTTATTGAGGTACCTGGCTCAAAAATGACATGGTCATCTAAATTCCTGGCAGTTCTTGGCTGTTTTTACACGTTTAACACAGATCAGCTCCTGCTGCAGGTTATTATAATAAAAATTTATATTTTTTTGAAACTCAGAAATAGAGACTGGAGGAGGACATTGGGCAGGAGCTTGTTATCTATAGTGTACTTAGAGGTTACCGATTGCCGTCATTCCTGCTGTAACCTGCAGGGATCGCTATGGCTACTGCTGCCTATAGAGAGGATTTAGCCAGTAACTACATTGCCTCTTCAACCATCCACAAGAAAAAATTAAACACGTTTAATTAACCAATTAGTAAATGACACTGCAATGGTCAATTATATTTCATTTTATAGGATGTTGATTTGAATTTTGATGATTGTTCTTCTTTTGCAATAACTACTTGATCCTAGACGGTGCTGAGAATTGTAGTATTTAAAAAAGGTACGTTTGGTATCTGATGTATTTGCTTTCAGTGAAAGCTGCCACTGACAATTGCCATACTTGTTTTTTGTAATTTGTAAAGTCAGAATGTTTTTTGTACTTTTGTTTTTCAAAATTTTATTTTTCTAAAAAAAATAAAGCTGTTTAAAATGAATATATCGCCTGTGTTTTTTTTTTTCTTGGACAACATATTTTTGTTTATTAAACTTTTCTACTTAAAGTCTATCTTTCAACTTTAAAGTGGTAGTAAATCTCAGACATGAAATATGAACTAAGCCTATCCCTCTATAGTGTGTACTTGACTCAATTAACCACTGGACCTCCGAAAGATTTCCCCCCTGACCAGGATATTTTTTATACGGATACGATTTCGATACTTTAACCTACAATTGCGCAGTCCTGCAACACTGTACTCAAATAAAATCTAGATAATTTTTTTCCCCCACAAATAGAGCTTTCTTTTGGTGGTATTTGATCGCCTCTGTAGTTTTTATTTTTTGCATTATATATATAAGCAAAAAAAAGATCTGCTATAAAATATATCCAATAAAAAACAAAAAAAAAATGTCTTAATAAATTTAGGCCAATACGTATTCTACTACATATTTTTGGTAAAAAAAATCCCAATAAGCGTATATTGATTGGTTTTCGCAAAAGTTAAAGCATCTACAAACTATGATATATATACTGGAATTTTTATTTTTTTATTTATTTTTTATATCCGTAATGGCGGCAATCAGTGACTTATAGCGGGACTGTGACATTCACCAAGTCATATAGTTACATAGTTACATAGTAGTTGAGGTTGAAAAAAGACACAAGCCCATCAAGTCCAATCTATGTGTGTGATTATATGTCAGTATTACATTGTATATCCCTGTATGTTGTGGTCGTTCAGGTGCTTATCTAATAGTTTTTTGAAACTATCGATGTCCCCCGCTGAGACCACCGCCTGTGGAAGGGAATTCCACATCCTTGCCACTCTTACAGTAAAGAAGTACGCAGTATAAGGTTAAACCTCTTTTCTTCTAATTTTAATAAGTGGCCACGTGTCTTGTTAAACTCCCTTCCGCAAAAAAGTTTTATGCCTATTGTGGGGTCACCAGTACTGTATTTGTAAATTGAAATCATATCCCCTCTCAAGCGTCTTTTCTCCAGAGAGAATAAGTTCAGTGCTCGCAACCTTTCCTCATAACTAATATCCTCCAGACCCTTTATTAGCTTTGTTGCCCTTCTTTGTACTCGCTCCATTTCCAGTACATCCTTCCTGAGGACTGGTGCCCAGAACTGGACAGCATACTCCAGGTGCAGCCGGACCAGAGTCTTGTAGAGCGGGAGAATTATCGTTTTATCTCTGCAATTAATCCCCTTTTTAATGCATGCCAATATTCTGTTTGCTTTGTTAGCAGCAGCTTGGCATTGCATGCCATTGCTGAGCCTATCATGTACTAGGACCCCCAGGTCCTTTTCCATCCTAGATTCCCCCAGAGGTTCTCCCCCCAGTGTATAGATTGCATTCATATTTTTGCAACCCAAATGCATTATTTTAAATTTTTCTACAATGAACCTCATTTGCCATGTAGCTGCCCACCCCATTAATTTGTTCAAATCTTCTTGCAAGGTTTCCACATCCTGCGGAGAAATGATTGCCCTGCTTAGCTTAGTATCATCCACAAATACAGAGATTGAACTGTTTACCCCATCCTCCAGGTCGTTTATGAACAAATTAAATAGGAATGGTCCCGGCACAGAACCCTGGGGGACCCCACTACCCACCCCTGACCATTCCGAGTACTCCCCATTTATCACCACCCTCTGAACTTACCCATTCATACAAGAACAAACAAAGACACATGGTGCACTTTTCAAGTGCAGTTGCTCCAGAGCTTAGTAAATGAACTAAAGCTTCACTCTACAAAGAATACTCAATCACATGTAAGGAAAAAAAACAGCATTTTTGCTTACACATGATCGGATGATGAAAGTCAGCAGAGCTTCCCCTCATTTACTAAGCTCAAGACTCACTTGCAAAGTGCACAGTCTATTTGTCTCCATTATTTGATTTGAGGTGTGCAGAGAAAAGAAATAAAAAGCGAGAAGACAACATTTTGAGTAACTCAGTGATGTCCAACCATGCGGTTTAAGACAGCTATGAATGCGGACCAACACAAAATTGTAAACTTACTTAAAAAATGTTGATTTTTTTTTTTCTTTATAAAAATTTGTGAACACATGCTGCTAAGGAAAAATGTGACAGTGCCTCTTTACTGGACTTTTAGACATTTTATCTTCTCACAGAAAAAGCTCCCACTCTTCACACTCACGCCTTATTCATGTCATCAGTTTTCGGCAGTACTTATATTTGTGAGCAACTATTTTCAGGGGTGAAGCACACCTTGAGATTTCACTGAGAATTGCTACTACATCCATCCAACCAGACATTGATGTGTTAGTTTACCATAATCAACATAAAACATCGCACTAGGTTTTGTTGCCCTCTTTTACTTTTATAATAGAAAATATTAAAAAAAAAAATTTTATTACTCAGATGGTACATTATCTATATCAGTGATTGTTAACATGATCTGTCTGACTTTTTCTGCTCATCAGCTATCCTTAGGCCCCTTTCACACAGGGGCGGTTTTCAGGCAGTACAGCACTAAAAATAGCGTCTGTAAACCGCCTGAAAAAACCGGCCCCATTCACTCCAGTGTGAAAGCCGGCGGGCTTTCACACTGGAGTGGTGCGCTAGCAGGACGGCAAAAAGTCCTGCTAGCAGCATCTTTGGAGCGGTATAGGAGAGGTGTGTTCACCGCTTATATACCGATCCTTCCCATTGATTTGAATAGGACACCGCGGTAAAACCACGGCAATAGCGCCGCAAAGCGCCGCTACAGGGGATATTAACCCTTTTTCGGCCGCTCGCGGGGGTAAAACCGCACCGCGAGCGGCCGAAACCCGCGGCCAAAACGACGGTAAAGCAGCGCTAAATATAGCGCTGATTTACTGTCACCGCGGCTCCCGCCCCCCTGTGAAAGGGGCCATATTGTTAGTGTATTTTTTTGTGTGGCCCGAGACAATTTCTCTTCTTCCAATGTGGCCCTGGAAGGTCAAAAGGTTGGACACCCCTGGTGTGACTCATAGGTTGTTCAAAGCCTGGAATACTTAAAGCGCATTGTAGATACTCTGGAAATCTGTCTCATGGTTGTGCGCCAAATGACAGAACTTGCAACAGATTCATGTACATGTCCGTAAGGTGGTCATGAACATTGCAGCTCTGCCAAAGCTGTTCTCAAGCATCTCTCCTACGAAGTTGCAGAGTTTTCCAGGCAGAGAAGCTATTTAGAGAAGTTTGGAGAGTAGTAGAATCATATCAAACACCAAAGACAAATTTGGTTCCGAAATTGTCTCAAAGCTTTGACACAATAATTGCACCTGCAGCAAAATCAACAAGTTACCCTAATATGCAAGAGGTCCTATTCACCGCCACTTTTCTTTTTACCCATATGGCGGCATTTCTGTATCCACTTGTCACAATGATAGCACCATACAGTTAAAGTGTCGTAAACAAGAACGATGTGCATTTGTCACTTGAATTTGATGCAAGGCTTCCAACTACTTACACACCACCAGAAATTGCAAAGGGGTTATTGAATCTCAATGTCCCCAAGGTGGAATCTTTAAATATGAAAGTAAAAAATAGGCAATTCATCAATAAAAGGGAATAAGCACAACATATTTAGAAGCAGATTTGGTGGTTTGGTTAGGGTCCCCCTAAACTGCATTGAAACATAGAAGAGGGACAGCAGAAAAAAGACCAGGTGGTCCATCAAGTCTGCCCCATTTTTTTTTTTAATTATACATTTTTTTGTGGTTAACTTTTTTGAGTATAGATTTATGTTTGTCCCATGCATGTTTAAATCCACCTAATGTTGACTGACTTACTACTTTTGCTGGAAGTCTATTCCAAGCATCAACTACCCTATCAGTAAAATAATACTTTCTAAGATTAGTGTTGAACTTCCCTCCTGGTAGTTTGAGGTCATGTCCTCATGTTCTTGATCTTGGCTTCATATTGATAATACTGTTCACCTGAACCTTTTTCAGTTCCTTGATGTGTTTAAATGTTTCACTCAAGTCTAGTGCAAGTGCAGTTGTATTCATTTTCCCCAGAGCTTAGTAAATGCGGTGGGGCTCTTGCTCCTCCTCCTGATTTTCATCATCCAATCATGTGTTTTTTTTTAGCACCTGATTGGCTATCCTTTACAAAGTGAAGCCTTACCACATTACATTTACAAAAAAAAAGGGCAACTGCACAGTATATTTTCCTTTAGTAAATCAACCCCATTAAGTTCCTGAAGTCTCTCCTGATATGTTTCATTCCTCTGACCTTTCACCATTTTGTTGCCCATCTCTGGACTCATTCTAACTTATCAATATGTTTTTGTAAGTGAGGTCTCCAGAATCCAAGGTCCCCATTCATATACTAGGGCCAATTTCTGGACAGAAGCCAATTAACCTACCTGCATGTCTTTGGAGTGTGGGAGGAAACTGGAGTACCTGGAGGAAACCCATGCAGGCACAGGGAGAACATGCAAACTCCAGGTAGGTAGTGTTGAGGTTGGGATTCGAACCAGTGACCCGTCTTACTGCTAGGTGAGAGTGCTAACCACTACACCACTGTGCCGCCCTGCATCTAGTTATCTAGTGATAACTAAACATCTACCGTATTTACCGGCGTATAACACGCACTTTTTCCCCCTTAAAATCGGGGGAAAGTCGTGGGTGTGTTATACGCCGATACCCAAAAAAAAATGACAAAAATCGGTTGCGGCGCCGAAAAATGGCGACCGCGGCCGGAAAAGGCCGAACCGCGGCCGAAAAGGCCGGAAAAAGCCGAAGCCGAAAAAGACCGAAGCCGGCTGTTCAGCTCCGCTCGTAGTCCCGCCTCCCTGCGCTCGCTCCCGAAACAGCAGTGAGGCGGGACTCCGAGCGGAGCTGAACAGTCACTTCGGCCTTTTTCGGCCGCGGTTCGGTCTTTTTCGGCCGCGCATGCGCGGTATTTCTCGTGGCGGGAAATTTAAACGCTGGCGAACTGCAAATGACACTAGCAAGCTGCAAATGACGTCGGGCAAGCTACAAATGATGCTGGGCAAGCTACAAATGATGCTGGGCAAGCTACAAATGACGCTGGGCAGGTTGCAAATGACGCTGGGCAGGTTGCAAATGATGCTGGGAAAGGCTGCAAATGACGCTGGGCAAGCTGCAAATGACGCTGGGCAGGTTGCAAATGACGCTGGGCAGGTTGCAAATGACGCTGGGCAGGTTGCAAATGATGCTGGGAAAGGCTGCAAATGAAGCTGCAAATGACGCTGGGCAAGCTGCAAATGACGCTGGGCAAGCTGCAAATGACGCTGGGCAAGCTACAAATGACGCTGGGCAGGTTGCAAATGACACTGGGCAAGGCTGCAAATGACGCTGGGCAAGCTGCAAATGACGCTGTGCAAGCTGCAAATGACGCTGGGCAAGCTGCAAATGACTTTTAAATGTAAGTTTTTTTTTTCCCTAAACTTCTCTCCTAAAACTTTTTTTCCTTAAAATTCCCTCCTAAACTTGGGGTGCGTGTTATACGCCGGTGCGTGTTATACGCCGATAAATACGGTATATAGGGAAATCAGGACCTCCCTCCTCCTGCTGGTGATCCCTCTAGTGATAACTAAAGATCTATGTAGCCATGCCCCCCTTAGTGGTTTCTGAATGTAGTGGTTCACCTGTCCCCTGCCAGCCAGACTTTCATCTCTCAGTCACTCAGACACATTGAACAGTTCAGTTTTTTTTGTTGAGGGGATTAAACTTGGATGGAAATTAGGATATTATGGGGTGCCCCAGAATATTCAGTGCAAACTTGCTTGGGACCCCTATATACACTTCAGTATATACACTTCAACCTTCTATCAAGCACAAACACTGGCTGCACACGGTTCCTTCTCCAGCACTTCTCTTGCTTCAGACTGTTACTCCTCCAGACTAGCTAGCACCGCTATCCTTCAGCCAGGCCTCAATGAACTGCCTTTTGTGGGCAGGGACCTCGGGCCCCTGTGGTGTAGAAATAGCTCAGGTGCTAGCTATCCTCCATTCAGCTACCACTCCTAGATAGCTCTCTTTAGGTCCTGCCAACCAGCCTGGCTGCAATGACCTCTTTCCACTGCCCTTCCCACAGTCCTCACTCCTGGTTCTGCACCCATCTCTCAAACTGCAATCTCCCAGCTCTCTCAGGCATGCCTCCCCAGTCCTCCTGACTGTCCTCACTCACCAGCCTTCCTGGCTGTGACCAGTAGTCCTCCCTGGAGACTTTTAGAAGTGTTCTCTCCCACTGTCCTTTACTTGCTCTCTCATGTGCCTCTCCTTCCAGGATCTCGTCACTCCTCCTGGCTGCACGCAAACCCCGACCTAGGGTCACCCACAATCGAGACTGGGTCCGAGCAAGCCGGTGGGGTGAAGCTTGAGAGGTATCTTGAGTGCCAAGCTAAGGACCCAGCAGAGAAGCAGGGGTGACGCTGAGGAAGATACCACCGTGAAGATTATAGGAGCTCAAGGGATTCAGTGTCAGTGAATCATCTAGTCTAGTAAGAGACTGGGGGCTCAGTGGGCAGAAGAACTACAAGAAGTGATTGTAGTGGAAGTTAAAGAACTGTTACACTTTGTGTTAGGAACTGTTAAAGACTGTTGCCATAAGAGACAGCATTCCTGCACATGCGGATATGGCGTCTTGCTGGATGCCTTTCCCTGCATGACTGTCTTCCTATTGAAATCTCTGAGTCTGACAATTAATCTTGCAACTACCTAAGGGTAACAGATAACCACCGCTCCAGGACTATCCTTCTAAGCGAATGCTCCTGCTCCTGTGTGGGAGCCCCAGGTGCTGGCTAATAGCACAGCAAATTGGAAATCAGGAAGAACTTCGGACAGCCGCACACCGGGAAAATTAAAATTCAAAAAGGTTTATTTAAAAGCAGAATTCACTTCAATCCAAAGCACGACAAAAAAGGGGGTACAGAGCTGACGCGTTTCGCACTGTCTAGTGCTTACTCATAGCTAATCAGTCGTGTACCCCCTTTTTTGTCGTGCTTTGGATTTTTAATTTTCCCGGTGTGCGGCTGTCCGGAGTTCTTCCTGATTTCCAACTACCTAAGGGTGTCCTGACCCTAACCCTTTCTCCCCCCCAAAAAAGTATATTAACCTCCCTGGCGGTATGATTCTGGCTGAAATTTTGTGCTGAAAGCGGTACAATTATTTTGCATGGAAATTTGGCGTTTTTATATTGTAGACATGCAATTCTTATGAATAACTCACTTAAATCTGTCCGAACCAGAGTCTAGTAGACATTATGATAAAGTTTGAAACACAAAATGATAAATTATAATATATAAAAATAAAAATGATTCAATAATGTAATCAAATCAAAAACACTGAAATTTGCTCAGTTGCAGAATAGTCGCTGTCATTAAATTTATTGTTTGATGATAAATTGTGATTCTAATTTTTTATCGTGTTTTCTAGCTGGTCTAAAACCACTTTTGACATAAAGGGACACTTTTTGGTTGCTATGGACAATCTCCAGTTTCCAGGCAGAAAAAAAAACTTTTTATTATATAAAATGACATGCAGGGCACTGGGCAGACCACTAGGGACAAAGGGGATGTGTATTTTTTGTATACAGTACTGTAATCTGTAAGATTACAGTACTGTATGTGTATTGTGTTTTTACACTTTTTTGAATTTGGCGCCGATCTCCGCCCCCGTGCGTCAGAAACGTCGCAGGGAACGGAGATGGGCGGCACTCGGCACTGTGTGAATCGAGCGAGCGGACGGCTCGCACACACAGCGGGGAGACATCGCAGGATCCAGGGAAAAGGTAAGTAACTTCCCCCCTGTATCCTGCAACGCAAGCCCGAGTCTGGCTCGGGGTTACCGCTCCTAGCAGAAAAAACGGAACCCGAGCCAGACTCGGGAATACCGCCTAGGAGGTTAAGTGAAATAAACTCTCTTTTGCATTCAAGAAGTGTCTGGCACCCAATAACTTTAATTACCTTGCACCCACCATGCCTCACAACCCACATATACAGAAGGACGTCGGCTGTCTCTGGCCATGGATGTTCTCATTAGACCGAAGGAGGCCTGGGACCTTGCTACATAAATTTGTTCTGTTCTTTTTTTCAATGGTATATGTGTATGCACATACCCTCAGATGCAGATTTTGTTTTTATGGATCTGAACGCATGTTTATGCACCTGTTTGAATGACTCCATTGAAAACAATGCAGTTGTGTTCATATTCATAAATAAAAAACGCTTGTAAATGTGTTTTTTTTACAGCCATGTAAATGAGCCTGAGGCTGACTGAATATTTACATTTTTTTGAAATGCTTATGGCAAGTGCATTGTCATGTGATGCCATTCCTTGCCCGAAGCCCACTATAAAGCATGTTGATGGTTAAAAAAAAAAAAACTTCCGTTAAAGCAATGCATTTTTGTTTCTGCCATGAAAAGGCCCTACAAAAATATATTGATGCATCAAAAATCAGAGAATGCATGTCAACACATCTCACAGGTGGGAACTAGGACCCTGTATTTTAAATGCACTGTGATGCCAAAGGCCTGTAGAGGGGCTCCTGATCATGTGGCACTGTGATGGATGCCCAGTGCTGATGTCATGAAAGCCCATCTTACTAGCTCTCAGTTGTTAGTAGCTGACCATGAGCTGTTTGTGACAGCGTGATCACAGTTCTGGGGGCTCCAATTGAGCACAACCTAGAACAAGGCAGTGACTCATATGTGAGTGCTGGAGTGATGGGGGCTCTGAAGGCTAACACCACCTGGAACAGAAACCGGGGCGTTCACAGTCAGTTGGGGCATGGGAGTAATTACCCTGGGAAAACTGAATGGGCCCAGTTCCTCCTGATTTGAATGGATCTACCTTGTCTGGTCGTGGGCTGGGAAGGCAGAGAGTTTGTGGTGTCTGTGCCCCTGGGAGTGGTCGCCCTAGAAGTGCTCTTAGTAACACTTGGGTGTGGGACCCCACAGTGTGAAACGGCACATGGTCACAGCACCAAAAACTTTTTCTGCACTGCGCCTTTTAGGGCTGGACCTTTTACAGTCCAGGGCAATTTTTGTAACCAGGCCTCAGAGCCCGGCCAGTGCATATTGCACGGCCACTTATTTATTTATTTTTCTCCAATTTTTGTAACTTTGACTTTTGTGTGTATTTTTTTATCACTAGGATGAAGGGTGTGAGCCCTCAGACTTGCCCTGAAGTCTAGGGGGAGAATGTGTTGCCCTCAGGCTCCTTCCTCCTCTGACCCTGGGAGGGGTGGTCTCTCTTTTGGAGAGCCCCTCGACCTAGTACTCATTGGTTGGCTTCACCTGGCCACAAGGAGAGAGGTTGGCCAGACCTTCTGGCTAGGTGGACCATGTCAAACCCTATGTCCCAGTCAGGAGCCTTGCATTCCGAGGGATCAGGGAGAGATCATACCTCTTCGGGGGTGGACAAAGGACACCCTTAAGTGCACTTTTTAGTGTGTGTTTCACAAGCACATTTTTTTGTTCACTTAACGGTTTTCTGTTTTAGTTTTACAGCACCACTTTGGATTAAAAAAAGCCATAGCATTGGCACTTGGAGTGGTGCATCGATAAGTATATACTAAGGTACAGTAACCCAGCCCTCAAAAATTACACTCGCACACTCGCATTTTGCGAGTGATTTTTGAGGGCTGGCGAGGAGAAGAGAGGAGAGCCGCCACTGGAGATCACAGCAGGGAACATTCAGACTTTTGTTTCATAAGCTGTGAGTGTTCCCCCGCGGCGCGCCGTCACATAAGCTCCTCCCCTTTTCCGGGACTTTGATAGACAGATCACCCGTCCAATCCTAGGACGGGTGACCTGTATCAAACTTCCCCGGACAAGGGGAGGAGCTTATGTGACGGCGCGCCGCGGGGGAACACTCACAGCTTATGAAACAAAAGTCTGAATGTTCCCTGCTGTGATCTCCCAGTGGCGGCTCTCCTCTCTTCTCCTCCACAGGTAGGCAGCACATGGGGGACACAGGCTGCAAATGGGGGGAGACACAGGCTGCAAATGGGGGGGAGACACAGGCTGCAAATGGGGGGGAGACACTGGCTGCAAATGGGGGGGGAGACACTGGCTGCACATGGGGGGGGAGACACTGGGGGGGGGGGGGGGGGACACTGGCTGCACATGGGGGGGGGACAGGCTGCACATGGGGGGGGGAGGACACTGGCTGCACATGGGGGGGAGGACACTGGCTGCAATGGGGGGAACACTGGCTGCACATGGGGGGGAGGACACTGGCTGCACATGTGGGGGGACACTGGCTGCAAATGGGGGGGGACACTGGCTGCAAATGGGGGGGACACTGGCTGCAAATGGGGGGGGACACTGGCTGCAAATGGGGGGGGGACACTGGCTGCACATGGGGGGGGGACACTGGCTGCACATAGGGGGGACACTGGCTGCACATAGGGGGGGACACTGGCTGCACATAGGGGGGGGGCACTGGCTGCACATAGGGGGGGGCACAGACTGCACATGGGGGGGGGACACAGGCTACATGGGGGGGGCACAGGCTGCATATGGGGGGGGCACAGGCTGCACATATGGGGGGGACACAGGCTGCACATGGGGGGGGACACAGGCTGCACATGGGGGGGACACAGGCTGCACATGGGGGGGGACACAGGCTGCACATGGGGGGGGACACAGGCTGCACATGGGGGGGGACACAGGCTGCAATTGGGGGGGACACAGGCTGGGGGGGGGGGCACAGGCTGCACATGGGGGGGGCACAGGCTGCACATGGGGGGACACAGGCTGCATGGGGGGGACACAGGCTGCACATGGGGGGGGAGGCTGCACATGGGGGGGACACAGGCTGCATTAACATTAAGGTTGTTAATATTTTTATAACTTAATTGCATAAAACATTAAAGGTGTCATTTAATGAGATAATTTATGAGGGCGGGTTTAGGGGCGGGGCAGGGTAGGGGTTGGGGGGGGCAACTGGTGGCGAGTAACCTTAAGGCCTGGCTAGTAGCTCAGGACTTGAAATTTTGAGCCCTGCAGTAACCTGTGTGCATACTTTGATGTGCATTAAAACACATGGGCTCAAAGTGAAGCATTGATAGCGCACCTAAAAATGCATGAAAACATACACAGAAAGGTATGCCTCCAGTCTAAATGCAACCAGTGTATGTATTCATATATTCCTAATTCTTAAATCATAGCTGTATCTCTGACATGAATAGTGATTATAAAGACACTTAGCTAATGAAGAGTTTTCTATTTGGTATTATAAAGATTTGGCAGTCGAACAAAAAAAGTTCCAAATGTTTGTCATGGTAGAATATTCTGTGTCAAACCTCCTAAAATGCTAACTGGAAAAATACATATCCAAAGTCACCAATTTGATGTAGCGAGGGACTTAGAAGAGGGTTAACTGAAATACTCTGCATCAATACATGGTACATGGACTCATGCCACAGTTTAGTTTGACGTGTTTTCAATGGTAATACATCTTTATCAGGAGAACATGTGGACGGAATCTAAAAAATGTAATGCATATTACACAATACACAGGAGTAATATGTAAATCCTCAGACCTATGCGGAAAAATTCACTAAAAACAAACAGTGTATGTAGTTACTTCCAAACAGGGGATATACACCATAATTTCCCCAACAGGAGAACATCAGAATCAGAGAGTAACACAAAGTTACAGCATCCATTTTCTGCACAAGAAATGCCAAAGGAGGGCGGCCCAGATCTAGAAATTATTGGGCAGAAATATGGATGGTGCAGGCTGAGAAGACCGCCAAGTTTGCAGATAACAGTACCAATGGACCACTGGTGAGTAATTCAGCCTATATCCTCTAAGACCCCTTTCACACTGGGGGCATTTTGCAGGCGCTATAGCGTTAAAAATAGCACCTGCAAACTGCCCTAAAACCGCTGCTCAATGCACTCCAGTGTGAAAGCCCGAGGGCTTTCACACTGGAGCGGTGCGCTGGCAGGGCATCAGAAAAAGTCCTGCCAGCAGCTTCTTTGGGGCGGTGAAGGAGCGGTGAACTCACTGATCCTCCACCACTGCTCCCCATTGAAATCAATGGGGCATTGCTGCGATACCGCCGGCAAAACACTGCTCCGTCTGCATTTTGCAGGCGGATCTAACCCCTTTTCGGGCGCTAGCTGGGGGTTAAAACCGCTCCGCTAATGGCCGAATAGCGCCGCTAAAACGACAGTAAAGTGGTGCTAAAAATATCGCTATTTTACCGCTGACGCCTCGGTGTGAAAGGGGTCTTAGAGCTTCAACACATATCTGTTACAATATGGCAACCTTTGTTGACCATGAAAGAACACTATATACATTTAATGAAAATGTTGAACGTTGTAATATTTCTTATGAAAATATGAATTCAGACAATTGTTTCTCCCCCATCTGTTCCTCATTTTTTGAGCTCTCTGAACAAACTCCTTTATCTTGAAAGATGTCGGGAATGAAAGCGACTTGCTGAGGCTTTGCACATTTGTTGAGAAAACGTGCTCTTGGCAGATAGCTAAGCCGGGACTGAGGAAAGATCCTTACTGAACTGAAAGGTGATGAATTACATGTTCCTTTCTCGGAGCTGGCTTTTTTTTGGGTCAGCCAGACTTAAACTTCACTTGACTTTGCAGAAGACCAACAAAAAAAAGTAAAAAAAAAAAGAAAAAAAAACATGGTTCAACATCTGAAGAACCTGTAAAATCATCAAAAAACACAGAATTAGTGGTTCATATTATTATATGTAGCGCCGACACTTTTTCAATGTGTGTGCTATTCTTGTAAATTTATTTTTTTCCAGAACTGTCACTGAGTTTTGGGGTTAATTATTCCAGGTTATTACTTAGGCATCAGTTTGGCTGGGCTGTACTAGAGTTCTGCCTGGTCATAGGTGAGGTGAGCACCTGTGACCGGCTGAGAACGCAGTCTGGTTGGACGCATTGGGCACCAATCTTTTTCCGGAGCCAATCGGTGTGCGCGTCTGGCCCTGCTGTGTATTCCGGAAAGGGGTACTTATGGTGCTGAAGTCACGTGTTACTGGCTCTCAACCTTCTTGTTGGTTCTGGTTCCGGTCTGGACCAGCCACGTGAGGGGGTCTCGATCCAGGAGTGTCTGCTGACCCCGTAAGCCTGGTCATCCTGACCAGTCCCAGAGGCCCTCATGGTCTGGGGTGGGGATCCATCCGTTTCTGAGCCTCGGAACTGGCTAGTTCGAGGCGCAGTAACTGAAGGAGGATTCTGAAGTGTCCCAGTGTCCTCTCAGGATTGGAGAGGCACGGCAACTCGACAAGTGACCAGGGGAGGACTCTTCGGAGGAGAGCCACACACGAAGCTGGCTGCACGGTAAGAGCCTGGGAGCTGAGATGTATGGACACTAGTTGAATCCGCATTATCTACGGTATCGCTGGATCGGCTGAAAGATACAGGTACCATAGGAAAATTTCCTAACCCATCATTCGGTTACAACCAAGTCTGTGGCAGAGGCTTTTACACGTTCACTTAAAGTTTCACAACCAAGTCTGTGGCAGAGTCTTTGCTAAGTCCGAATCACTTGTTGGCTGCTAGATCTACAAACAAGGGTTTATCCAACAGTGAAGTGTCCAGTTGCGAGTTGCTATACCCTGGATCTTCTAGAGAGACATTTATCTGAATGTCAGCAGTTCTAAAGTGCCTGAGCTTTATCACCCATGCCCTCTATTCCCAACTGAGAGACTGTGTTTTGTTTCAATGTTTTTTTGAAAATAAAAATCCTCAAAAAGAACTTTGAGTGTCAGTCTCAGCAATTACTGGGTACTAACCCTGGGAACCCCTAGACGAAAACGTCGAGCTACAAGAAGGAGGTAATCGGTAAGCCCAGAAATCCATAGCCGCCCCGCAGAGAATTATTGGCGCTACATATGTATCCTAAAACAAAATAAAAATAAGGACAGGGCAGAGAATTATACCAATGTACTGGAGCAATTTATTGAGATAAGCAAATTTGTAACAAACCAGCTGCTAGAAGTCCATGAATCTGGTTCTATCATTTGTTTTGAAGAGTCAGATATTTATTACCTGCTTTTTGATCAACCTCTGGCAGTTACCCTCGATTTTCTGTCTATACAAATTAGAGAGAAACTAAGCAGGTCAAATGAACTCTTTACAAGTTCATTAGCAGGATGCTTAAAAGGCAAGGATACATGCATCCAAATTTTACTTACCCCTTTTCCGCCACCCGTCTGAGATCAACTAGTCCAAACTCCCTCACTACAGATCTATACTCACCAATTCTCATTACCACAGGCCACCACATTGTTTTCCTCCAGCTTGTCTTTACAATGTCCATGGGTGTGAAGTAGAACCCTATAGAATTCTCCCATGCCACTGCAGGAGAAGTCTGTGGGCTTCTGCCATGCATGTAAACCTTGCAGCAGATTGCATCAGCAAGAACAAGGTAAGTATGAGTCTTTGTGGGGGATCCAAAAACACATTTAAGTGCCGTTCAGGTAGAGAGGTAAAGTCCAACTAGACTGCTGTAAGTGCAAGCAGGGACAAGCTGCAACAATATCAAAAGGAAAAGGTCCATAAGCCACACATCATGAAGTAGACCCATGTGTATGAAGTGAGACGAATGGCAGCCTCAGCCTGGACTCCAGCCAGGCCATGCCCCCAACGTTTTTTTCTCCACCTCTTGGAGCTTAATCATGGCATGGTGAACCTTTGGGGGGGAGTAGTAGGTTGGGTAAGTTGAGCTCAGGCTGGTGGCTGCAAAAGGGTAAGTAAACTTTGAAAATTTCCTTAGCCTTTAAAGAAGACGTATACTCAAAAAATGAAAATTTGCTATCTTGCAAACACTGGGGTTATTTTTATTACTAAAGGAATAGAGAATGATTGCTTAGAAAAGTGTATGCTCACTGAGCTTAGAAAATAAGGCAGGTCATACATGATTCATTTTTATTCAGTCAACCAGTGGGTTAAACAAATAAAAAATAACTGATTCCCACATCCATACATTTAAAGTGGATTGGGGAATCCCTTCCGCTGAGCTTTTGTATTTTGCTGTAGGGAGCCTTCCCTACTAACAGAATACAATGATCAATGCTGCCGGATGAAGTTGGCAGCACTGATCGTTAGGGTAAAATCCCAGAAGGCTGGTTGTACACAAGTCGATCAATAGATCAACTTGTGTACAACCAGCAAGCTGATACAGGGATAGAACCTGCTGAACCAGGACAAATTTCAATCCATGTATGGCTAGTTTAGGTGAACCTTTCTTCACTTTGAATATACAATTATGTGCAAGGAGAAAAATAAATAGAATTTTTTTCTAGCATGATTGGTTTACTGAAGTAAAAACAGCTTAATCTTATTTACTAAGCTCAGTGAACTTTCACTTTGCTAAGCGAACTGTCTCCAGTAGTAGATAGTAAATAATTTACAACCACACACCATTCTGCTCTACTTTGGCACAAAGTTTGCCAATTTATATTATAAAAAGAGTATATAAATGGATGGTATGGAAAGTTATCAATTTATTGTAGTGGATAGAAATGTATTGGTGAAATATTGCAAATTGTTTGGTAAAATTATGTAAAAAATAAAATCAAAACAGCTATTCTTTCTCCGGCTTCACCAGCTTTTATTTATGGAAAGCAAACAATAGCCCCCAGCTTAAAGTGGATCTTCCAGAAAATGTAAATTATGCCCCATTCTAATCCTTCCCTTCACAATATATAAAAGCCAACCTTTTTATGTATTATTTGTGTTTTCTTTGTTTTTGTTTTTTTTATTCCCCTGCCGTCTGCCTTGATTCTCACCAAGGCGAAAACTAATCATCAGCCTCCTCCTGCAACCTCCTGGGGTATGGATATCCCATATCTCAGGAGGCATTAACTTCCCTACAGCACAAGAAGACACGTCTGCGCAGCATCATCGGGGGACCAGCTGCAAGAACCAGGGGAAGACAATGACAAAGAAAACAAAGATGGCGGAGCAGGACAGGGATGTGCAGCAGGAAAGCGGCAGAATTTGTTGGGTTTATATGTATATTTATCCTCGATAAACAGACTTTAAATGTTACATATGGAGAATAATTTTCATGGGCATGGGTGAAGTCTCTCCTTAAAGAGGAAGTAAAGCCTCTTAAAAAAAAAAAAGACACCCTGCAAGGCAAAGGCATAATGAGCTAGTATGCATAGCATACTAGCTCATTATGAAAAACTTACCTGAAAACGAAGCCCCCGAAGCCGTCCTTATCCTCGATCTTCTTAGCCGCCATCCAGGGCCGGAGTGACTTCCGGGTCTCGCCGCTCCAGCGATATCATTCGCTGGAGCGGCGAGACCTCACTCCCGCGCATGCGCACGAGATCGGCATATCGCCGTGATCTCGGCATCTTCAGTGCGCCCTCAGTGCGCCTGCGCGCCGCTGTCTATGCGCCGTAGACAGCGATGCCTTTCATCGCTAAATATCTCCTAAACCATGTAGGTTTAGGAGATATTTATTGGACCACAGGTAAGCCTTAATCTAGGCTTACCTGTAGGCCAAAGTCATTTGGAAGGGTTTACTTCCACTTTAAAGTGAAGTTTACATTGTCTCTTTTAATTCTGTATGTAGATGATGGCACTGTAATTATTTTAATACTTTAAGTACTTTTATCCTAATTGATATACAGCTGCCACATGACCCAGATCTTCCCCAGCCTGTCTGCAGGGAAACATAAGCAGGAGGAGCTTCTAGTCCTCTGCTGCTGGTCACATGTTAAAAAAAAAAAAAAAAAAAAAAAACAGAGTAAAAATAAATGAATAATATCATTAATTTGTTTTAAATTGTCATACAAGTAACTATTTGAAATCAAATCTTTATTATTTTGTGGAAATAACATGGCGTTGGCAGATTTCTGCCAGTCACAGGCTGTGTCACGCCCCTCCAGCCTGTGTCTTAGAATTAGAGGGAGGTAAAGCCACCATTAATCTACATAAAATATCCCACCCCATTGTGTTTATAGCTGGTAAGTAGGCATAGAGGAGAAGGGAGGGAGTGGGCTGTCATTTACCACTGTGTATATGCCCACATGTGTGACTCAATAGTCACATGGGTTGCTCAGATGTGATAGGGAGGAAATGCTCAGCATAGAAACTCACTGAAAACTGAGCATGTGCGTTGTTGCCACCACAGCTGCAAAATCCCTAGCTGAATTGGGGACATAAACAGGAGAGGGAGATAGACAGCAGCAGAATCAACCAGGTTTTTTGAAGAATATAGAAAACAAATCTCATAGTGACTTAGTGAGTATGAACAGCATGTAATACACCATTTATTGCTAGTGTTTTATGATGTGGGTTTAGTGACACTTTAAAGGTTTGGTGAGACACAGGGCAAAAAGTATTTATAAACAGAAGAAATCTATCAAGAAAAGGGAGTTCAAGGGTAAATCCACCAGGAATTTAGATGTTGGAGACTTGAACCAACTACCGCTTTTCCATACTTCTCAAGGACCTTCACAATGGCTGTGCAGCATTGCTACAGACATCATAAGGAGGTTCTACTATACCCGTTATTGGCATTTTAGAGATCTAGTCCGCCCATTGTGCACTTTATGAGGGGTCCCTACTGTGTTTTTAAATGCTTCCCGCCAAGCCCTGGAATACTTTATCAGGGTCTGTATGCCCAGGAGATGGGAAGAACCAGTCAATTTCATGACCACTGTGATTGGCTGTTGCAGTGGTCACATGATTGGAAGCCAGTACTGCTGGTTCTCGAGCATTAGTATGGATCTAGAGCTGTCCTTGATAGCTTGGTCCCTGTACTGGGAACGTGCAGTGAGCATGCTATCAGCACAGAAAGCTTTGCTGCCTATGGACGCATATGTGTGGCATGTGGGTGTTAAAGCTCACCCTGTTTACCGCTGCACATGTGCATTATGTGGGTGGCAAAAGGTAATTTTATATTATGGAGAATGCAACAAGAGGAACTGGAACCTAACAAGCTTTACCTTTAACTAAATATATCACTTTTCAGAAGACTGACCCTTCCATTTATTTAGCATTATTATATCTTATGTGGTTAACTGAAGCTTACTGATACGAGTAGATCTAAACACAAAAACAAAAATGTAATATATATATATAAAAAAAACTGTCAGCTCTGGTGAGAGACGCTGTACTAACCATCCCACATTAGTACAGCAATCTCCCCCGCTGAGCTGTTGTGTTCTGACAGGGGGACGGCCCCCAACCCCCCCCCCCCCCGCCAGAACACTTGGATCAGCACTCTCTGCCATTGGCTGATCAGGAGTCGGTCGGCAGCTGGTCTTCCAGCATGTACGTCCGACATTCTGCCTGTGTGTACCAGGTTTACATTGTGAGCACAAGTATCTTTATTTTTCTTGTGAAATATAGAGATAAAGAAGGCCAGGTATGTTTGAAGTCCAGTAATGGTGACGAAATTGGTTCCCTCCATAGATAAAATGGATAATTAAATGTGCCACCGTGCCATTGCGTGCGCGCCGCACGCGCAGGTCGCGACCTTTGTGAGTCCGATCGCGGGTCGCCGCGGGGACACCCGCGATCATCTCACGGGGAGGAAGAACAGGGAGATGCTAAAGTAAACAAGCATCTCCCCGTTCTGCCTGGTAACAGTGTCACTGATCTCTTGCTGTGCTGTGATTGGAGCAGAGATCAGTGATCACGCCCCCAACAGTTAGCAACACGCCCCTAGGACACACTTGACCCCTACACAGCAACCTCCTGGTTAACCCCTTCACTTCCAGCGTCATTTACACAGGAATCAGTGCATTTGTATAGCACTGATTGCTGTATAAATGACAATGGTCCCAAAAATGTGTCAAAAATGTCCGATGTGTCTGCCATAATGTCGCAGTCACAAAAAAAAATGCTGATCGCCGCCATTACTAGTAAAAAAAAAAATGATTAATAAAAATGCCATAAAACTAACCCCTATTTTGTAAATGCTATACTTTTGTGCAAACTAATCAATAATCACTTATTGTGATTTTTTTTACCAAAAATATGTAGAAGAATATGTATCGCACTAAACTGAGGAAAAAAATGTTTTATATACATTTTTGGGGGATATTTATTATAGCAAAAAGTAAAAAATAATTAGTTTTTTTTCAAAATTGTCGCTCTTTTTTTGTTTATAGTGCAAAAAATAAAAACCGCAGGGGTGATTAAATACCACCAAAAGAAAGCTCTATTTGTGGGAAAAAAAGGACGTTCATTTTGTTTTGGAGCCACGTCGCACAACCGCGCAATTGTCAGTTAAAGCGACGCAGTGCCGAATCGCAAAAAGTGATGTTGGTCTTTGGCCAGCAAAATGGTCCGGGGCTGAAAGTGGTTAAGAAAGCCAAAGGATACAAAAGAGCCAATGGAGAACTAATTAACCGGACTATCTTCATCAATAGTGTAATATGGTGAAATATGCGCCAAGCTAATTTCTAGTGAGACCTTTTTGAATAGAAGTTATAACTTTAAAAGATAAATGATTTACTTCAAACCATTTATAAACCGAATCTGGAATAATATAAAAGTCTAGTCAAGTATGAATTAATTATTAATACTGAATACACTATAGGCACAACACTGAACATTTCATCCACCATAAAGGAGTGTAAGGAACACATGATACCCGATAGAACTTAGAAATCACATACAGTATGACCATATGGCACTAATGACTTCAAGTATGAGAAAGTTTAGGGCTCTTGACAAAATAAACACATTTAATTCATTTTGAAGGCACACGTTTCTATTCATAGATGTCTTGTGTCGCTTTCTAAAATTCAGTGCAGACGTGGGATGAAATACTTCCAATGACTAGAAATCTTTGATATTTTATTTATTTAACTTCAATGTATTTACCGAACTTTGATATCATTTTGTTATGGGTTTTGGAACTTGTAAGACCTATGTTTTATAGTCATTCATGATGTAAAATTTTGTATGTTTACTATAACGATTAGACTTTTGTCAAAGTGTATGTAAGCCCTAACACTGGAGTTCCCTTATACAATCCCCTTTGGTCTGTTAAATATACCACTGAAAGTGTTTTGATATATATGTTCTTTAAGTGCCAAAAACACCTATTTTTTCCATAAATCTTGTCAGCTGTTAAATCCCTGTGTCTCTGTGTCTGTGCTTCAGTTATATCAGTTACATTGTCCCCAACTATGTCTGACAATAGAGCCCCTGATGACATTACTTGTTGATGAAATGCGTAGGGAAAATCCCAGACGTAGTGATGTCATCTCGCATATCGGCCGATACACAGAAAACTTTGCTGGAGCATTTTTTTAATTACTGGCATTACTGCATCTGCATATTTACTTTTGAATAAAGCAGCATGCCTAGAATTACTGCACAAAAAAATGTCAACCACCCCAACCTATAACTTGCCTTTGCAGCAAGGTGCACTTTGAACAAATGATTTCCCAGCACACTTACCAGCCTGCTTGCAAACAACCACACTGGTCTTAACAATTTGTGTTAAAAACAGACTACTATAACTAGTAAACTATAAAGGCTCTGGAAATTTTTGAGTTAGGACCGCAGTATATATAGAGGTCCCTTGACGTGGGCACTTCGGCTTATGCATGTATCTGCAAATGTGTGCAAACAAAACCTTGTTTGCACACATTTGCAGATACATGCATAAGCCGAAGTGCCCACGTCAAGGGACCTCTATATATACCGCGGTCCTAACTCTAAAATTTCCAGAGCCTCCATAGTAGGAGCACATATATCAATCGATACGTTAAGAGTAGGTGTGCCTGGAGGGCGCCATCCCTCCTCTATTGCTACTTCATCCTTCCTTAAAGGCATAGGGACACACGTGATGACCAGCAATAGCACAATGGCAGCGAAGGCATCCAATGCGTGCTGTCACCCAATTCAACCAACTGTACAAAACAAATCACAATACACTACAGCGCTATCTCTGTGCCAATCCCATCTTCATAGGGTATAATTAAGCTGAACAACAAGAAGAAAAGTCCATATTCCCGGAGGTTTAGGAATACATTTCAATGATAAAAAGACTGGCTAACACCAAAAATGCTTGCAAGGCTGCCTTTAAAAGTGGGCTGGGATTCCACAAGCTGTAATGCAAGAGGGAAGGGAAAGAAAGCGCCAAGCAGGCATAGTGTAGCACAATTTATTATAAAATTTAAATTCAATGTGAATAGTGAAGGCACTCACAAGCGGATAGGGTGGAGGATGACAGATTGCGGAAGATAGGAAGTGTGAACCAAGAGTTGAAGTCTCTGTCCGGGGACGGAAGAGTGAAAGCTGTGTGGAGGGAGCAAGATGAGCCAGGAATCTGACATAGGGGAACCGGCATCGGGCTGCCCTATATGGGTGTAATGGTCCTTCTGGTGTTCGGATATCCATCCAAGGTGCGTGTCTCCGGCTGGAGACAAGAGCTGTCAGCCCGTCCGCTGTGGGAGCCAATAGGAATGCGTTTCGGAAGCAAATCACACCTCCTTCATCAGCTCCCGGTTCACACTTGGACTTCCTATCCTCCGCGATCTGTCATCCTCCACCCCATTCACTTGTGAGTGCCTTCACTATTCACATTGAATTTTAATTTTATAATAAATTTTGCTACACTATGCAGGCTTGGTGCTTTCTTTCCCTTCCCTCTTGCTGTACAAAACAAATGGCAATCACCCAACCCATAACTAGCCTTTGCAGCAAGGTGCACATGAAAGGGAAGGGCAATGCACATCGTAAACGAACAAAAGATTTCCCAGCACAGTTACCAGCCAGAATGCAAAACAACCAATTTGGCCCTGTCTAACAGTTAGCATTAAAAAAATAGGGTTTTGTTTGCTCACATTTTACAAATACACGCTTAATCCACAATGCCCATGCAAAGGCTATTTATAGGTTGGGGTGGTTGCCTTTTTTTGTACAGTTGGTCGGATTGGGTGCAGGGTACACCCTGTCCTAGGGTGACAAAGGTGCTTCTCCATAAATAAGTGAAGGCCTGAAAAAAATAAAGTACGTAATGCAACCACCAGATCTAAGGACCATATTTTTGGGGGGACATGGGGGGGGGGGGGGGTAGAGAAATGTTAGGCAGCTGAAAATAAAGAATGTACCACAACTGGGATGTACAAATTATTTTTTTCTTTAAAGGGACCTATACACCTTATGGCCAAGGGTTTATAGACACCTGACCATCACGCCCATTTGAGGCTATACCATTCTCCATCCTCCTGTGAAGGCGTTTAATGAGGCTTTTAGCATTTCTCTGTGGAAATCTGTGCCTATTCAATTATAAGAGCATTTGTGAGGTCAGGTGCTAATGTTGGATGAGAAGACCTGCCTTGCAATCAGTGTTGCAATTAATCCCAAAGGTGTTCAGTAGAGTTGAGGTCAGGGACTCTGTTTGAGCCACAGTCATGCTGGAACAGGAAAGGACCTTGCCCAAACTGTTGCCACAAAGATGGAAGTGCACAATGTTCTTTAAATGATGTAGTATCATGTAGTATGAAGGATGTAGCAGCAGTACCCTTAACAGGAGACAACTGAATTCAATCATTTGAACGGGTTTCACATACTTTTGGCCATATGACATAGGTGTGATGGTCAGGTTTCCACCCACTGTTGGCCAAATAGTGATTCTTTAAATCTCCTCTTGAACAGTCTTTGGACACATAATAAATCTGCATGTTCCTACAAGCTAAAGGACATGTTTCCTAAAAAAATTATTTTTGTTTAACTGATAAATATAAAATATTTGAATAGTTTGTATTATAACCTCCAAACCGTAGGTGACACTTTTAGTTATTTTCTACATGCTTGCTAGACTATCCTTATCTGCTTTCTGATGTTCTCAGAGTTCAATAACTTAAAGTGGAGCTCCACCTAAACAATGGTGGTGGCTCAAGAATCGACTAGGGGGAGGACACTGCCAGATGCCTGGACAGGTAAGTGCCCTAATAGTAAAATTCAGGAGCTAGAGTATTTGTAGCTGCTTGCGATTAATTTTTGTAGGGGGGCGGAACTCCTCTTTAACCCCTTCCTGACCTGACTGCTGCGCGAGCCGTCGTAGCTGTACGTCGGCTCGTTAAGACGCTGTAGCAGGCGCATGTGCGCCCGCAGCGTGTCCCCGGAGCCGATGAGCGTGCCCGGCGGGCGCGATGACCGCCAGGCACCCGCGATCGCTTGTAACAGAGCGAGAACCAGGATCTGTGTGTGTAAACACACAAATCCTGGTTCTGTCAGGGGAGAGGAGAGAGACTGTGTGTTCCCACTAAGTAGGAACAGCGATCTCTCTCCTCCTCTAGTCAGCCACATTCCCCCCACAGTTAGAAATACACATAGGGAACACAGTTTGATCGCCCCTAGTGTTAACCCCTTCCATGCCAGTGACATTTATACAGTAATCAGTATCTATTTTTAGCTCTAATCGCTGTATAAATGTCACTGGTCCCAAAAAAGTGTCAAAAGTGTGTGTACGTCGCAATGTTGCAGTCCCCATAAAAAAATCACAGATCACCGCCATTACTAGTAAAAAAAAAAAAATAATAAAAAATGCCATAAATCTATCCCCTATTTTGTAGACGCTATAACTTTTGCACAAAGCAATCAATATACGCTTATTGCGATTTTTTTTTTTTTACCAAAAATATGTAGACTAATACATATTGGCCTAAACTGATGAAGAAATTTTTTTCCCCATTTTGCGGGATATTTATTATAGTAAAAAGTACAAAATATATATATATTTTTTTTAATTTTCGTTTATTTTTTGTTTCTAACGCAAAAAAATAAAAACCGCAGAGGTGATCAAATACCACCAAAAGTAAGCTCTATTTGTTGGGAAAAAAAGATATACATTTTTTTTGGGGTACAACGTTGCATAACCACACAATTGTCAGTTAAATCGAAGCAGTGCCGTAGCACAAAAAATAGCCTGGTCAGGAACGGGGGAATCCTTCCGGGGCTGAAGTGACTCCTCCCCCTTCATGCCTGCTGTGATCAGATGCCTCCATATGGAGTATCAACCACACAGAGAGAGTCTGAAAGAAAACAGATTCTGTTGCACTCTCTAGAAATTCACAATGCTCTGTAAGTCCGATGTCTTGGCCACATCCCGTATTTATTTATAAAACAAAGATTTGAAATACAATATATGGTTACAAAGATATAAAACGCCTTTTTAAAATGCCCGGAAAATACTGCAATCAGATGTGTAGTTTCACACACCAGTCATTAATTACCAGAATTGGAATGTGTTGTTAGTTGCATTGATAACAAAGGTCAGGAAGTGAAAATGACCTACGAGTAGTCTGGAATGATGTTGAAATAACTTTTTAGTAATCCATGTCCATGGGGTGAATAGGACCGCTGGCTGACCTCTCTCAGGGAACACTGATCCTCGCCTCCTCCCTCTCCCCTTTCCACTGAAATACACTTGAATGCCGAGCCAAGCATTCATGTTTATGTGCCATGGAGGAGACCAATCCTCCTATATTAATAGACACCCTTGCCTTTTAAATCCATGCTGTCCTTGCCAAGTAACCAGCAGTGGAAATTGAGCACGTGGAAAAATTCATTAAAAAAATGTTCCTCATTGTAACAGAAAGCTATGTAGATTCGGAAGGTTCCTGTGCCTGCTCACTGCAGAATAAAGCCTAAACTCAGTTTATCTGTCTCTAGCTGAATGGAATTGTTCAAGGACGGCCACGGACAGTGTCAACCTGTCATTGATTTGTACAGGCTCCTGAATGTAAAACTTTGACCATACAGGGGGTCCCCTACTTACAAACATCCGACTTACAAATGACTCCTACTTACAAACGGAGGGAGACAACAGGAAGTGAGAGGAAATCCACCCCTAGGAAGGGAAATTCACTCCTGTAATGCCCCGTACACATGCTCGGATTTTCCGACGGAAAATGTCCTATCGGACCATGTTGTCGGAAATTCCGACCGTGTGTAGGCACCATCGGACTTTTTCCGTCGGATTTTCCGACGGACAAAGTTTTATCTCCTGCTCTCAAATTTTCCGACAACAAAGTCTGATCGGACTTTTTCCGATCGTGTGTAGCGAATTCCGACGGACAAAGTGCCACGCATGCTCAGATCAAATTACAAGACCAAAGCTATTGGCTACTAGCCTCTACGTAGTTCTGTTGTACGCAACAAACATTACCACGTTCAGAATGATCGGATTTTCCGACAACTTTGTCCGACCGTGTGTATGCAACACCAACATCGGACAAAATCCGTCGGAAAAAATCCAACGGATTTTGTGGTCGGAATTTCCGACCGTGTGTATGGGGCATAAGAGTTAATATGGGAAAAAGGTGTCTCCACTGATGCTTTATCACAGTCCATGTTTCCCTAACAACCCAAAATTTTCAAAATCCAATTGTCATTGGGACAGAAGGTGAAGTGAAATCTTCTGAACAGGGGCACAGACAGCAAAACAAATGTTACAGGGGTGATAACCCTTCTCTATGTTATCTAAAAAAACTTAAAAATAGATTTTTTGGCTGGAGCTACACTTAAAAAATTTACCTGTTCCGACTTACAAACAGATTCAACTTAAGAACAAACCTACAGTCCCTATCTTGTTTGTAACCCGGGGACCCCCTGTACTTGCCACAAATGCTCAAATCCAAGCACTGGATGACCAATAACAGCTCTGTGAATGACCCCCCCAATGGGAGAAAATAGCGCCTTAAAGCAATGCACCAGGAAGACAAGGTCCAAATGGGTCCAAAGTAAGGGAAACCTCTATAATGCCGCGTACACACGATCGAAAATCCCGCCAACAAAAGTCCGATGAGAGCTTTTGGTCAGAAAATGCAACCGTGTGAATGCTCCATCGGACTTTTGCTGGCGGAATTCCAGCTAGCTAAAGATTGGGAGCAGGTTCTCTATTTTTCGGTCGGAAAAAGTTCCTATCCAAAAATGCATTCCTCTGTAGCAATTCCGACACGCAAAATTCCTACGCATGCTCGGAAACAATTCGAGGCATGCTCGGAAGCATTGAACTTAATTTTCTCAGCTCGCCGTAGTGTTGTACGTCACTGCGTTCTTGACGGTCGAGAACTTTTGTGTGACCGTGTGTATGCAAGTCAAGCTTAAGCGGAATTCCGTCGGAAAAACCATCCAAGATATTTCCGACGGAAAATCCGATCGTGTGTACGCGGCATTACAGAGCCCCATATAGAAATCCATAATTAAAAAAATATATTTGGGCTAAATATACTTTTCAATTATTGAAAGCAGCTGCCTGGATTTCTGATTACACTGGAACATTAAGCCAGGGGATCCATGATTCTTTAGCTAAATAGTAAACTGCTGCATGCCGAGGGAGCTATTTTCTCAGTGGCCAATAATGGAAACATGAATATTGGATAGGAGTGGGATTTTGAAGGTGCTATAGCAATTAACCAGAACAAAACAGTTAAAATCCAAATATGCATTACAAATATATTTTAAAATCCATAAAAATTTCACAAAAAGCATCCTAGTGACGCTCCCCCAGGATCTTGTTGTGGAGTGGATGGTGTGTATCTGGGTGGGTTTGTACCTCTCTGTACAATGTATCTTCTTTAAATAATTTCAAACAAATTCTATGTATTTTACATGTATATTCATATACATACTGTGTATCTCTGTCAGTACCCTGTATGCATACTTCCTGAAGAAGCCATACGGCGAAACATGTAGATGATAAATGCATAGAGCACCTTGCCAATATTATACAGTATACACAAAGGATGTTAATCAATACCAGCTTTTTGTGAATTTTTTTATGGATTTCAAAATATATTTGTAATAAAAATTTGGGTCTTAACTGTTTTGTTCTGGTTATTGTTATGGCACCTTCGAAATTCCACTCCTATTCAGGGCTTTTTTTTCAGCAGGAGCGTAGGGGAATGCAGTTCAGGCACCTCCATCACTGAATGTATATGCCAAGGGATGCTGGGTTGTGCTGGAGGGTCTATTGTTGCTGGCTACTGGGGGCTGTATTGTTACTGGGGAGCTCTATTGCTGCTGGTGGGGGGTTCTGTTGTTTCTGGGGGGGGGGGGTCAATTGTTGATGGGAGAGATTTACTGTTGAGGGAGAGGTCTATTGTTGCTGGCTGCTGGAAAGTCTATTGATGATGGATACTGCTAGATCTATTGTTGCTGGTGTATATCTATTGTTGCTGGGGGTATTTTCTTGTGGGGAGATCTATTGTTGCTGAGAGGGATCTATTGTTGTTTGGGAGATCTGTTGTTGCTGAGAGGGATCTATTGTTGTTTGGGAGATCTGTTGTTGCAGAGGGGATCTAATGTTGCTTGGGGATCTATAGTTGCTAGGAGGGATCTATTTATTTATCTATCTATTGTTGTGGAGATGTATTGTTTCAGAGGGGTCTATTGTTGCTGGGGGGTTCCTTCCATCAATTGTTGATGGGAGAGATTCACTGTTGAGGGAGGTGTCTATTGTTGCTGGCTGCTGGAAAGTCTACTGATGCTGGATACTGCTAGATATATTGTTGCTGGAAGGGATCTATTGTTGTTTGGGGAATTTGTTGTTGTTGGGATCTATTGTTGCTGGGGATCTATCATTGCTGGGAGGGATCTATTGGTGTTAGGGAGATTTATTGTTGCTGATGGGATCTATCATTGCTGGGATGAATCTATTGTTGGGGAGATTTATTGATGTTGAAGGGGTCTATTGTTGCTGGGAGGGCAGGGGGGGGTCTATTGTTGCTGGTGTATATCTGTTGTTGCTGTGGGTATTTTCTTGTGGGGAGATCTATTGTTGCTGGGAGGGATCTATTGTTGTTTGGGAGATCTGTTGTTGCTGAGGGGATTTAATGTTGCTTGTGGATCTATAGTTGCTAGGGGGGATCTATTGTTGTGGAGATTTATTGTTTCAGAGGGGTCAGTTGTTGCTGGGGGGGGGGGACCTTCCATCAATTGTTGATGGGAGAGATTCACTGTTGAGGGAGGGGTCTATTGTTGCTGGCTGCTGGAAAGACAACTGATGCTGGATACTGCTAGATCTATTGTTACTGGGAGGGATCTATTGTTGTTTGGGAGATCTGTTGTTGCTGATGGGATCTATCGTTGCTGGGATAAATCTATTTTTGGGGAGATTTATTGATGTTGAGGGGTCTATTGTTGCTGGGGGGATACAGTTATAGGGGGCTCTATTGTTGCTGAGGGGGTCTTTTTGCTGTGTGGGTTTATTGTTGCTGAGGGGTCTTTTGTTGCTGGCTTCAGGGAACCTATTTTACTGCATTTCATTAGAAAATTCCATTCTATTTAGCACCAAATAATGGTACATTTCTGTATTCTCTAGAGTCCAGGTAAAGGGTGAAACCAAGAGACGGTGCTCAGAGGTGGGTAGTGGACAGAGACATGGGGTGCCTTGGAAAGGGGGGGGGGGTACCTGCACCTATTCTCTGAGAACAAAAAGCCCTGCTCCTATCTAATATTCATTTTGTATTATAACTGTAGCGGCCATAACTCTCGATGGGGTGGCCTTGACTTTTGGGCTTACCGGTTACCTCCTCGTGGCTTGTTAATGAATGTCCAGGAGTTCCCAGGGTTAGTACCCAACAACTTTGGATGCTGACACCATAAAAGTCCTTTTTGAAGGTTTTTATTCTGCAGTGGTAACATCCAACAAACACAGTCTCAGATGGCAATAGAGGGCAAGGGTGAAGAAACTCCGGCACCTTGAACTGCTGACAATAGAATGTCTCTAACAAAACCCAGAGGGTAGCCACTCGCAGCTGGGCACTTCAGTGCTGGACAAATCTCTAGCCAGAGATTATGGCAGCCAACACTTTGATCCGGAAACTTGAAAAAGTCTCTGACACAGAATAAACTTTAAACCGAAGGTGAATAGGAACTTTTCCCACAGTACCTGGAACTTTATCTGTCTCCTTGGCAGTAAGGATGGGCCCGGTGTTCGATTCGAACCCATGTTCGAATCGAGCACCGGGCGTTCGCTCGCTCGGTGAGCCCAGAACTATTGGGGCCGCTCGCATCAAATTCGTGTGATGCAAGCGGCCCTGCAATGCATTGTGGCCCGCGCAGTGCAATGCTGGCTGATGATTGGCCAAGCATGCACTGTGACCCCGCATGCTTGGCCAATCACAGCGCCGGCAGCGAGGAGAGCCATAATTGGCTACAGGCAGGATGCCTGTAGCCAATTATAGCTCAGGGGCTTTAGTACACGCCCCACGGTATACGGTGGTACGGCGTATACCGTACCACCGGTATACACGCCCCACGGTGCCGGCGGCCTCGCATATTATGTTTCAGTCAGTGTCAGCGTGTCAGTGTGCTGCTGACAATATGTGCTTTATTTCTGGGGATATGTGTGTGCATGCTGTTAGAACAGCATTGCAGTATCACATCTGGGGGGTGTCTATAGGTGGCCTGTGAAGGGGGGCAGGTTTCCTGTGCTTAGAACTTTCCCTGCAAAAAAGTGTCATTTTTGCAGGGAAAAAAAAAAGCTATTTAAAAGCACTCGCGGCTAATGAATTGATGACTCCTGTAACACAGAGAACTGTCATTCGTTAATAAAAAACAAAAAAAAAGCGTAGGGGTCCCTCCAAATTCAATAACCAGGCCCTTCAGGTCTGGGATGGATATTAAGGGGAACCCCAGCCAAAAAAAAAAAAAAAAAAATGGCGTAGGGTCCCCCTCAAAATCCATACCAGACCCTTGAGGTCTGGTATGGATTTTAAGGGGAACCCTAGCCAAAAAAAATGGCGTGGGGTCCCCCTCAAAATACATACCAGACCCTTATCCGAGCACGCAACCTGGCAGGCCGCAGGAAAAGAGGGGGGGACGAGAGCGGCCCCCCCTCCCGCCTGAACCGTACCAGGCCACATGCCCTCAACATTGGGAGGATGCTTTGGGGGTCTAAGACCCCCAAAGCACCTTGTCCCCATGTTGATGAGGACAAGGGCCTCTTCCCCACAACCCTGGCCATTGGTTGTGGGGGTCTGCGGGCGGGGGGCTTATCGGAATCTGGAAGCCCCCTTTAACAAGGGGACCCCCATATCCCGCCCCCCCCTGTGTGAAATGGTAAGGGGGTACAAAAGTACCCCTACCATTTCACCAAAAAAAGTGGCAAAAATGGTAAAAATGACAGGAGACGGTCTTTGACAATTCCTTTATTAAAATCTTCTTTCTTCTTTCTTCATCCTTCAGTTTCTTCATCTTCTCCTTCCGTCATCTTCTTCCATCTTCTTCTTCCATTTTCTTCTTCCTCCGATCCGCTTCTTCTTGCGCTGGTCTTCTCGTCCTTCTCGTCCGGCATCTTCTTCCGTCGGCGTCGGTGTCGGTGTCTCTGTCTCTTCTTGGGCCGCTCCGCGCAATGGGAGGCTCCCGCTGTGTGAGGCTCCGCTCCGTCTGACAGGTCTTTTATAATGGAGGGCACCTGGTGACCCCGCCCCCACTGACGCACAGGGACGTCATGGGGAATTCCATGATGGCTTTCCCCATGACGTCAGAGGGGGACGGGGTCACCAGGTGCCCTCTGTTTTAAAAGACCTGTCAGATGGAGCGGAGCCTCACACAGCGGGAGCCTCCCATTGCGCGGAGCGGCCCAAGAAGAGACAGAGACACCGACGCCGACGGAAGAAGATGCCGGACGAGAAGGACGAGAAGACCAGCGCAAGAAGAAGCGGATCGGAGGAAGAAGAAAATGGAAGAAGAAGATGGAAGAAGATGACGGAAGGAGAAGATGAAGAAACCGAAGGATGAAGAAAGAAGAAAGAATATTTTAATAAAGGAATTGTCAAAGACTGTCTCCTGTCATTTTTACCACTTTTTTGGTGAAATGGTAGGGGTACTTTTGTACCCCCTTACCATTTCACACAGGGGGGGCGATCTGGGGGTCCCCTTGTTAAAGGGGGCTTCCAGATTCCGATAAGCCCCCACGCCCGCAGACCCCCACAACCAATGGCCAGGGTTGTGGGGAAGAGGCCCTTGTCCTCATCAACATGGGGACAAGGTGCTTTGGGGGTCTTAGACCCCCAAAGCATCCTCCCAATGTTGAGGGCATGTGGCCTGGTACGGTTCAGGCGGGAGGGGGGCCACTCTCGTCCCCCCCTCTTTTCCTGCGGCCTGCCAGGTTGCGTGCTCGGATAAGGGTCTGGTATGGATTTTGAGGGGGACCCCACGCCATTTTTTTTGGCTAGGGTTCCCCTTAAAATCCATACCAGACCTCAAGGGTCTGGTATGGATTTTGAGGGGGACCCTACGCCATTTTTTTTTTGGCTGGGGTTCCCCTTAATATCCATCCCAGACCTGAAGGGCCTGGTTATTGAATTTGGGGGGACCCCTACGCTTTTTTTTTTTTTTTTTTTCATTTTTTTTTATTTTTTATCAATGACTTTTTTTTATGAATGCGTTTCAATGAATGACTGTTCTCTGTATTACGGGAGCCGTGAATTAACATTAGCCGCAAGTGATTTTAAATAGCTTTTTTACTTTCAAAAATGACATTTTGCGCAGAGACAGTTCTAAACACGGGAAACATGCGCCCCTTCACAGGCATACTATAGACACCCCCCAGGTACGAAATTTAAAGGAATATTACACTTTTATTGTTTCAATTTAAGCATTATTAAAATCACTGCTCCTGAAAAAACGGCCGTTTTTAAAAAAAAAAAAATTGCATTGATACATGTCCCCTGGGGCAGGACCCAGGTCCCCAAACACTTTTTATGACATTAACATGCATATTAGCCTTTAAAATTAGCACTTTTAATTTCGAACGTTCGCATCCATTATAACTAATAGGGTTCTAAAGCTCGCACGGACTTTAGGTCCGTTCGCGGGTTCTGGTCCGAGCCGAACGGGGGGGTGTTCGGCTCATCCCTACTTGGCAGTACTGTGAAATTGTGGATTCTTTAGTGTCCATAACAACCGGGCAACAAGGCTCTTCTTGAGATGCCAGCTTGTTGGCCCTCCTCCGTAGAGTCCTCCCCCGGTCGCCTATGTGAGCTGTATTGCCCCTCCAGTGATGAGAGCACACCAGGACACCTTGAATCCTCCTTCAGTTCAGGGGCGGATCCAGGGAGGGGCAACGGGGCAATTGCCCCCTCCGAGAATGCAGGTGAGTGAGTGGGCGGGCAGGCGGCTCCACGGCTGAGAGCCCGGGTGGCTCCGTTTGTGAGAGACAGCGGGCCGCTCCGCGGGCGGGCCGGGCGCCTTGGTTGGTGAGCAGCTGTGCGGCTCGGTGACAGTGTGTGAGCGGGCTGCTGGCCAATCAGGGAGCCGGCGGGCGGGGGAGCAGAGAGATGACATCATCTCTCACTGCCCGGCGCCCGCCCGGCATCCCTGCAGTTCCGCCCTCACTCACTGTGCAGTGTGCAGGCAGCCGCGGCAGCAGAGAGATTACATCATCTCTCTGCTGCTTGACTGGTAATCTGCTGCCTGACTCTGGGACACAGAAAGACAATTATAGCAGGCAAGTGACAATCCGCAACGTGTGGCATGGGACGTGGCAAGTGACAATCTGCAATGCGTGGCATGGAACGTGGCAAGTGACAATCTGCATCTGGTGACAGGCGACGTGGCAAGTGACAATCCGCAACATGTGGCATGGGATGTGGCAAGTGACAATCAGCAACGTGTGGCATGGGACGTGGTAAGTAACAATCAGCAACGTGTGGCAAGTGACAATCTGCAACGTGTGGCATGGGACATGGCAAGTGACAATCTGCAACATGTGACATGGGAAGTGGCAAGTGACAATCTGCATCTGGTGACAGGCGACGTGGCAAGTGACAATCTGCATCTGGTGACAGGTGACGTGGCAATGACAATCCGTAATGTGTGGCAGGTTACAGTGGCAAGTGACACGCTCGGGGCTCCCACTGATTCTGCATTATGGTGAGTTGAACCATTCCATTTTTTAATACAATGTAATAATAGTAATAATGCGCTTCAATCATCCTGACACCATAACAACCATGGTGCCGTGATGATTGAAGCTCCAACACCAGCCATTTCTTCAATAAATTTACCCCCAAAAAAGTATTTTCTGTCAGTGCCCCTCCCGACACTAGGCTCTGGATCCGCCCCTGCTTCAGTTACTGTGTCTTGGACCAGCCGGTTCTGAGACTCGGGAACAGATGGATCCTTACCCCAGACCAAGCGAGTCTGTGGGACTAGTCAAACGGACCATGTTGTGGGACGGCAAACGCTCCCAGGCTCGGGACCCCTCGCGGGGCTACCCCGGTCCAGAACCAGGAATAGAGAGCTACGGCCGAACCCCGAACACGTGACCTTCAGCACCTTAAGTACCCTTCCCCAGACTACACAGCGGGGCCAGACGCATCCACTGATTGGCTCCGGGGAAGACTGATACCTAAGACGTCCAACCAGGCCTGGTTCTGGGCCTGTTATGTGTGCCTCACTGTACCCATGACCAGGCCAGCCAAACTGATGCCAAAGTGAACCTGCACAATTAACCCTCAGAACCCCATTACTGTTCTGAGGGAAAAACTAAGTTTCCACATATAGCGCACACTTGTGAAAGTGTCCCCGCTACATAACATTTAAGGGATGTGGTCTTAAAAATATATTCTATTCCTTTCACCCGTCCATAAACAATTTTTAATATTAATGGAAATATGTCAGCATCTGAATTATTTTACTTTAGTGCAACACCATGAAGATAAATATGTTTTTGTTGCTGTTGCAGTTAAACTTTCATGTCAGATTAGTGTAACAGAATAGTCTTTACTTATTTCTGTAAAATAATATTTCAATTATTCTGCTGATTTCTACACCATGTCCATCATCCAAAACTAACAAAGTACGCAGTCTAAAGTATAATAGAAGATGTTTTCCTACATTGAAAACGTGTTACTTTATTAACCACAATCAGCCCCTTGACTTCCTCCTCTTATCTTAGATGGCAAGATGGAAGCCGCTTTGTACTTCTGTGGTTTGGCCGGAGACATTGTAACTACCCTACGATAGAGGAGGCTGTAAAACGGCCTTCTCTGGATGATGAAGAATACTGTAGCAGAGTTGCGTTTTTTTCCTTCTCCTTATGTATATCTGTCACCACTAGCGTGAGTTTTGTAGGTCAGCCATGCACTACTTAACCGCTTCCCGACCGCCTCCTGCACATTTACGTTGGCAGAATGACACGGCTAGGCAAAAGCACATATATATACATCCCCTTTAATTGCCTAGCCTAGCCGCGACCCGGTCGGGAGCTCCGTGACCCCGGCCGCGGGACCAGCAGACCCGATCGCCGCTGGTGTCCCGCGATCGGGTCACAGAGCTGAAGAACGGCGAGAGGTATGTGTAAACAAACCTCTCCCTGCGCTTCCTACACTGTCTGTCACTGATCTGCTGTTCCCTGTCATCGGGAAAGCCGATCAGTGACGTCAGACGTCAGCCACGCCCCCTAATGTAAAAAAACACAACACGTCACAGACCATAACCCCTCCCCGCCCCTAGTGGTTAACTCTTTCACTGCCAGTGTCATTTATACAGGAATCAATGCATTTAAATAGCACTGATTGCTGTATAAATGACAATTGTCCCAAAAATGTGTCAAAAATGTCCGATGTGTCCGCCATAATGTCGCAGTCACAATAAAAATCGCTGATCGCCGCCATTACTATTAAAAAAAAATATTAATAAAAATGCTATAAAACTATCCCCTATTTTGTAAACACTATATCTTTTGCGAAAACCAATCAATAATCGCTAATTGCGATTTTTTTTTACCAAAAATATGTAGAAGAAAACCTATCAGCCTAAACTGAGGAAAAAAAAATGTTTTTTTATATATTTTTTGGGGATATTTATTATAGCGAAAAGTAAAAAAATATTGAATTTTTTTCAAAATTGTCGCTCTATTTTTGTTTATAGCGCAAAAAATAAAAACCGCAGGGGCGATCAAATACCACCAAAAGAAAGCTCTATTTGTGGGAAAGAAAGGACACCAATTTTGTTTGGGAGCCATGTCGCGCGACTGCGCAATTGTCAGTTAAAGCAAAGCAGTGCCGAATCGCAAAAAGGGGCCTGGTACTTTGGCTGCAAATTGGTACGGGGCTGAAGTGGTTAATATATTCAAGGGAGGCTACCAGTCCAAGTAATCAAGGGGTAGTATAAACCAAAAAAAAAAAAATTTAATTGTGCTTGTGATAGACCTATAAGAAAGCTGCACAACAGTGAGGCATTTTTCACCCAAAGCTATTATATATACAATGTAGTAAAATATAGTTACAGTGCTTGCAAGAAATCAAACAAAGATCTTTCTTTTGGTGGTATTTGATCACCTCTGTTAGTTTTTTGCACTATAAACAAAAAAAAGAGAGACAATTTTGAAAAAAAAAAAAAAAAAAATATATATATATATATATATATATATATATATATATATATATATATATATATATATATATATATATATATATATATATATATATATATATATATATATATATATATATATATATATATATATATATATATATATATATATATATATATTATTTTTTACTTTCTGCAAAAAAACACACCCAATAAAAAAAAATGTTTAAATTTAATTTCTTTATCAATTGAATGTATTCAGTTACATGTTTTGGTAAAAAAAAATCCCAATTTTTTTCATGGGAAAAAGTTTGGGACTTTGAATGAGGCCCACAAAGACACGTGCCTCCATCCCTATTCAATGGCATAAAGAAGAGAGAGTTTGGGACTTTAGATGAGGCGTGTACCCAACAGCCGATGTAGTGAACATATACAAAGTAACAATGCGTATACAAAGGTATGAGTACATAAAGGACTATCTTTAATGAATTATCCATCGACAATTAAGCCAATGTTGTAACATGATAAAACAATTCACTGAATCAGTATTCACAGCAATATTACAATGGACAGTAATGGATGAAAATCGGAAACAATACATAATATCGGATAAAAAAACAGAAGGATTGCAGCACAATATTCTCTACGCGTTTCATGACCCTTACAAGCCTGGAACAAATTGAGCTTGGTACCAATGTGAGATAAGATAATATGCAATAAAACTAAAAATATGAATAATAATAAGAAGTGTGTAAAAACCCCATGTGGAAATAGTTCCACAGGGATAGGAAGGAGGGACTGGTGTGTTTAAACAAGGAAAGGGAGTGGATAATAGCTCATACCAGAGCCAATTACCTTGTTTGTACTGTTATGTGCTTGGCCAGAAAATAAGTTATAAAAGGGTCCAATAATGAGCCGATCAGTAGTCCTCTGCATGGGGGGTTGATGTAGGCCCCATCAGGCGTGCATGGAGAATGGCCCCCAGCCTCATGCGGCGCACTCATGAGGGAGTGCGTCACCATCGGCATAAGCCGATCAGGCATATGGCGCCAATAAAACTCCCTTGTGCAAGAAGTGCCAATTGCAAAACACAAGTCGGCACGTAGACGCCACGTCAGTGACGCTACGGCCGGCGCGGGAGGCGTGGTGCTGATGAGGTGCAGCCAAACCCATCCCCACCCCACCTGGGAAATGAGAAATGGCAGCCAGGGTGCATCACAGTTCCTGGAAGTGGACAATGAACGGGCAACCTGGTAATCAATGCCGTGCGAGATACAAAACTAGCCATGAAACTGAAACACATGATTTGTAGTCAAAACCTAAAGGAGTAAACAAATAACTTGCATATATTACGGAACCCAAGATATTTTGGGAACAGCTAATTACTCTGAATGCCTATATAGTAAAGACATAAAAGGGTATGTCACTAGTAAAAGACTGTGGTCAGTGGTGTAACTAGAACCTTCAGGGCCCCGGTGCAAGAAACCATGAAGGGCCCCCCTGAACCCCAGCCGAGGCCCTTCCCTCCAAGTCCGGTAGTGGAACTCCAGGGCTCGGTCACAGGTACGACTTTTGTGAGCCCTGTAGTTCCACCACTGGTATCAGCAGTTTTTTTTTTATTATCTTTTAAAAAAAATTAGGAATCCCGTTGGGGGACTTTGGTGAGATATCAGGGGTCTAAACAGACCTATGATGTTACACCTTTGAGACAAAGAGGAAGAAGGGAAAGGGAAGTTGGGACCTGTCCTCTGGGAGAATTGGGCCCTGTCCCCAGGAGAGATTGTGTCCTTGTCCTTAGGGGAGATGGGATCCCTGTCCCCATGTAAGTAGGGATCCCTGTCCCTAAGGGAAATGGGGTCCCTGTCCTCTGGGGAGAAGTGGGTCCCTGTCCTCTGGGGAGAAGTGGGCCCTGTCCCCAGGGGAGAGATGGGGTCCCTGACCTTAGGGGAGATGGGGTCCTTGTCCCCAAGGGAAATGGGGTCCCTGTCCTCTGGGGAGAAGTGGGTCCTGTCCCCAGGGGAGATGGGGTCCCTGTCCTTAGGGAAGATAGGGTCCCTGTCCCCATGTGAGAAGGGGTTCCTGCCCCCAAGGGAAATGGAGTCCCTGTCCTTAGGGGACATATCTCCCAGAAAGACCTGTCAACATCTGTGCATGACGGGGAGGAGGGGGGTGGTGGCAGACAAGCCTGCAGTGTCCTTTGGGGAGCCGGCCCTTATAGGGCTGCACTGCATTTGTGTGCTTAAAGTTTGTTTGCCCGGGAGAAGCATGCAGTGCAGTGTGAGCCGGACTCAGGGGGCGGGACTCTGGCTGGGGAGGACAGATTGAGCAGCACTGCATGGAGCAGGAGAGGGGGACCCGGAAGAGCGGCAGAGGACACAGGTTGTGTGGGGGATGCACAACTAAAGAGTGCGGTAGTTGAGCATGGAGCTCTGCTAGTCACCCCCCACCTCCAGCCACCCAGGCCTAACCGCCTATGCTGCCACCGGCCCATATGTAGAGGGGGCGGCATGGGCCCCTTGCAGCACAGGGCCCGGTTGCGCTCGCAACTGCTGCACCCCCTATAGTTACGCCCCTGACTGTGGTAACACACCTCCATCCTTATATATGTATCAAAAAAAAAAGTACTCACTGAGGCCAAGATGCAGAGAGCGGTCACTATTGTGACTCGGCACACACCACCCCTGAAGATGGCACAGAGAGTGGTTGGCACCAAGAGGCACAAGCTTCCAGCAGGACAGCTACTTACTTGAAGATCAAGGAGTAACTTGTGCGGAGCAGGTAAGTAGCGACCCTGGGAGGGTCCAGGAAGCAACAGCAGACAGTCCGTTAGGCGATAAACAAAGTCCAGAGGCAGGCCGAGGGTCAAACACTAGAGAGAGCAGAAGTCCAAGAAGCAAGCCAAGGGTCGGGTACAGGAGAGAGTCAGCATAGTCTAGAGGCAATCCGGGTCACGAGTAAGCAGGTCACAGCAACACAAAGAGCAGGAATCACAGGTGAGCTGAAGACGAACCAGCGATTTGTCTAAGTGCTGGTGTTTCTTTTATAGGTCAGCAAAGGGTCACGCTATGCTCAGTGGGGCCGCAAACGCGCGTGCATCGTAGCGCAGTTCCATTGCGCACAAGTGTGCGCCAGAGCGCCGTTCCCATGCGCATGCGCGCAGGAATGCGCAACTGGCGCAGCCTGTTTCCCTGATAATGGTTTACATGGGAAAAAGTTTGGGACTTTGAATGAGGCCCTATTTAATTGCATAAGGAGGAGAAAGTTTGGGACTTTAGATGAGATGTGTACCCTACAGCCGATGTAGTGAACATATACATAGTAACAATGCGTATACAATGGTATGAGTACATAAAGGACTATCTTTAATGAATTATCCATCCACAATTAAGCCAATGTTGAAACATGATAAAACAATTCACTGAATCAGTATTTACAGCAATATTACAATGGACAGTAATTGATAAAAATTATCGGAAACAATACATAATATGACATGGAAGCCATTTTGTCAGTTACAATTATATTCTGATATTACTCTTATGTGGACTGATATTACTATCCAGATGGATTGGTTTTGATGTATACATATTTTCTTTGTAGATAGTTGGATTGCGGCTACTCGTACTCGTCCTACTATATGGAATGCATAGAGAATATTGTGCTGCAATCCTTCTGTTTTTTTTATCCCATATTATGTATTGTTTCTGATTTGTATCCATTACTGTCCATTGTAATATTGCTGTAAATACTGATTCAGTGAATTGTTTTATCATGTTACAACATTGGCTTAATTGTCGATGGATAATTCATTAAAGATAGTCCTTTATGTACTCATACCTTTGTATACGCATTGTTACTATGTATATGTTCACTACATCGGCTGTTGGGTACACACCTCATCTAAAGTCCCAAACCCTCTCCTCTTTATGCAAAAAAATTCCAATAATCATGTATTGATTGGTTTGCGCAAAAATTATAGCGTCTACAAACTATGGGATAGATTTATGGAATTTTTTTTTTCCATAATTTTTATTGTTTTCAGGATAATCAGTAAAAACAAAAAAATATCATACAGAATGTGTCAAACAACACTTATAATGGAAGAATGGTAGATACAGTATGTGCGGTTCATCTGATAATAATTTGTACTAGTAATGTCGGCGATCAGCGATTTTTAGCAAGACTGCAACATTGCGGTGGAGAAATCTGACACTAAGTGACACTTTTTGGGGACCAGTGACACCAATACAGTGATCAGTGCTAAAAAAAAATACACTGCCACTGTACTAATGACACTGGCAGGGAAGGAATTAACATCAGGGGCGATCAAAGGGTTAAATGTGCTCCTAGGGAATTCTTGCTAACTGTGTGGGGGGTGCTTTAACTGTGGGAAAACAGAGATCCGTGTTCCTGCTCAGGATCTCTGTCTCCCCTACTAGCAGAGCGGCTATCTGCCTTGTTTACATAGGCAGACCGCTGTTCTGCCTCTCTTGTGAACGGTCGTTGGGTCCTGCAGATCGGCTCTCGCTGTGTCCAATCACAGCGGGAGCTGGTCGCCAGTGGCACGCATGCATGCTGCAAACCCAGAAGAGGTGATCACGTACAGGTATGCGATTTCACCTGTAGGAGCTGCCGCCCTGCAGTATAGATGCTTGGGGCGATCGGCAAACAGGTAAAAAAAGAAGGCCCCCAGATCCCGGCCTCTTCATGTGAATGAGTATGGGGTACATAGTACCCCTATACATTCACCAAAAAAGTGTAAAAAATAAATTAAGACACTTCATGAATTTTTGACATTTCCTTTATTAAAAAAAAATCTAAATTTGGAATTAGTTAGAAAACGAATAAACAAAACAAAATGAAACATATTTCACAGAAATTCATTACTATTTCATTCAGAGATTCAGATCTTCAAATGACCAAAAATTGGCCTGGATTTACATTCGGACCAAAACAAATTGCACATGTCTAGCGGCTAAGTGCACTGCTCCAAGGTACCTCTAGGTGGTGCTGTGTGAATATAAGAGAGGGTCTCTGCAATGGAAAGAATGTCTTCTGAGGTGGCCAAATATGGCTTTCTCCTCCCTGCAAGTGCATCAGCACACAGAAGTAAAGTTCAGAGAACCTCAATCTATAAAAAGAGATCACAAAGCTTTGGAGCCCTCTGAAGACATTAAAGAGGAAGTAAAGCATCTTAAAAAAGAAAGACTTACCTGAAAACGAAGCCCCCGAAGCGGTCCTTATCCACGATCTTCTGCGCCGCCATCCAGGGCCGGAGTGACTTCCGGGTCTCGCCGCTCCAGCGCTATCATTCGCTGGAGCTGGGATGACGTCACTCCCGCGCATGTGCACGAGATCGGCATATCGCCGTGATCTTGGCATCCTCAGTGCGCCCTCAGTGTGCCTGCGCGCCACTGTCTACGGCGCATGCGCCGTAGACAGCGATGCCTTTTCATTTCTAAATATCTCCTAAACCATGTAGGTTTAGGAGATATTTATTGGACCTACAGGTAAGCCTTAATCTAGGCTTACCTGTAGGCCAAAGTCATTTGGAAGGGTTTACTTCCACTTTAAACATGTGTGATTATGACCACTGGAGTAATTGAGCCAGTTTTATTTGGCACAACCTTTGGCCCCTCCACCAGGCATCTCACAGTAACATTTGGAAACACGCACTTGCTACTTTGGCTATTATAAGAGTTTTAACTGGATGATAATACAATTTGGGGGCCTTGTAACTCGCAGGATAATCTTCAGCTACTAAGACATACTGACACATTTCAGCACATTTCATAAAGATGCACAAATAATCTCTTCATCTCATCACTCTTCAAATCAGAGCCTACTGACACGAAAATGGCATCCTCATGTGGTCTGAATCAGTCAGCAAGGGAGAGCAATATTTGTGACAAATACGCTTAATGCTCCATCCATCTTCCCTCCCAGTTTCCTGCTTCCTATTCTAAATCAACAGGGTTTCCAGGCATATGGAATTCCTATTACAAGAGCAGAGAGATCAGCTATCACTCTAAGAATTGCTTCAAATGAAAAATGAATAAATTAAGGCAATTTAGAATATTACATATTATACATAATATGATATTATAAATATACAATACTGAGCAAATTCAGTTTGATAAGAGCAAATGCAGTTCTGCAATGACTCCCGATCACAGTGTATAACATAGGTAAGTCATCGGCACAGCGCTTGTTTCAAAGTGCAAAGCTCTTCTTTATTTCATAAAGACACAGGGAACCTTCATCAGGATTCTTCACATGCCTGAAAAAGATTGCCCCCCTTGTTAAAACATACTATAACTGTGGTTGTCCACACCTAAGTTCAATTTCTCTAGCCACACCCAGGCCTGATTATTGCCACACCTGTTCACAATCAAGGCATCACTTAACCACTTGCCGACCGCCCCATGTAGATATACGTCGGCAGAATGGCACGTACAGGCAGAACCACGTACCTGTACGTGCCATTCTTCAGGCGGTTGGGGGGTCCGATCGGAACCCCCTCCGCCGGCGGGGACGGTCGGCATCGCTTCAGGAGCGATCCGGGACGAGGGGACGGCAGTGGTTTCTGGCCACCCCCTCGCGATCGCTCCTGGCGAATGAAAAGCTTCCCCTTCCTGTCTATTGTATAGACAGGAAGGCGGAAGTGATGTCACGCTCGGTGCGCCGGTCTATGTGACCGGAACGCCGAGCAGAGAAGATGTAAAGGTTAGTGCACAAACAGTACACTGACACCAGTACACATAGGCACACAATCCACCCCCCTGTCACCCCCAGATACAGGCTTCTAAATGTTGTGCATAAAATGCCAGGACAGTTCAAACCCCCCCAAAATGAAACATTTTGGATAGAGTACGGGGACCCCTTATTTCACTTCTATGCTATGAATTAGCTACATGGGTTAAAGTTATGCAGATGTCGCTTTTTGTCACAAAGCATTAACTGCCCAAGTTGTCTTTGCACAAATAAACTGTGATATATATATATATTAGAAATATATATATATATTGGTATTAGCATTATAACTATGGCATGTGTGAGCAATATATCATTTAGTGACAACTTTTTGAAGAAAAAAAAAAATATTTTTTTTTTTGTCTTTATTCAATCACTTGGGACTAAAAAAAAAAATATTCAATGGGCTCAACATGCCTCTCAGCAAATAGCTTGGGGTGTTCTACTTTCCAAAATGGGGTCATTTGGGGGGGTTTTGTACTTCTCTGCCATTTTTAGCACCTCAAGAAATGAAATAGGCAGTCATAAATTAAAAGCGGTGTAAATTCCAGAAAATGTACTCTAGTTTGTAGACGCTATAACTTTTGCGCAAACCAATAAATATACGCTTATTGGCATTTTTTTTACTAAAGACATGTGGCTGAATACATTTTGGCCCAAATGTTTGACTAAAATTGAGTTTATTAGATTTTTCTTATAACAAAAAGTAGAAAATCTCTTTTTTTTTCAAAATTTTCGCTCTTTTTCCGTTTATATCGCAAAAAAAATAAAAATCACAGAGGCAATCAAATACCATCAAAAGAAAGCTCTATTTGTGGGAAGAAAAGGACGCAAATTTCGTTTCGTTACAAAATTGCATGACCGCACAATTACCAGTTAAAGTAGTGCAGTGCGAAATTGAAAAAAGACCTCTGGTCCTTAAGCTGACAATTGGTCCGGGGCTGAAGTGGTTAAATAGGAGCTGCTTGACACAGTAAGGTCCACCAGAAGATCCTTAAAAGCTACACATCATGCCGAGACCCAAAGAAATTCAGGAACAATTGAGAAAGAAAGTAATTGAGATCTATCAGTCTGGAGGGTTATAAAGCCATTTCCATATATATGGCTATATTGTACTATTAGTAAAAATTGGTAAGAATTGGTACCTCAGACTCACCTTGTGCCACTCACTGCATGTCGCACCCACTGCCAGGCTTGGTAAGTGCACTCGGCAAGCCTTTTCAATAAATATTTCATTTTATATTTTATTTGTATTTTCGCTCAGCATAGAGTGACTAGACACTGTACACAATAGAAAAATTTGTTTAGTTTCGTTTTGTTTCTGTTCGTTTCCGTTGATTCGTAACAATTCGTAAATTCGTAAGTCGTCGGTGTTCGTATTCGTAACGATTCGTATTTTCGTAAGAGTTATTTTTTCGTTGATTAGTTTTTCCGTTAGTTTAATTTTCGTTGTATTTTGTATTCGGACGCATTCGTATTTTCGTAGATTTAGTTACATTTGTACTTTCGTAAGATTGATTTATTCGTACTTTCGTAACATTGTTTTCGTAGATTCGTAATCGGAGCATAATTCATAATTTTATGTAATGTGTATGCTATTATTACATTGTAAGAGACACGGAAAATTACGGGTCGAAAAAAAAAGTTACGAATGTAAATTTTTTCGTTCAATCCATTTCGAAGCACGTTAAGCAGCGCCATTGTAAGAGACACGGAAAATTACGAATCACAAAAAAAAATAAAAAAAGTTCCGAATGTATGAATTTTTTCATTCAATCCATTCGAAGCAGGTTAAGCAGCGCCATTGTAAGGGACACGGAAAATTACCAATTCAACAAAAAAAAAAGTTATGAATGTACGAATTTTTTCGTTCATTTTGATTTTCGTTGTTCCTGTTGTCGTTTTTCGGATTTTCTTCTTTCGTAGTTTCGTTGTTTCTAATTTGGTTATTTCGGATTTTCGTTGTTTTTCATATTCGTTCGATTCGATAATTCGTTAAAATTTTTAGCGAATCATTCGTTCATTCGTACGATAACGAATGAACGAATATAACGAAATTTAACGGAAAACGAATAAAAACAAAACAAATTGCACATGTCTAAGAGTGACATTCATTATACTTATATATCTTACAGAAACCTGTCGCATCTGCTCCTGATGAGTGAAAAAGCATCCACAAAATGTGTTGCGCTATATTCGATGCCACAGTGACATCTACTATGCCCAAAAATTTTTTTATCAACCTAATAATTTTCCATATAGTTCAAATACACCTATACAATGATACCGTGAGCATAGGTACCGGGTATGCCTTTGTTTGGCATTCATGGGCTGCATTAATGCTTCTTTTATTATCAACTGCTCACTTTGTATTTATTTTATATCATGTGTATACCCATACCGTGTATGATTATGCCTATGTTTTGTGTTTATTCCTTGCACAAATACCATATTATTTCATAACTACTTCATGTACATATGATTAATAAAACAATGTTATTTCTACTTCAGCATTTTCACCTGCTTCATTTAAAGTCCAACCCTCCTTTTTTTAGTATTCAATTTAGGGATGGAGGCGCCCTATCAGGCCTCAATCAAAGTCCCAAATCCCCCCCCTCTCTTATTCTACTATTAGGATAACTATACCCTCTAGTTGGAATTCTGGCGTTTATCAATACTTCACTAATAAAACCATACGAATACACTTCATACTTATAGATTATCATTGGCCCAATGATATTGTGCCTTTACGTCCAACAGACCAGTCCAATGTATCTGACTTCACCGCTCAATCACCATAGGGTCATTCACCGTTGTCTCTCTGGGGTTGCAGTCGCTCAGATATACATATATATGCCACAAGTTTGGTAAGCACTTATCCCTTTTGTATATAATATTTGTAAATGTATTATTAAGAAATTAATTGCTGTTGCTACTAATGGTACTTTCTTGTAATTTATACAATGTCATAGATGAGCTGCCTTGAAGAAGCCGCTTGTGAAACGTGTCAGCGTCTCTGCATATATTAAGCATCTTTTTGTATCTTATTAAGTATCTCTTATGGTCAATATTTTATGACCATTGATATTATTGTATTGTAATTTTATATTTGTATTTTTCTAATAAAACTTAAATAATTTTAGAAACCTTTGTGGTTGTGCTTGCCTCAGTTGACAGTATATAACACACCCATTAAAATCCCATCACCTTTCAGAGCGTGTATTCCTTTACTATGGAAAAGAGAAAGCTCGCCGACAAGGGCCCAATGGATGACAAGAATAGCTGAAATACAATTGATGGAGAATCTTACGATGGCAATGAAGGATCAGGATGAAAGGTATAGGAAAATATGGACCCCATATATAGAGTACAGGGAGAGCTGGGTGAGACTGGGGGGGGGGGAGAGAGAGAGAGAGGGAGAGATGGAAAATTAAATTAGTTTTTTTTTTTTTTTTTTTTGGTTATCAGTAAGGATGCGGATGGCTTTGATAAATATGGAGGCAATGCCCAAGAGTAAATAAGCTAGGAGAAATGAAATAGGGATGAAATGAAAGAAGGAGACGAAATTATAAAGCATAAAAATGTAAGAGATGAACGGATGTACTGATGTATATTTATGTATAAAATATAAAATAAAGAATTAAAAAAAAAAAAAAAAAATCCCATCACCTTTTGAGGGAGTGTTCTCTCTCTTACACCTTTTTTATGGTTCCAAAGCATTCATTAAAGAACAGCTTTGCACCTTGCAACAAGCTTGTTGGTGTTCTGACAAAAAATAAATCAGGAACAACTTCCTATATGCATCTATATACAGCTTCTTCTCCTCCTTCCTCCTGTACACACTTTGTTACAGCACAGCTCTGTTGGTATACTCCTGGGGGAACTTGACAGATTCTTTGTCAGTTCAGGAACAACCCATTACAGGCAGGAGCTCAGTCCCTTAACAGTAGCACAAAAAGAGTGACACAGTGTCATGTACCTTGTGGCAGAGCCTGACATGTATAGGGAGGCCTCTCGTACAGTCCCGGCTCGGAGACCACTGATGTTGTGACAGTGGCCGCGAGAGTGCGGGCAAGGTATGAGTGCCTGTAAGATACCCCTCAGCCACGGCAGTGGGTAGCAGGTGCGTCGCCAGAGATAGGTCAGATCGCTGGAACAGGCAGATGGCAGCAGAGATGGCAGACCCTGGATTAGGCAGACAGCAGGCAGCAGGTGCTTGACAGGCAGCTGGCAGGTAGAAGGTGTAGGACCAACAGGGACCAAGTAGCATGCAGAGCAGGATAACTGGATGCAAGGTCAAATGAGCCGCCAGGTCAGCAACAGAGGGTCAGATACATGCATAAGGATATACGCAGAAGTCAGCAACGTTGAATCAGGCAGATGAGCAAAAGGCAGAGCAAATCCAGATACAGGCCAAGCTCAGGGCAGGTAGCGTTCAAGCAAGGTCAGGGCAAGTCAGGTCAATAACAGAAGTCAGCACAGGAATAGATAGGAGCACTGATAATAGCTGTAGATCAGCTAAAGAAGGCAGACTTTCTAATTTACTGTAATATTTCTGCATAGCACAGATACTATAGTGAAATGTGCCAATTCTCAAGTAACAGCAAACAAGAAAATTTAATTGGGTCTAGAGTTAAAGTGGTTGTTAAGTCTCAAGGTTTTTGTACCTAAATTAATTCTACAGTATCTCACAAAAGTGAGTACACCCCTCACATTTTTGTAAATATTTTATTCGAAAAGACACTTTGCTACAATGTAAAGTAGTGAGTGTACAGCTTGTATAACAGTATAAGTTTACTGTCCCCTCAAAATAACTCAACACACAGCCATTAAAGAGGAAGTAAACCCTCTTAAAAAAACGAAAAAAAAAAAACCTGCAAGACAAAGGCATAATTAGCTAGTATGCATAGCATACTAGCTAATTATGTATCACTTACCTGAGATCGAAGCCCCGGCATCGGTCCTCTTCTCCCCCTCCGACCGCCGACATCTTCTCCCGGAGTGACTTCCGGGTATCGCGGCTCCGGCGCTGTGATTTGCCAGAGCCGCGATGCCGTCACTCCGCGCATGCGCACGAGATCGGCATAGTACAACTGAAGCATCGGCATATAGCGCCGTTGCTTCAGTTGTCGCAAGTGCGCATGTGCCGCATGACATCGGCACATGCAAATACAGGTATATCTCCTAAACCGTGCAGGTTTAGGAGATATCCTTGTTGGTTACAGGTAATCCTTAATATAGGCTTACCTGTAACCTAAAGTTGTAAACGAGGGTTTACAACCACTTTAATGTCTAAACCACTGGCAAAAAAAGTGAGTACACCCCTAAGTAAAAATTTCCAAGTTGGGCCCAAAGTGTCAATATTTTCTGTAGTCATCATTATTTTCCAACACTGCCTTAACCCTCTTGGGCATGGAGTTCACCAGAGCTTCACAGGTTGCCACTGGAGTCCTCTTCCACTCCTCCATGACGACATCACGGAGCTGGTGGATGCTAGAGACCTTGCACTCCTCCACCTTGAGGATGCCCCACAGATGCTCAATAGGGTTTAGGTCTGGAGACAAGTTTGGCCAGTCCATCACCTTTACCCTCAGCGGCTTTAGCAAGGCAGTGGTCATCTTGAAGGCGTGTTTGGGGTCGTTATCATGTTGGAATACTGTCCTGCGGCCTAGTCTCCGAAGGGAGGGGATCATGCTCTGCTTCAGTATGTCACAGTACATGTTGGCATTCATGGTTCCCTCAATGAACTGTAGCTCCCCAGTGCTGACAGCACTCATGCAGCCCCAGACTATGGCACTCACACTACCATACTTGACTGTAGGCAAAACACACTTGTCTTTGTACTCCTCACCTGGTTGCCACTACACACGCTTGACACCATCTGAACCAAATAAGTTTATCTTGGTCTCATTATACCACAGGACATGGTTCCAGTAATCCATGTCCTTAGTCTGCTTTTCTTCAGCAAACTGTTTGCGGGCATTCCTGTGCATCATCTTTAGAAGAGGCTTCCTTCTGGGACAACAGCCATACAGACCAATTTGATGCAGTGTGTGGCGTATGGTCTGAGCACCGACAGGCTGACCCCCCCCCCCACCCCTTCAACCTCTGCAGCAATGCTGATAGCACTCATACGTCTATTCCCCAAAGACAACCTCTGGATATAACGCTGAGCATGTGCACTAAACTTCTTTGTTCCACCATGGCGAGGCCTGTTCTGAGTGGAGCCTGTCCTGTTAAACCTCTGTATGGTCTTAGCCACCGTGCTGCAGCTCAGTTTCAGGGTCTTGGCAGTATTCTTATAGCCTAGGCCATCTTTAAGTAGAGCAACAATTCTTTTTTTCAGCTCCTCAGAGAGTTCTTTGCCATGAGGTGCCATGTTGAACTTCCAGTAACCAGTATGAGAGAGTGAGAGCGATAACACCAAATTTAACACACCTGCTCCCTATTCACACCTGAGACCTTGTAACACTAACGAGTCACATGACACCGGGGGGGGGAAATGGCTAATTGGGCCCAATTTGGACATTTTCACTTAGGGGTGTACTCACTTTTGTTGCCAGCGGTTTACACATTAATGGCTGTGTGTTGAGTTATTTTGAGGGAACAGCAAAGTTACACTGTTATACAAGCTGTACACTCACTACTTTACATTGTAGCAAAGTGTAATTTCTTCAGGGCTGTCACATGAAAAGATATTATAAAATATTTTCAAAAATGTGAGGGGTGTACTCACTTTTGTGAGATACTGTATATGATTTGCTGTAGTATCTAATGCACATTGTGAGAAAAGTGAAACTAGCCAATTAGAGCCTCAGCCTCAAATCACATACTTTTCAAACATTTACAGACCTAATAGACACCCATTAGTCCGGCGCCTCGCACAGTGCACACACATATAAACGATTTATTTTTGAATAAATTATATGACTAATGCCCCGTACACATGGTCGGAATTTCCAACGGAAAATGTCCTATCGGACCATGTTGTCGCAAAACCCGACCGTGTGTGGGCTCCATCTGACTTTTTCCGTCGGAATTTCAGACGGAAAAAATTTGAGATCCTGCTCTCAAATTTTCCGACAACAAAGTCTGATCGGATGGACAAAGTGCCACACATGCTCAAATCAAATTACAAGACCAAAGCTATTGGCTAATAGCCTCTACGTAGTTCCGTCGTACGCAACGAACGTCACCACGTTCAGAATGTCCGACCATGTGTATGCAACATCAGTGTCGGACAAAATCCGTCAGAAAAAATCCAACGGATTTTGTGGTTTGGAATTTCCGACTGTGTGTACGGGGCATTACAGTTTTTAACATGTTAAAGTAGCTTTCTTCTTTGGCAAACTAACTTTGGGAACTTTGGTGGGGCGGTGCCCCTGCGCCCCTTATGGACCGGCCACCACCGGGCCCAGGATTCAGAAAAGAATGGCAGAGTGCATCTAATTTTTCACACACGGGTACTTTTACAAATTCTTTTTCAATTTCCAAGCCAAGTAAATGTATATTTGCTCCACTGGAAAGTTCTCTAAATCCGACCTATTTAACATGGCTCCATTTCTTAACATTTTATTGCTAACAAGACTTCATGTCAATATATAGGTGAAGAAGAATTGAGGGGAAAAAAAGGAAACAGTGAATATACAATGCTTAATCGGTGTGACACCATCTGTATTTTATTGCGATTGGGATATATACTTTGTGAAAATGTAAAACAGTTTGGTGAGTCAGTGTGCATGGCAGTCACTTGGATGTCTGTAATGGGAAACATGCTTGAGGTTGGGAGTTACAACGGCAAAGCGAGTACTTGAAGTGTCAAAGACGCAGAAGTATGAAATATGTCTGACACCCTGTCTATTGCAGCCAAGACGTATAAATCATCATTTCAGGAAAAGAAAACACCAAGGTCTTGGCTGCAACATTCATTTTCCTAAGCTTATAGAAAATTAAATACAACTTGATAATTTAACCAGACTTGTCAATAAGGACTGATGGATTCAACAGACACTAAGGGGCTTTTCTAGGCGCACAGAACATGGGCTGCAGAGCTGTTTGGCAGCTTGTTCCTGGAACCAGCTGCGTTCTGATGTCTTCTATTTGATAACAATAAAATGACTCTCTGGTACAGCAAAAATGACTTTGAAAAAAACATGTATGTCAAGGTAAAATATTTAAAAAAAGCATATGCAGTACATCCTCACCATACATGTGCATCTCCCTGTGTCTTATCCCTTTAAAGTGGAGTTCCACCCACTTTTACAACTCTTCAGCATCCCTCACTAAACTGTGCACTGTAAACAAATTGGATATTTTTTTTATTTTTTTTTCAGCATAGACTGTAAACCTGCTGTATTCATTTTTCACTTCCTCCTCCCTGGCCGCGACCCATCGCATCATTTCCTGTTTGCAATGCCTCCTGGGAAGGGGCAGCAACTTCCTCTGACACTGCCGCTGCTATGGAAACCTGACCTGAAACCTATTACACTGCTTATGCTGCACTGAGCATGTACGAGATCTGCAAGGATGAGATCCAGGAAGAAATACAGTCTGGCTTCAGATGCCCACACTTAAGATGGCCACGGCCTGCTGCAAGTTTATAAAATAACAAACTACTGCTAAAAACGAACAAAACAGACCTTAGTTTACAGACTAACTTTACTAGAATACATTAAGCTTGTGTATTATAGGGGTATTTTTATTTAAAAAGTATATTTCGGCCGGAACACTGCTTTAACCACTTGCCGACCGGCGCACGACGATATACGTCGACAGAATGGCACGTACAGGCAGGAGGGCGTATATATACGTCCCTCCTTTAGCCTGTCCGTGCCATCGGGAGCGCGCCGGGAGCGGCGCGCCCCCGCGCCGGTCGGGACCCCCGTGAGTCCGGCCGCGGTCCCCGCGGACTCGATCGCCGCGGGGACTCCCGCGATCGTCTCACGGAGCGGCTAAACGGGGAGATGCCGAGATAAACAGCATCTCCCCGTTCTGCCTAGCAACTAGTGACGCCGATCTCTGCTCCCTGTGATTGGAGCAGAGATCAGCATTCACTAGCTGACAGCCACGCCCCCCCACAGTAAAAAAAAAACACCCCTAGGCCTACTTAACCCCTACACTGCCACCTTGTGGTTAACTCCTAAACTGCCAGTGTCATTTATACAGAAATCAATGCATTTAAATGCATTAATTGCTGTAAAAATGACAATGGTCCCAAAAATGTGTCAAAAATGTCCGATGTGTCCGCCATAATGTCGCAGTCACAAAAAAAAAATCGCAGATCTCCGCCATTAATAATAAAAAAAAAATTATTAATAAAAATGCTATAAAACTATCCCCTATCTTGTAAACGCTATAACTTCTGCGCAAACCGATCAATAATCGCTTATTGCGATTTTTTTTACCAAAAATATGTAGAAGAATACGTATCGGCCTAAACTGAGGAAAAAAAATGTTTTTTTATATATTTTTGGGGGATATTTATTATAGCAAAAAATAAAAAATAATGCATTTTTTTCAAAATTGTCGCTCTATTTTTGTTTATAGCGCAAAAAATAAAAACCGCAGGGGCGATCAAATACCACCAAAAGAAAGCTCTATTTGTGGGAAAAAAAGGACGTCAATTTTTGTTTGGGAGCCACGTCGCACGACCGCGCAATTGTCAGTTAAAGCGACGCAGTGCCGAATCGCAAAAAGGGGCCTGGTCCTTTGGCTGCAAATTGGTCCGGTCTGAAAGTGGTTAAAGACCCTGTATGTACTAGACACGTGCGATTAGCTTCGTACGAATCGAAAATTCGTACGAATTTCCGTAAATTCGTACATTCGGGAGGATCCGAAATAGGAATTGCTATGCTGCCGAATTTTGTACGAAATTTTGTTTACGAATTTCGCATCCAAATTCCGTTACAACGGAAACAAGAATGTTCGTTAATTACGATTATTCCTTATGATGAAGTTAAAAAACACAGGAAGTCAACACAGCACAGGGATGGTCTTTGGCGGTGTCTCCACCCATTGGGCGCAGTGTGTAACCTAGGCGATGGGCTGGGATCGCGATAGCGTTCCGCCGTGTTTGGCGGGCGCGCTGCGGTCCTCCCCCTGACCGCCAGGCGCATGACGTTATGGGCGGAGGCTGCAGCGGATGGCCGAGCTTTTAGGCGGGGGACTTCGGCATGGCAAACTCTCTTTTCTCTTTGTCCCTCCAATACACACTCGAGAGGTTTAACCTAGACATGTGCACAACAAAAAAATTTGTTTATTTTTGTTTCATTTTTTTCGTTTCCGTTGATTCGTAACAATTTGTAAATTCGTAAGTCGTCGGTGTTCGTATTCGTAACAATTCGTATTTTCGTAAGAGTTATTTTTTCGTTGATTCGTTTTTCCGTTAGTTTAATTTTCGTTTATTCGAAATTCGGACGCATTGGTATTTATTCGTACTTTCGTAACATTCGTAACATTCGTAGATTCGTAATCGGAGCATAATTCATAATTTTATGTAATGTGTATGCTATTATTACATTTTAAGAGACAAAAAGAGTAAAAAAGTTACGAATGTACAAATTTTTTCGTTCAATGCATTTGAAGCACGTTAAGCAGTGCCATTGTAAGAGACACGGAAAATTACGAATCGCAAAAAAAAAAAAAAAGTTACGAATGTACGAATTTTTTTTCGTTCAATACATTCGAAGCACGTTAAGCAGCGCCATTGTAAGAGACACGTAAAATTACGAAACGAAAAAAAAAATATTACGAATGTACAAATTTTTTCGTTCATTTTGATTTTCGTTGTTCCTGTTTTCGTTTTTCGGATTTTCTTCTTTCGTAGATTCGTTGTTTCTAATTAGTTTTTTTCTGATTTTCGTTGTTTTCGGATTCGTTCGATTCGATTCGTTATTCGTTAAAATTTTTTGCGAATCGTTCGTTCATTCGTACGATAACGAATGAATGAAAATAACGAAAAACGAAAAAAAATAATTAAACGAATTGCACATATCTAGTTTAACCACACTGGTTAGCACTTTGTTATACCCTTTATACATATATATCATTATTGTACCAGTATACTTATCCTCTTTCACATGCACGTCTCATTGCATTTTATCTACATCCTATACACATCTCATCCTTTCTACTCCTTCTTTCTTGGTTTTACTTGTTTTCACTTCAGTTATTTCATTTTCCACCTCTCATTTATTTCTTTTGATAAATTTTTCCACCTTTCCTCGCCTTTCTTTACTTTTTTCTACTCCTCCTTTACACCCCTTTCTTTCACTTCATACCAATATTCGCCCATGCTTTGCAGGACACCTCTGAATACCTTGTACTGTTTATATATCTTATATTCTTAAGATATTGCTACTTCAGACTTACATACATACCCATACCAGTATATATTTTATACAGTGAGCATGCTCTGCAAGTCTACGGGAGAAGTTTGGGTCCATACCTTCCTTTTCAAACCTTTGCCGTGCCTGCCCTGCGCCTGGCCTCGGTCCTCCATGCTGGGGTCTCCGTCCATTCAGCTCCCGGGGGAGATGTCCTCCGCTGACCCTTCCTTGCGACCAGCCCTTGAAGCCAATTATCTGGCAAGTAAGTATGGGGTGATCAGTTGAGGCTCCATGCTTGTGTCTAAATTATAACCTATACTCCAATATATACTCTATTTGTTGTTACAGATATTAGATATGCCCACCAGCCCCTGAAGATGCGAGGAAAGCTTGCGAAACGCGTCGGGTTAGAGATGTACTATGCATATCTGTATTAATAATCTGTGATGTTATATCATTATGTTTCAAAGGACTACTATGTTATGTTGCTGTTTTTATGGATCTGCCACCCATGCTCATGTTCTGTGTTGGATGATATTGCTACCATTCTAATAAATTGTTACTTTTTTACTCATACTCGTTTACCCTTGATCATCATGAACACTTCATTCAATGTCCCATTGGCAGCCGTTGTGTCTCTTTTATGTACTTTAGGGATGGAGGTGTTTTCATGTTAAGGGGCAGTTTTCAGACATTTTCTTTTTCAGCACAGGGATGGTGGGAGCCCCTCATAATAAATTCATCATAACGAACATTCCTAATTGTTACGAAAAATGAACGAACCTAAAAGTGAAAACCCCAGGAAGTCAGCACAGCACAGGGATGGCGGGAGCCCCTCAATGAGCACAGCACAGGGATGGTGGGAGCCCCTCAATGAGCACAGAACAGGGATGGTGGGAGCCCCTCAATGAGCACAGCACAGGGATGGTGGGAGACCCTCAATGAGCACAGCACAGGGAAGGTGGGAGCCCCTCAATGAGCACAGCACAGGGATGGCGGGAGCCCCTTAATGAGCACAGCACAGGGATGGTTGGAGCCCCTCAATGAGCACAGCACAGGGATGGAGGGAGCCCCTCAATGAGCACAGCACAGGGATGGCGGGAGCCCCTCAATGAGCACAGCACAGGGATGGTGGGAGCCCCTCAATGAGCACAGCACAGGGATGGTGGGAGCCCCTCAATGAGCACAGCACAGGGATGGTGGGAGCCCCTCAATGAGCACAGCACAGGGATGGTGGGAGCCCCTCAATGAGCACAGCACAGGGATGGCGGGAGCCCCTCAATGAGCACAGCACAGGGATGGCGGGAGCCCCTCAATGAGCACAGCACAGGGATGGTGGGAGCCCCTCAATGAGCACAGCACAGGGATGGAGGGAGCCCCTCAATGAGCACAGCACAGGGATGGTGGGAGCCCCTCAATGAGCACAGCACAGGGATGGTGGGAACCCCTCATAATGACAAATTCATCATAACGAACATTCAGAATTGTTATGAAAAGTTAACGAACATAACGAAAATTCGTATTGTACGAATCCGAATTGAATTTCGGACACGAATTACGAAATGCAAATTAATTCTAATACGAAACAGAAAGGAACGAAAAAAAAAATTTATTGATGGAGCACATGTCTAGTATGTACAGAAAATACCCATTGATCTGTCAGAAATTCCTTTTCTGGGCATACTATACACAGCACTTTTGTGGACTGAGTGGTGTCAGCCCTGGCCAGGTGTCTTTTGCTAAACTACTTGCTACTCTCTATCTCTCATAATACAGGCTCATCATTCTATAGTCTAAGATGAGAATTAGTAGGATTCATTGAAATAACAGAGAAAGTGTAGACAAAACAGCTGTCAAAAAACAGCATTTTTTTGTGGACTGAGTGGTGTCAGCCCTACACAGTTGTCTTTTGTAAATTTACTCAGATACTCCAAAATTCATAATAAGTCTAGGTTGACATCTGGCTCGTTATGCCGTGCATTTTGCATTTTTTTTTTCACGGTCAAAATTTCAGTTTATTATTGAAAAATAAAATGTGGTACAACAGTCAAGCTGATGGTAGCTGTTACAGATCAATACCGGTTTGTGTATACAGGGTATGTAAAGAGTATAATCACAGTTTATGAGCCTTATTTGAAGGCAGCAAAGATTTGGATAGGCGGAGCCAACAATTATTTGTCAGCGATATTGAACCACCTGGAAGGGGTTAATGGTGAGGGGGAGGGAAGGAAGGGTATGGGGGCAGGGAGGAGGGGAAGGGAAGAGAAAGGGGGGGGGGGCAACCCACATTCATATATTGGGGTTATCAGGCCACTCACGCCGTCCACGGTAACCAGATGCCATCAAACTTTTTGGGACATTTCCTGTTTAGGTAAGTCATTTGATATAACGGTAAGGCACTATTGATGGAGTTAAATGCATTAAGGTGAAAAACCATGAGACTTTACAGCTCCTTTAACCGCTTCCCGACCGCCCACTACATATATACGTCAGCAGAATGGCACGGCCAGGCAAAACCACGTACCGCTACGTGGCCCTTTAATTGCCTGGCCGTGGGTCGCGCGCACGCCGCCAGCGGCGCGCTCGCGACCTGGTCGGGAGCTCCGTGATCCCGGCCGCGGGACCAGCGGACCCGGTCGCTGCTGGTGTCCCGATCAAGTCACGGAGCTGAAGAACGGGGAGAGGTCTGTGTAAACAAACCTCTCCCCGCGCTTCCTACACTGCCTGTCATTGATCGGCAGTTCCCTGTCATCGGGAAAGCCGATCAATGATGTCAGATGTCAGCCCCGCCCCCTAATGTAAAAAAAAAACACACACACGTCACAGCCCATAACCCCTCCCCTCCCCCTAGTGGTTAACTCTTTCACTGCATGTGTCATTTATACAGGAATCAATGCATTTAAATAGCATTGATTGCTGTATAAATGACAATGGTCCCAAAAATGTGTCAAAAATGGCCGATGTGTCTGCCATAATGTCGCAGTTACAATAAAAATCGCTGATCGCCGCCATTACTAGTAAAAAAAAAATATTAATAAAAATGCTATAAAACTATCCCCTATTTTGTAAACACTATAACTTTTGCGCAAACCTATCAATAATCGCTAATTGCGATTTTTTTTACCAAAAATATGTAGAAGAATACGTATCGGCCTAAACTGAGGAAAAAAAAATGTTTTTTTATATATTTTTTGGGGATATTTATTATAGCAAAAAGCAAAAAATATTTCATTTTTTTCAAAATTGTCGCTCTATTTTTGTTTATAGCGCAAAAAAAAAAAAAACTGCAGGGGCGATCAAATACCACCAAAAGAAAGCTCTATTTGTGGGAAAAAAAGGACGCCAATGTTGTTTGCGAGCCATGTCGCACAACCGCGCAATTGTCAGTTAAAGCGACGCAGTGCCGAATCGCAAAAAGGGGCCTGGTCCTTTGGCTGCCAATTGGTCCGGGGCTGAAGTGGTTAAACTACTCAGCTGCTCCCTCACTCATAATAAAGGTTCATCAATTTGTAGTCCACGATTAGTACTAGTAGGAATCTTTGAAATAACACAGAAGGCTCACACAGGACAGTTGACTATACACAGCATTTTTTGGACTGAATCAGCCCTGCCCAGTTGTTTTTTGCTAAGCTGCTTAGCTGCTCCCATTCTCATAATAAAGGCTCATCATTCTGTAGAACAAGATTGGAACTAGTAGGAACCTTTGAGATAACAGAGGAAGTGCAACACAGACAACACAGCGGACAAAACACTGCATTTTTGTGGACATAGTGGTGTCAGCCCTACCTGGTTGTTTTTTGCAAAACTACCCAGCTACTCCCACTCTCATAATAAAGGCTCATTGTCCTGGAGTCAGAGGCGGCTCTCTAATTAGGCAAATTAGGCGGTCGCCTAAGGCCTCGCACTCCTAGGGGCCTCACGGCCGCCTAATTCGCCTGATGTGTGTGTTACAGTTGAAGGGAATATCATGCAATTTATACAGTTAATTTCTATTGCTTTAATTATTTTTCCCATTTTGGGCATGATCGGGGCCTCATGTCTAAGATTTGCCTAAGGCCTCACAAAGCCTAGAGCCGCCTCTGCCTGGAGTCCAAGATGAGAACTGGGAGGGCTCTTTGAAATAAAGAAATGACAGAAAGTACACACAGGTCACAGGACAGCTTACAAAACACCACATTTTTGTGGACTGATTGGTGTCAGCCCTGCCCTTAAATAACAAAAAAGTGAACACAGCTCAACATTTTCTAAAAAGATCAACAGTTTATTTTTTTTTCATTTATCAAATAAACAGTAAAAAGTGCTTCTAATATTATATTAATATTGGACAAAATAAGAGCAAATATAAAAAGTTTATTGTTACAGTTCACATACACTTCATTTCTTCTTTCCCACACTTGCCATAGAGGCCCACTTTTTATCCTTATATCACATTATTTTCTAAGAATAAAAATTATTGAATATAATATATATGTTCAGCCTGTAGCCCCTGCTTTCTCCCCCCTCCCCCCTCTCGTCTCCTGCTTTTTTGGTTTCTGCAAACAAGTGCGGCCTCTTGCAGATCCATCTCTTGACCCTGTGAGCATTCGTCCTTCTGTGGTATGGGGGTTGGGGGAGTTTCTGCCATGCTGTCTGGATCCTTGAATCAACAGCCTTAGGAGGCTTGCTTTACAGCCATCATTAGTAAATATTAATTTCAAAATCTACAATGTACTTTCTTGGAATCAGCATATTTTTGTTGGGTTTTCAATGTACTTATATATTGTATTTTCTAGAAATTTGTACCTTTTTCCCCTGAAGAAGACCTTTATTGTATATGGTCGAAACGCGTCGGGGTCTTTCTGTATGATCTTCTACACATATCATTCAATATTTCAATGGTCATAAATCCTCCTGGGGGCTGAAGTGGTTAAAAGTTCCCTTCCAGCACCTTGAACGTAAAACCATACACCTCAAACTTGTATTCATTTTATATTTAATAAATACATTTTTCTACCTTGCTGGATGGGCTTCTTGATTCAAATTCCATTTGAAATTGAATTTATTCTATTTCGAAATTCGAATTTTGGAAGATGGTTATATTCTTTCTATTCCATTCTATTCTATCGTTTTTTTCTGTTCTATTCTTTTATTTTCTATTCTATTCTTTTCTTTCATATTATATTCTTTTCTATTCTATTCAAATTCACATTTATTCTATTCAAAATTCGAATTTCAGAAAATAGTTATATTCTTTCTATTTTACTCTATTCTATTCTTTTTTTCTATTCTATTCTTTTCTATTCGTTTCTATTTTTATTTTATTTATTCTATTTGAAATATGACTTTTGGAAGATGCTTATATTCTTTCTATTTTATTCTATTTTTTATTCTATTCTATTCCTTTATTTTCTATTCTATTTTATTCTGTTTTTATTTTCTATTCTATTTTGATCTGTTATTCTTTTATTTTCTATTCTATTTTTTTCAATTCTTTTATTTTCTATTCTGTTCTGTTTTACTCTATTATATTCTATTCTTTTATTTTCGAATTCTATTATTTTATATTATATTCCTTTATTTTCTATTCTATTTTATTCTCTTTGGAAATTCAAATTCGATACAAAAGCGATTCCAATTGGTTTCAAAAACTATTCAAATTCGAATTTCGTTACTTTGGATTCATTCAAATTTGTTACTATTGTAATTCGATAATAAAATAATAATGAAATAATAATAATAATTTGATAATGAAAAAATACGTCCAAATTTTAATTTGAAACAAAACGAACTGCACATGCCTAATTCTGACAGGCACCAGCTCTGGCTAAAAATGTGTAAAAAAAAAAAAAAAGTGTTAAAAAACACATTTAAAAAAAAAAAATGGATGTGAATGGGGCCTTATAGTAAATCTGTCTTTTTATCTGACTCTCAGCTTCTGTTTAGCATAGCTTTGCTGTGCGACAGAATTGATGAATGTCCCCCAAAGTGTGGATAACAATAACAAATTACACTTTCAGTTGAAATTCCTTGAAATCGGCCAAATAGGTCAACTCCTAATTTTTCTTAAACAGCAAATGAGTGATCTATGGAGGAGAAGGATGTTTAAACTATTTTTGAACCAAATAAGTGTGTTTCCTGTCTTACTGGACTGTGCCCCTTCGCTGTGACCTCTGCGCTTTGGGCTCCCTGACATTGATTGATGCTGTTAAGTTAAAATAAATCCTCAACCCTCCACAGCATGTCCCTAAACTGCCCAAGAACCAAGGTAAAGTTTGTGATTTAACCACTTCAGCCCAGGAAGAATTTACCCCCTTCCTGACCGGAGCACTTTTTGAGATTTGGCACTGCGTCGCTTTAACTGACAATTGCGCGGTCGCGCGACGTGGCTCCCAAACAAAATTGACGTCCTTTTATTCCCACAAATAAAGCTTTATTTTGGTGCTATTTAATCATCTCTACGGTTTTTATTTTTTGCGCTATAAACCAAAAAAAGAGCAACAATTTTGAAAAAAACACATTATTTTTTACTTTTTGCTATAATAAATATCCCCCCAAAAATATATAAAAAAAAGCGTTGTTTTCCTCAGTTTAGGATATGTATTCTTCTACATATTTTTGGTAAAAAAAATCGGTATGCGCAGGAGGGGGGCACAAAATGAATAGGGGTGGGTGGTATGCGCAGGAGGGGGGCACGGAGTGAATAGGGGTGGGTGGTATGTGCAGGAGGGGGGCACGGAAGTAAATAGGGGTGGGTGGTATGCGCAGGAGGGGGGCACAGAGTGAATAGGGGTGGGTGGTATGTGCAGGAGGGGGGCACGGAGTGAATAGGGGTGGGTGGTATGTGCAGGAGGGGGGCATGGGGGGGGGATCTCCGATCTCGAGCAATGAGCACTCAGCGTCACTCTATGAGCATTCACTCCCATCTCAGCACTTGTAAGCTGCAGCTCCACCTCCTCCCTTGTAAGATTTTTGCAGACAGCCTTGGAGCACACTGAGTGGGAGCGCCAGAAAGAGCTGAGAGAGAGGGAGGATAATCCATGCCCACGTGCGTCCATGTCTTTATAAATGTGACAGGAGCCAGAGAGTGACAGGAGTGGCTTTGTCTCATCCATGGGTGCCCTGTGGGACAGCCTCAGGGGTAGCTCTTAGGCAAATTAGGCAGCTGCGAGGCCCCTGTGAGTGTGAGGCCTCAGGCGACCCCCTAATTTGCCTAATTAGAGAGCTGCCTCTGGTTAGAGACCTTGCGCTTCTCCATCTTCCATTTGAGGATGCCCCACAGATGTTCAATAGGGTTTAGGTCTGGAGACATGCTTGGTCAGTCCATACCCCCAATGGGTAATTTGGGGAATATTTGTACTGTTCTGACATTTCAGGGCCTCAAGAAATGATGTGATCAGGTGTGATCAATTTTCAATGATTGGCACCATAGCTTGTAGACGCTATAAATTTCACACAGACTAGATAATATCCACTAATTTGGGTTATTTTTTACTAAAGATATGTAGCAGTATACATTTTGGCCCAAATTTATGAACAGAAATTACTTATTGACAACATTTTATAATAGAAACTAAAAAAAAAGGTTTTTTTTTCCCTAAATTTTCGCTCTTTTTTCACTCATATCACAAAAAAGACAAACCCAGTGGTGATTAAATACCACCAAAAGAAAGCTCTATTGGTGTGAAGAAAATGATAACAATTTTGTTTGGGTGCAGTGTTGAGTAATTGGCATTCAAAGTGCAAGAGCACTGAAATCTGAAAATTGGTCTGGGCAGGAAGGGGGTATAAGTGCTCGGTATTGAAGTGGTTAGGAAGTGGTTAGGCCCCGCCCTCACCCCCGCTGTCTCCTCATTGGCTCATTGGCTGTGATTGACAGCCAATGTCTCCCTCTGCTGTGTCAGCCAATGAGAAGAGAGATATCCAGGACAGCTGAGGCTCCTGTGCACATCACTGGATTGGGAGGGGGCTCAGGTGAGTATTGGGGGCTGTGGGGGAAGCAGCACACAGAGGTTTTTTTTACTTTCATTCATAGAATGCATAAAGGTAAAAAACATTCAGCCTTTATAATCACTTGAACCTGCTGGGCATCTAACACTACCCTCTCCCCAGATTGACAATGCTTTTGTCCAAGTGTCCATCCAGAGTTGGGGCACCCTAAGACAGGATGTGTGTTACTGGTTAGGATCTTCAGGTGGAAATGAAGGAAAAACAGGCTAAAAAAACCAAAACAAAGCAGCCACCACATTTAAGAATTGATAAACGGCAATATATTACATTTTTGGTTTAGAGTTATTATTGCTTTAAAGTGGTAATAAACCCAATACCAAAACGTAATCTTTTGCAGCTTACCAATCAAACTCCAGATCACACTTTATAATCAATTACAGCAAACAGTTTTTCCTTTTGGGATAAAGGTTTTATATGAATAAATAAAAGTTGATCATTTTAAGCACCCTTTCAGGGTTAAATGGTTAGTCTCATCCATGTAATTGGACATATAGTGCCTTGAAAAAGTATTCATACCCCTTGAAATTTTCCACATTTTGTCATGTTACAACCAAAAACATAAATGTATTTCATTGGGATTGTATGTGATAGACCAACACAAAATGCACATAGATGTGAAGTGGAAGGAAAATGATAAATGGTTCACATTTTTTTACAAATAAATATGTGAAAAGTGTGGCGTGCATTTGTATTCAGCCCCCCTGAGTCAATACTTTGTAGAACCACCTTTTAAGTCATTTGGGGATGTCCCTACCAGCTTTGCACATCTAGAGAGTAACATTTTTGCTCATTCTTCTTTGCAAAATAGCTCAAACTCTGTCAGATTGGATAGAGAACGTCTGTGAACAGCAATTTTCAAGTCTTGCCACAGATTCTCAATTAGATTTAGGTTTGGACTTTGACTGGGCCATTCTAACACATGAATAAGCTTTTATCTAAACCATTCCATTGTAGCTCTGTCTGTATGTTTAGAGTCATTGTCCTGCTGGAAGGTGAACCTCCACCCCAGTCTAAAGTAACAGATTTTCTTCTAAGATTGGCCTGTATTTGGCTCCATCCATCTTCCCATCAACTCTGACCAGCTTCCCTGTCCCTGCTGGAGAAAAGCATCCCCACAACATGATACTGCCACCACCATGTTTCACGGTGGGGATTGTTCAGGGTGATGTGCAGTGTTAGTTTTCCGCCACACATAGTGTTTTGCTTTTAGACCAAAAAGTTCAATTTTGGTCTCATCTGACCAGAGCACCTTCTTCCCCATGTTTGGTGTGTCCCCACATGGCTTCTCGCAAACTGCAAACAGGACTTCTTATGGCCTTCTTTCAACAATGTCGTTCTTCTTGCCACTCTTCCATAAAGGCCAGATTTGTGGAGAGCACAACTAATAGTTGTCCTGTGGACAGATTCTCCCACCTGAGCTGTGGATCTCTGCAGCTCCTCCAGAGTTACCATGGGTCTCTTGGCTGCTTCTCTGATTAACCACTTGCCGACCAGCTCATGCAGATATACTGCAGCATGTTGGCAGCGCTACGCGAATCGCCCTACCTGTATGGCGGCTCGCTCAGGTGCAGTTGCGGGTGGGCATTTGCTCCCACTGCCAGCAACCCGCGATCACCTAGTACAGAGGCAGAATGGGGATCATTTTTACATTGATCAGCACATTTTTATAGCACTGATCAATGTAATAATGTCACTGGTCCCAAAAAGTGTAATTTGGGGTCAGATTTGTCTGCCTCAATCCCGCCAAAAATCGCAGATCATCGCCATTACTAGTAAAAACAATAAAATACAAAAAAGTCTCTAAATCTATCCCATAGTTTGTAGACGCGTTATCTTTTGCGCAAACCAATCAATATACGTCTATTGCGATTTTTTTTACCAAAAATATGCAGAAGAATATATACTTCTACTAAACTGATGAATAAATGTGTTAATTTATTTATAATTTTTTGGGGATATGTATTATAGCAAAAAGTAAAATAAATTTTCAAAATTGTCGCTCTTTGTTTGTTTATAGCGCAAAAAATGGTGGTCAAATACCACCAAAAGAAAGCTCTACTTGTAGGAAATTGATGTCAAATTTTGTTTGGGTACAGCTTTGCATGACCACGCAATTGTCAGTTAAAAAAACGACGCAGTGCCATATCGCAAAAAATGGTCATTAAGGGGGCAAATCCTTCCGGGGCTGAAGTGGTTAATGCTCTCTTTGCCCGGCCTGTCAGTCTAGGTGGACGGCCATGTCTTGGTAGGTTTGCAGTTGTGCCATACTCTTTCCATTTTCGGATGATGGATTGAACAGAGCTCTATGAGATGTTCAAAGCTTGGGATATTTTTTTTATAACCTAATCCCTGACCTGTCTGGTGTGTTCCTTGGCCTTCATGATGCTATTTGCTCACTAAGGTTCTCTAACAAACCTCAGAGGGCTTCACAGAACAGCTGTATTTATACTGGGATTAAATTACACACAGGTGGACTCTATGTACTAATTAGGTGACTTCTGAAGGCAATTGGTTCCACTCGATTTTAGTCAGGGGTATCAGAGTAAAGGGGGCTGAATACAAATGCACGCCACCATTTTTTAGATATTTATTTGTAAAAAATTTGGAAAACCATTTATCATTTTCCTTCCACTTCACAATTATGTGCCACTTTGTGTTGGTCTATTACATAAAATCCCAATCAAATACATTTTTGCTTGTAAAAATTACAAAATGTGGAAAATTTCAAGGGGTGTGAATACTTTTTCATGGCACTGTACATTCTGCTGGAGAGCTTGAGCTTTTGAAAAATAACAGACTTCCTGGCTAGATCACAAGATGAAAATAGTAGAAAGACAATCTAAAAAAGAAGATGAATGCAGCCATTACAACTAAGAATTGATAAACTGCATCTAATAAGTGTTTGCTTTTGGGTTTAATGCTTTATGTTGGAACATGTAATGGTTTTCTTTCATTGAATGGGAATAATGTGCAAGAAAAAGAGTGAGCATTGCTCTTAGTCCACATTCACACTATGGCAGATAATACAACAATGTGCAATACATGCACATTGCAATTTCGGTCATTTTTAATGTCACCCCAACATGTACACACAGAATAAACACATCTGTCCCTCAGCAGTTTTTTTCTAATGCCGCGTACACACGGTCAGACTTTCCGGCAGAAAAAGTCAGACGGAATCTTTTCATCGGATATTCCGATCGTGTGTGTGCCTCATCGGACTTTTTTTTTTGAAAATGCTTACGGACCTAGAAATAGAACATGTTCTAAATATTTCCGACGGAACCAATTCCTATCGGGAAAACCGCTCGTCTGTATGCTGTTCCGACGGATCAAAAACGACGCATGCTCTGAAGCAAGTACAAGACGGCAACTATTGGCTACTGGCTATTGAACTTCCTTTTTCTAGTCCCATCGTACGTGTCGTATGTCACAGCGTTCTTGACCGCCAGACTTTGGTATGATCCTGTGCAGGCAAGACAGTTTCAGCAGAACTCTGTCGGAAAAATCTTCAGAAAAAACGGTCGTGTCTACAGGGCATGACTCTCAAAGCATGCAAAAAAAGTTACACTGGATGCCTTGCAGCGCACTGGATAAAAATAAGGCAGGTATGTTTTCCGGCCCATAGACACACATTGAAAATAAATGGGCGTGCTTACCGTAACTTGCATATCCACGGAAGGCAGGATTACAGCAGGTTTTTTATTAAAATGTTTGCTGAAAGAATGACCTAATTTTTGCATCGGATTTTCCGACCATGTGTACGCCCAACGGTCTTTTTCTGTCGGAATTTCCAACGGACTTTGAATTGAGAACCTGTTCTCAATTTTTCCGACGGAAAACCTTTCAATCGGATTTTCCGATCGTGTGTATGCAATTCTGACAAGCAAAATTCCGACGCATGCTCGGAAACAATTTGACGCATGCTCGGAAGCATTAAACTTCCCTTTTATAGTGCTGTCGAACGTGTTTTATGCCGCTGTGTTACAGACCGTTGGAATTTGGTGTGATCGTGTGTAGGCAAGACAGTTTGAGCGGAATTCCGTTTCCGACGAGTATTCCGATCGTGTGTACGCGGCATAAGTGTACATTGATGTGAAGGGCTGTGCTTGCCAGCACAGGCTGTAGGGTTGCCACCTTTTCGGTTTTGACCCAGACAATTCTTTTTTGACTTCAACATCTTTATTTTATTTTTCACAATTACATAGTATACACCTACACATACATCTTAATTACATTAGTCAGTATAAAACGCTAGTCCACAGGTAAGTGTCTTTACTCACTCGCTACCCCTACTGCCCCATCATTCTCACACTACCCCATTCATCCACAACCTTGCTCTCACTCTAGTTCGTTGTTCCCACCTATTACTCTTTTTCTACTACTACATCAGTCTGTCTGTACTTTGCCTTATTTTAGAGGTTCATGTTGCTCACTTTCTCGGTCCACAGTTTCCAGATCAACTGGAATTTAACCAGATTCCTTTGTTTAATGTATGTCGTTCTCTCTTTACAAATCACCCTCTCCATATGTTGTTCCCACTCATTAACGGATGGTGGGGTAACAGACTGCCACCTCTGGGCGATAAGATTCCTGGCCTGGAAGAGGCATCGCAGCATCGCTAGCTGAGCCTCTCCAGGCCTGCCCGCTCCCCTAACCCACCCCAGGACACACATAACGGGATCTAAGTCCAAGTGTATTTTAAATACCTGGGCGATCCTATCCACCACCTCTTTCCAGTAACGGTATAATTTGGGACATCTCCAAAACATATGGATAAGATCTGCGCCCGCTCTCCCACATCTAGGACATGTATCATCTTGCCTACGTCCAAACCTAAACAACTTTGCTGGGGTGTAATAAGCCCTGTTTAGTAAAAAAAGATGTGACATCTTCTGAGGTGGGGAGAGTGAAACGCATGGAGCGAGCTCAAGAATCCTTTCCCATTGTGGGATAGATAGACTTCCCACATCTCTTTCCCATTTTTCTTTAAGTGGTCTTCTTTGGAGCCCTTCCCAAATCCCTTTATGTATATGTGAGTACAGACTGGAGATCATCCCCTTACGTGACTCAGCCTTAACTAAACTCTGTAGTATTGGCATATTGGTCCATTCTAATAACATCCCTTTGGACTGTGCAAAGAGAGCATGTCTTACCTGCAGGTACCTAAAAAAAGACTTCTTGGGAAGCGCAAATTGTTCTCTTAGGTCCTGAAAGCTTCTCATACTTCCCTCATGGTAGAACTGAGCGATATACTTTAAGCCTAATCTGTCCCATTCTCTAATAGTCCCCATTTTATAAACCTCGTATAAATTGTTATTTTCCCACAAGGGGGAGTATGCTGTAAATCCTCTATAACCTAATGTTTTTTTAGCCAGTCTCCAAACTCTTGCCATTAGGTCCTGCGTGGGAAGCCCCTTTTCGAAAGTCCCTGCCTCCAGCACCTCGGTCAGGGAATTGTGTGCCAGTCTATAGAGGAGAGGCTTCCACTCTCGCCCCCCCCCCTACAGTCTCGCACCCTCCCAGATGTTGGAGCTGGGCCGCCAAAAAATAACTAAAAGAATGGGGAAGAGCAACTCCTCCAGCTTTATTTGGGAGTTGCAAGGTACTGAGGCCGATACGAGGTGTACCCCCTTTCCAAATTAACTCTCTAATCTATCTTATTAAACCATTTTTTATAGATCCAAACAGGGGAGTTATGGAGGACATATAACAATTGTGGCATAAGTACCATTTTAATTAAATTACAGCGGCCTGCTGCTGAGAGGGGAAGTTTCTTCCAAATTTGGATTTTACTTTTAAATTTGTTCAGCAGCGGCACTAGATTATCAGTAATAAAGTGTTTAGGGTTACTCGAAATAATTATACCCAGATACTTTATATGTTGGACTACTTGAAGCTGTGCTGCCTCCTGAGGCAGGGGGCTGTCCAATGGGTCAATAGGTAATAAATTCGATTTTTCCCAATTTATCCTTAATCCTGATAGAAGTCCAAAATTTTCGATTCTACACATAGTCTCACGTAGCGAGTCCTGTGTGTCATTGAGTAATAGAAGGAGGTCATCTGCGTATAGTATCACTTTTTCTTCCAATTCGCCACGCTTGAAACCTTTTATTTCATGAGATGATCTAAGAGAGAGAGCCAAAGGTTCGATTGCTAGGGCGAAGAGGAGGGGGGACAATGGGCACCCCTGCCTCGTCCCCCTCAGCAATCGAAACCTGGTAGAATGTTCATTATTAACTTTAACTCTTGCCCCCGGGGAGCCATATAATAGTCTCACCCATTTAACAAAGTTCGGCCCAAACTGGAATTCCGCCAAGGTTCTCCACAAATACTTCCACTCTAAGGTGTCGAAGGCCTTGGCAGCGTCTAAAGAAAGGACGGCCCTACTACCCTTTTCTTCCGTAGGGATTTGAAGGTTCAGGAAAAGCCGTCTGATATTTATACTGGTAGACCTTCCCGGGATAAATCCTGATTGGTCAGAGTGAACCAGTTTCTGGATGACTTTGTTTAGTCTGGCTGCCAAGACCTTTGCTAGGACCTTCATATCTGAATTCAGTAACGCTATCGGTCTATATGAGGAGGGGGAAAGAGGGTTCTTATTCTCCTTAGGGATCACTATTATGGTTGACTCCATCATTGAGAGGGGGAGCTCTCCCTTCACCGCCGAAGAATTGAGTACCTTCAGCAATTCGGGGAGAAGCACCTCCCCATAGCGACGATATATTTCTATGGGAAGGCCATCCGGACCAGGGGACTTCTGGCCTGCCATTTCACGAACGGTCCGCTGTAACTCCTCCAGGGTGACAGGGCTGTCAAGGGCAGCCCTGTCCTCCTCAGAGAGACAGGGGACCGCAACCCCCTGAAAAAATGTATCCATTTCCTCGGTCAAGTCCTCCTGTTTAGAATGGTATAAATTCTCATAGTATAATCGAAAGGTATCCGCGATCTCTGGGGTGAATGAAGTTGTCCTACCCACACCAGTGTTGATCATCGGTACCATTGATGATGGTGAGTTAGTTCTAATTAAATGGGCGAGCATTCTGCTTATTCCTTCACCCTCCCCGAAAGCCACTTGTTTTTGAAAGATATACTTTTGCTCTGCTTTCCTCAATAATGTTAAGCGATAATCTTTTTGTGATTCTGTCCAAACCCTAAAATTTACAGCTGTTGGGTTGTTTATATATTTTATTTCTGCAGATGTTACATTGCTCGCTGCCATTTCTTCCCCCTCCCTGGATTGTTTTTTTTTTTTTGAAATCTGCTGAATTAGTAGTCCCCGGAGGAAAGCCTTAACTGTGTCCCAAATTACCCCCTGGGGGGCCGAACCTTTATTCAGGTCTACGCATTCCCGCAAAGCAGTTAGCACCTCCTGGGGTTCTCCCATAATCTCCAACCAGGAGGGGTTAATTCTCCATTCCCGGTAGGTGCTACTTACCCCCACCTCCATTGAAGCTATTATAGGGGAATGGTCAGAAAGACCTCTTGGCATGTACCTGATGTTATCTACCATGGTGATCGATTCGTCATTCCCTAGTATCATGTCAATCCTTGACAATGTGGAGTGTGTACTGGAAAAGCAGGAGTAGCCCCTAATCCCCGGGTTCCTTAATCGCCAGATGTCTTTCAGTCCCAGTTCCTGCAAAAAACAAGGCAGACGGGTATCGACGAACCCTGGCCGCTGGCTCCCCTGAGGGAGCCTATCTAATGTCGGGTCGAGGACCCTATTAAAATCTCCAATAACCAGTATCGGCAGACCTGGTCTCTCCAACACAAACTCCACTAAATCAAGTAGAACCGGGATATCAAAAGGCGGAGGGATGTACACATTAGCCAACAGAACCACTTTATTTTCTATCTTGCAGTGTAAGAAAATGTACCGTCCCTGATCATCAATCTTACTTTGAATGCAGTTAAATGTGAGCCCTGAGCTAATGAGAATGCTGACTCCTCTAGAGAAGGATGAATAAACCGAGTGAAACTGGGTGGAAAACTCTCCCCACCCTAACCTAGGTATGGAAGCATTGGTGAGATGGGTCTCCTGAAGGCAAAGAACAGAGGCCCCATAGGATCTAACCATAGACCGTGCTGCAGCTTTTTTTCCCGTATCACCCAATCCCCTTATATTCCAAGAACAAATAGTGACCTTTTTCCTACTAACCTGTGTTTCCTTAATCATTAGTGACAGTGAGTGAAAATTCTACGAGAGCATTATTTATTAGTCCCTTGCTCATTATCATATACAAAACCTTTTTCTTCTTTACGTTCTTTTTTTTTTTTTTTTTTCCCTTTTTTTTTTTTAAAATCCACATATATTCATATTTAAGACATGTGAAGTATTCCTAGTCAAACTTATTGTGTGATCGTGGTTAATTACCTGAAAATAGATTTCCCACTCATTCATACAACAAACGTCTTTGTTGTACCTCACCCTCCCTCTCATACATTCCCAACTATCAAATCTAACACTCTGTTTACATCCAACTTTCAATACCTCCCTGGGTTTGGCTGGGGGCCTTCTACTGTGACCTAACCATACACACCTTTTGTGAAAAAATCTTCGTGTCAGTACCAAAAAGTTTTCCCCTTCCCTAACCCTCCCTTTCCCCACCACCAACCCTACATCCCCCTCCCCCAAACAACAAAAAAAAACAAAGAAAACATTCCCCTCAAAAAACAGACGACATAACATAGATTCATAAAGGCCATCCTGCAGCACCCCTATGACAGGGTACCCTGCCTTGTACTCTCTTTCCACCATACATTGCATCCCCATCCCTCCTCCCCCCAACCCCCCCTCGCCCCGAGGGGGGGGGGAGGGGGAGAAGGAGGCGACAAGACAGCTCTAAAACTGAGAGAAAAAAAAAATGACGATAACTCATACTCCCTGTCCGTCGCCGCCTGCTCCCCCCCCCCCCAGTGTATCATAACCAGTGTCATTGCATCCCAGTCTCCTGAGGGCTTAATCAACCCATTAAATAAGTCCCACTCCTCAACTAGAGTGAAAATTTAGTCAACTCGCTATGTTAGATCCAGACCACAGCTAAAGTCACTCCTTATATTTAGTTAGCCATTCCTCCACCTCATCGGGGGTGTCAAAGAATATAGTCCCCCCAGGCGCTGCCACTCTCAGTTTTGCTGGGTATAGCAGGGCATAGGTTAAATTGGCTTGACGCAGCTTGCGTTTTACGTCCCCAAATTTGGCTCTTTTTTTTGAAGATCTGGCGAGTAATCAGGATAAATAGACACTCTCGTGCCGTTAAAGAGTATGTTGCCCATTTCCCTTGCTTTCCTAATAATCGTCACTTTGTCCTTGAAAAATAATAATTTTGCCAAGAAAGGTCTTGGAAATGCCCCAGGGTGGGAGAGCCTGGAGGGGACCCGATGGGCTCTCTCTATTGCAAGAAATGATGAGAAGGAATCCTGACCGAAAACCTCAGTAAGCCACTTTTCTAGGAAAGCGGCAGGGTCTGTACCCTCAGAATGTTCTGGGAGGCCAATTATGCGCAGATTCTTCCTTCTCAACCTGTTCTCCATCTCATCCATTTTATTTATTTGTTTATTTAAGAGAACTTTAATGTCACTAATTTCACGTTTCAATGGTACCAGGTCATCCTCTACTAGACTCATTCTATCCTCCAAGGTTGTAGTCCTTTCCTGGACCTTTTGTAACTCGTTCCTGACCAAAGAAAGTTCATCATGTATTGTTTTTAGTTGACCGTTCATCTCGTTCAGGGACGATCTACAGGAGTTGATAGCCTCCAACACCTCCTTCAAGGTTGGCTCAGGCCCCGCTACAGTATCAGGCCCGTTCCCTGGTGTCGGTACTCCCTCTACCTCCTGAGCCTGAGACCGCCCCCCGGGATCACCCCCCTCCGGGTGTGTTAGTTGTCCATTTTGTGTAAGAGTTTGAGTCTGCCCGTGACTTTTCCTTCCCCCTGTAGCCCCGGTCGTCCGATTAAGCTGGGCCTGCTGGTTCTGTGGAGGAATTTTTGGGGGGGTCTGAACTGACACATGACCTGGAGTGTGGGCGAATTTCTCCAATTTAGCGGCAGCTTGACTTGCTTGGCTAGCCGCTTGGCTGGCCTTTGTAGTGCGTTGTGAAGGCATATTTTTTTTTTTTTTAACAGTGTGGAGAAATTAAGAAAACACCACAGAGAGAGTCAGAGAAAGAAAAAAACCAGGCAGCAAAGGTGAGAACCGCCCTTACCCCCTTTTTCTTGATACCTCCTTTTCCCCCGTCTCTAGTTGATCTAATCCAAGCGGGGAGAGGAAAAGAAAAAAATAAGAATCAACAGCAAGCCAGGGGAACAGAGGGCAGCTTGGGTCAGGTTTGTCTATAATGTCCTGAGTCAAAGTCCGCTCACAGATTGCGCTTTCAAATAAGTTTAGTACCGAATGTATCAACACAGTCCAGTAAAGAGGGAGAGGGGGACACAGATGTCAGGAGCCTTCACCCTTGTTTCTCCTTCTTGATCCCTCCAGAGTAGTAGCGGTTGAAGAGTCCGAGGTCCGGTGGGACAAGCAGCAAAATTGTCCTAGCCTAGTGGTTGTGGATACTCGATGCAGGGGTCAGGGGAAACCCTCTCACAGTTGTCCCCCGAAGTTAGCGATATCAGCTTTTAATCCTCCACACACATGGAGGAAAGAGGCAGTAACAAGTAGGCTATAGGATAGCCTGGGATATAGTCCAAAACAGGGGCGACTATCCTTCACGCGACTAGGAGCGACGGTAGGAGACTCTCACTCCCCTTGCTGCTGCTCTCCCTCTCTGACTGGTCTCTGGGGACACGCTGCTCAGTGCTGCGCTGTGCGCAGATCGGTAGATAATGGTAAAAAGGTGGACGCTGGGCGCTCCACCCGACAGTCACACCAGCGCTCCTCACAGCCGTTCGGCTCCACACCACACGCTGCTATCCGGTCTCCTCTCGTCTCTCCTGCTCTCACAGTGTTGCGGCGTCGGCGTCAGCGTCGGTAGGTACCGGGCATCTAATCAATGTATGGAGCGGGGGACGGGAGGGTGAAGGGACGCATCCTGCACTCACACCTCACTCAATCTCACTTGCATCCGGTCACGCCCCCCCCAGAATGTTTACTGATAGAAACTGCACAAGTGACATGACCCAGACAATTCAGGTTTTGAATGCTGTGTATGTTTTCCTCTGCCTGAGACCCGGACACCAGTGCCGCCGACAGGGGGTACCACCGGGCCCCAACACACAGGGGGACCCGGACAGCAGGGGGATTGGTGCGGCGGGCCAGGGTTTTCATTTTTTGCTAAACAAACGAAAAAAGATGGAAAAACAACTTTTTTTTAGTTTCTGTTAAAATATTTAGCAAATTAGTAATTTTTCTCCTTCACTAATGTGCGCTGATGAGGCTGCACTGATGGGCGGCATTGATGGCCACCGATGAGGCAGCACTGATATGCAGCACTGATAGGTATGGATGAGGAAGCACTAATGGGCAGCACTGATGTGCAGCATTGATGGGCACTGATGGGGCTGTACTGATAATAAGTGCCCTGATTATCTGTGTACTTCTCTCGTGTGTACAGGGCATTACTGAACTTTTAACACTCTGATTAAACTACCGTACATCAGTATTTAGTAAAAATATATTCTTCAACCAGTAGATGGCAGTGTTTGTAAGTTTGTAGCTGCATCAATGGTAGGCTGCAATGTCTTTTCCCTGAATATAGTTTCCTGTTCCCTTTCTGCAGTTAAGCAGCAAAGCCCATGTGGACTGTGCACTTTCTGTCCTGTAGGGCTATATACAGACTGTACAGAAGAGGGTGGGATGAGAGGAGGGAGGTTAATTTCACATAGGGCCAGTTAAAACTGCCCAGGCCGCGCTAAACCACAGCAGAATAGTATGCGGCAGCTGTCCGTTCTGGCTGCAGTTAATTGACAGTAGGGGGAAGTGTGATACACAGTTCAGCTCATCACAAGGCTTTCTTTTTTTTCCAAATTTATTTGAAGAACACAACGCAGTGCGCGTGATAGAATGCAGCATGCCTGAATTTTCATGAAACTGTATTTTTCTGCTGCATTTTAACATTGTCTATACGCTCTTGTACCTCTCCTTTTCCCTCACTCCCATTTGTTTGGAACAAGTAGTGCAAGCTACAGTAGTTGTGGTCATGTGTGCTGTTCTATACACTCTACAAATTCCATAGTCCATAGCCATTAGTTCCTCTTGGGAGCAAGCAAGAGAGCGTGGGTATGTTCCTACATACAGTTGGGCCATGGAGAACGTAGCTATCCTCTAATGCCGCGTACACACGGTCGGAATTTCCGATGGAAACAGTCCGATGGGAGCTTTTCATCGGATTTTCCGACCGTGTGTATGCCCATCTGTCTTTTTCTGTCAGAATTTCCGACGGACTTTGGATTGAGAACCTGTTCTTAATTTTTCCGACGGAAAACCTTTCTATCAGGTTTTCCGATCGTGTGTATGCAATTCTGACACGCAAAATTCCGACGCATGCTCGGAAACAATTCGATGCATGCTCGGAAGCATTAAACTTCCCTTTTATAGTGCAGTCGAACGTTTTTTAAGGTGTGGTGTTATTGACCAACGGAATTTGGTGTGACCGTGTGTAGGCAAGACAGTTTGAGCGAAATTCCGTCGGAAGTCCGACAGGAAAACCATCAGAGCTTTTTCCGACGAGAATTCCTACCGTGTGTACGCGGCAGGAAGTTGGATCACAGCAAAAGAAAGTTGGAGATTTGGATGAGGCTGAAAGCAACAGAAGGTACTTTTTTGAGTCAAGAATATATACTTGAATATATTTTTTTAAACCAGAGTTTAGTCTCACTTTAAGTAGAGAGAACTCCATGATGTTCTACAGGCTAAATATTGCAGTCTGCATTTTATGAATGGGCTGCAATCTGCTGACTGCAGTGTGGAGTAACCTAATGGTGGAAAGTGATATCAGCAATATATATGGATTTTGAAATGTCATTGTCCTGCTTTACAATTTCAGACTTGTCCAGAAACTTTGAGAAAGTGGAGTCATGCTTTAAGGACAGCACGTTCTTTGTTAAACTTAAAAACACAAAATTCTTGCCCCCTTTTCTTTTGAAACATTGGTTAGAAGAGAACATAATGGTCTCTTTATAAACAGAAACTCAACACAAGACTTAGGAATGTTTTGTCTGCATGACTCCATAAACGTATAGCTGGTAAAGAAAGTGCCCAGTGTAACAGTGTAAGATTTGCATACACTAGCAAGTCCAAGAATATCCCATGCTTCTTCTAATGGTGGGTATTAAAACTTCTCCAATGTTAAGAAATATGTCAACACATTTCAACTGAACCACACGTATTAGATTTAAAAGAAGAAAAAAAAGTAATGTAAAAACTATTTTCAAGCTCAAAATCTCGTGCAAATGCCATTCAGAGATTGTGATGGCAGATGTAAGAAATATGTTCGCTTTTGATTTATTTATTTAGCTTGTTTTAGCTGTATAATCTTTCAGCTTTCATTTTTGAGTCTTAAAGATGAATTTAAAGAAGAAGTACAGCCAAAGCTCCTTTGGCTGGCCATACACTATACAATTTTCTCATTCAATTTTCTTTAGATTTACCTTCAAATTTACCAATTTATCCTCAGGTTTAACCTCTTCACGCCCCGCGCTATAGCCGAAAGACAGCTACAGCACGTCCCTAAATTTTGCCGGGAGTGCATCCGTGTGTGTCCTCCTGTGCATGCGCTGCCTGCACGCCCCCTGTAGGTGGTCAGCGACACCATGAGACTTGGCTGATCACAGATCGGAGTAAGGGCTTATCCCATCCCTTTACCACGTGTTCAGCTGTTAGCCAATGACAGCTGATCCCATTATGTAAACAGAGGCCTGTAATGGGCTTTCTTTTTCCTCATGCTGACAGCGTAAGGAGAAAATAAAAGCTGATTACCAGCTTGTGCAAACGGGACATCGGTCCCATACACAGAGAGCCACTGCCCACCACTGCCACCTACCAGTGCCCACCAGTGCATATCAGTACTGCTAAGCGGTGCTCACCGTTACCTACCAGAGCACACCAGTGCCAACTATCAGTGCCCACCAGTGCTGCCAATCAGTGCCCATAAGTGCCTCATCATCAGTACCACCTATCAGTTGACATGTGCAATTTGTTTCGTTCCAAATTAGTTTTTTAACGAATTTTGACAAATCCATTAATTCAGAAATATCCGAATTAACGAAAACCCGTTTAACTAATTTTTCTGAATATTCGTAAATTTGAATTTTAAAAAATGAGTAAATTCGTACATTTGGAAATTCGTACATATCAAATTCGTAAATTCGTACATTTGCACATTCGTAAATTTGTACATATTCATAAATTCGTATATTTGTACATTCGTAAATTCGTACATTTGTACATTCGTAAATTTGTACATTCATTAATTTGTTAATTCGGAAATTCGGAAATCTGAAATAATAATTACCTAATAATAACTTAACTATTAAATTATAGGTATTGTAATTTCCTTTCAAATTTGTCTGTTTGTAACAAATACAAATTTATTCCAAGTTACGAATTATCTGAAATAACGAATGCCGTATCTAAGCGAATGGAACGTAATGAATTAATAATAATAAATAACAATAATAATAAATAATTTAAAAAAAATTATTTTTATTATTTGTAATTAATTTGTTCCCTTCCATTTGTTTAGATGCAGCATTTGTTATTTCGGATAAGTCATAACTTTGGATAAATTTGTATTTGTTACGTTCACTAACAGTCAAATTTGAAAGGAAATTACAATACCTATAATTTAATAGTTATTTACTTTTTCAGATTTTCTAATTTTCGGATTTTCTCATTTCCAAGTTTACGAATTTTCTAATTTACGAATGTACGAATTTACGAATATGAATTTTTTTATTTACGAATGTACGAATTTTACGAATATGAATTTTCTAATTTACGAATGTACGAATTTACGAATTATGAATTTTTTTTAATTTACGAATGTACGAATGTACGAATTTACGAATATGAATTTTCTAATTTACGAATGTACGAATTTAGGAATGACCCAAAAAACGAAAAAAAAAAAAAAAACGAATGAAACAAAAACGAAAATGAACAATTTTTTGGCAGTGCACATGTCTACCTATCAGTGCCACCTATAGTGCCCATCAGTGCTACCTTATCAGTGCTCATCAGTTCAGCCTCATCAGTGCCCATGAGTGCCGCCTCATCACTGCACATCAGAGAAGGAAATTTTTTTATAACAAACTATAAAAACATTTTTTTCTTTTATTTTTTTCAAATTTGTCAGCCATTTTTTGTTTGTTTAGCAAAAAATAAAAACCCAGTGGTGATTAAATACCACCAAAAGAAAGCTCTATTTGTGAGAATAAAAAATTACAAAAATGTCATATGGGTACAGTGTTGCATACCCGCACAATTGTCATTCCAAGAGTGACAGCGCTGAAAGTGGAAAATTGGCCTGGGCAGGAAGGGGGTTTAAGCGCCCAATAAGAAAGTGGTTAAAAGGACAAAGTATAAGCTTACCCACCGTAAATACCTTGCTTCTGTTATCACACCTCCATTTATTGAGATATTGAAAGGGGCATCATATGTTTGTGGAACCCAACCTTGAAGTTGAGGGCATTTACACATTTACAAAGCCTGAGGTATGTCTGATGTGCTGGAGAACCTTTGCATTTGCTATAGCTAACTGTTACTATATACTCAGCTCTATCTAATATACAGTGATCATTTAAGTGGACCTTCATTTAAAATATAGCACTAGCATAGCATGGCACATTTTCAATTTTTTTTTTTTAACTTTTGGGGTAGCAAGTACTAGAAACAGGTCCTCGCTTCCTCATTCCTCACCTAGGCTCCTGATATCTTTTAGAAGGTTCCAGGACCGGGGACACACAGCCAGAGGGTGGGCCTGGTCTGCATCATCAGGGGCTGGCTGCCTGAACCAAGAAGCTCCCACCAGTGAGGAGGACCAAGATGGTGGCTTGGGACTAATGCAGGCCATACATGGGTCGAACGCTGAACAAATTTTCTTTAAAAATCAGAAATTTCATGTATTTTGTGATCCGATGGTACTATTGATTTCAAAATTTGACCAACCAAGCCTTCAATTTCACCTCATGTTGCACTTTTTCAATTATCTTTCTCAGACGGTTTTCCCATCATTGGTTAGAAAATCGTTTGTTTTTCCAAAAATTTCCAACATGCCCGATCACTCAAATTCGATGGCCGCACAAAAATCAGCCATTACTGTGGCCCACTAATGGTGCGAAATTCTAACGAAAATACTTAGATAAGATTTTCAAAAGAAAATGATTTCAACCCATGTATGGTCCGCTTAGTCTATGTCACCTGAACAGCAGATCGCAGCTGGACAATGCTTGATTGGCTGGGCGTGTGAGTAGGTTTTATGAAAAGAACCAAATACAGATAGGGATGAAAAAACATAAGGAGTGAAGTTCCTCTTTAGTTTGTTGTTCTGTCATATACCGTACGCTTTACGTGCATTCTTAATTAACTCTACAAAAGGTGTGTTTTCATAAAAGCGCAACCTTGTGTGTTGAACCACAACACGGCCACAGCATGAAAAAATATTTAAAGTGGTTCTAAAGGCAGAGGATTTTTACCCTAGGTGAAAAACCTTCCACTGTCTATCACTTACCTGACACCACTCTCGATCCGGTGCTGTCCTCATCAGCAGCTCCACTCTTCTCTCTCTTCCTACATTCATAGGCTTGTCTGAGAGCAGCAGGAGCCAATGACTCCTGCTGCTGTCAGTCAAATCCAGTGAGGAGGGAGCAGGGATGGGGCCAGGTCAGGCTGTGTGTGTCTATAGACACATACAGCCCGGCTCAGCTTCGAGCCCGCAAGGGTGCCCCCATAGCAAGCGGCTTGGAGAAAAGGAGGACCCTGAAGAGCCAGAAGAGAAAATTTGGGGCTACTCTGTGCAATACTATTACACAGAGAAGGTAAGTATAACATGTTTGTTGTCTTTTCCAAGTTCTTCCCTTCTCCCCACTCCCCCCCCCCCCATCTATTTCCTCACTTCCTTCCCAACTCACGAACTTTCCTCATTCCCTTATTTTCTTCTTCCCCCCCATTTTCCTCCTCCCCTTTATCCCTTCTTACCTTTCCAATTAATTTCCCCACTTTCTCTCAATTTCTCCTTATTCCCTTGTCTTTTCCCTTTTCCTGCCCTCCTTTTTCCCTCCCCCACCTTTTTCTTTTCGTTTTGCTTCCCTTCCCCCCTCCCTTTTTTATATCCCCCCCCCTCTTTCCCCGTCTTTATTCATCTAGTGGTCTCTTCACGTTTCTCCCTCCATTTTTCTTTATAATTTTTTTCACCACCTTTCAGTTTTCCACAAGGTTTTTGGTTTTGTGATCCGTTGTTCTTTTCTTCACAGTTTGTTCACTACTGCCCGGTCACAGCTAGTTCATTCCTTACCTGGAATCCTCCGCTCATTCATTCAATTCCGGTTTAACTGTCACGATTTCCCAGATATTTCTTTCACCTTCCTCCCTTTTTTCCCCTCCTTCACATGCTTTAGTTTATTTGATACTTTATTTGATTCAGACTCCAGCCTTTCGAATTGTTAGTCTCCCCCGGTCACTGCGGGAGACCCCCTACTGGTGACGCTCTGTGCCTTGTGTATACTGGGATTCGGGTAAGTGGTCTTTTATCTGTCCCCATATAACAGCTGTACATTGTCTATTTTCATATATTGCTTAAAAAAATTTTTTTTTCTCCTGTATGTGATTAAATGTATTGTTTTTGACCATGTGCTAATTAAATTGCAGATATGTTCCTGATGATGCGGCTCAGTCCGTGAAACTAGTAGAAATACTGTCCATGACCAACTATCCCACTGTGATCTTCCCCATCGGGGGAGTATTATCTTGGTGATATACATGGACTGTCACCTATTTTTAATTTATCATTGATATTTTTGTCATGTATTGTGTACTTTTGTATATTTTTTTACATGATCGCTCATATATGTGAACTTACCTTCATTGTATTGCACCGAGATAGTCCAACTGCCCCCTAGCTTCTTGGTGGGTACCTGGCTGGGGGCCAGGCTCCCAACCCCTTTCTCTCATGTTTGTTATTATACGTTTTAAGAAAATAGCTTTAAGCCTCATATACACGAACCCTTTATCTCATGTTTGTTATTAAACTTTTTAAGAAAATAGCTTTACAATTACTTTTATATTATTTTTGAGAATCTTATTCAAGAATTGTATTGTTTTTTCTTGACATAGTATAATTAACACATTGTCAATAATACAAGGTATAAGTACCTGAGGTATATATTTTTTAGCAACTTAATGGTTAATGCTTAACCAGATTACAGAAATTGTTACCTCTTAGAGGTGGTCTTCAAAGTTAGGCCAGGTTAAAGTACTTTGAACTTTCCAGACATTCTTAGAAAGGGCAGGGTGAACGGGCTGATCTGGTTGATTTGTTTACCATGTCAAGTACCTCTCTCTGGACATGAAGGCAGCAAAACATTTCAGCCATCTTTGTGTTCAAAACAATGAAAAGAGAAAGTCAGCCTCACAAGAAAGACTAAACAAATCTCAGCTGAGTGCAACTAAAAGGCTTAAAGGATTGTTCCTCTGAAAGACAGGCATCCATATTATCTGCACCCTCTTCAAAATGGCTGCTTCCTCCTGACTAAAAAAACAACAACAACTTAGTGAATGTTGACTGAAAAGTCACCAACATCAACAGGATCTGTAGAGGAAAGAAAGGTCAAAAGTAAACATTGGCCTCCAGTTTTTTTCCTATTTTCCATACTTAAAATAGATCTAAGCCTCCCTTCAAATTCGCTTATATTCACGCTATGCTAGTTTTGCGCTTAACAGCTATAACCAACTCGGGTAATACAGAAAGGAATACTGGAGATATGAGCCGTGCGAGGAAGGTAGAGCAGTAAGTAGATACACCTCAGAGGTAGAATGGTCATCTGCAGCTCTACATATATCTGCTGTGCTCCCTTCCAATCTATCTCAGTGGCTGCATTAGATGGGCACAGTGTCTGCATTAGATGGGCACAGTGTCCGCATTTGATGGCACAGTGGCTGCATTTGATGGGCACAGTGAGGCTGCAATTGCTTATTACCAGATTACTAACAAACAATGATTACTTTAAACTTGTGAGATATCGCCCCTAATATCTTTACACTTCACCTTGTAAAACTAGCACCTGGAATGGACTTCTTACATTGAAGCAGCAAGCACTGATAAGACTGAGTAATTGTGCTGTAATTACATCATCCCACATTACATTCTTTTGCATATAACTACTGCTGCTACCCGCTTCTCCAGGATACACCTGTCTGAACTGTGCTCTAATTCAGAGTCTACCTGCTGTCTGCTTTTCAATAATACCCTGTTTCCCCGAAAATGAGACCTAGTGTGATTGTCGGTGATGGCTGCAATATAAGCCCCACCCCCAAATAAGCCCTACCCTGTTTCCCCGAAAATAAGCCCTACCCTGAAAATAAGACCTACAAGGACTTTAACTATGGCTTATTTGGGGGGGGGGGGGGGTAGGGCTTATATTGCAGCCATCACCGACAATCACGCTAGGTCTTATTTTTGGGGAAACAGGGTAGGAGCTACTGTTGAATGAAACTGGGCTGATGTAGGGTTCTGAATATACACAAGCACCCAACGTAACTATTTTTGATATACACGGCTCCATTTAGTACTAGCAATCACCACCAGCATGAATACATGTTTAACACATGTATCTGTATTTGGGGCACTACCTTTACCACTCAGTTGAAGGAGAACTCAATCAATTAAAGGCTTTTTGAATGTCTAAATTCTGTTCCTTGCAATCCCTTTGTTGTTCCAGTTCATCATAGTGGTTATTCAGGAATGTGCTGTGTCATTCTGTAGCAGTGGTGGCTGGTGCTCAAACTTCCTTTTTTTTGGGGGGGGGGGGGGGGCACAAACAAACTGAAAAATTCTGAGAAATACTGAAAAAAAAACATGAATTGCAGCTACTATGCCCATCAAATGCAGCCACTGTGCCCATCAAATGCAACCAATGTGCCATAAATTGCAGCCACTGTGCCCATCAAATGCAGCCAATGTGCCATAAATTGCAGCCACTGTGCCCATCAAATGCAGCCACTGTGCCATCAATTGCAGCCACTGTGCCATCAAATGCAGCCACTGGCACAGTGGGCACCATCAAATGCAGTCACTGTGCCCATCAAATGCAGCCACTGTGCCACCAACTGCAGCCACTGTGCCCATAAAATGCAGCCACTGTGCCATCAATTACAGCCACTGTGCCCATCAAATGCAGCCACTGTGCCATCAATTGCAGCCACTGTGCCATCAAATGCAGCCACTATGCCTATCAAATGCAGCCACTGTGCCCATCAAATGCAGCCACTGTGCCACCAATTGCAGCCACTGTGCCCATCAAATGCAGCCACTGTGCCATCAATTGCAGCCACTGTGCCCATCAATTGCAGCCACTGTCCCATCAATTGCAGCCACTGTGCCCATCAAATGCAGCCACTGTGCCCATCAATTGCAGCCACTGTGCCCATCAAATGCAGCCACTGTGCCCAATCAATTGAAGCCACTGTGCCCATCAAATGCAGCCACTGTGCCATCAATTGCAGCCACAGTGCCCATCAAATGCAGCCACTGTGCCCATCAATTGCAGCCACAGTGCCCATCAAATGCAGCCACTGTGCCCATCAATTGCATCCACTGTGACTGCGGGTGACAGCGGCGAGCTATGGAAAGGGCATCGGGTCAGGCAGCGGCAAGCCGTGGGTCAGCCAGCGGCACCTGTGTCCTCCATGCTTCCACCCTGCGTCTCTTTTTTCCTCCTGCTAGGCATCGAATAGGATCGCCTGTCCTTTCAGCCAATCAGGTGACGGGTATCAGACCGGCGCTTCCTTATTGAGCTCCAAGTCCATCCTATTTTGAAGCCTATTAGAGCCTATGGCTCTAAACAGGTGCTTCAAAAAAAGACCCCCTGTAATTCAGGCGCCTGGCATCCTGAAAGGGGCTGATCGCATGAATACGGGGTGGCCGCGGCAGCCATGGATAGATTCATGCTACGCATGAATCTATCCATCACACATACAGGAGGGTGGTGTGATAAATGTGGCAGCGCCCCTGCACCCTTAATGAACGGGCCGCCACTGTTCTGTAGACTACTACAGCGAGCATCATACCACTGATTCCACTGGACATACAATTGGGTTATCACAATAGTTGTTAACTTCCAGGTGACCAACTGGTACCCTCTATCGCCCTGGGAAACCCCCCGGATTGATTTTATTATTGTCTGTATGTTTTGTTTTGTGTAACTCTTGGAAGGTAATGTACTTTTTTCAAGTGGATGTAATTCTACATAACTTTTAACAATATTTCATTAAACTTTTTTCATAATACACTGCTTGGATACTTTGTACTGTAGTACCTGTTTTACCCTGTAGCTACACAGCTGTCTGTTTCCATTTTGGTCCTCTTATCGGGCATATACCACACCGAACTGGTGAGTCAGTGAGTAGTTAACCCCTCAATTACTGGGTAACACTCACCTACCTTTTTGTATCCACTAGATCTAAACCTCAACTCGACAACAATTTGCTGAAGCATCACTTGTAATAAACAATAAAAAAAAAATATATATATATATATATATATATATATATATATATATATATATATATATATATATATATATATATTTTTTTAGTTGAGGGTGAAAACGAAGGTGCACGACTGAGGGACAGTTTTCACCCCATACCAAGAAGTACCTGAGCAAGAACCTTTATGGCAGCATCAACAGGTACCGTATTTATCGGCGTATAACACGCACTTTTTCCCCCTTAAAATCGGGGGAAAGTCGTAGGTGCGTGTTGTACGCCGATAACCCCCAAAAAAAGTGACAGATATGGCAAGCGCCGCCGAAAAATAGCGAGCGCTGCCGAAAAAGACCGAATCGCGGCCGAAAAAAAAACCGAAGCGGCGCCGGAAAAGACTGAGACGACTGTTCGGCTCCGCTCGTAGTCCCGCCTCCCTGCGCTCGCTCCGGAAACAGCAGGGAGGCGGGACTACGAGCGGAGCCGAACAGTCGGCTCGGCCTTTTCCGGGGCGCTTTGGTCTTTTTCGGCCGCGCTTCGGTCTTTTTCGGCGGCCAACGCGACAGAGCGTCTCGGTGGCGGGAAATTTAAACCCGGACAAGACTGCAAATGACGCTGGCAAGCTACAATGACACTGGGCAAGCTACAATGACACTGGGCAAGGCTGCAAATGACGCTGGGCAGGCTACAATGACACTGGGCAAGCTACAATGACACTGGGCAAGGCTGCAAATGACGCTGGGCAAGGCTGCAAATGACGCTGGGCAAGCTGCAAATGACGCTGGGCAAGCTGCAAATGACGCTTAAATGTAAGGTTTTTTTTTCCCTAAACTTCCCTCCTAAAACTTTTTTTCCTTAAAATGCCCTCCTAAACTTGGGGTGCGTGTTATACGCCGATAAATACGGTATTTTACTAGGTTTGAATGAAAGGTAGTGCATCCATGTCTCTTATCACAGAATTGATTCTCATAATATGTTCCTTAATTACGTAAATTTCTTTTTTTTACATAGTCAATTGATAACTGTATGCATTTTTGCCAAGGATCAATATGTTTTGTGAAGCTGTCATAGTAGAAGTTCACATCGTGTTTCCGTAATTATGTCCTGACATCATTCTCAACTTCTTCGCTGAATACATCAAGATGTCCTGAACTGTATGGTGGATGTGGTAGGGTGGTGAAATGCCGCCTCTTAATTGCTTCTGTATGGATCCCAAAGTACACAAACCTTCCGGTATCCAAAAATAGCCATCATGAGATCCACATTACAAATGTCTGTCAAAAATGTCTTGCTGAGTGATCTGGTGATTGTCACTAATCAGTTCATTAACACGTTTCCTGTGACTTTCGTCAGATGCTGTCACAGGTCACTCACCTTTGTTACACAATTCAAATATTCCCTCCTTGCCATCTCTGCGACTTTTGGACCAAACACAAAGTCCTTACAAGAATCCAGCTTTCACAATTTCTTCACCCGATTTGTAAACAATAGCTCCCGACGATTATTTCGCTTTTTTAAATATAAAACTGACCTTTTTTTTTTACACATACCTTTTTTTTCATGCATATCTTGGCCATTTCCTGGTTCTGGGGATTGCGGATATGGGCGGGGTTTTGCTGCGGCTATGTCAACACTTCTTTTTGTTCCGCACTGTCTCCTGGGATCTTTTTTGCTTGTTCCCATGAGTCTGTGCGGCGGCCTAGCGCGAGTTATCGCGCGATTTAGAACCCTAAAGAGACGTCATTACGACAGTTGCCATCACAACGGGGCGGGACTTCCGCCGACGTAGCCCATTGTGATGGCAACCGAAGCTGTTGACGGCGCTCCAATATAAACCTTACTGCGCATGCTCGAGATCTAAGATAGAACGGCCGCTGCATTCTGGGAGATGCACGTCATAGAATCCTGAAAGAGAATGCCTGTGGGCTTCACATGCCAAAAGGGAAGATGACAACGTTTGATATCGTTTTTATAAAGCATTCTTTTATTGAGAAAAAGCAATGGGAAAAGTAAAAAAAAACGGAACATGTAAGTAAAGTATTTAAAGCCTAATTCGTTTTTAAATGTCCAAAAAAAAATAAAAAATCATCGGAGGCAAGTGACCAGGGGAGGACTCTTCGGAGGAGGGCCATTAAGCTGGCATCTCAGTAAGAGCCTGGGAGCTGAGTTGTATGGACACTAAAGAATCCACACTTCCACAGTATCGCCAAGGAGACAGAGAAAGTTCCAGGTACTGCGGGAAAGGTTCCCATTATCTTCAGTTGGAAGTTTAGTCTGGGTCAGAGACTTTTTGCAAGTTTCCGGATCACATTGTTGGCTGCTAGACCTTTTGCTAGAGGTCTATCCGGCATTGAAGCACCCAGCTGCGAGTGGCTACTCTCTGGGTTGATTAGAGACATTCAGTGGATGTCAGCAGTTCAAGGTGCCTGAGTTTCTTCACCCGTACCCTCTATTCCTACTTGAGACTGTGTTATGTTGGATGTTACCACTGCAGAATAAAAACCTTTGACAAGGACTTTTATATGTCAGCATCCAAAGTTGTTGGGTACTAACCCTGGGAACCCCTGGACATTCACTGACAAGCCACGAGGAGGTAACTGGTATGCCCAGTCAAGGCCGCCCCTCAAGGGGTTATGGCCACTACATTTACTTTATAGCGCAAAAAATAAAAACTGCAGAGGTGATCAAATACCACCAAAAGAAAGCTCTATTTGTGAGGAAAAAAGGACGTCAATTTTGTTTGAGTGCAATGTCGCACGACCGCGCAATTGTCAGTTAAAATGACACAGTGCCGAATCGCAAAAGGTGCTCTTGTCAGGAACGGGGTAAATCCTTCTGGGGCTGAAGTGGTTAAAAAAATATACAGTGTATACAGTGCGGCATGATGCCAAACATACTAAAAAATAGATTACTTGCTTACATATGCATTTTTAACCCCCTTCCCTAACTGCCACCAACCCCTCACCAACAAAAGCATGTTCAAGTATTTGCGATAATAATAGTAAAAAAAAAGTAGATCTAGTTTCTTATTTGTATTTAAAGGGGCGTTCCGGCTGCAATGTGTTTTTTTTTTTTTTAAAAGTCAGCAGCTACAAACACTGTAGCTGCTGACTTTTAATAAGGACACTTACTTGTCCCCCCCCAGGCCGATCCATCCATCGGATCATCTGCCGGTGCCGTCATCTTAACGAAGGGAAACCGGTAGTGGAGCCTTGCGGCTTCACTGCCCGTTTCCCACTGCGTATGCGTGAGTCGCGCAGCGCTTTTTGAATGGCCCCGTTGTGTTCTGGGACACACACATGTCCCAGAAGACAACAGGGCCGCTCGCCGAAGAGGAGGAAGCGCTGCAGAATAGGAAGAGGCAGATTAGGAAGACTGCCTAGCAACAGGAGTTTCTGGTAAGTTTAAAAAAAAATATTTCAAATGTTTTTTTTTATTTTTTTAAAGAATATTAATGCAATTTATTTTTAAGGGTTGCACTTCGCTTTAACAATACATTTTAGGATACATTTCTTTAAAAATGTACAGTAAGTGGTGTGGTAGACTCTAAAAATGCTGATCAAGTTTAAAAATAGCTATAAGAAGGATATATTGCCTTTAAAGAGGAGTTTCCATTAAAAAAAAAAAAATTAGAGTCAGCAGCTACAAATACTGCAGCTGCTGACTTCGGTAATCGGACACTTACCTGTTCCAGGGTCCAGCGATGCGAGGGATCGAAGCCCCGCTCGTTCCCCCCTCTGCTCGGCGGCACCGGCATTGTAACTGTGGGCACCCGGCTGTGGCTTCACAGCCGGGCACCCACTGCGCTTGCACGAGCGGCGCCGCCGCGCGCTGTGATTGGCCTCGCAGTCAACAGGGACCTGTCACGTGTCCCAGATGACTGACAGGAGGGAGGGGGCAGAGCTGAGCCCTTCCTGCGCCGAGGGGAAGTGATGTCACCAGCCCAGGCACTGAAGGAGGCAGACTACGAGGGACCCCCTAGCAACAGGCATTTAAAGGTGAGTTAAAAAAACTTTTTTTTCCGAATGCTTTATTTTTATTTTTTTTAGGAATTTTAATGATTTCTTTTTTTTTGTGTGCTACAAGTGGGAGTCAAGAAAGTTTTGTAGCTAAAATGGGTGTAGAGGAAGGTCTATTTTAATTTTCAATCTCCCTTTTGCGTTACTATAAACATCTGAGTTCTGCCAGATTCTATCTAGATTTCACTTCTGAATTCCAAGTCAGGATCTACAAGGGTCTGAATATGCAGGATGAAAATGAAGCTAGTGACCCAGTCAACCCAGCCCATGCTTGAGTGACTTTGCCGACATAATTAGTCTGTATCAAATTCTAGGCACTCTAACAATGGTGCTCTAACAGCAAGATACATTGTGCTACAGAGCTATCACCTTGTAATAAAATACCAAGGGGCATCTTGGTTCAGTGTAACCTGATTATGTATTCTTAGTTCTTTATTGGTTGAAAATTCTCTGGAGTCTACTCAAAAAACCTCACACAGGTTCCCCACCACTGCCAGACCATTAAAACCATCATGTAAAATCACGCCAAGCACTTTTTTTATTCCCGTAGTGAACACTTTCTTCATCGCAGGAGTTGGCTGAAGAGTGTTATAACAACGTTTGACTATTATTTTGTAGCTTGCAGTCAATTTGGTGGATCCTTGGAGAACTCTATAAACTCTCTCAAAAAGTTTGGCGCCAGTTACGTTTTCGAAGTTACAGCTCTTCCTGTTCCAATGATTTGTGCAAACAGAGTACAAATTCAAACCAACTCTTTCAGCTTTTAATATTTTCCCTGTTACTTCCAGATCTCCAATTCTGGTTTAATTCGTTGTAGCAGAATGAAAAATCAATGAATGGCGGCAAATAAACACCAATAAATCTATCTCTTCTGTCAGTTTGTTTCAATAATTAAAGCGGAGCTCCACCCATTTTCTATCTAAAAGCTGTATGTGATCAGATAGATGTTCTAAGTCTAAAACGGAAGTTTTTTTTTTCTAGTTTAAAATGTACCTTTTCTTTTCTTTCTTCTCTCTCTGCTTCCGGGATGTGTTTCTTGCGGATATGGGCGTGGTTTCTGCGGCTATCTCGTCATTTCCTTAACTCTCATTGTCTCCTGGGATCTTTTCTCATTGATCCCAGGAGTCTGTGCGGTGGCCGCCCGCGAGTTATCGCGGCATTACGAAACCTGAAGTGATCTCAGTTGCCATCACAACGGGGCGGGACTTCCGACGCCGACGCCCCGTTGTGATGGCAACCGAAGCTGTTGACGGCACTCCGATATTCCCTTCCTGCGCATGCGCAAGATCGGAGCTAGAACGGCCGTTTCATGCTGGGAGATTTACGTCATAGAAGCCTGAAAGAGAATGCCTGTGGGCTTCACGTGCCCACGGGCAAGATGGAAACGGTGTAGATCGTTTTTTATAAATCAACCTTTTATTGTCAAAAAGCAATGGACAAAGAAGAAAAACCGGAACAAGTGAGTAAACGATTTAAATGCTAATTCCTTTATAAATGTCCCAAAAAAAAAAAAAAAAAAAAAAAAACCACTTCAGCCCCGGAAGCAGTGGAAGCCCGCTTTAACCAAACGAAATTTGCATACGGGACCCCGAAAACCAAGCACCGCCTTCAGGATTTCTAAGGGCATAAATTTTTGATTTCACTCCTCACTACCTATAACTACCTATCACAGTTTTGAAGGCCATAAAATGCCAAGATGGCACAAAACCCCCCCAAATGACCCCATTTTGGAAAGTAGACACCCCAAGCTATTTGCTGAGAGGCATGTTGAGCCCATTGAATATTTTTTTTTTTTTTAGTCCCAAGTGATTGAATAAAGACCACAAAAAAAAAAAAATGTATTCAAAAAGTTGTCACTAAATGATATATTGCTCACACATGCCATGGATTATATGTGGAATTGCACCCCAAATACATTTTGCTGCTTCTCCTGAGTATGGGGATACCACATGTGTGGGACTTTTTGGGAGCCTATCCGCGTACGGGACCCCGAAACCCAAGCACCGCCTTCAGCATTTCTAAGGGTGCAAATTTTTGATTTCACTCCTCACTACCTATCACAGTTTCGAAGGCCATAAAATGACACAAAAAAAAAAAAAAAAATAAAACAAAAAAAAAAAAATAAAAAAAAAAATATAACAAAAAAATAAAAAACAAGTAAAAAAAACACAAATAGCACAAAAACACCCCCAAATGACCCCATTTTGGAAAGTAGACACCCCAAGCTATTTGCTGAGAGGCATGTTGAGTACATGGAATATTTTATATTTTGCCACAAGTTGCGGGAATATTACAAACTTTTTTTTTTTTCCCCAAAGTTGTCACTAAATGATATATTGCCCACACATGCCATGGGCATATGTGGAATTACACCCCAAAATACATTCTGCTGCTTCTCCTGAGTACGGGGATACCACATGTGTGGGACTTTTTGGGAGCCTATCCGCATATGGGACCCCGAAAACCAAGCACCGCTTTCAGGATTTCTAAGGGCATAAATTTTTGATTTCACTCCTCACTACCTATCACTACCTATCACAGTTTTGAAGACCATAAAATGCCAAGATGGCACAAAACCCCCCAAATTACCCCATTTTGGAAAGTAGACACCCCAAGCTATTTGCTGAGAGGCATGTTGAGCCATTGAATATTTTTTTTTTTTAGTCCCAAGTGATTGAATAAAGACAAAAAAAATAAATAAAAAAAAATGTATTCAAAAAGTTGTCACTAAATGATATATTGCTCACACATGCCATGGTTATATGTGGAATTGCACCCCAAAATACATTTTGCTGCTTCTCCTGAGTATGGGGATACCACATGTGTGGGACTTTTTGGGAGCCTAGCCGCGTACGGGGCCCCGAAACCCAAGCACCGCCTTCAGCATTTCTAAGGGTGCAAATTTTTGATTTCACTCCTCACTACCTATCACAGTTTCGAAGGCCATAAAATGCCAAAATAGCACAAAACCCCCCAAAATGACCCCATTTTGGAAAGTAGACACCCCAAGCTATTTGTTGAGAGGCATGGTGAGTATTTTACAGCTCTCATGTGTTTTTGAAAATGAAGAAAGTAAAGAAAAAAACATTTTTTTTTTCTTTTTTCAATTTTAAAAACTTTGTGACAAAAAGCGAGATCTGCAAAATACTCACCATACCTCTCAGCAAATAGCTTGGAGTTTCTACTTTCCAAAATGGGGTCATTTGGGGGTGGTTTGTGCCATCTGGGCATTCCATGGCCTCCGAAACTGTGATTGGCAGTGAGGAGTGAAATAAAAAAATTACACCCTTAGAAAGCCTGAAGGCGGTGCTTGGATTTTGGGGTCCCGTACGCGGCTAGGCTCCCAAAAAGTCCCACACATGTGGTATCCCCGTACTCAGGAGAAGCAACAGAATGTATTTTGGGGTGTATTTCCACATATGCCCATGGCATGTTTGAGCAATATATCATTTAGTGACAACTTTTTGTAAAAAAAAAATATTATTTTTTTTTTTTTTCATTATTCAATCTCTTGGGACCAAAAAAAATAATATTTAATGGGCTCAACATTGCTCTCAGCATATAGCTTGGGGTGTCTACTTTCCAAAATGGGGTCATTTGGGGGGGGGTTTGAACTGTCCTGGCATTTTATGCACAACATTTAGAAGCCTATGTCACACGTCACCCACTCTTCTAACCACTTGAAGATAAAGCCCTTTCTGACACTTTTTGTTTACATGAAAACATTTTTTTTTTTTTGCAAGAAAATTACGTTGAACCCCCAAACACTATATATATTGTTAAAGCAAAGGCCCTACAGATTAAAATGGTGGGTGTTGCATTTTTTTTTTCCACACAGTATTTGCGCAGCGATTTTTCAAACGCATTTTTTGTGGAAAAAATACACTTTTTTTTATTTTAATGCACTAAAACACACTATATTGCTCAAATTTTTGATGAAATAAAAATATGATCTTAGGCCGAGTACATGGATACCAAACATGACATGCTTTAAAATTGCGCAAAAACACGCAGTGGCGACAAACTACATACATTTTTAAAAGCCTTTAAAAGCCTTTACAGGCTACCACATTAGATTCACGGAGGAGGTCTACTGCTAAAATTACTGCCCTCGATCTGACCTTCGCGGTGATACCTCACATGCATGGTGCAATTGCTGTTTACATATGACGCCAGACCAACGCTTGTGTTCGCCTTTGCGCAAGAGAAGGGGGGGCAGGGGTGCTTTTTTTATTTTTTTTTTATTTTTTCTTTTTATTTAGCTTTTTTATTTTATTTTTAAACTGTTCCTTCCATTTTTTTTTTCTTAGTTATCATTTTTATTGTTATCGCAGGGAATGTAAATATCCCCTATGATAGCAATAGGCAGTGACAGGTACTCTTTTTTTGAAAAAAAGGGTCTATTAGACCCTAGATCTTTCCTCTGCCCTCAAAGCATCTGACCACACCAAGATCGGTGTGATAAAATGCTTTCCCAATGGTGCGGTGGGTATGCCCACCATTAGAATACCTCCCTTCATCCACCCACTTCTAATGATGGGCATACATGCACCATTTATATATGCCGAAGCATGGGGGCATCCTCCCGCAAAAAAGTTATGCCACGTACACATGGTCGGACTTTTTTCGACCATATGTACGTGGCATTAGGAGCAAAATCGCTCCTCCGCCCTCTGCTGCCCCCATGCTTCGGCATATATGCTCTTTTTTTTTAACTGTGGTGGTGAAATCACCTCCTACAGCGTTGGAGTCGCGGCTTTATGTATCGTGGGAGCAAACGCTGTTGCTGTCAAGATAAATAAATCCGCGCTGCAACTGAATGGCGCACCTGAAAACAAATAAAATGGTTAACAATAAAACACAGTAAACAAAATTACATGAAAAGCAAGCATGATAAAACATAATAAAACATTGCAGAATAGAATAGAGTAAAAAAGAGCAACAATAGAGAGAGAGAGAGAGAGAGAGAGAGAACAATAAAACGACAACTATTTTTGGTTTTTTTATTTTATATTTTTTTTGGGGGTTTTTTTTTTTTTGTACTTTTTTTTTATTTTTTACACTTTTTTTTTTAAACTATAACTATAATTTTAACTGTAACGGTCGGGTCTCAAAATGCGATGGCATTCTTGAGACCCTGTAACTATAATTTTAACTAACGGTCGGGTCTCAAAATGCGATGGCATTCTTGAGACCCTGTGAAAGTGTATCCTAGCCTGTGAAATGCTGTACCCTACGCTAAAACCTCACTAGTGAGTGGTAGCGTTCAAAACATTCACCAATGCAGAGACCAGGATTGTCAGGACAGCGTGGACAATAATAACGGGTGTCACGCCTACATCCGCGCTTGGTACAGACACGACATCTTTTTTGGGGGGCTCGTTGGGTAGGGGTACTCGGGAGGACATAAGGGTAATGCCTCTCATACAGCCGGCTAACTGCATTTGGTTCGGAATGGTGAGGTGCAGAACCGTCTGGAAACAGAAGGTCTGTGAGAACCTCTTCCAGGAATTCAAGGAAGGGTAACCTCCCGCCTGAAGCTCCGTATAGCACATGAGCATTCAGAAAAGCCAATTGGAACAAATAAATAGACACTTTTTTGTACCAGCGTCTAGCCTTACGGACAACTAGGTACGGCGCCAACAACTGGTCGTTGAGGTCCACCCCCCCCATATTAAGGTTGTATTCGTGGACACAGAGGGGTTTCGTCACAACACCAGCCGCCGTACGAATTTGGACTGTCGTGTCTGCATGAAGGGAGGTAAGAACGAAAACATTCCTATTATCCCTCCACTTCATAGCGAGCAAGTTATTACACTTCAAGCAGGCTCTCTCCCCCAGCCTAAGAGGGGAATCTACAAGCCGCTGGGGAAAGCCCCGGCGATTAGGTCGCACGGTGCCACATGCTCCAATCTGATGATCAAACAAGTGACTAAACAGTGGCACGCTCGTGTAATAATTGTCCACGTACAAGTGGTACCCCTTTCCGAATAAGGGTGACACCAAGTTCCACACTATCTTGCCAGCGCTCCCTATGTAATCTGGACAGTTCTCCGGCTCTACGTGACTATCTTTTCCCTCATAAACCGAAAAGCTCCACGTATAGCCTGTTGCCCTGTCACAGAGCTTGTAGAGCTTGACCCCGTATCTGGCACGCTTGCTGGGAAGGAACTGTTTGAAAGACAAGCGGCCAGAAAACTTAATCAGGGACTCGTCAACGCAGACAACTTGATTGGGATTAAACAAGGCTGCAAAACGTTGGTTGAAGTGGTTTATGAGGGGCCGAATTTTTGTAGAGCCGATCAAATTCAGGGTCTCCACGAGGACGACAGAGTTCATTGTCACTGAAGTGCATGAACCGCAAGATCTGTTCGTATCGTGCCCTGGACATGGAGCGAGAGAACACGGGCATATGGTGGAGCGCGAGGGTGGACCAATAAGACCTCAGCGTCGGGGAATTTATGCATGCCCATGTTGATGGAAAGGCCCAGAAAGGACTTAAATTCGGAAACCGTAATTGGTTTCCAATCTCTGGCAAGGGAAGGCACTTGGGGATTAGCGGCGATGTGTTGACCAGCGTATATATTACTTTGGTCCACAATAGATCTATAGAGATCTTAGCAGAATTCCAGGCAAATAAAAAAAAAAAATACACCTTTTATGGCATAAGGCAGGCAATTTAACATTTTATACTGTGATCACTGGTGAAAGAGTTAACTCTAGGGGCAATCAAGGGTTTAAAACTTTATTTAGGTTGTAATATGGGGGTACCTGACCTATAAACCTATTTATAATCCTATATAAACCTGGCAGTCAACTGGTTTGACGTCACTTCCCCTTGCCTGTGTTTACAATTACACAGGCAAGGGAGAATGTGATTCGCCAGGAGCGATCGGGAGGGGGTGGCCAGAAACCACTGGCCGTCCCCTCTTCCCGCATCGCTCCTGACACGATCCCGACCGTCCCCGCCGGCGGACCCCCCAACCGCCTGAAGAATGGCACGTACAGGTAAGTCCTTTTGCCTGTACGTGCCATTCTGTTGACGTATAACCCCCTAAAAAAAAAAATACACCTTTTATGGCATAAGGCAGTTTAACATTTTGCAGTCAACTGGTTTACATAAGCTTTTTTAATAACCCCCTTCCCTAATGGCCACCAACCCCTCACCTACAAAAACTTACAGTATCTAAACTATCTTTATACTGGGCTGCCACAACCAGTGGTGTATTTTGGTTTTGTGCTGCCCTGGGCAAGGCTAAAATTGGACACCACCCCTTTCCCACCCCAGCCGCAGTATATTATTCTTGTCTCAGGGACTGATGGGGAAGCTGCAGCCATTCACAGTGAACAGCTGTGGCTTCCTCATCAGACCCTGAGACATGATTCGTCCAAGTGCCATATACCACAACATACAATGCCATCCACAACCTCGCCCCCAGCTACATCAACAACCTTATCTGCAGATATCGCCCAAATCGTCCCCTCCGCTCCTCCTAGGACCTCCTGCTCTCTAGCTCCCTTTGTTACCTCCTTCCACGCTTGCCTTCAGGACTTCACTAGAGCCTGTCCAATCCTCTGGAACTCCCTGTCCTGGTATGTCCGATCTGCCCTTACCCTATCCACCTTTAGGAGATCCCTAAAAACTCATTTATTCAGGGAAGCCTATCCCACACTCACCTAAGAACTGTACCGATCCACCCGAAGCACTACACCATTTTCCAGTCCAAGTGCAAATGTATTCCAATAAGAAAATGTTAGCAAAGCCAACACATTGTGGGGGCTGCTTTTCTGCTCCCCTCATCAGGGATTTGCTTTTGCACAGCAGGCCATCAGCAGCTGCCTCAAGCTACTTGAACTAGCTGATGATAGATTGCTGACAGATTCAATCCCTAACTACTGATTACTTTTACTCTTTTCCTGTTGGGTAAATCCATTATAATCTGAAGTTTCTAATTTTACTTTCACTTTAAAGTGGAAAACAGGCTTGCAGTGAGTGTGGTTCCTTCTCTGATTTAGAGGATAAGAACACTTTTAGTGCTTTCCTTTGCTTTACCTGTACTCTATCTTTTTATTTACTGTACCTTTACTTGACTTTTTAGTTACCTTTACTTTATTTTTTTTTGCATTTTTTAACTTTTTATTTTTACTTACCTTTACTTTACCTTTAATTCTGTCCCTGCCCCTCTGTGTTGATTTGGTGATGGGTTAACGTGATAGTAAAGCTTTGGATTTTTTTAAATTAAAATAACAAATATGTCATACTTACCTGCTCTGTGCAGTGGTTTTGCACATAACTGCCTCAATCCTCCTTTTCTCAGGTCCCTCGCTGGCACACATTCCTGGATGCACTCTCAGATTTGGATGCTGCAGCAACAACCAGCTGGATACTGGTTCAAGTCTGGCCCCTCCCTCCTGCCGAGTGCCCCCACAGCAAGCAGCTTTCAGCCCCACCCCTCCCTCTTTTAATTGGCTCACTGGCTGTGATTGACAGCAGTGGGAGCCAATGGCCAATGAGGCAAGAGAGTCCCTGGAGAGCCGAGCCTCTCGTGCACAGCGCTGGAGAAAGATCGGGCTTAGATAAGTATTAGAGGGGGCTGTGGGTTCTGCTGCACAGAGAATGTTTTTATCTTCACCACTTCAAATGTATCTGTAGCCCTGGACCTGCATGCTTTTTTGGATACTGCAGGTGCTTAGACAACATTTTATAGTGAAATGACTTGTGGATACAGTGACAGTGCAGGGTCCTACCACTTTGAAAATATAGAAGAAAATGACACAGGATTTGCATTAAGGCTTTATGTGAGGTTCCAGACTATCATTTCTGAGCAGAGAAAGCTGTGTTTTTGGCTTTCTCTGGATTCTGTAAACCTAGAATGGGGTGTGGAGCTTGAAGGTTCCAGAGTGTGTTGGGTGGGAAGGAACTTTCAATCCTGGATTTTACTGAATGCTTGCAGCCATTGCGAGTACACAGGTATGCAGGATCCTTATATACTCAAGCCTGAGGATAGCTCAGAGCTCCCAGTTTGGAGACAGGAGGTCTCACCAAGGAGTCAGAGGTGCCCCAGCCAGGAGTCAAGAGACAGGAGATCTCAACCAGGAGTCAGGTCGGTTCCTATCTGGGTGTCAGGAGAACCCCTATTCAAAGGCTAGGAGTGGGTCATGCAGCAGGGCACTGTGACTAAAGGTTGAGCGAGCCAAGAGAACCAGGAGAGCTGGACAATACAGTCAGAGAGACTGGTAAGAAGAGCAGCAGTGCTGCCGACCGGGGAGCATTTTTCGTTGACTATTCATGTTGATTTAGAAGAACCTCTGCGTGGGCAACTGATGTTTATGTGAATTTTTTGTTTTGTTCAATAAAAGTGGTCTGCTATGCCCTCAAATACAAGAGGTCATACTTCCGAATTGCATGTATACAATAGTTTCCACTTTCAGGCATTCACATTAACAAGAGTATCTTTATTCAGGCAGGGATAATTTTGGCATCACTGTTTTCAATTTTTTTCTGGGTTGGGGAATACATACTGGACCAGCGGGGCTAATGTCTAACATTTTTTAATCATTGACAACGTGTATTTATTCATGACTTTTTTTGCATTGCATGGACGTCACCCACGCAGGGGGTTTTAGTACCGCCCTGGCTTGAGTGATCTGTGATTTGTTTTTCACCAATAAAGCTTTATATATTTCATTCAAACTACACCGTGGTTGATCCTCCCTTTGATTGCCTTCTGGTGGCACCTATCTGCCCCACCCCTCCCACTGTCTTTTTTTCATATCAAACCCACGCCTTCTGGGAGGTATACCGCCTGATTGATGAATCAGTGGTTTGTTTGTTTTTCATTAAATTGTAGGGAATTAATGTGGATGTGTAATACAGTTTGAACTGGCATAACTCTAGACATTGCAAATGCTGAATCCTGCAGAATATATTTGATTTCTTTCTTCTGAAGATGCAGACAGCAGCACTGGACCAGATTCTGTAGACCAGTGGTCACCAACCCTGTCCTCAGGGCCCACTAACAGGCCAGGTTTTATGTATTACCTTGGGGAGATGCAGACTAGAATACTGCAATGAATGAGCAGCAAATGATATCACCTGTGATGTATTTCAGTCATCTTGCAAACCTGGCCTGTTAGTGGGCCCTGAGGACAGGGTTGATGACCAGATGCGGTAGACAACAGACAGGAAGATGTCAACATTTTTAGACTGTTTCATAGCCCCTAATAAATGATCCATGGCCTACATACTGGACCAATCACTCAAACTTACTCAGTGTGGCACACAAGTCTTCTTTTGACCACCCTCCAGTGCTTATCTTGAGAACGCATTTAGCTCAGTAGGTGGCATTGTCCCTAAAATGCAATTTCCTCTTACTTTCTGTTGCATCTCCAGGATGAAATGTGAAGGGAAGTCTTCCTATAACACAACACAGACAGCGACAATTAAATTAACAGGGTTTTGTACCTGTACCTTACATATCAAAACCAAAAAAAATGGCTATATATACATTTTAAGAATATGTTTCAAATACACCATGTAACCAGAAATGATGCAGGTTTACTGCTGATTGTTATCATTTGTGCAGTTCTCCTTTAACCTTCTCACACAAGTCAATTGCCTAGTGACAATCAGTTTGCTGCCTCTAGTGGAGACAACCCAGCATATGAAATTCATTTATGAAAATATGACGCAAGAAGCACATTAACACACGAAAACCATATAACAACATTTTAAGGTAAATTTTACATTAACAAGGCAAAATACTTGGACGACACATGATAGTTTTTCCGTTAAAAACAAAGCAATTTCACAACATTTTGAATAAAAGAACAGTAAGCAGAACACTGCCCTATAAAGAGGGAGCTGGCTGGAAGCCTGGGTCTCCCACTGTGCAGACCATAGCTCTAACCACAAGGCTATTCCTTCACCCAGGAATGTGTAATTTATTCATAAAAATGTAACTTTAGTCCTAGGCTGGAATGATTTTGCAGCGTACATCCTTCCTCTACAGGAAAATTTCCTTGCTCTGGTTCAGATACATGCTTTCTGAGCGTATTCCCGGGACAGCGCTGTTTAAAACTTGGCAAATGTCTCTCAGGCCTTCCTTCTGGCAGACACCTAGGCCACTGCAAATGGGTTAACTTTCACTCTGCGGAATTTGGTAAGCGGCAGTAAAATACAAGTTGTTCTATAAAACTTGTAGCGTGATATCACCCCAATGGCACACAAAGAGCTGTCTCCCTCGATTATGTTTCAGAAGTGTGCATTGCTTATGCCCATATTTTGAAAGGAAACCTAAAATGACAGAATTATGTTTTAGCTAAAATGCTTTGTGAGCTATATTACTTAAATGAAAAGTTTCCGTAAAGGAGAAAGCAGATGTGGGGACCCTATTTAGTCCATGCACGTATTTACTCAATTGTTGCTACAGTTTACTTTTAAAAGAAACAGGGCATCAGCATCCCATTAAAGTGGAACTAGAAGCAAAACTTTTTTTTTGGATACAGTATAGGAGGGTTATATTTTGTTTGTTTTTTGCCACCTGTGTCCCATTGGGGAGATTTCCTTTAACTTCCCGTCCAGAACTAATTTCTGCATTGGAAGATTTCCTCTCTATTCTTGTTCTGGTGACAACTGAAAATTCTGGGTTTTCTTTCACTCTCGATGATAATGGTCATCATTGAATCTCCTTAATGAGGACACAGACAGCAATAATAACCTGACAAAATTTTTTGCCTTTTATTATACTTTAAAGTGGTTGTAAACCTCAGACATGAAATTTGAACAAAGCATATCCTTCTAGGGCAGTGATGGCGAACCTGTTTAACCACTTGCCGCCCGCCATATAGCAGAATGATGGGGGCAAAGTGGTTTCAATATCCTGACCGGGCGTCATATGACGTCCTCAGAATATTAAGCCGATGCGCGCTCCCGGGGGCGCGCATCGCGGCGATCGTTGTTGCGGTGTGACGGAGACTCTTTACCATGTGATAAGCCTTGTCCAATCACGGCTGATCACAGTGTAAAGAGGAAGAGCCATTGATCGGCTTTTCCTCACTCGTGTCTGCCAGACGCAAGTAGAGGAGAGCCGATCGGCTGCTCCTCTGACAGGGGGGGTCTGTGCTGATCAATTATCAGCGCAGCCCCCCCGAGGATGCCCACACTGGACCACCAGGGATGCCACCAGACCCCCAGGGATGCCCAGCACCAGGTATGCCACCCTAGACCACCAGGGATGCCAGTCAGTGCCCACAATAATTGCCAATCAGTGCCCACAATGGATGCCAATCAGTGCCCACAATGGGCATCACTGATTGGCATGCATTATAGTTTGGTACTGATTGGCATCCATCAGTACAATACATTACACTACAATGTCACCCATCAGTGCCCATCCGTGCCGCCTATGCATGCCCATCCGTGCCGCCTATGCATGCCCATCCATGCCACCTATCCTTGCCAATCTGTGCCACCTATCAGTGCCAATCTGTGCCACCTATCAGTGCCTATCTGTGTCGCCCATCAGTGCCACCTATCAGTGCCGCCTATCAGTGCCACATATCAGTGCCACATATCAGTGCCCATCAATGCCACCTCATCAGTGCCACTTCATTGGTGCCACCTCATCGGTGCCCATCAGTGCCGCCTTATCAGTGCCCGTCAGTGAAGGAGAAAACTTACTTATTTACAAAGTTTTGAAACTGAAACAAAAAAAAACATTTTTTTTCAAAATTTTCCTTCTTTTTATTTATTTAGCAGAAGAAAAAAAAATCCCAGAGGTGATCAAATACCACCAAAAGAAAGCTCTATTTGTGGGAAATGATAAAAATGTAGTTTGAGTACAGTGTAGCATGACCGCGCAATTGTAATTCAAAGGGTGACAGCGCTGAAAGCTGAAAATTGGTCTGGGCAGGAAGGTGTTTAAGTGCCCTGTATTGAAGTGGTAAATAACCAAAAAAATTGCATTTTAAGGGCAATAAAGAATATACATAAATTATGCAAAAGATTGTATTTATTTATAGAAAATTGTTAAAAAATCTCTCATGTTGAAATTGCAACACATCATTGGAACATTGTAAACATAGCATACTGAACAAATAAAAATTGCAGACATTGCACATAGACTATTTTAAACCATAAAGCGGAAGTCCCAGTCTACTTGCTGCTCCCTTTACCTGTGATTTCTAATAAGGAACGCTGCAGAGAGGGATATCCAACGCGTTTCAAAATTATGTTATGAATCTTCTTCAGGGAATAATACCACTTTCTGGAAAAAACAGCCCATATTAGTAAAACATCAATGCAAATTCATACCTATAAATGTGCATCTATTCATCATCAAACACTTACAAAAAATATGCATGTTTGGCAGAAGCATTCCCTTTCAAAGAACATGGATATCCTGTCAAGGCCGTTAAAAGCCTGCCCCATGTGAATGCCAAATATTCCCATCCAAAGAAGACCAACCATGGAGGGATTCCCCATAAGGCTGGCCCCACATTGGATAAAGGTTGTATATGCTTACTTCAGTTGTCTTGTATGTCAAAAACAGACCAAACAGGGTCCCAAATTTAGAAGTTGAAAATCTCCCAAGGAAAATCCAAGGTCGGCAATCCAGGAGAAGGAAAAGCGTGGCTTCACGGTGCATCAACCCGGGAAGAATGGCGACGAGAGCCACAATGGCATCCCTAATATAATGCGCATGCGTTGGAGGAAGTGACGCGATATGCGTCATGGTGCGCAATCGCATCAACGTCACTTCTGCTTCTGCGCAGAGGGTACACCAGTTTGGAGGTAACACAGCACACGTCAGCCGGACGTGGCTACGCATACTCCAAGCTGACCGAACATCCGGTCCCACGGAAACAACATCCGGGGGTCGGAACGGCCAATGAATTTGGTGATTTTTTGAAAGAAAACAATTAAAAAAGGGAAGAACATCCATATTAAGTAGAAAGGAATCCATATGCCATTACAAGTTATACAGTATATAGTGCAATATGGACTAACAAAAGCCATAGGCAATATTTAGTATAATCCCAAAAAGATGAATCATCTCATCCAAAATACATAGTCCATTACCAGGGAATCCTGAATATAGTCCAGGATAGAAGAATAGAAATACCATTCCAGGAACCAGAATACAAATCATTTGTAAACAAAGACATTTGAGTTTGTAATAGAGACAAGGAGAAGAGCGAAAGAGGGAAGATCGCATAACAGAAGGGCCCCAAGAAAGATGTATCTTTAACTATTAATTAATTAGTCTTTCCAGATGAAAAAACATCCAAAAAGGGTCTATAGCTTTCGCATTCATTAAGACCAGGAGGCATAGTTGCCCTAAGGGACCTGATCCAATGCATTTCTCGCTGGAGCAGTATCTTATTCCGATCCCCCCACGGGTCGGAATATGTACTTGATCCAAAACAGTAAAATTGACCTTTGGCATCCTATAATTATGCTCCCTGGCCACATGACGTCCAAGTGGCAAATAGAGGTTACCAATACTCATACTATGCATGTGCTTGGCAACCCGTTGACGTAATTCTTGTTTTGTCTTACCTACATAGAAGGCCCCGCACTGGCACTGCATAAGGTATACAACCCCTCCCGTTTTGCAATTGGCAAAATGTTTCATCTGGAAAAGATCACCATTAGACAGATAAAATTGTGTCCTTTTTCCAATCATCAGGCATTGAGAACAGGACCCACATGGAAATGTTCCCCAGATCTTACAGGGGTCTCCTCTTGAATCCCCTTTGTATTCACTTTGGACAAGTTTTCCACCAATCGAACCTGCCTTTTTAAAGGTGATTTATGGATTTTTTGTAACTAGACTCCCCAGAGTAGGATCCTCTGCTAGAATTTAGTAAGAATTTTCCTAATTTTTTTTATGTTCATTTGAATATCGTAGGATTGTCCTGGTTGTATTAGTCTCTTCCATATATTAGTCTTATCCTTTTTGTTTATATAAGATCATGTCTTTCAATTTTGGAAACACAATTGAAAGCTTTTTTTAAACTGTTTTTTGTGTAGCCCCTGACTAAGAGTCTAGTGGTGAGGGCATCAGCCTCCACTTGGAAATCAGTTTCTGTAGTACAATTACGTTTAATACGTAAATACTGGCTGAAAGGTATGAATTTTTTCAAAGCCATAGGATGGAAGTTGTCGGCATGCAACAGGGTGTGGCCAACAGTATCCTTTCTAAATAATTTGCTGGTAATTTTGCCATCTGTATTTTTAAGAATGCTGATGTCCAAAAAAATCAACCTTATATAAATCATATTTCATGGTGAAAAAAAGGTTTAAATTTTTTTTTATTCATATGTTGAGACAACTCACCAATTTACTCTCAGGAGCATCCCATATCAACAGAAGATCATCAATGTATCTTTGCCACATGACGATATGCTGTGTATACATCGAATTCTCCTCATTGGCCGAAAAGTCCTTCTCCCACTCCCCCAGGTACAGGTTGGCGTAGGAGGGGCACAGCATGTCCCTATAGCCACACCCTGTACCTGGAGGTATTGGGAGCCCTTTTATAGAAAAACATTATGTTTCAATATAAATTCCAACATGGTTAGTATGAATTTATTATATTTCCATTCGTGTGTTGATCTTTGCTGAAGAACTCTTCCAACAGCCAACACACCCAAACCATGCGGAATACTGTTTTAGAGAGATTCAACATCGATCGTGACCAACAATGCTCAACTGGGAATTTCTACGTTTTCTAAAATCTGTAATAGGTGGATTGTATCCTTGGTACAGTAAGTTAAATTCAAAACATGCAGTCTCAAATGGTCATCAATTACCTGACTCATGGCTTCAGAAACACAACCATTGATGGTGAACCCAAGCTCTATGTGTCCATTGACACAGCACAGCTTGGCCCCTCTGCTCTCAGCCAAGTCTGTGAGAGATCTGAGAGAAGTCCTGCAGACAAGCACAGCACTGGATCGATACAGGACTCAGGTAAGTAATTAGGTATTACTTACCTGAGTCCTGTATTGATCCAGCGCTGTGCTTGTCTACAGGAGAGGAGTGGAAACGGGCACGGAAAGGATTTTTTTACCATAATGCATAGAATGCAAGTACCTGGTAACCAAGATTATAGTCGTCTTCCAGATAAGGTTAACAGGTAGAGATATAGGAGTTTAAGAAAATATTTGAAGAAATGTAAAGGGGGAGATGCTTTGAGACTAGAAAGAGGATGTCAGGCAGTAGGAACAAAGCAAAGAGGAAAGATAAGGAAAGAGAAGTAAAAAGGCAAAGAGAAGAGGTCATCGGGAAAGAAAACAGGAATGCCAAAGGGGAAGGGAGAAGACCCTAGAAAGTCATCTCATTTTGAAGTTAAATGGTCAATAGGGAATCATCAAACTGTGAAGGTAAGGAATAAGATAGGGTAAGGCTGCCAATGGGGGAGGAATTTGGCATGGGTATCAGATATCATTAATCATAATGCCGGTTAATCAGTTTTTTACCACTTCAAAGCTTGGGGTGATAATCTTCCAGACCTTAGCACAGCTATTCTCAACCAGGGTTCCTCCAGAGGTTGCTAGGGGTTCCTTGAGTTGTGGAAGATTGACCTTTCATTTGATGGTCCCTGCATAGTTACAAGACCAATGTCACTTGGCAAATCCAGTAACATGACACTAATTATTGTTTTAATTGTGGCATTCTGACCACCACTGCCGGGGTTACATTCTTTTTATTGACCACTGATGTAAGGGGTATTTTTGCCATTGACCCCCAATGAATTGGTTTTGGTAAGGGTTCCCCAAGACCTGAAAATTATTGTAGGGGTTTCCGCCGAGGTTTAACTGTGTGTCTGGTATTTGTAAAAATGTGAAGGACCAACATTTGTTCTTTAGGCCCCTTTCACACGAGGCAGACTCCGCTTGCACGGAGCCCGCCTCTGTCCGTCGGCTCAGCGGGAGATCTCTCCGTTGATCTCCGCTGAGCCGGCGGATGACAAGCCTCTCTCCGCTCACTGAGCGGGGAGGGGCTTGCGAGCGCCGCTGGTCTCTATGGAGAGATCGGATGAAAACGGACAGTGTGTCCGTTTTCATCAGATCTCACCCGATCCGATCCGCCAGCGACGGATCTGGACGTGGGGCCATACGTCTGCTTTTGGCGGATCGGACCGGGTCGGATGTCAGAGGACATGTCTCCGCTGACATCCGACGCTCCATAGGCTAACATGGAGCGCCCGTTCAGATCCGTCGTCAAAACTGACAGGCGGATCTGAACGGTCCGTCCATGTGAAAGGGGCCTTACAGGAAAGATTAACCTATGCTGATATTTTCAAGAAGCATGCAAACCATTCATGCTAAGGCTTTTGGTCATGCGATGAGTAATGGAGAAATCCTGGAGAATTTTCTCTAAGAGAGGTATTACATTTACATTTTATTTATTCATCTCAGCAAGACTGTCCCCATCTCTTAAAAAAAGTTTGGCTCTACATACATTTTAATGATAGTATTGTGATGGATTGGAAACCAAAAAAAGAGCTCCAAGTTGGGCTTTAAGTTTATATTTACTGTAAATCTAGGTTCAAGTTCACAAAAAAGAAGCTCGAGGGGAGACTGGATATATCTGAAAGTATAGTAGAAAACCCCCTTTGAAAAGGCAACACTGTCCACCTTATACTTTGTGTGTGTTTTTAATACTGAAAAGTCAAATACTCAGTTTTCTTTAGCCAGTAGAATAATACGTTCAGCTTTAGTCAAAGTAAAGACAGTCACATTTTTACAACCCACCATGAGCTCACTAATGTAACCAGAGTTCTCTTGAGCCCTTAAACAGTATTTTTTTTTTTATTTCAGCAGCCACTGCAAAGATCCAGTGTTTTTCCATTGATTTATTTTCACATTGCTTATTTTTGAGGATTTTGTTATGAAAATGTTCTCCTCTTTTCCCAGGAGGAGAGGTGTGCAGCCAAAAACATATGCTCCCACTAGAATGCATCTTTCATTGATAGCCAGGGAAGGCCTAATGTATAAAGGTCTTATTAAATAAGACGTTTATGAAATAACCCCTCGAAATTGGAAAAATCACTCTGCTCCTCGGCTAAGCTAGGGCTCTTGTTCATTCTTTTCCCGCAAATGGTAACCATCGGGCTGTGGCATCTCATGGGCATCGTTATAGTTTTATGATGATGAAGCGTGATGTTACATATGAAACTTGTGTTATTGCAACTTGTACACGTATTTATGTGGGGAAGTTTGTTTGGAAATAAATGACAAGGTAACATAATCATTTCTGAGGGACAAATATGAAATATTCAGTTTTTCATACACAGACATGAGATTATCATTGCCGGCTGATTAGGGGTGGAGTGGCAAATGCTGCAATGTCGACAGTCTGTCAACTCTGTAGACGCCAACCAGCTGATAGGTCTTTGAAGAAGAATTCAATGGGATTGATTTTTTTGGCAAACTCATTTTTATGCCACAAGTGTTCTTATTTAGGCCCCATTCACACCCGAGCATTTTGGAGCTCGAAGTTCCAAAATGCTCAACATTCAATATCAGATGAAAATAAATGGTGACTGAGACACTCAGACTCCTGTAGCTCGGCACCTGAAACTCCGAAAGCTACATGAGCTATTTTTGAGGCAGATTTGGGCGTTTTTGGCCCAATAGACTTCAATGGCAATGCCTGAAAATGCTTGAATTTAGCATTTTTTATAATTTGTTTTCAGGCGTGTTTCAGACAGTTTTGAGCCTGTAAGAACTGATCTCTTGGCTCTAGTTTTGTTCATTGGCTAAAACTAAAACTTGAAATATGCTCATATACGCATGAAAAAACACTCAATAATACTCAAATAGAAAACGCCTGAAGATCGCTCTGCTCAGGTGTGAATGCAGCCTCTTTTTGGCCTTTTGGCAAAGTTTAAGTGTAGTATTGGTTCTTATCAGTGTCCAGAAGGGGTGCTATACCATCGTTCTGGCCTAACTGGGAGCAGGGATGGCTGGTTATGTAGTATCCCTGCCGGTATGATGGGGGCTCTGAAGGCTAGTACCAGCTTGAACAAAAACCAGGGCACCCACAAGCAGTTGGGACATGGGAGTAATTCCCCTGGGAAAACTGGATGTGCCCAATTCCTCCTGATTTGAATGAACCTACCATGTCTGACCATGGGCTGGGAAGGCAGAGAGTCCATGGTGTCTGTGCCCCTTAGCATTGGTTGCTCTAGGGGTCCTCTTAGTAACACTTGGGTGTGGGACCCAACGGTGTGAAAAGACACAAGGTCACAGCACTAAAAACGTTTTCTGTACTGCACCTTTTAGGGCTGGGTCTTTTGGCTAAGTCCGGGGAAATGTTTATTACCAGGCCTCAGGGCCCAGCCAGCGCACATTGCACCACGGCCAATTATTTATTTATTTTTTTCTCCTGACGTTTTGTCACCTTTCACTTTTGTGTGTGTTTTTTCTCACTGGATGGAGGGTGCGAGTCCTCGGGTCTGAAGGTGGAGGATGTGTGGCCCATAGGTTCCTTCTTCCCCTGACCCTGGGGGGGGTCTCTCTTCGGTAGAGCCCCTCGACCTAGTACTCGGTGGTCGGCCTTCGGCCGGCCACGAGAAGAGGGGTCCACCAGGCCTTCTGGCTAGGCGGACAATGTCGTACCCTATGTCCCTTTGTGGAGCCTTACACCTTACACCCAGGGGATCAGGGAGAGGTCCTCCCCCTTGCGGGGGGGGGGGGGAGGAGGTGGACAAAGCACACCCTTAAGTGCACTTTTTAGTGTGTGTACACATGGATGTTTTTTGCACACTTAACGGTTTTTGTTTTTCATTTCACCACGGATTCATAAGAAAAAGAAAAAGGTGTGAATGCAGCCTAATTATAATTTGGTAGTTCGATCTTCTGACCATCACATCATGATGGTGAGCACATTTAGTTTGGTGACAGCTATCTGACTACAAATGACATAGATGGATTGACTACCAAGTGGCACTAATAACCACCAGAAGAGGGAGAGATGATTTGACCTATAAATTGTATTGCTCAGTTTTTTGGGAAATAGGAGTAACAGAAGTAAGAACCCTTTTACTGGTCTATGTTCCCAAATGGGAAAAAGGAAGACATGACCATGATTCCAGGCAAGAAGATAAACACATGATTAAATAGATAGATGGGAACTTATTTACCTGCCAAATGATTTGTTTCTTTGTCCATCCACTTCTGAGATTACACAGCTCTGACAGGGCAGAAAACCTGTTTTGTCCACGGAGTTGTGTAACACTCACAGATCTTGTCCGTCCACCGGAATATGACTGGATAGTGAAAGGAGGTGCAACAGAGTTCAGCTTTAATGTGTGCCTTTTATATTGGCAAATAAGCTTTTTTTCAGAACTCTATGGAATTGTCTCCGCTGTATTAGAGCCATTGGATCACTGTACCAGCCTGGCAATTTACATTTTTAGAAAGATTTTTAAGCAATGACAAGTCTTGTTTTTTCTTCCAGCAAAGATTTTTTTGAAAGTGACAGTCTTCTTCTCCTTGCTCTTCTCACTCTTTTCCTAACCCCCCCCCCCTTTTTTTTTCATTTTCTTTTTTTTACTATTCTTATTATATTTTTTGGTATGGTCTTTGTGTTCCCCATTCTCGGGTTGGTCTGACTTGTCCACACCTTCTGCTCCCTCCCCAGCCCCCAGCCTCCCCAGCCTCTGAATCCCAGGACTCAGGTGCGCAGTGTTGACCCCCGGCCCACACCAGAAGGTCATTGCTGTTTAATAGTAGGGCTGCCACCTTTTCTTCAAGCCAAAACCAAACACTTATCGGCACAGGGCACATTTTCTTTCATAGTATACACTATAGGATTATAAAAAGACCTGGGACATCTTTGGGTGCCCCAAGGAGAGTGGTGATGCCGCGAGCAGTGGATTTGGCCAAACTGCTTTTGCTGACATTATCGCCCCCCCCCCCCAGTGCCCTATTGATGCCAAACCTGCCCCCAGGCAGTGGCCCACAGGTCCCAGATGGCAACCGATTTTTGTGTTACTCTAATCTCAGTTACTTGGGGAGCCACAGCCCAGTCTGAATAATGTGTCCGGGTTACAGGCACACTAAAACACGAACGCATAATTCAAAACCCGGACTGTCTAGGTGAATCCCGGACAGGTGGCAACTTTAAGCAAAAAACAGGTTATAAGTACTTGCTCTGTGCTATGATATTGCACATAAAGTTGGCTTTCCTCCCCTTCTGGCAGTCACCAGCCATCGTTGGCAGCCTCTCTCTTCTCCGGGTGCCTCCTGCAGTAAGCTAAGGAGGCCACAGCACATGTAAGTCATGTGCCCCACTCCCTCCTTACAGTAGGAGTTTGACTGACAGCAGCAGGAGCCTATGGCCTCAGTTTCTCCTGTAAAAGCAGGAAGTGAAGGGAGTGGTTCTGGAACGGTGACATGGGGTCAGGTAAGTATTTTGGACCGGGAGGGGTTAGGAATGTGGGAGGTAGGACAGGTAGTGGGGCATTTGTTTTACCTTAATATGGAGAATGCATTAGACAGTAAAAAACATTTATACTTTAAAACCACTTTAAAACAATACAGCTCACAGTATTGTGACAGTGTGCTACAGGCTTATAGAATGTATTTCTCTCCCACAGGAAAGATGTCATTTTGTTTTTTTCTTTTCAAATGAACCAATGAATTTTAAAAAATTATGTATAAATCAACCAATTTCTTTTCTTTTTTTCTTTTTCTTTTAGAGGGCGTTCAATAGATCTAGAATTACTGTCTGAACCGTGAACTTGAACTTCCACATTTAAAAAAATATTTGATGCACATGTTTAACCCACATGCTTGGGTGAGAATGTCAGTCCAAATAAAAAATCTGCAGACTTTATCTTTCTGACCATTTTCCTTCAAAGGAAAAAACAATTATGTCTGTGAAAAATGATATTTTTAGCACGCTGCAGTAACTCCAGCAAACATACAGACTGGTGAAAATTTAAAATGCAATTTCGAAGAAGTGGAAGTAGCTCTTACTGAGCCCTGTAGACTTTTTTTTTTTTTGTTTATTACATTAAGATACATTTTATTCTACTGACTACAGTGTGGATTGCTGTCAAATTGTAGCAATAGTCTGAAATATTTTTCTTGAAGAGGAAATTCTTAAATGAATGTGGAGGAAAAGACACCGACCATGTAGGAAAACCAAATAAATAGAAGACAAACTTAATAAAACAGGGCAGGACTCAGACTGTCAGATGACAGCAATCTGATGCAACAAAGAAAACAGGTCTATAAGCTGGAAAGTCACGTGGAGAAATACTATTTCCGCCTACTGGAAATGTTAGTTACCGTATTTATCGGCGTATAACACGCACTTTTTCCCCCTTAAAATTGGGGGAAAGTCGTGGGTGCGTGTTATACGCCGATCCCCCCAAAAAAAGTGCAAAAAAAAATCAAACGGCGCCGAAAAACAGCGACCACGTCAATAAAAAACGAGCGCCGTCGAAAAAAAACGAGCGCCGCCGAAAAAGACTGATCTGTCTGTTCGGCTCCGCTCGCAGTCCCGCCTCCCTGCGCTCGCTTCCAAAACAGCAGGGAGGCGGGACTGCGAGCGGAGCCGAACAGACGGCTCTGGCTTTTCTGGCTCCGCTCGCAGTCCCGCCTCCCTGCGCTCGCTTCCGAAACAGCAGGGAGGCGGGACTGCGAGCGGAGCCGAACAGACGGCTCAGGCTTTTCCGGCGGCGCTCGGTCTTTTCCGGCGGCAGGCTTTCCAGGCTTTCTAGGCGGCAAATTTAAATGTGGGCAAGCTGCAAATGACACTGATAAGCTGCAAATGACACTGACAAGCTGCAAATCACACTGGGCAAGCTGCAAATCACACTGGGCAAGCTGCAAATCACACTGGGCAAAGCTGCAAATGACGCTGGGCAAGCTGCAAATGACGCTGACAAGCTGCAAATCACGCTGGGCAAGCTGCAAATGACGCTTAAATGTAAGTGTATTTTTTTTTTAAAACTTTTTTTCCTTAAAATGCCCTCCTAAACTTGGGGTGCGTGTTATACGCCAGTGCGTGTTATACGCCGATAAATACGGTAATTGGCAGCCTCTGTGAATGCAATAGGCTTAAAGAGTATTATAAAAATAAAGGTAATACTCACAATCAGAAGTATCAAACAGGCATGTAAAAACGAGCCGCAAGCTCGCCCACATCCCTTCTGGTGCCTTGTGTTCCCGACACGTGTCCGTCACTGTCACGTGACTTCATCAGGGGATAAGCACTGCTTTTTCCACCTTACTTGCACATCACTGTTTTACTTAAATGAAGAATATGTTGATCATGTGATACGCCTTCTTTATATTGCCCAGGATTTGATATATATTGACCGTAGAATATTGCCTCTCTTAATTATATCTTTTACTAAGCACTTTTGCACCTTAATTTGCACATTATTCATTTTATAGCGCAGCACTACCTTTATTTTTATATTTCTCTTGGGTTCTGATATTACCTTCAGTGTTGCAGCAATATTTAAAACGTACAGATTTGGTTAGCACGGGAATATCATTTTATCCTATTTCCAGGCTAAAAGAGCAATCCCCTCTGGGTGGCCAATGTACATTCTAAGGATTTTAACAAACATTTTAGTAGATTCCTACCTTTTTTTGCTCAGAATGAATGAACAGGAAGAGCTCTGCACTGTCCCCTTGTTCATTTAAAAACTGAAGTTATGATCGGTACTGATCACTCACTGTGTTGATTCAGAAAAGAAAGGGGCCAGTAAATGACATATTTTTGGGCCCCTTCCCAGCTCTCCATCCTGGAGATTCCCTGCAACAGCCGACAGGAGAGGAGAGAAGGGGAAGCCAGCAGTGCTGTGAGGCAGTAGGGGGACCAGGGGAGCACACAGAGGGCCCAGGCAACAGAAGGTAGGGGAACCTGGACAGGAGTGATGGCCGAGATGGCGTTTACTGGAACCAATCCTTTGTGTTTTTCGGTTCAAGTAAATGCTTCCCTCACCACCCCTCCTTTCCCCAAGGAAGGAATATGATCTACCCATCACATGCCTGTGATCGATAGGTAGACCGCCATCAATGGGTTCAAAGAGAAGAGAAAAATAGCTTATAATCAATACGTGAGGAACTATAAATATATATACAGTATATATATATATATATATATATATATATATAAACAGTGCCTTGAAAAAGTATTCATACCCCTTGAAATGTTCCACATTTTCTCATGTTACAACCAAAAACTTAAATGTATTTTATTGGGATTTTAGGTGATAGACCAACACAAAGTGGCACATAATTGTGAAGTAGAAGGAAAATGATAAATGGTTTTCAATTTTTTTTACAAATAAATATCTGAAAATTATTGTGTGCATTTGTATTTAGCCCCCTTTACTCTGATACCCCTAAAATCTAGTGGCACCAATTGCCTTCAGAAGTCACCTATTTAGTAAATAGAGTCCACCTGTATGTAATTTAATATGTAATTTAATTTAATCTCAGTATTAATACAGCTGTTCTGTGAAGCCATCAGAGGTTTCTTAGAGATCCTAGCATCATGAAGGCAAACACACCAGACAGGTCAGGGATAACGTTGTGGAGAAGTTTAAAGCGGGGTTAGGTTATAAAAAATATCAGAAGCTTTGAACATCTCACGAAGCACTGTTCAATCCATCATCTGAAAATGGAAATGGTATGGCACAACTGAAAACCTACCAAGACATGGCCATCCACCTAAACTGACAGGCTGGGCAAAGAGTGCATTAATCAGAGAGGCAACCATAAGGCCCATGGTAACTCTGTAGGAGCTGCAGAGATCCACAGCTCAGGAGGGAGAATCTGTCCACAGGGCAACTATTAGTCGTGCTCTCCACAAATCTGGCCTTTATGGAAGAGTGGCAAGAAGAAAGCCATTGTTGAAAGAAAGCCATAAGAAGTCCAGTTTGCAGTTTGTGAGAAGCCATGTAGGGGACACAGCAAACATGTGGAAGAAGGTGCTCTGGTCAGATGGGACCAAAATTGAACTTTTCGGTCTCAATACAAAACGCTATGTGTGACCGAAAACTAACACTGCACATCACCCTGAACACACCATCCCCACCGTGAAACATGGTGGTGGCAGTATCATGTTGTGGAGATGCTTTTCTTCAGCAGGGACAGGGAAGCTGGTAAGAGTTGATGGATGGAGCCAAATACAGGGCAATCTTAGAAGAAAATCTATTACAGTCTGCAAAAGATTTTAGACTTGGGTGGAGGTTCACCTTCCAGCAGGACAAAAACATACAGCCACAATGGAATGGTTTAGATCAAAGCATATTCACCTGTTAGAATGGCCCAATCAAAGTCCAGACCTAAATCCAATTGAGAATCTGTGGCAAGACTTGAAAATTGCTGTTCACAGATGCTCTCCATCCAATCTGACAGAGCTTGAGCTATTTTGCAAAGAAGAATCTGCAAAAATGTCACTCTCTAGATGTGCAAAGCTGGTAGAGACATCCCCAAAAAGACTTGCAGCTGTAATTGCAGTGAAAGGAGGTTCTACAAAGTATTGACTCAGGGGGGCTGAATACAAATGCACTTCACAACTATGTGCCACTTTGTGTTGGTCTATTACATAAAATCCCTATAAAAATACAAGTCTTTGGTTGTAACTTGACAAGATTTGGAAAATTTCAAGGGGTATGAATAAGTTTTCAAGGCACAGTATATATATATATATATATATATATATATATATATTTTTTTTTTTTTTTTTTTCCCCAAACATACGCTTTATAAGATTATATGGGGTTTATAGTGGTTGGATCTACATTTACTTCAAAGTAGGAATTCCTGCATATCTTTCCATATCAGTTCTCAGATCCGTGGAATTTCAAGCAAGTAGACGGCTAATTGAGACTTTTTAAAAATCAATCACTTTGGATGCACAATCTGAGCTTCCCCTCCACACGGAATTCAGTTCTGATACTCCAAGGCCTTCAGACACCTCCACACCTAGGGTGGCTTTTAACTCCACCGTGTTATCAAGTGTTACATACAGTTACATGGTCCTCCTGTGACAGCTCTGTACCAGAGCTAATGGCAAATGTCAAAAGTGATAAGGCCCATACCTCCCGCCTTGCTTGGCTGATTGAAGGGGCCTATGGTTGTGTAGGATTTATCAGTGGCGGCCCTGTTTCTGATAAGTATGGCTGTCTGGTGCCATTATTGCTGGTAAACCTCCTTCAGAACAATACTCAGGAGACAATCAGAGTTATGTAATCAGCCTTGTGATCGGGCTCTT